>CM038727.1:23652708-24852708 GCA_021613375.1 Megaleporinus macrocephalus | reverse complement strand
AACAGTGATTTGGAGACAACCAAGATTTGATTTGATTTACACTGGGTGGGACTTGCAGCCTTATGAAAGTCCTAGATGGTAGCGTAACCAGGTTTCAGTTAGGCAGCATCTCTATGAGCAACTGTAAATCTGCAACATGCTAGGTAAAATAGAAGTTCATGTTATTTACAAGCTTCTCATTCCTGTGTTTAATCAACAACAGATCAAAAATGTCACGTGCACCGGTGGTAGTTTAGTGCTAACAAACTATGAGAAACCCTGTAGGAGTGCTAGCAGAAATTATAGCAGAATTGCTGTTTTTTTATTATTGTTTTAGACTGAACGGTCACAGTTTGCAGCTCCTACCAGGTACCAGTGATCACTGAAAAACAAGATTACTTCCATCTCCAATGGAGAACAGTTCAAGTCTGCTAAGCTGCTCACACTGATGAGAGTAACACATGGATGTGTTTGTGTAATAATGATGTGTATGCACGAGTGACAGAGAAAGAGAGATGGGATGTGTGTGTATATGCAATTAAAGACATGTTACACATGGTCACATAGGAATGCTGTGGTGTGTGTGTGTGTGTATGTGTGTGTACGCGTCTTACCTGTACACCACCACTTTGCCAGCTCCAAAGGCACCAACAATCAAATCTACAATAGAGATAGAGAGAAAGAAAGAAAGTGAAATGAAATAGAGAGACAGTAATATGAATTTAATTATTTAAAGTTAACAGTTTTATGATTTTGATATTCAGCATTTTTACTCTTGATCTGTAGTTTGGGACCTTGTTTCAAAATAAAAAAAAAGTATATTTACTTTTCTTTTTTCTCATGAACTTCTGGGAAAATCTGGGAAATGCATCTTGTGTGAAAATGTGACTATTCCAGAAATTCCACAGGGGGATATGTGTCCAGGTAACGGGGCTGAGTGAACTAAAATCTAGGATGACTCATAAAAAAAGATGTTTCAAGCATGACATATTAGATGGATCCTCACATTAACACTGAACTAAGCGTATTTCTTATGCATTGTAATGAATACACTTCAGGCGAATACGTGGGCAGAGACAGTGAACAACACTGTTCTAATCACACTCGGCTTTATTAACGCTCTTCATTGTTTAGAACTTTAAAACACTTTATCTGAAAATTGCACACAGGTTGCTGTAAACGACACCGTATGCCCTCTACCCTAACTTCACATACGTATTTGTAAATGTAATCAGTGGGACGCAAATGGACCCCCACAATCGTGGAATCATAAGTATGTGCTCGGGCAAGTGTGTGTGTTTGTGAGAGAGCGAGAGGGGACAGTGTGTCAGCTTCAAAGCATGCCCCAGCTGGGAGTGATTTGAGGGACTCCAGCAGTCTCCATCACACAGACGTCTCACGTTTTACTGACCTTAGATCAGCACAAACTGCGCGACCAACAAGCTATAAATGTCTCCCAGACCCACTGACTCAGATCAGAACCAAACAGAACCAAACACAATCAAGCAGTCTCCCAGGAGATTTCTGAGAATTCCTCACCACAACACAACAGACGAGTGTCTTACAGAATGTCAGAGAGACTGCATATTTGTAGAGGCGTCAAGCTCAATACATATCAGAGGAGGAACATGTCACCACAATATATATAATATGTATATATGTAATATTTACTGTACCTCATTGTATGTACAGTGGCAAGAAAAAGTATGTGAACTCTTTAAAATGACATTAATTGGACATAAAACGTGATCTGATCTACATCCAAGCCCTAAGTGTAGACAAACTCAAGGTTCTTAACCTAATACCACACAAACAGCTTCAACAGCTCATGTCTGTATTGGACATATCCATTAAACATTCACAGTGCTGGTGGAAAAAGGAAGTGAACCCTTATGCTAATGACTTCAACTAAAGCTAAACAGTCAGGAGTTAGCAAACCTGGAGTTCAATCAATGAAACGAGATTGAGGCGAGGTGTAGAGCTACTTTGATTTATAAAAGACCCTCAAAATTTTTGAGCATCTGCTGATGTGAACCATGCCTTGCAAACAAGAGATCTCCGAAAACCTACGATCAAGAATTGTTGACTTGCATAAAACTGGAAAGGATTACAAATTTATCTTCAAGACTTTAGGTATTAACCCGCCCACAGTTAGACACACTGTCTACAAATGGAGAAGATTTGGTACTGTAACTACTTTTTCTAGAAGTGAGTGTGAAGTTGACTCCGAAGGCACAAGGCAGAATACTCAGAGAGGTAAAAATGAACCCTAGAGTAACAGCTGAAGGCTTGAGGGAATCATTGAAACTGATTAACATCTCTGTTCATGAGTCTACTATACACAAATCATTGAACAGGCTCAGTGCCCATGACAGGACACCACGGAGGAAGCTGTTGCTTTCCAAAAAAACATCATTGCACGCCTAAGTTTGCCAAAGAGTACCTTGACACTCCACAACGCTACTGGGAAAATGTTTTGTGGACTAATGAAACCAAGAAGAACACATAGCACTACGTATGGCGTAAAAAGGGCACTGCATACCAAGCTCATAAAGCTCAGTAGAAGTTGGGTGATGCAGCAGGACAATGACTCTAAACATCAAAGTAAATTTACTACAGAATAGCTTTTAAAAAAGAAAATCTGCCTTTTGGAGCGGCCCAGTCAGAGTCCAGACCTGATTTCAATAGAGATGTTGTGGAATGACCTCAAGAGAGCTTTTCACACCTAAGATCATTACAGAACTAAATACCACACAGCTCATCACTGAACAGCATAAACGACACATATGCACATCTTTACACTAATAACATCAACAACTGCTTTATATGCCAATCTGGTTCTTTATATGTCAGTAGTGTGACGCTACAATAACAATACATGGCAAATCTCACAGACTGCAATTAATAGGAAATGTAGGGTTGGTGTGAATTCTGTTGCCTTAACCCAGCTTATCCCTATTTACATAGACAGTTGCTGTGACAGGGCAATGTGAGGGGAAAGCATAATTAATTGAGTTACAGTTAATAGATCCCACAATTGGTGCAGGTGTGTATTATAATTTACTGTATCACACATATCTTTGCACTGCATGAGACTATATTGTATTGTCTTGCACCTTACTGCTGTACAATGCATTGTATTGTATTGCATTGCGTTCTGTTGTGATGTAGCACATTGTATTGCATTATGTCCTACTGTTCTGCATAATTTTGGATTGCACTGCACCCTATTGTGCTGCTTTACAATGCATCTTACTGTAGTGTAGCGCATTGTATCTTACTGTAGTGTAGTGCATTGCATCTTACTGTAGTGTAGCGCATTGTATCTTACTGTAGTGTAGTGCATTGCATTGTATCTTACTGTAGTGTAGTGCATTGCATCTTACTGTAGTGTAGTGCATTGCATTGCATCTTACTGTAGTGTAGTGCATTGCATTGTATCTTACTGTAGTGTAGTGCATTGCATTGCATCTTACTGTAGTGTAGTGCATTGCATTGCATCTTACTGTAGTGTAGTGCATTGCATTGCATCCTACTGTAGTGTAGTGCATTGCATTGCATCTTACTGTAGTGTAGTGCATTGCATCTTGCCATAGTTCATTGCATTATATTGCATCTTACTGTACTGCAAAGAATCTTAATTTATGGCAATGCCATGTAAAAACCTGGGTCAGTTATTCAGAAATAGCTGAACTACAGTTAAACAAGTCAATACTAATCATTTCATATTGGCAAACAATTGTATTGTTAGTGTGAAAATATTTCAAATGCTTATGTGATACTAAATATTTAACATCCTGCTCTTTTGAAAGGGAAAAACGTAATGTGATAAAACTGTGTAGTCATGGCCTAACATTCTGAAGAGATCTCTTAATTGATGTTCCTCTGTCCAGCTCTTGCAGGCTGCTGTGCTAAGCTAAACTCCAAGCCTGCATGCAGACCTTTTCAAAATAGCACTCCCATTACTGATGAATGTGCATCCAGGGAGTACACGAAGTGACTGGTTGGATGAACAAACAAGCAAATTAACTAACAAGTGGACGCACAAATGACAGCTGTCACATGGCAGTAAGCTTTGGTCCAGATTCTCCAACTCAAACGAAAAGAAATGGTGTTACCTGCATAGCTCTGTTAAAGTTGTATGGGGGGAAAAAGCCCACCAGCCTTGGAGTAGTGAAGGTGATGCTTATGCAAGCTATTTTTCAGAATACATTGACTATTTAGCAGAACATTTTGAGGAAGGTGTAGGTAGATTTAGGCTCCCAATGGCTTTAAACATAGTCTAGATTAGACATAAATATTTCAGGGTCTGTGAGATACTACACAGCACCTTTAAATAGCAGTGCTAGCTCTCATTCAAATACAAACCAGAAGTGCAACACTTCTTAAGGCCTGAAAACATGTATATTCAACCACGCAGACCCCATTCTACCCCTCCACCATACTGGAAGCTCTCCTCTTTTCTCCTACTGACAGCTGTTTTAGCCATAACCATCAGTCATCTCTGCACACACTCCATCTCTGGCATTTTATAAAATGACTATTTGTACAACTGAACCAACATTAAACATGATTATATAATGACTTATGACGACCCACATTAACCACTCGGACCACATTACAGTAACATCGGAAGGAGAGACGATTAATCATCATTTGCATTTGCAATTAATTACATTGCTCAGTCCTGTGGAAAGAGTTAAAACTGCGAACCCACAGAACCGTCATTTGTAAAACCTGACTACCGATGTAAAACTCTGACCTTTGCACGAGGCTCATGCGTGCTCCCAGCGAGTGTTCAGTGAATAGGTTTTAATCTGGAGTGATAAATATGACGGGAAGAATGTTGTTGTTGCCTGCGTTGGTTATGAAATGTAGAAACAGTTAACAAGCGGGTGAGTACAGATCGGTCCTGGAGGGCTGCTAGCACTCGGCCAGAATCAGAGGCTTAAAGGCAGGAATGTTCTAGAGCGGCTCCAGAAACCCTAATAAGCGCTCTGAGACCGGTCCCAAGAAGGAATTTACGCTCGACCGTCCTGGCAGCACGCCCAATCCAAAGCGGAGGTCTGACCCGTACGAGAAAGACTCTTTGGATTTCTCGGGTCAGAAGCACTTCTCTCATTTCAGGAGCAGTGGGGGAAACATTCGCGGAGGCACTGTTAACAAAAAAAAAGTTCTATGATAGCACCAAACAAGAACCTGTGGCTGTTACTACAGTGGAAGGTTTTTATACAACAATCATATACGACAGGGTTTCTATCATAATTACCAAGCTAAATTACGTTTACACACTCAAAGGGTCCTTCAAGTCATGGTTTAAGTGAAGAGCCCCTGAAGAAGCCTGTTCTCAAGCATCTAAACACTGATGGTTTGTGGAGAAACTGCTGTGTCTGATTCACTCATATCAGCACCCCACACCGCAGGGCTGTTGGCAGTATGGAAGTCTAGAGAGGCTATGTGGTAGCTACGATTTTCTGTACTGTTATCTTGAAATCACTACGTAATTGTCCTGTGATCTTAAAAAAAACAACTTTTGGTATCTTAAGGTCACAAGATAATTAAGTTGTGATTTCCAGAAAACAGCTTTTGTTATCTTGACATTACAAGAAAAGTTAGTTATGATTTGGAGAAAAATCTTTTGGTATCTTAAGCTTATGAAAGAATTAAGTTGTGATCTCTAGAAAACAACTTTTGTTATCTTGACAGTTGGGATCTTGAGAAAACAGCTTTTAATCTTGAGATCACAAGACCATCAAGCGATCTCAAGATAACATCCCAGACAATTATAAGCACCTCATAGCCTCTCTTAATGATCACAGGAAACACCTGCTGTAGGGAGGCAGTGTCTGAGCTGTTATCTGTGTGTACGTTTCACTCATAAATCACGCAAAGTTGCCAGATTCCTGACCAACATGCAATGTCCACACCCGTTTGCCTGCCCACTCATCTTAGATGTCCTTTAGACACAAATGCAACAACCAAGATATGATCTTTTCTTCACAGCTGACTAAATGACAGAGTAAAACACAAATAATAATATCTAGAGCAGGGGTGTTTAATTAGAATTCAGTAAGGTCCAGTTAGAGGAGATTTCCTCAGGCCAAGGTCTGGACCGTCATCATTTATAACTTGTGTTATGTTGCCATATCCTGTATATTTAAGTTACCTAGTATCAGCATCTTATACCATCAGCAACTGAGAGACAAACTTATTACAAATACCATTCAGTATATTTTAGTGTATTTACTGTTTAAATGCTGAAATGAATTAATTATTCATAAAGCTCAGAATAATATTTTTGTCTTTACTTCAAGTAAAGGCTACATTTAAGAAAACAGAATGCTTAAAAGTTAATCTTAAAGTGTTTATTTATAGAGAAAGTAAATAAAATGTGTGTCTTCTTGTTAACTCAGCTTCACAAATTAACATGTTGGTTTTAGCGGTATTCTCCAAAACTAGACAAGCAGGTCCATTCCAGAACCGTTCCTGTTAAACAGTCAGTTTCTCTGTTGACTTTTCTGTTTTTAGAGCTTGTTATTCTTTCTGAATTGCTTTAGTCTCTGGCTGTTGCTTCTCGCTTCGTACCTTGCCCAATGTGCACAGATCTGATTGGCTGAGGAGCCTTCAGTAATCTTTCAGCACACGTGATTGGTCTCTAAGTTCACTACGCCATGAAGCCTGTATACCGTAAGGACTCTGCTGCTTAAAATAAACACAGTCAAAATTAAATCATTCTCAATAGATTATCTGTTTGGGTCCACATTGGACAACACCTGGGTCCGGATCCGGACCGCGGCCCGCCTATTAGTGGCCCCTGCTCTAGACTTTTAAAACACAGAGGAACAATATTAAGTATATAAAAAGGTAGATGAGCAAACGCAACATGCAGCAATTTAATTCCAATACTAGTACCTCGATCATATCACGAAGTTGTAATCCACACTGGAGGCCTAGTCTTTCATGAAAGTGGACAGCAGAGGGTCTAACAACAGGTCTAACTGAATCTGTCCAGAACTCACATCTGCCTACTTCATTTAGGTGTTCGGCTCATTCAGGCTGGCACTAAAGTGTGCCCGTATGTGTGTGTGCACGCATACTAGACTCAAAGTATTCAGGTCAGAAGCCCCCAGCTCCCACAGCAGCGGCGCAGCAGACCACAGTGAGGGGTTAAGAAGGAAAGAGGGAGAGTTAGAGGAATGGGTGCAGAACCTGAAGTGTTTGGCTTTGTTTTAATAAAGCCCGAGTCTGCTAAAGCTATCTGCGGCAAAAGGGGCTTCTCCTGCCAGAGAACAAAGCCAGCTAACGCAATCCCCCCTTACACCTCCAGACCCTGCATTCCTCCCTTCTCCATCAATCCATCCGTCCATCCACCCATTTCCCTCTCCAAAGCAACCAAACGGTGTTCTCCCTGTGGATGTCTTTGACTGGGTTCGATTGAAGGTAACTGTGGAGTTGGACTGGGTGGTGTGTTTCTTTGTTTTCCTATATTTTCAGGACAAAAACAGCTTAAGTTTGGAGGAAAGGTCAGAGGAGAGGACTAAAAGTCCACAGTAATTGTTGGTATTTTTAATACTAAGCTTTCTCGTCACAGCAAGATGGGCCTGGTGGAATTTGCATGTTCTCCCTGTGTCCATGTGGGTTTCTTCCGGGTGCTCCGGTTTCCTCCCACAGTCCAAACACATACAGTCAGGAGAAATGGAGACCCTAAATTGGCCCCAGGTGTGAGAGTGTTTGTGTTTGTGAATGTTTATGTCTGTGTGTCTGCCCTGTGATGGACTGGCGACTTGTCCAGGGTGTTTCCTGCTTTCTGCCCACTGAGCACTGGAATAACGCTGGAAACATCCTTCTGCTTTAGCTGCTGTGACCAGGTCTCCCTGTGTGCCTGTATTCTGGACCAGTTTTCCCATAACGAGGCTTCCTGCTGTCCAGTCCCTCATGGAAAACTCGCTTGCACGATCCACTGGCACCTCCAAATATTCCGTTTGCTTACTTAATCAGAGACATTTCCTTCTGCTTTTACAAACCTATCAGTCCTTTCTTATCCTACTTTACAAAGCACTGAGCTGGTTCCTGCTGCTACTCTGACAGGACTTCAACTGTTTTCCTTCTTTTTATCCCCTCTATTCATTGATACACAATGTTGTTAATTCTATTATATTACTATACTTGTACTTGGTTTGCTGTCCAGTGTGGACCAGAGGAGGATGGGTTCCCCTTGAGGTTCGTTCCTCTTGATCTGAGGGAGTTTGTTCTTGCCACCATCACCACTGGCTTGCATTATTGGGGGGTTGGACCCAAATTTTCTGAAAAGCTGCTTGACAACATCTGTTGTGAAAGGTGCTATAAAAATAAACAGACCATAAACATTAAACCTGCATATGACCCATGGTTTAGGGTTAGGCTTAGAAAATTCATGTATAGCTTACATTATTTAAAAAAGCGAGTTACTGTTTACATTGTGTGAAAACTATTTACTTGCTTCAATAAAACTGCTCCAAAATTACTTATTACATTACCTTGCATGCAAAGTGAAGAGCATCACTTTCTTTTCTAATATTATACTTATATAGATATTCACATACAGTACTGTGGCCCCTAAGCAAATCATCTGGGTCTGGGTAATATGTGTAGTGTTGCTTGTACTCACAGAATAAATACGTACAAACTTTAATGCAGTTAAAAGTAATAAGAACTTGAAGATTTCAACAAAGTTGTCGAGAAGTCTAGCTGGAAGAACAAAGCTCATATACATAAAACCACTACTTCATGTATTATAGTGATCTGCTACTGGCTGTGTCAAAGAAACTCAGGAGCCCCCCGCCCCAGTTTGGGGCGCAGACTGTGGTCACCGTGTGGTCACCCTTTCTGTATGTGACTTTGTCTGGTGTTTAGTAAAAGAGCACTACTCATAGCAGAATGATGGCTTCTGCCATGTCTTCTTCTATGCCAACACCACAGCATTGCTAGTATTAAGTCCATAGGTGTTGCTGTCTAGTTGTGGGCAGGAGGTTTGGAGAACCAGCCTCTGTTCGTTACCTCTGAACAAACAGGACATGACTGAAGTGCCCTTGTGCTAGGCCCCTTACCCCCAACTGCTTCTTGGGTGCTGTGGTTAGGGCTAATAGAGACTGCTTTGAGAAATTAACAGCAAGTTTTCTGTTAAATATATATTTTCTGCTTTTGCCAAGATGCTGAGAAATTAATAATTTCTAAATAAATAAATGAATGAAATTAATGAGGAGTGAACTTTTGCACAGCTCTACATAACGCATATGTATGAATGACCCTATGTCCTAATACTATATAAAAACCAAACCTTTGAGTGTGTATGTATGTGTGTGACACAGAAGAAGTAGACGGCGGTCATCAAATCCCACCTTACGCTAAAACGCGTCCAAAAGCTCCAGTTAATAGCTTCAACTACACACACACTGATACACACTGAGCTCCCACAGGCAATACAAAGTGGTTGTTACAGAGAGCGTAGAGCCAAATCAGCTCATTATCCAAAGAGAAATGAAACCCTATCATCAGGCCTCAACAATCTCCCTCCGATGAGAGTTGCTGGGAGTTAATGATATGCATTAAATATAATATAATATGATATATATCATATTGTTCCATTCATCATGACATTTTCATACAATGTGAACGATGCTTGCTGCATTCAAAAGTTTCAAATTCATGCAATGTCTGGAGAAATCTGGAACTAAACTTTGTTCATCAAACCGGCGCAGAGAGATATAAGTAGATATGAGCTACTTCTTTCAAAATAAGATATTCATGTTACTTTGCTTTGTATATATGCTTACTTACATCTAAAAATGTGTTGCTACTTATTGCTTAGATACAAGTTTATATGTGTGTAGGTCACTAAAGACTTGATATAAGAATGATATTCCTTACTACCAACACCATTACCAATTCCTAGTACTACTGCTGCTCCTACTTATCCATACAACTACTACTAATTTCTAATACTATCAATTCCTTCTACTACCACCACTACTACTAATACCTGCTACTATTAAAAATAATCACTACTAATGATAATCCTTACTACCACCACCATTACCCATTCCTAATACCACTGCTGCTCCTACTTATCCATACAACTACTACTAATTTCTAATACTATCAATTCCTTCTACTACCACCACTACTACTAATACCTGCTCCTATTAAAAATAACTACTAATGATAATCCTTACTACCAACGCCATTACAAATTCCTAGTACTACTGCTGCTCCTACTTATCCATACCACTACTACTAGTTCCTAATACTATCAATTCCTTCTACTACCACCACTACTACCGCTATTAATCCATACTACTACTACTAATCCCTACTACTAATGATAATCCTTACTACCAACACCATTACCAATTCCTAATACCACTGCTGCTCCGACTTATCCATAAAACTACTACTAGTTCCTAAACCTATCAATTCCTTCTACTACCACCACTACTACTAATGCCTGCAACTACCAAAAATAATCACTACTAATGATAATCCTTACTACCAACACCATTACCCATTCCTAATACCACTGCTGCTCCTACTTATCCATACAACTACTACTAATTTCTAATACTATCAATTCCTTCTACTACCACCACTACTACTAATACCTGCTACTATTAAAAATAATAACTACTAATGATAATCCTTACTACCAACACCATTACCCATTCCTAATACCACTGCTGCTCCTACTTATCCATACAACTACTACTAATTTCTAATACTATCAATTCCTTCTACTACCACCACTACTACTAATACCTGCTCCTATTAAAAATAACTACTAATGATAATCCTTACTACCAACGCCATTACAAATTCCTAGTACTACTGCTGCTCCTACTTATCCATACCACTACTACTAGTTCCTAATACTATCAATTCCTTCTACTACCACCACTACTACCGCTATTAATCCATACTACTACTACTAATCCCTACTACTAATGATAATCCTTACTACCAACACCATTACCAATTCCTAATACCACTGCTGCTCCGACTTATCCATAAAACTACTACTAGTTCCTAAACCTATCAATTCCTTCTACTACCACCACTACTACTAATGCCTGCAACTACCAAAAATAATCACTACTAATGATAATCCTTACTACCAACGCCATTACAAATTCCTAGTACTACTGCTGCTCCTACTTATCCATACCACTACTACTAGTTCCTAATACTATCAATTCCTTCTACTACCACCACTACTACCGCTATTAATCCATACTACTACTACTAATCCCTACTACTAATGATAATCCTTACTACCAACACCATTACCAATTCCTAATACCACTGCTGCTCCGACTTATCCATAAAACTACTACTAGTTCCTAAACCTATCAATTCCTTCTACTACCACCACTACTACTAATGCCTGCAACTACCAAAAGTAATCACTACTAATGATAATCCTTACTACCACCACCATTACCCATTCCTAATACCACTGCTGCTCCTACTTATCCATACAACTACTACTAATTTCTAATACTATCAATTCCTTCTACTACCACCACTACTGCCGCTATTAATCCATACTACTACTACTAATCCCTACTACTAATGATAATCCTTTCTACCAACACCATTACCAATTCCTACTACTACTGCTGCTCCTACTTATCTATACAACTACTACTAATTTCTAATACTATCAATTCCTTCTACTACCACCACTACTACTGCTATTAATCCATACTACTACTAATAATCCCTACAACTAATGATAATCCCTACTACTTCTTTCTACTACTACCACCTACTAATTATCACTCAATTATTACTAATCCAGACTTCTATTACTATTCCTACTAATCTCTACTATTTATACTATCACTAATCCCTACTTCTACTACTGTTAATCTCTACTACTTCTTCTAATCCCTAATAATACTACTGCTCCTACTCATACTAATCCTTACTACTACTCTAATAACCTCTACTACTAATGCTGTTTCTTATACTTTACTCTCTGGTGTTGAATAGAAAATAGATTCTTTTTGGGGGCTTGCTTCTCTCAGTGTTTCTTCTTCATACTCATTTATACATATCTGTTAACTGTGCTATATCATTACACACAAAGCTGAACTGATCTGTCTAGCAGACCTTGAGTAATTTGAGTTATACTAAGCATTTCATAAGAGCAGCCGCTGCTAGTAATATGCCGGATGCTGTTCTGGTATAAAAAAAAGAACAAAGAACTTTTTATGGTATCTTAAACACGGAAACTGATTAAATCTATATTACACAGACTCACATGTGCACATCACACACACTTCAATGATGAACTCAACGGCTAATCAGCTGCCTGGCCTTTACACTCATCAGAGATGATGGAGTGCGGCTTTTAAAAGCTGTGACTTCACAACTCCAGCTAAGATACGAGAGAGAGAGAGAGAGAGAGAGAAAGAGAGAGAGAGTGTGTAATCTGCTTTTCCTCTTAGTCTGTTTCCTGAGTCTGCTGTGCATCACTCTGCCATGTGTGTGTGCTCATGTGTTTGCATGTGTCCTGAAACCCTAAAACTGTTTCAGAAACCTTACTTTCATTCTCAAATTAACAACTGTGTAAATCAACCAAAGTCAATATACTGTATCTGCAAAGACCATAAAATATGACCAGCACAAAAAAGAACCAACTTCTAAGTGAATCAACACATGGACTTATAGAGTCATCTTTAAAACCTGCTTAAAATTAGCAAAAGCGGATGTCTACAACATGCACACAAACAAACTGAATCTTTCCAATTTTAAAGTCGGAGTTAAAACCCATTTCAGACTTGTTTTTCCCAAAGAAAATCTTTTATTTTATTTTGTGTGACTAATTTTTTATTCTATATAACTTACAATTATGTTTATTTTATTAAAAGAAATGACTGAACATTGCATTTTGACATTAACAGGAAAACAACACAACTGCAACTGAGCCAAATCTGTTTCGGTACATTTCAGCTAATTTTGAAACTTTTTTGAGCCAGTAAGTGACTAGCAAATACAGCTTTGAACACTTAAAACAAAAAAATGCAGAAAATATTTCTTTTAGTAGTGACAATTCCTAATGTTATACACTGATTTTCAGACTTTGGGACACATTAACTTCACTATGTGGGCATGAAGTGATGGGATGCAGTCTCACGTCCTGCTCTAAAATGCTAGAAATGCACCTGTGGAGCGTTTTGGTAGTGACATAAAAACACCGGACTGGTTGTTATGAATCAAGTGTTAAAAATGAAACTCATGATAATCTAAATCTTTTAATTTCCAGGTCTTTAAAAATGTTAGGTCAGATTTTGTGAGGCCATATTACTAGCCTATGCCTACTTTCCTTAAAAATGTCCTAAAAATGTGAAAGCGACAAAAGTTTGGCTTAATATTTAAGTTTAAATGCAAAATTAGCACTATGCTGATGAAGATATGATGTCAATAGTAAATAATTTGCTTGCATTATCTAAAGTCACGTCCTCCATCACTTTTTGACTGAGTTCTCCTTGAATGCTGAGTTACAAAATGTTTTTACACATGTTGAGGTAATACACATTTCCACCAGAGAGGTCTCCAAATCCCCAAATCTTACACAGTGTATCTTTAAATATATCTTCACATATTGCTTGTATTCAGAGTGCTGTGCAGCTACAATGGATGAATTACTGCTTTAATCAGTAGAACTGGACCTTCAAGAACCATCCAACAACCATTATTCTAAATCATGTGGACTAAAAATGGCAGAAGAAGCAAAGCAATGATTACATATCATAGTTTTTGATTAAATCACCCCAAGAAAGCACTGCAGGTTCTTTTAGAATGAGTAGAAAACACTCTCGCTAAATAAATCTTTCAAACTGCTGGTGGTCTTTTTAGACTCAAGAGTGCAACTGAAGCAGGCTATTAAAGCATGGTCAGCGTCTCGGCCCATTCTTGAACCTCCCTTTTTATTTCAGGCAGTCAACGGGTCAAACCGACCTTCAAACACAAGGACATTGATACGGGTGTTACCCAGGCGACCGAAGAAATGAAACATTTCCCGCTACATGAAGAAAAAAAAAAAAAAGGAACGCTCTGCATTCAGGCTAATGTTACAGCTCAATCACCATTTGGGTTCAGGCTAAGTAAGAAACATCTGCCTTAATTGAAGACTTAAAGACCGCACATACACTCTCGCACACGCATACCGACACACATCCACGACAATTTCCCTCTGGAGCCTGAAACACTCGGTTCTGTTCGCTGTTGACATTGCAGAGTTCTGGAAAAGTCATCTGCTACCCAAGCTCTCCATCGATACACCCTTTAAATCAGACACACACAAACACGCACTCACGTTTACAGCGCTTCAACCCACACACACACACACATACACGTCACTCCACAAGTTCTTAAAGCTGCTGTAAAAAAAGAAAAACACAAAAGCAACAGTTTGACAGGCGTAGTGTGGCTGTTCCACAATATTAGAGTTGATTTACAGCCGGGAGAATTTTGTAAAGCCTTTGGATTTATCTGGATTTCTGTACCAATGGCTCAGAAAGTCTGTTCCAGTCCTTATCTGTCAGTCCTCTAAATCCAAACAAACAACACATACAATGTTTTAATGAATAGACTTACTTACACGGCATGTCCATTCATTTAATCCCAAACGTAAGGCTAACTATAACCTCACCATCACTGTTCAAACTAGAGAGTTTGTTATTGTATTAAAAGTTAAAGAGGATCCGATTTCTCTTTTTCCTTTGGTGTGTAAATGATTTGCGAAAGTTAGAGAAAGAGAAAGAAACTCTTTCCCACAGAAACCACTTTTCTCAGATGCTTAAAACACCTTATTAACATTCCAGCTCTTTTCTCACTTACAAGGTGACATCATCACGTAACACAATCTTTATTGTCCTTCTACCGGCAAGCTTGGCACACCCTCACACAAAGCACAGACAGCTGAAGAAGTTAAAAACGTACCACTGTGAAACATTCTGCACAAGTCTAGCTTGCAACGGGGCATCAGGTCTACCAACTTGTTCTACCTGACTTTCGGGATCAGACTCTGGCTCAAACCGATACAGTAGAATGAATGCCATTGTAAAAATAGCCACAGCCATGCGGGGGTGGAAGATGTAGCAGGATGCCACTCTGGCAGTTCACAAATTGATGTTGAGTGAGCAAGTGGCTCAATCTTTGCGCACGGGGCTTATTGGGAGGCGGGGCTTAAAGACACAGGAGCTCTAACAGAGGGTGAACACAGATGTACAGTATAAGAACTGAAATGTGAACCATGTTAATCTATTCCAGTGGTCAAAAAATACAATTATTAATGAGTATTCTATAAAATTGATCAAACTGATGATTAAAACATTGGGTAAAGGAAAATGGAATCAGTGCAAGATACTTTGCCTTCACTTTAGTAAAACCCTCAGCAATGGTCAGAGGCTGGGCTGCCCTAGAGTGTTTTTCGTCTGGACCCAAGACCGCACACTTGAGTATGGTATGTTTGGTCAAGTGTGAAGGTTGCTTTCGAGCCCCAGAGTGATTCAAAGAAGCAATCTGTCTCCATTCCTTTTAAAATTGATGGGCACTACCCGTGTGGTCTGCTGTGTGTGTGGACGCTATTGGCTACCAGCTACCAGGGTTGTGTGATTGGTACGTTCAACCTCAGGGAAAAAGCTTGTCTCGTAATAGCCTGTAACAGCCCCTGCTTGCAGGCGCTCCTGCATGCTGAAACGTATTCAAAAACACTGCTGCGTTATTGCTTGCATGCAAGGGAAGTAATAAAAAGTAGGATGAAGCTACTGCCAATCATTTTGCATACATGCACACAGAAAAGTGACATATGGTATAAGTTGTCTGAAGAGATTCCGATGACATGTGAAATCCAGAAGGAGGGAAGTTAAAAAAAAAAAAAAAAAAAAAGCAGGACGGATCGGGGGCATGTCTGTACTGTGCTAGTTTAGATGATACTACGAGTATTAGGAATATACCGACATTCACAACATATGTTGGAGCTGGGTTTTTTTTAACTGAATTGAAAGATTAACTGCTTCCAAGGCAGAAGATATAAGAACTACCTTCACCTCCAGATGTCCTACTACTTAAGGAAACTAATAAAAGGACCATAAATATCTTAATTTAAAAGAAATAAATAATATAGATAATAAGTTTAGTTCCAGATTTCTCCTGGACGCCTGAGAACATTATATGAATGTATTCAGTTCCTTCAGTAGCAATTTTGATTTAGCTTAATGAAGTACTGACTATTCTTTAGGTATTAGATGAGAACTGTAAATAATACTGGGTTGTGTCCACAAGGAGAAGCTTGGAAATGGTTAAATAACCACACTGAAATGCAAAAATAGTTCTTACTGTATTAATACTATTTGAATACTTTAAAAATGTGGTCTGCTGAGCAAGTGAAAGCTTCATGTCAGGAATAATATTTTTTTTATGGCTAAAGGTTTTGCATAGCATTGTAGAAAATCACTTTCTGCCCTCCATCTGTGACATGATGTCATTTGCCAACAACTGTTTGAGTGAGAGAACCATAGTTTGGATGGAATTCTCGAGCCCCTCCCACAAACAAGCTCTGAAATGGTCAAACATCCGTTCTGAAGACTTCATTACCGACGTTCTATATTAGAACTCTTAATTCAGTGCTGAAGCCAAAGTATTCGACAGCTTCTCGTTCAAATTCACTTATTATGCACTTATTAATGACAATATTGTGCTGATTATTTTTGGAAATTGCCAATACACCAAAGGAACTGTCATCCCAGTTACCCTGCGTTCACACTGACAGCGACAATACGCAGCAGTGAAAGCTGGCGATTTCCGGCGACAGGCGGCAGCACAAATGTTGGCGACATGAAGTGGGCAAATCCAGCAACGTGACAAATTAGGAGCGAAGCGATGTGGCGATCACCAATAGGAACTGAGGATTGAGCAGCGTGGCTCCCGCTTTATCAACGCCACCATAAAACAGCTAGCTTCTTTTATAGTTACTAGATAATTATTCCTACTAGAAGTCGTTGTCACAAAGAATAAACAGTTTTCTGACTGCACAGACTGTGATGCTCTATGCAGGGACAAAACTTATAGACTAGCTATTTCACTCCAGGATCTTAATTTTTAGTGGGAACGCGTCTGATTAGTGGTAAAAAACTGGGCGGGAAGGACTGATCTGTGGACAGGATTTAGTTTTTATCTATATACTCTGTAGATACTACCTAGTAAAGTACACTGTACTGCCATAGCATTTGCTTGGCGTCAGTGAAACCATGTCAACCAAAAGTCAGCTTGAGTTCAGAACAAGGATATAATAGTTTTGGATTTTTAACTTTAGTTTAGTTTTATTTTGTTGTAACTTTTTTTTTCTCTTTATGATTTTTGAGATTTTTTTTATTTTGAGATTGAGACTCTGCTGTCATCATTTTGCAGGCTAGCAGAACACACTGTAAACAAGGAGTGGCATCAGGGTGCCGTATGGCGCAGGCAGCTAACGTAGAACTGCTTGAGTGGAAAAAAATCGATTTAATGAATAGAGATGGAAAAATTGATCGGCTGTGGATTGGTATCTGCCAATTTTTAATCAAAATATGTGATCGGTGATCGGCCGATATTTCTCCAATTTAGCTGATCCCGAGAGCTGATCAATGGCATTAAATAAATTAGCCTAATTTCTATATTTCCAGCTAGCGTTTCATTGAAACCCCCTCCGGCCAGGTCCTTGCAATTCCTATCAGAACCGCTAGGTGGAAACACATACCCTTTCATTTTCCACAGACTGACTAAAGCAGCGTTGTGTTCGTCTGGCAGCTTGTTGCCGTATGTGACACAGACTCATCCACAGCGTTTTTAAAATCTGTTAAATTAACCGTGTCTCGTTGAGGAACCAAGACAAAGACATTTAACACTACTAATCTGATACGGTGTTAGAATACACCACGCGACTGAATACAGTGAGTATCAGCAAACAGCAGAGCTAGCACACACAGCTAACACAAAACAGATAACCCAGAACACCATACAGACCAGATCTGACCGGTACGAACAGAACAGCAGTAACAATTCAAGATCTACATTTAATGGTTTCAGTTTTTTGTTTAAAATAACCAGAGTCTGCGTTTAATGACTGCAGTTTTTACTGCATTTATTTTATTTGCTTTTTTCATTTTAAATTAAGGGTCTAAATGTAATTATTTTAGTATTTGAGATATTTGTTTGATTTACTTTATTTATTTACTGTTAATTTTGTTGAAAATATTATGCTGTTTCACATGAGCTTGTTAAAAATGGTAATAAACCAGTTTAGACCATGTTTCATGACTTGCTTGCGCTAATAACAACATGTAGCCCTGCCGGGGCATATATCCCCGCCCTCTATTGGTATCGGCTATTGGACGATCGCGTTGAAAGATGATCGACGATCGGAATCGGCCTCACAAACGTTGATCGGTCCATCTGTACTTATGAATAAACTGACAAACACGAAAACGAATGGTATTCTATCTATAATT
Source organism: Megaleporinus macrocephalus (assembly GCA_021613375.1). Taxonomy (NCBI): domain Eukaryota; kingdom Metazoa; phylum Chordata; class Actinopteri; order Characiformes; family Anostomidae; genus Megaleporinus; species Megaleporinus macrocephalus. The sequence goes on along the minus strand of CM038727.1, from coordinate 24,834,199 downwards.
TCAGTACGTTTAGTTAGGTTTGTAAAAGCATAATACAGTTCCAGTTGGTTATCATTTATTTCTTTTAATTACCGTTTTTTATTTTTTCTCAAATGTTTTCTCAATTTCAGCTTTCGTTATTTTGTTCGTTTTAGTTAACGATAATAACCCTGGTTCAGAAACACCCACAGGCGATGAGCGATCAGTGATTTGGGGGATCAGCAGCGAAAAGTCGCAGCTGATGTGAATGCAGGGTTAAAAGGGATTAGCTTAAGGAACAATCAGCAGCCCTATGTGAGACCCTGCCTATATCCATGGTCCAGTCAAGGTACATGGACTGTCTTACTGTTGGGCAGACAATGTTGACAGATCTAGAATCCAGAACATTCCAACAGGTTCATAAACTTTGTGCTCAAAATATAAAACAGTGTATTCTGTACAGCCTTAATTGCTGGCAGGCCACCGAGCACTGCTTCACTGACGGATGCGAGAGTGCAACCCAACCAGCACAACAATGACACAGCAAACGAGACGTACAGCTAACAGCGTCCAGACAAGCTCTCAGCAGACCATACAGAGGACTGTGTGTGTGTGTGCTGAACGCAGGGGTTCACTGCCATATGAGCAGACGTATAAAAGTCTACTTTTGTGCCGGACAAATTGCTTTGAAGGCTGAAGCAGAAAAAACAACCAAAAAACAAGTCAAGCATGAGAAACAATGGAAAATAGGAAAACATCTGTAGCTCTTTGAAGCAGCGTCACAATCAAAACAGGAACACAATATTAGAAAAGCCCAAATCAGAACCACATCTCGCAGTTCGAAGTGCAGGAAACGGGCTCAGCGGAGAACAGAGGCGGCCTTATTCATCCACCGCACATGCTCCTAAAGAGACTGGCTGGATATCCGACCTGGATTCCTGAACCCTCCGGTTAGTCTCATCTCTGCGGCTGACGTCCACACCAAAGCATGATTACATTACCAGAAATGTTCACAGGCAATATGGAGCGCGAGTGAGAAGGTAGGGCTGTTGCTCCCACTCACCGGGGTACTGGTTGTTGTCCAGGTCGGAATCTCCGCGCAGGGTGAACCCAAATCCAGCCGGGATTGCGGACGAGGCCCAAGCACCGCTCAGGACCTGAGAGGCCTTCAGCTTGAGGCCAGAGCGCTCGCCGTTATATATAAACACCAGTCCTCCTCGGTCATCACCTGCAAACGGAGCGCCCACTGCCACATCTGAGGGAAGAGAAAGGGGGAACACAGTGAACTGACTGAATGAACAACAAGGGAGCGTCAGCTTTAGGAGTTAACAGCACCAGTTCACCAAAGACCACACTATTATACTTAATATAGTCTAAATGTATCATTTCAGTCTGTATTAACGGACGAATGAACGACCTGCTTTAGGCTAAGTGGACAGAAGAAAACAAAAATGGAAAGGGACAAAGGAACTGATGAAATGGACAGAATGACATAGGAAAATGAATATTGGATAGAAGAAAATGGAAAAAATGATCAAAGGAAAGGAGAAATGAACTGAAGGACATAGGGAAAACAGAAACAGACAGAGGGACAAAGGAAAGAAGAAATGGAAATTTGACAAAAAAAATGGAGAGAGGAAAGTAAAAATGGACTGAAGGACAAAGGGAAAGGGGAAACTGATAAAGAAAAGAAGAAATTGACAGAATGACATAGGAAAGGAAGAAAAGGAAAAACAGACAGGAGAAAGAAGAAAAAGATAAAGTGACAGGGAAAAAGAAGAAATGGACCAAAAAAACCCAAATAAGTAGAAATTAACAGGACATAGGAAAAGGAGAAATGGACAGAGGGACTAGAGAAAAGGACAAAGTGGACAAAGGGACTAGAGAAAAGGACAAAATGGACAGAGGAAAGTAAAAATTGGCAGAAGGACAGAGGAAAAGGAAAACAGAATAACCAAAGAAAAAATGGACAGATGGGCAAAAGAAAGGAAAACTGGACAGAGGGACAGACGGAAAAAAAACCCTCAAATTAACCCTTTCAGTCTGTATTGCTGTCAATGTTTTCACCACTAATGTACTATAAATGAGCTTTCTGTTCACAGGTTCGAGGTCCGAGCTATCAGTCATCAACAACGACCAACTTTCACTTCAGTCAGGCTGTAACATGCAAGCTCAGCATTTATCTGCGTGCAATCTCATCTTCTGATTTTGTTCAAATGTAAATCATAACTGTAATTTTGGCGAGTATAGCATATTTCAGAAAACTGTTAGCTATTCAAAGCCCATGAACATCAGGCTTACTATTCAGTTATTAATCTTCAGATTTATTATCCAGTAAGTACCATTAATGATTCGATATAAAACTAATAAGTCAGGTAGTCACGAGCGTGAGGAAATGAAATATGTAGTGGCGTATGATCCTCATTAGAAGAAACTGAGTTTAAGAAAGGTAGTCTTTAAGAAAGAAAGTCTAGGCGTTTGGAAAAATGCCTTCAAAGGTTCTAAATCATCATCTTGCTGTAACATTTTGTATCATAAATCTATATGATCTTCTCCCCTATTTGGTGTCTGGCACGACTAATGGCACTTATAATCTGTTATTTATCATCTGCATGGCTGGAACTGCACAGAAAGGATAAGGTTCTGTTTGTAAAATGACGGAAGGCAAGTTTAAACGAATACTCAGATCTACAGAAAGCTCTACGGGGACTGCTCTTCCCCCTGCAGCCTTCAGAGACTATCTGTCTCTGTCTATCTCTCTCTCTTTCTCTCTCTCTCTCTCTCACACACACACGCTACCGTAAACGAGCAGTATCTATCTCCAAGGCACGGTTATCTCTTTCGAGAGCTTCTCCTGAAAAGCTGCTCAAATCATTAACCTACATTAACCTACAACCTACAGAGGAAAGGAAAAATGGACAGAGGAGAAAACTGACAGACAGGAAAAGGACAAGAAAAATGGACAGAGGGACAGAGGAAAAGCGAAATGGACAGAACCACAGAGAAAAAGAAAAGGGAAAAGAAAAGATTGACACAAACATATTTAAAAAAAATTGACAGAGGAATAAAGAAATGGACAGAAGGGCAGAGGAATGGAAAAAATGAAAGGTGGAAAATGAACAAGGGACAGAGGAAAAAAGAAAGGGGGTTGAGAGACAGGACATAAGAAATGCACCATTAGAGATCAATATAAAAGGAAGAAGGAAAAAGAAAAGGACAAAAAATGACAACTGATAGAGGGATAGAAACCAGGAGAAATGGACAAAGGGAGGGAGCAAAGGAGAAATGGATAGAGGGACAAAGGGAAAATGAGAAAATTAAATGGGGAAACAGGGAAGAATAAATAGACAGAGAAACAAAGAAATGGATAAATTGATGGAGGGACAGAAGAAAGTTAAAAAGGACACACAGGAACAAAAGAAAAGGGGACAAAATGAAATAAGGAAATAAAGAAACAGAAGAATGAAAAATAGACAGAGGGACCAAGAAATTGGGAAATGGACAGGGGGACAGAAGAAAGGAGAAATGGATACAAGCACTTAAGAAAGGAAAAGAGGGACCAATATAAGAAATAAGAAATGGGCAGAAAGACAAAAGAAAAAGGAGAAAAGTAAAAAGAAATGGACAGAGGGATGTAGGAAAGGAGAAGCAGACAGAAGGACAGATGAAAAGTCAAAAGAAGAAAGTAAAGGAGATTTAAAGAATTGAGGAATAAAAGATGTGCAAAGAAAAACTGAAAGTCTTCTCAGCTGAGCAAACTCAACAGCAGGAGAGGGAAAAGTTTAATTACTTCTAACAAAATAACATCATCACCACAAGAAAGCCCCCATTTCCTGTAACGGGACCACCGTGTGTGCGCCACTGTTTGTCTTGGGTGAGCTACATGCATGCTATAAATAGGTTTGGGTCACGCATGCCACACTTCGGAGTGACTGCCCTGGCCATTTCCGCTTCCTTTCTGCCGATTGCTATCCTACTGTGGGGCACTGAGGCTGGCACTGAGCCAAATGACCCCGCACAAATATCATCCTGACTGTTGACATGGCGACCGCTGTGGGCGTGTGGGACAGGAGGAGGGGCTGTATTTATGACTGTACACACACTGTGAATTAGTGGAAGTGATGACAAGACTTCTTTAAAATCACACCTATACATTCAGTGGCCACTTTACTGGAAACCCCAGTGTTGTAGGGTCATTGTGCTGGTGTACAGTTAGAGGCTGCAACTCATCTGCTGAACTCTCTGACCCCTCGTCAGCGGTCAGCTTCTGACCACAAACCTGCTCTTGGCTATATTTCTCTCGGGGTTACTTACCTAGCAGGAAGACCACTGTGCCCGATACACCTGATATACACCAACACAAAACACATATACTAATAAGGAGGCCAGGTGTTTCTAATAAAGTGGCCAGTAAGTGGAAGTACAAGGGTGGTGTTTCTAATAAAGTGGCCAGTGATTGTAAGTAGAAGGTAGGTGTTTCTAATAAAGTGGCCAGTGATTGTAAGTAGAAGGTAGGTGTTTCTAATAAAGTGGCCAGTGATTGGAAGTACAAGGTAGGTGTTTCTAATAAAGTGGCCAGTGATTGGTAGTAGAAGGTAGGTGTTTCTAATAAAGTGGCCAGTAAGTGGAAGTAGAAGGTAAGTGTTTTTAATAAAGTGGAAAGTGAGTGGAAATAGACAGTAGGTGTTTCTAATAAAGTGGCCAGTGATTGGAAGTACAATGTAGGTGTTTCTAATAAAGTGGCCAGTGATTGGTAGTAGAAGGTAGGTGTTTCTAATAAAGTGGCCAGTAAGTGGAAGTAGAAGGTAAGTGTTTCTAATAAAGTGGAAAGTGAGTGGAAATAGACAGTAGGTGTTTCTTATAAAGTGGCCAGTGATTGGAAGTACAAGGTTGGTGTTTCTAATAAAGTGGACAGTGATTGGAAGTACAAGGTTGGTGTTTCTAATAAAGTGGACAGTGATTGGAAGTAGAAGGGCGGCATTTCTAATAAAGTAGCCAGTGATGGGAAGTACAAGGTAGGTGTTTCTAATAAAGAGGCCAGTGATTGGAAGTAAAAGGTAGGTGTTTCTAATAAAGTGGCCAGTGATGGGAAGTAAAAGGTAGGTGTTTCTAATAAAGTGGCCAGTGATGGGAAGTAGAAGGTAGGTGTTTTTAATAAAGTGGACAGTGAGTGGAAGTACCAGGTAGGTGTTTCTAATAAAATGGACAGCGAGGTACTTGGGATCTTCTGCACATATACGATGCAAATCATGGAGAATAGCATTGTTTAAATAATTCAATTTCAATCATTTTATTTTTTATTGTTATCTAAATCTATTTTGATCTGATCAAATTAGTTATTTTTTCATAATCTACAGTAAATTATTACTTACTGGGATTCATTATTTTTAGAGTGTTATATTTAAAAATGTTTTTTAATTACAGCCTAGTTATGCACAGCAGAAGACATCCACACAGTTATAGTCATCTCTTGCTGTATCCTTGTCATTGTCTGCTTCTCTGCTCTTGTTTAACTTCCCTTAGGTCTTTGTGTACCTTGGTTTGGTTTGGTGCTCCGCCTTGACTCCTCCCCTTTGTTATGCCCCTCACCTGTGTCTAGTTTGTTGCTCCTCCTGTTTGTTGCTCCTTTCCCAAGTGCCCCCATTAGTCCTTGTGCTTATATAGCACACTGTTTGCTCCCACTGTCTTGCAGTGTATGTATTCTGTGGTTTGTGGGTATGCTCTCACTTTGGGTTCTTGTTTAGTTGTCTTTGTTTGTTTTCTGAGAATCTTTGTCAGGGTTTTGCTGTTTTTATGGACCCTCCTGCACCTACCGGCTCGGCCTGCACTCTGTCTGTCTGTGATGTGAACTTGGATTTTAATAAACAGACTCAGTAATTGTATCTGCTTGTTTCGCCTACTTGCACATTACAGAAATCATGGTTTTTACTGTTAATATGCTTCAGTAAATTGCTATGGAAATAATGCAACTGGTAGCCAAATATTTACTGTCATGTACAGTGGTTATTTTTGTGGTTCAATGAGTTTTTCCAAGCCCAATGTTTCCAGGCAAAGGGGAATTTGAGTTTGTAAGGCCTGTAGCAAGGATTTTTCCTCTGTAGTAAGCAGTATCATGAACAATAGTACAACACACCACATAGCCAAATGTATGTGGACACATCTCCTAATTATCGAGTTCAGGTGTTCAGGTTAGTACACCAACCAAACTCACAAAGAGAGGCAGCTAATTTCTGAAGAATCACATTTTCTTTACGACATGAAATGCCAAGCATCAGTTTGAATAATGCAAAGCATGCCACCAATGGACTGTAAAGCAGTGAACATGTGTAGCATGTGGCAGTCCGATGGATGAATGAATCTGGGTGCCAACAGTTTGGTGGAGGAGGAATAATGGTCAATGTTTAGGTACCTTAGTTCCAATGAAGGCTGATTTTAATGCTTCAAGATCCCTCCTACTTTGTCACAATAGTTTTGGGGAAGACCCTTTACCTTTCCAGCATGACTTGGCACAGACCCCTGAAATCTACCCCACTGAACACCTATAGGATGAACTGAAACATTAACTGTCAGATCAAATTCACTCAGAGATGGTACAGATTTATAGGTGTCCACATACTTTTGGCCATATAGTTTAGTACTAGTCCTACTATCACATAACAGACAACACATTTTTTGCAATCTGAAAAGCTTCTCGTGTTCTTCCCTCCTTGTTTCATCCTTTTCTTCCTGAAACTGAGTTGTCTCACGTGTGGACAGCTTCTTAAACAAGACAAGAATCTTTCAAAAGCTGTCTTGTGCAAATTAAATGTGTGCTGACACTTCGCATTTCACGACAATGATATATGAGCATCCAGCTCGTACAAGCCCATCGATTTGGCGCGAACAAGGCGGATTCTGCAGGCAGAGGCCGAGGAAGGGTTTCCGAACCCTTCAACAGACACTGAAACTGCTCACTAAAAAGTAATGGAGGGTATCAAGAGGAAGCTCCTGACAGCGCGTACACACATGCACACGAGTGCCATCGCTCACTGGCTGCTTGGATGAAGGCTCGCTTTTCCTGTGTGAAAGCAGCGAAACAGCAAAAGCAGATGGAAGCAGTGGAGCGCTGCAGCTTGAGGCCCAAGCAAACGCTTTCAGCGGCATTGCCTTCCAGTCCGAAGACTGCCAGCACTCTATACTGGTTATACGAGCTCACATACCACTTGTACCCCCACGCAGTCTCTTATGGAGGGTATCAGATAAAAGGACACACCTTTCTCAAATACACTTGCTTATGTCATGTCTGACACTGTATGACATGTTATTTATAAAAGTGGACAAAGTTTAGGCCTCAGAATGGCTGTGCTACTGTTTGAAGACCCAAAATCACTATGTAATTCCATATTCCATCATCGCTGTCCAATGAAAACAAGTATATCCAAAATTGCAACTTACTTTAAAACATACTTTACCTTCAATGCAAGTTAATGGAACCAGATTTTTTTCCAAGCTATTTTGTAGCACTTCTATTGGTCCATTCATCATGAAATTTTCACACAACGTAAACGACCATTGCAAAGACTTTCATGGTCACATGACCCAGCAAATCTTAAAATCTTGATCTGACCGTTTGTTAAACTCTGTGGAAAACAGAGTAATCAAGATATTAAATTAAGAATCTGTCTGATAAGCAATTTAGCTTCTGTCTAAGCTTTATACTCCAAGTAGGCCAGCCTGCATTTTATGTTTTGGTCAGAGGGGTTTTAATCCAATTAATCCAATAAAATTCTGGTTCCTATAGCAATATCTATAACATTCTGGTTCCATTGACTTACAATAAAAGCACAGAATGTTTTTGCGCCCTCCTGTAAACTTGCAATTTTGGAGACCCGTGATATTTATTGAACAGTAAACATATACTATGTGAACTTGAACTTTTATGAAGAACCATCTCAAAGAACTCGCCAGTCCCAGCATTTTCTGAGAAAGTACTTTCCGTAATGCCTCACATACTTCACATTTGGTGCATCCCTAGTAGAAAACAGCAAAATAAGAAAACTAGTCTTCTATGAGTAAGCGGTTTAAGCGGTTTAAACAGACAGATACTGACAGACGCACACAGAACTTGGCAAGCGGCCCTCGATCCCGACTAAATATACAGTAACGGGACGTAACGAGTGGTGTTCGCATAAGCCAGTTAATCGGCTAGAGGGATTCATATTCGTATCAATTATTGATTTAGCAATCACTCTCGAAGACTTCCCAAAGCATTGTCTCATAGCAGCATCCCAAGTGCATATGGGAACAATCTATAATGAATCCCTGGTGCTGTCTGTACATGGAACAAGGGGTGTTCGGTTACCAGAACAGAACCTGCACTGTGGACATCCCATCTGTCTCAGTGCACGTTAGACGGCTGATTTGTTCAGGTTACGCTTTACGTCAGCACCCAAGCACGTGCCTTTGTGTGAGAGACGTACAGAATACGTATGTCAGATCTTTGGCAGTACATGGAACGCGTGTTGTAACTCGTGTCTTGTGTCATTGTGTGGATGCATACAGTCAGGATCAGAGAATTCCAGCTATTCACCCCACTGATTCACAGCCTACTAGAGTTTCTGTGAGTGATTACATTGGTCTGATTGCAGCTGTGTGTGATTAGGTAGGCCTGAGCCCTGCCTCCTCCACCTGTTTCCTCTCTAAAGGAGGAAGAGCTGCTGAAAACAACATGCGGCACACTGCCATGACAACCAAACATGGTGCTGATTGGGAAGGAGACTAAAAGAATGCCTCAGAGCTTTACTATAGGTGCGTCCGAAATCGCCTACTAGTCAGTAGGTACTAGATTAGAGTCAGTACGTACTGCTCCAGCGGCAGACTAGTAGGTAATGTCAGTAGGTGAGTTTTAGTAGCCACACTAGCTCGAACGAACTACATCCGCCATATTGCCAGCGTCCTGTGACGCAAGACCACCACCGTAAAAGTCCTGCTATTCATTTAAAAGCTCCGTTTACTGACAGATTTAGATCTTTTTGTGACACTGATCTGTGTTTTTTTCTGAATATGTATCAGATGGTGTCGAGCTGTAGCTCAGGGAAGATTAAACAGGAGGAATGTAATCATTGTTTACCTCAGCAGTAGCGCTAGCTTCTGTAGCGGCAGTTTACTAGCCGTAGCTGCGTACACACAGCCGACGTTCAGCTTTTCACCGTTTTTTTTTTTACACTTTGAATTCATCCTCGGCTTCAGGTGAATCATGGGATAGCATAGTGTGCTGTGTTCACCTACATAAAAATGGCTGTCGATTCAGTAGGTCATCCGGGTACCGTTCACCTACTACTCGATGCCTACAGAGTATTCGGATATACTAGCCGCGCTCGCCTACTGATTTCACTACTGAGTATTCGGACATACTAGCCACGCTCGCCTACTGATTTCACTACTGAGTATTCGGACATACTAGCCGCGCTCGCCTACTGATTTCACTACTGAGTACTCAGACATACTAGCTACGCTCGCCTACTGATTTCACTACTGAGTATTCGGACATACTAGCCGCGCTCGCCTACTGATTTCACTACTGAGTATTCAGACATACTAGCCGCGCTCGCCTACTGATTTCACTACTGAGTATTCAGACATACTAGCCGCATTCGCCTACTGATTTACTACTGAGTATTCAGACATACTAGCCGCGCTCGCCTACTGATTTCACTACTGAGTATTCGGACATACTAGCCGCGCTCGCCTACTGATTTCACTACTGAGTATTCAGACATACTAGCCGCGCTCGCCTACTGATTTCACTACTGAGTATTCGGACATACTAGCCGCATTCGCCTACTGATTTCACTACTGAGTACTCAGACATACTAGCCACGCTCGCCTACTGATTTCACTACTGAGTATTCGGATATACTAGCCGCGCTCGCCTACTGATTTCACTACTGAGTAGTAGGCAAGTAGGTATGACTCTGTTTGTCTATGTTAGTTTTATGAGCCTCGTTAGTAGCAATTTTTCAGGGCATTTAATGCAGCATTTACCGTAATGAGGTCTAATGATGCTGCGTTGGTAACACAGAATATATATATATACACACACACACACACACCAGGGAAGACCTTTATCTCTCGGCTGACCTGAGAACGCCTCGGAATCCCCCTGGAGGAGCTGGAGGAGGTGGCTGGGGAGAAGGAAATCTGGGTTTCTCTGTCTAGATTGCTAGATAATGGATGGATGGATATATGTGTCCAAAGAAAGGCCTGTATATCCAAAATGGAGACCAGATTTTTTGATTTTGGAGCATTTCTATTGGTCTGTTCATCGTAAATCTTCCACAAGTGTACACAGCAGCAACTGCACTTAATTGATGTAGAAAAATTTAAATGGACAAAATGTTTTTCTTCGGAAAGCGATGGTACATATATAATATTCTGTTTTAATTAAGATTGCATGGTCCCAAATCAGATATGCGTCCAATCTAAGACCACATTTGTAGGGCTATGTTTACATTCCCCAAATTAAGTGACACAAATGTGATTTTTTTTGCCCTAATGGGACACAGGGAACAAGTCAGATCTCTTTTCATATGTGGGTCTGGATCGGACACATATCTGATTCATGGCAACAGGATGCTACTGCGAACCATTCATTTGTCGGTAGCACCATATCTAAAGTCAGAGCAAGTAATGCCTGGTTCACACTACACGACTGGTTGAGTGGTGAGGTATTTGTGCCGTTCACACTACTTGACTGCTCGGCGACACAGGCTCATGAATTAGACAATTTTCACCCTGTTTCAGTGTGAAACACTCCCACAACTTTAGATGCATGTGAGCGATTGTTAGTAGCTGCAGCTTGCGCTCCAGATTAATCAAAGCACATCGACTACTAATTTCTAGAGGTTTTATTTGTTTTGAATTATTTACTAAGCCAATGTACCTTACAGTTTGAAAAAGCCACATTATCTGTCAGTATAGCCAGTTAAATTATCCTATGCAATGCCAATACTATGTAAAAATATCCAGAAATCACCAAACTGCATCGCAAGAGTATCTTATTACATGAACTGGGGCTAACAGATAAACTTGTGGCAGCAGCATCATTTCAAGGCAACTCTTCGTTCAAATTTGGCTTCCAAAATGATAACTACACAGGAGAAGAACAAAACTTACTTCACTTTTAATGGAAAACACATCAAACTGAGGCATCTAATAAAAAATGCATCGAACTGAGGCATCTAGAATACACACGCAACACACCTACAACATATACTTAGACACATTTAAGTTCTTATTTCTTATCATAACAGCTGGAGCTTAATTGGTTTGTCATGGCCCATAGGAGGACCCTCCAACACTGACTCAGAGAAAGACTGAGAGAGCGGCTCTTGGGTTAAATAAGTCAAGCGGACAGAGAAAATAAATATGAAAACAAACAGAGCTGAAGAATGTAAACTTGGGACTCAGCGGCTGGAGATATCTAACACATCTGTGGAGTAAAAATAGCAAAACCACACACACAGATACGCATGTACGAACACTATCCATCTACTATCACTACTGCTGTTCTTATACTAATGAGAAAAGACTTTCACGGTCACATGACCCAGCAAAACACGTTGAATGTTTTATTATCTTTATATCTGGCCTCCACCGGGAGAGAAAAACAAAGAACAAGCACATAGACTCACACATCACATACATGTTTTGGAGGAAGGCCTAACAGGAAACCAGCGACAAGGTTGTGGGGTCACCAGCAAAGCCCCTAAATCCTGATTGGCTGATGAGCCTTTCATTTTCAGCGCTGGGTCTAAGTATAGGATATCCTCCTCTTCCAAGACAAAACAGCCCGTTAAGATTAGGAAATGTGGAGGAGGAGAAAGAATGAGTGTTTTGACTCACTGGACGCCAAAAATATGCACAACAGAGCTACAGTTCTCGGTTACTTGCAGAGATGAACTGTGACTAAGGCTACGTTCACATTAGCAGCTGAAGCTGAAGTGACTCAACACAGATTTTTAATGTGAGGTGTGTGTGGACGCGTCAAATCTGATCTTTTCCAATCAGATATGAGTCATTTTCATATTTCCAATCAGATATGAGTCACTTTCATATTTCCAATCAGATATGAGTCACTTTCCTAGAAGAGATATTCAGATCAGATTTCATCAACAGCAGAGGAGAAGAACAGCAGTAATGGAAAGCGAAGGAAAGGAACAACAGTGGTGATCAGTGGAACAATAGTGACAGTCAGTGGAGAAAAGGAACAGCAGTGATGGACAGTGGAGGAGGGGAACAGCAGTGATGGTCAGTGGAGGAAAGGAACAGCAGTGATGGACAGTGGAGGAAAGAAACAGCGGTGATGGACAGTGGAGGAGAAGAACAGCAGTGATGGACAGTGGAAGAGAGGAACAGCAGTGATGGTCAGTGGAAGAGGGGAACAGCAGTAATGGTCAGTGGAAGAGGGGAACAGCAGTGATGGTCAGTGAAGGAGAGGAACAGCAGTGATGGTCAATAGATGAGAGGAACAGCAGTGAAGGAGAGGAACAGCAGTGATGGTCAGTGGAAGAGGGGAACAGCAGTAATGGTCAGTGGAAGAGGGGAACAGCAGTGATGGTCAGTGGAGGAGAGGAACAGCAGTGATGGTCAGTGAAGGAGAGGAACAGCAGTGATGGTCAATAGATGAGAGGAACAGCAGTGAAGGAGAGGAACAGCAGTGATGGACAGTGGAGGAGAGGAACAGCAGTGATGGTCAGTGGAAGAGGGGAACAGCAGTAATGGTCAGTGGAAGAGGGGAACAGCAGTGATGGTCAGTGGAGGAGAGGAACAGCAGTGATGGTCAATAGATGAGAGGAACAGCAGTGAAGGAGAGAAACAGCAGTGATGGACAGTGGAAGAGAGGAACAGCAGTGATGGTCAGTGGAAGAGGGGAACAGCAGTAATGGTCAGTGGAAGAGGGGAACAGCAGTGATGGTCAGTGGAGGAGAGGAACAGCAGTGATGGTCAGTGGAAGAGAAGAACAGCAGTGATGGTCAATAGATGAGAGGAACAGAAGTGAAGGAGAGGAACAGCAGTGATGGACAGTGGAGGAGAGGAACAGCAGTAGCGGTCAGTGAAGGAGAGGAACAGCAGTGATGGTCAATAGATGAGAGGAACAGAAGTGAAGGAGAGGAACAGCAGTGATGGACAGTGGAGGAGAGGAACAGCAGTAGCGGTCAGTGGAGGAGAGGAACAGCAGTGATGGACAGTGGAGGAGAGGAACAGCAGTAATGGTCAGTGGAGGAGAGGAACTTATTATTGAATTTATTAGTGAGGCTTTTAATGTTATAGGTAGCAGTTTAATAGATTTAGGTCCTCAGGTCCAGCCCAAAACAGTAGATCAAAAAGTAGATAATTACCCATGTAGAAGCCCCTCTACAGCAATGCTAATTTCTGCTAGCATGCTTATGCCAATTTAGTAGTATGTTAGCACTATGCTAACAGTTGTGGCTATTTTGGTACATGATGAGTCTTAAAAGCCAAGTTTTATGAATGTGGTTCTGAACTTGCAAATAGTTTTAGTATGACTGGTGACTAATATATGGCTCAATATTACTGGATATAAAGGAATGCTGGTCTGAAAAGGGCAACATGCACCTACCCAGGTAGCCGTCCTGGTTGATGTCTCCGAGAGGAGCGATGGCGCTGCCGTAGCGCCCAAACACATGTGTGCCGGTCAGAGTGATGGCAGGAGAAAAGAGGAGCGCGTCCTCCTGCAGGTAGAGATAAATCCGGCCCACCTCCCGCGGCTTACTCTCAAACTCACGGTCCATATAGAGAGGGGCTCCCACCAGAACGTCATCCAACCTACACACAAACAGACACAAACACACAATTATATTTGTGTGTAAATTTCTCTGCATGTATAGCTGTATGCACTCAGCACTCCAGGCCGAGCTACATATTTTGTTGCGGCCATTCGACCCTCGGCTACTAACCACAGCCGCAGGAGAGGGCGGGAAGATGAGGCCTGAACCTAGCACCCCGACAAAAGCCATAAGTGACTGCATGAAGAGGATGCCTCCTGCGCTCTCCCTCCTTTTCTGCAGTGAGGCCACTGTGTGACATTTTATCCTGGTGGTGAAGCTGAAGAGCGGGGGGTGACAGGCTCTCATTTCCACTCTACCTGGGTGCTCACACTGCCTTAATGGGAGCCAGCTCACCAAGGTTTTCATAGCTTAAGCAACATGGGCACCTTTAAAAGGAGTGGAGAGAGAAGGAGTCCATAGCCACACTCTGATAATGTGTACATTCTCTCTACTCCATAAATCCAAATTCAAACAGAACTAATTCTATCTCTTTATCTTTTCCAGTTTATGACCTGACCAGATTGACACCGATGGAAGACTGACAGCAGGTTCCCCTGCTACCCAAGCCACCCACCAGACTGATCGCCGGGAACGTTGTTTTAAGGGTATATGTTATGAAAAATTCAGGTGTATATCTGGGATGCATATATCGGTCCACGAACTGTGAAATAAGACAGCCCAATCAGTTGCCTTCTGTTGACTCCTGTATGCAGGCCATCTTTGTGCAAGTGATAATGTAGAGTATAACAGCACACCATGACTCCTGTGTCAGCTAAGCTACCACATAGGTCCTTCGCTGTCATGTTGGGGTTTGACTAGGATATGCACAGCTCTATCTGAGAGTGTTCTTGGTCTCCCAGATCCTTCCTTGACTTCCAAGACAGTAAAAATTGACAGCTGGCAGCTTTTTGACATCTTTCTATAGCTGTATCTTTTTCTATGTTTAGTTTTCGCTGTTTGTGGTGTGTTGGGTTTAAATAGTCCGAAAATGTATTGCTGTAATCAGCTGACCATTTCTAATGACATGTCTAACTAGTTGTAACAAGGTTAATAAGTTCTAAAGCCTTTACATCAGGAATAATGTCCAAATCTTTTACAGTTACTATTAAATACTATTTACTATTTAATACTTGTTCATTTTTTTTATTTGTTAAAGTTATATATTAAATTTTATGTATGTTTTTCAAAATATGAAGTATACTATATAACTTTTTTATAATTTTTTAAGATTTTTATAGCAAAGGTTATGCCAGGGTTGCCTAAACATTTGTATGCATCAGCATTAGTCTGTGGTTTGCAGGGGTTAAACACATACATACACAAACATACACCAGTCCACAGATACACCAACACATGAAAGCTAGTACATCACTTTTCAAGATGCCTGACTTTCAGAAGAAAGGTCAGCAGAAGAGCACACGCACCCACACACACACACACACGACCAGATCAATCTTTCCTTCACTTTTATAAGACACACGACTTACGTGACTCCTGAGAACGATAGACTGATATAGAAAAAGTGCAGAACCCATAACTGGACATCAGCACTATAGAATAACCAATGAAAAATATGAAGTCATCAATCCGGCAACAGTCTGTCCGGCCAATGTCAGACAGACAGCGACACAGAATGTCAGAAGTCCCAACTCCAGTAAGATTGATGGCTCAAATAAAAACGTCCTCTTTGGGATCAGACGCTGAAAAAGCTGAGAAATAGCTTTGGGTTATTTATGGTAGGACGGAGGCCAAATTTCCCTGTTTCTCTGAACACATCAGAACTGAAGCCAGAAGAGTGAAAAAAGAAAGGAGAAAAAAGGAGGAAGGGATGAAATAAACAAAAAAATACAAAGGAAATACAAATAGAATTTAATAAAAGAAGGCAAAAAGGCAAAAATGACAAAAGAAAGAAAAAGGGATAAAAACAAATAACGAAACTATGAAACCTGCAGAGAAAAAAAACTTAAAAGAAAGAAAAAAGGAAAAATCAAAAATAGAAGTAAACAGAAAGAAAATATGCATAAAAATTAAAGATGGAAATAAAGAAAATCTAAAAACAATCAAAGATAGAAAGGAAAGAAGAGGAGCGGAGAGGAAAGGAAAGGAGAGGTGAGGAAAAGAAATAAACAGAAGAAAAGGCAATAGCAGAAAGGAAGCAAAGGAAGAATAGGAGAATTAGAGAAAAGAACAAAAGAGAAGAAAAAAGGGGAAAAAGAGAAACAGTGAAAGAAGGGACAAAGAAAAGAGCAAATGAAAAGACTAGAATAGAAGGGAGTAGATAGAAAAAGAAGAGAGGAGAAAGAGAAACAGAAGATAAATAACAGAGGGGAAAAGAAGAACCGAGGAGAACACAGAACATAACATTAGAGTAAGGGTGATAACAGAAGACAGAAAGTAAAAATAAAGAAAAGGGGAAGAGACTAGGCAGAGCAAAAAGCAGAAGTGTTTCTATAAAAGATAGAAGGAAATAGAAAAAAGAAAGAAAAAAAGAAACGAAGAAAGGAAGTGAGAAAAAATATGTACACAAAATCAGATAAAGAATAAAAGATAATCTAAGAAAACAAATCAGAAAAAAGAAAGAATGAGGAAAGAGGGCAGATTAGAGAAAGCATGAATGAAAGCGAACAAACAGAAAAACAGAATGCGAGGAAGAAGAAAAGGAAGAAAGGTTGAGAAGTTATCTGCAGGGCTGAAGTGATGTAATGTAGCTTTACTGTACATTCCAACTGAGCACCCGAACAAACAGAGACTTTCTGTTCTGATTAAATCGTTATCAGACGGAAAACAAACACACTTCAGTCTACGCTTTTTTCCGCTGCATGGTTTAAAACAAATCGTCCATTTCTTTCTGCTATTGTTACGATACATTCAAACGCTGTGCGCTGGCGCGACCGGGAGTTCGTTGGCTTGGCTTTGCGTGCTGAGCGGCTTTAGTGCTCGGCTCTGTGTATGTTAGTCGGAGTATTACAGAGTAAACAGAGAGCTGGAGTTAACAGCACACACATCACACACTCAAACATCTCAACGCTACATTTACAGCTGTGATCTATAGTCACACACAGACCACAATACAATCAGTCTGTCTGTCCATAATCACCACAGAGAAAACCCTCAGACTCAACAGAGGGAGACCCCAAAGAGGACACAAAGACCACCTTACTCCGAAACAGGAGCTGCAAAGAAGAGAAGAGAAGAGAAGAGAAGAGAAGAGAAGAGACAGAGATATGCAATGAGATGGGATGAGATGAGATGAGATAATATGAGGTAAGGTAAGAAGCAGAAAAGGTAAGGAAAAAAGAGAAGGCATGCAATGAGAAGGGATAAGTAGAAGACAGAAGAGAAGAAAGGAAAGGAGAGACGAGAAGAAGAAGAAATGGGAGGAGAGGAGAAGAAAAAAGAGAAAAAGAGAAAAGAGGAGGTGAGAAGAGAAGAGAAGAAAGAGAAGAGAGAAAACAGAAGAGAAGAGAGAAAATAAATGAAGAGGAGAGGAGAGAACACAACAGGCGAGGAGAGGACAAGAGATGATATAAGATGAGGTGAAGTGAGGAGGAGAAGAGGTAAGGAAAGAAGAGAAGGCATGCAATGAGAAGAGATGAGAAGAGGATAGAGGAGAAGCAGAGATGAAAGGAAAGGAGAGGTGAGAAGAAGAGTCAAAAGGGAAGATAAAGAGAAAAAGAAAAGAGAGGAGATGAGAAGAGAGAGAAGGATGAGAAGAGAGAAAACAGATAAAAAGAGAGAAAAATAAATGGAAAGGACAGGAGAGAACACAATAACGGGAGAGGACAGGAGATATGCAATGAGATGAGAGATGAGATGAGATGAGATGAGATGAGATGAGATGAGATGAGATGAGATGAAGAACAGGTAAGGAAAGAAGAGAAGGCATGCAATGAGAAGAGATGAGAAAAGGAAAGAAGAAAAACAGAGAGGAAAGGAAAGGATAGGTGAGGAGAAGAAGAAATGGGAGAAGAGGAGGAGAAGAAGAGACTAAAAGGAAAATAAAGATAAAAAGATTAGAGAGGAGAAGAGAAGGGAGAGAAGAGACAAAACAAAGAGAGAAAAATAAATGATAAAGAAATGAGAGAACACAACAGGGGAGGAGAGGACAGGAGATATGCAATGAGACGGGATGAGATGGGATGAGATAAAATAAGATAATATGAGGTGAGGTTAGGTGAGAAGCAGAAGAGATAAGGAAAGAAAAGAAGGCATGCAATGAGAAGAGATAAGTAGAAGTGGAGAACAAAGGAAAGGAGAGGTGAGGAGAAGAAGAAATGGGAGGAGAGGAGAAGAAGAGACTAAAGGGAAGATAGTGGAGAGGAAAAAAGGAGAGCAGAGAGTAAGGAGAGGAAAAAAACAGAAGAAAAGATGATAGCCGAGAGGAAGCAAAGAAAGGATAACAAGAGAGATGGAGAAAATAACAAAAGAGAAGAAAAACAAGAAGTTAAAAAAAGAGAAACAGGGAAAGAAGGGACAAAGAAAAGTGCAAATGAAAAGACCAGCAAACAGAAATAGAAATAGAATAGCAAATAGAAGAGATGACAAAGAGAAAAAGATGAGAAATAACAGAGAGGAAAAGAAGAAGAAAGAAGAACACAGAACATAACATTAGAGAAAGGAAGATAAGAAAAGAGAGAAAAGAAGAGAACAGGGAAAGAGACAAGGCGAGAACTAAATGCTGAAGTGAGAAGAAGAGAGAAGCGATGAGACGAGCTCAAAATAAGAAATAGACGAGACTAAACAGATTTCTCAAACTGTTTGTCTGTTTAGCACTGCTGTACTGCATCATCTGGTGTTAACTCTGTCTTTCTATGACCAAATCATAAACAAACACACAAACGTCTCAACACAATTCTATCTGTGGATGAAGCAGGTAACACAATCAAGAGTCTGAAACCTGTCCAAAAGCCAGAGCTCATATTCAATTCCACACACACCTAGCAACAGCATCCCCATGTGGGCTTCAATTCAATAAATAAATCAAATCAAGTTGACAAATAAGAGGATCTAGTTTCGCTGGGCTTGAAGAAAGCGTGACGGTGATGATTTGGGGGTTGTCACGCTTACTTATAAGCTAGAAAATGCATATTTCATTAGACAATGCTAGATGCCAACTATATACCAGTACTAACCCATTCTTCACGCTCTTCTAATAGTGAATGCATTGTGTACAAGTATCAGCTACTTACCCGTCTCCATTGAGGTCAGTTACTGCCACAGTGTATCCAAAGTACGAGGCCATCTATAAGAAACAGTCCTGCGTCAACTAGTTATCACCACTGGGACAGTTTATCTCAATATATGCTAAAATATAACAAAATTCACTCAATCCACTAATATACATAGAAAATCAATTTCTAACATCATCAATTCTTATTATTACACATGTTTTGGGAGGAATGTGTTTTTTTTTCTTTGTCAGATGGACTGATATTTGTCTGAAGCACTTACAAAACATAGGGCCACTTTATTAAAAACACTGACCTTATACATGTACAGAGCACACTTGGTTCAATACACTTCCAACCACCCATACAACATCATTACTGTGTCAGGAATAAGCCTAAGCCTAAAAAATATCTAGGCAACAGCAGTCCTGTGGTCAGAAACTGACCAATGATGAATGGGGTAGAGAGAGACTGTTGAACAGCACCATGTGGACCACAGTATGTAATACACAATCTAATAAAATGAACAGTTAGTGGACATACAAGGTAGATGTTTCTAATGAAGTGACCAGTGAGTGGAAGTACAAGGTAAGAGCATCTAATAAAATGGTCAGTAAGTGAAAGTACAAGGTGTTTCTAATAAAGTAGCCAGTGAGTGGAAATACAAGGTAAGTATTTCTAATAAAGTGGCCTGTGAGAAGTACAAAGTGTTTCTAATAATGTGGCCAATGAGAGGAAGTACAAGGTGTTTCTAATGATGTGGCCAAGGGGAGGAAATACAAGGTGTTTCTAATAAAGTGGTCAGTGAGTAGAAGTACTAGGTGTTTCTAATAAAGTGGTCAGTGAGTAGATGCACAAGGCATTTCTAATAAAGTGGTCAGTGAGTAGAAGTACTAGGTGTTTCTAATAATGTGGCCAAGGGGAGGAAATACAAGGTGTTTCTAATAAAGTGGTCAGTGAGTAGATGTACAAGGTGTTTCTAATAAAGTGGTCAGTGAGTAGATGTACTAGGTGTTTCTAATAAAGTGGTCAGTGAGTAGAAGTACTAGGTGTTTCTAATAATGTGGCCAAGGGGAGGAAATACAAGGTGTTTCTAATAAAGTGGTCAGTGAGTAGATGTACTAGGTGTTTCTAATAAAGTGGTCAGTGAGTAGATGCACAAGGCATTTCTAATAAAGTGGTCAGTGAGTAGAAGTACTAGGTGTTTCTAATAATGTGGCCAAGGGGAGGAAATACAAGGTGTTTCTAATAAAGTGGTCAGTGAGTAGATGTACTAGGTGTTTCTAATAAAGTGGTCAGTGAGTAGATGCACAAGGCATTTCTAATAAAGTGGTCAGTGAGTAGAAGTACTAGGTGTTTCTAATAAAGTGGTCAGTGAGTAGAAGTACTAGGTGTTTCTAATAAAGTGGTCAGTGAGTAGATGCACAAGGCATTTCTAATAAGGTGGTCAGTGAGTAGAAGTACTAGGTGTTTCTAATAAAGTGGTCAGTGAGTAGATGTACAAGGCATTTCTAATAAAGTGGTCAGTGAGTAGAAGTACTAGGTGTTTCTAATAAAGTGGTCAGTGAGTAAATGTACAAGGCATTTCTAATAAAGTGGTCAGTGAGTAGAAGTACTAGGTGTTTCTAATAAAGTGGTCAGTGAGTAGATGTACTAGGTGATTCTAATAAAGTGGTCAGTGAGTAGAAGTACTAGGTGTTTCTAATAAAGTGGTCAGTGAGTAGATGTACAAGGCATTTCTAATAAAGTGGTCAGTGAGTGGATGTACTAGGTGATTCTAATAAAGAGGTCAGTGAGTAGATGTACTAGGTGATTCTAATAAAGTGGTCAGTGAGTAGATGTACTAGGTGATTCTAATAAAGAGGTCAGTGAGTAGAAGTACTAGGTGATTCTAATAAAGAGGTCAGTGAGTAGATGTGGTAGAAGTGGTCTGTATTTGTATCTTCACGCTGGAATGAACTGACCTGCTCTCCAGTAAAATTCTGAATGAAGGTCAGATTTGAGGAGCTTATCACAGCGACCTGAAGAAAAGGACAATATGATTAATTCATAACATAAAACATTTCAACCACATGACAGATCCACATGTATTGCTGCGTTCTGGTAATGTAGGCATGCAACTACGACCGCACTAATACAGTTTCTGCCGAGGCAGAGCAGTTCTCCTCATGTCAGGCGAGTCTTAGTAGTGTCATAATTATAGCCAGAGCTGCTTTATTGTAGCTCTGTGTGGTATTCCTGACTAGGACGTTAAATCAAACGGAGCCTGACGCTGGCATCACTCAAGATCATTAGAGGCAGAGAAAACACACCACAAGTTTAATAAGAAATCCCTGTAACTGACTTCCAATGCTGGAGCCTAAATCAGAGCCAGAAGGGGACGACCCCCCTCCTCGAATACCAGGATAGTACAGTCCGGCCTGGGATTCCTTTATAACATCTAAAATAACATCCAGACGAGGTGAAGCAGGGGCACTCACCTAGACGACCACACTGGTACACATATACACATCCTTGACTCGTTCCTTACCAGTCAGGCCACTTTTTAACATCTTTCAAAGTTGTATTACGAGAAGAGAAAAATGTATTTATTTATTTATATTTCTACATGTACATGTGAAGTTTTTAAAAGGTTTTAGGCACTTAAAGATATTATATTTTAAAAGCTATTTTTTATACTTTATGTTTTTAAATATTCAAATAGTATTAATACAGTAAGTAGTGCTTTACATATGTTAATGTGTTTATTTAACCCTTTCTTTTTTTTTCTTAGTGGAAACAACCAAGTATTATTTACAGTTCTCATCTAATACCTGCTTTGACTGCGCAGTACTTGATTAAACTGTCAAAGCCAGTGCACAAGTTATGATCTACGTCTTTCAAAATAAGATTGTATTTATGCTTATTTACAACTGTTTTAATGATATCTGGTGTTCTTACTGGTATAAACACACACCATAAAGAGTGGTTAAGATGTTTAAATGTTTAGATTTTATTTTATTCTATTTTATTTACATTCAATTCATGGATTCCATTGTTTCATTCTAATATATATTTAATAAGAATTATTATTCCATTTTAATAATTGGTAACTAGTAATCGGGCTTCTAAAATTAGCAGAAAAACAAAACACATATAGCCAGCTTCTCCACTGGGCTGTATTATAAAGGATTCCTATTGTTCTATTGAAGGCGTTGCTGGATTCCTTAGGTCAGTAATGTCACACACATATTCACCCGCTTCCTCTCTCACTCCGCACCTCAACCACATCTGCCCTTTCCCTTCGGCTTCAACTCTGACCTCTGACCCTCAGTGACAGTGAGAGAGAATGAAGGCTCCTCTCAGATCATGTAGTATAGTTAGTTTAAGTGGAGTGCACTTACATAACCAAAGTTTTGTGCTCCTCGTGGGACCCCCGCCACCAGCTCTGAGGATGAAAGCAGACAAATGTCACACACATATATATATATATATATATATATATATATATATATATATATATATATATATATATATATATATATATATATATATTTAAACATATACATACATACATACATACATACATACAGACTCTGGAGAAGTTTACACATGCCAGTAGCTTTCATACATCTGTGGTTATTATTACTTGAAGAAACTGGCTCCATCTCTGAGAGGAGAACACTAACAAAAACATGTAGGCTTCCCGTGCTGCCTGAGACTCTGTGTGCGCGAATGTTTATGTGTTAGCAGAACTTTGCTTCTCTTTCTGTAAAACACACACACAGACACTTTATCGGGGTTATCTGAGAGTAAACAGCGAGGTGAGGATGGTGAGTTTTGGAGAGTTGGTCTCTATCAGCGCCGTGTCAATCATCCACACATAAATATTTAAAGGAGAAAGAGAGACACAGACAGAGGGAGATGGAGTGAGAGAGTAAGAGAAGGCTGCTGTCTGATGGATGAGCGCAGTGATGGGAATGGTGTCTATGTGTGTCAGTACCACCCAGAAAGAGGAGACAATTCAGTGCAATACAGACAAAATACCCTGTCATGATAACTCTGCCCTGCAATTTACTAGTCCTTCGACACCCTCGTCATACTTCTCCCTTTCAAACGCGACTGTGTTGCACACAAAACGTTAGGATTAATGATTTGTTGATTTGGTGATTATCATGTGAATCCCATTAGCGTTTATCATCTCTGGTTAGAAGCTTATTTGCATATTGCAACTTTCTGTGATGTGAAGTGACGTGACGGCCAAGATCGCGATAATGATTAACAAATGTCAGTGTAGTTGTATAACACTGCCAGACACATAGCCCATCAGAACATGCAGTGCCCAAAAAGCATTCATCTAACAGCATTACGCCATATCTACCCGTTCTCATATCCCCCCAATTACAGACCCCCATCCCACAACTACACAACACACTACAAACAAAGCCATAAACACTGCACAAAACAGCAATTCCCTCTTCTCTCCTCGAGTCTACCCGCAAATCTCTACCAGACCCAATATTAGAGACAGAGAGAGAGAGAGAGAGAGATAGAAATAAAGAAAGAGTTAGATATCTGTATTTATAATAGAGAATGAGAGAGACAGCGTGAAAAAGTGTTAGATATATAACTGTTTGTGTGAATATATAAATTTATGTATATATATATATATATATATATATATATATACACTCACAAGTTTATAGATCACTACCAGCCAAACGTTTTAGATACACTACCAGTCAAACGTTTTAGATCACTACCAGCCAAACGTTTTAGTACACTACCAGTCAAACGTTTTAGATCACTACCAGCCAAACGTTTTAGTACACTACCAGTCAAACGTTTTAGATCACTACCAGTCAAACGTTTTAGATCACTACCAGTCAAACGTTTTAGATCACTACCAGCCAAACGTTTTAGATACACAACCAGTCAAACGTTTTAGATCACTACCAGCCAAACGTTTTAGTACACTACCAGTCAAACGTTTTAGATCACTACCAGCCAAACGTTTTAGTACACTACCAGCCAAACGTTTTAGATACACAACCAGTCAAACGTTTTAGATCACTACCAGTCAAACGTTTTAGATCACTACCAGCCAAACGTTTTAGTACACTACCAGCCAAACGTTTTAGTACACTACCAGCCAAACGTTTTAGTACACTACCAGTCAAACGTTTTAGATCACTACCAGCCAAACGTTTTAGTACACTACCAGCCAAACGTTTTAGTACACTACCAGTCAAACGTTTTAGTACACTACCAGTCAAACGTTTTAGATCACTACCGGTCAAACGTTGTAGTACACTACCGGCCAAACGTTTTAGATAACTACCGGCCAAACGTTCTAGATCACTACCGGTCAAACGTTTTAGATCACTACCAGTCAAACGTTTTAGATCACTACCAGCCAAACGTTTTAGTACACTACCAGCCAAACATTGTAGTACACTACCGGCCAAACGTTTTAGATCACTACCGGCCAAACGTTCTAGATCACTACCGGTCAAACGTTGTAGTACACTACCGGCCAAACGTTTTAGATCACTGCCAGTCAAACGTTTTAGATCACTACCAGCCAAACGTTTTAGTACACTACCAGTCAAACGTTTTAGATCACTACCAGCCAAACGTTTTAGTACACTACCAGCCAAACGTTTTAGTACACTACCAGCCAAACGTTTTAGTACACTACCAGTCAAACGTTTTAGTACACTACCAGTCAAACGTTTTAGATCACTACCGGTCAAACGTTGTAGTACACTACCGGCCAAACGTTTTAGATCACTACCAGTCAAACGTTTTAGATCACTACCAGCCAAACGTTTTAGTACACTACCAGCCAAACGTTGTAGTACACTACCGGCCAAACGTTTTAGATCACTACCGGCCAAACGTTCTAGATCACTACCGGTCAAACGTTGTAGTACACTACCGGCCAAACGTTTTAGATCACTACCAGCCAAACGTTTTAGATCACTACCAGCCAAACGTTTTAGTACACTACCGGCCAAACGTTTTAGTACACTACCGGTCAAACGTTTTAGATCACTACCAGTCAAACGTTTTAGTACACTACCGGCCAAACGTTTTAGATACACTACCGGTCAAACGTTTTAGTACACTACCGGCCAAACGTTTTAGTACACTACCGGCCAAACGTTTTAGATCACTACCGGTCAAACGTTTTAGTACACTACCGGCCAAACGTTTTAGTACACTACCGGCCAAACGTTCTAGATCACTACCGGTCAAACGTTGTAGTACACTACCGGCCAAACATTTTAGATCACTACCGGCCAAACGTTCTAGATCACTACCGGTCAAACGTTGTAGTACACTACCGGCCAAACGTTTTAGATCACTACCGGCCAAACGTTCTAGATCACTACCGGTCAAACGTTGTAGTACACTACCGGCCAAACGTTTTAGTACACTACCAGTCAAACGTTTTAGATCACTACCAGTCAAACGTTTTAGATCACTACCAGTCAAATGTTTTAGATCACTACAAGCCAAACGTTTTAGATCACTACCAGTCAAACGTTTTAGTACACTACCAGTCAAACGTTTTAGATCACTACCAGTCAAGCGTTTTAGTACACTACCAGTCAAACGTTTTAGATCACTACCAGTCAAACGTTTTAATACACTACCAGTCAAACGTTTTAGATCACTACCAGTCAAAAGTTTTAGTACAATACCAGCCAAACGTTTTAGATCACTACAAGCCAAACGTTTTAGTACACTACCAGTCAAACGTTTTAGTACACTACCAGTCAAACGTTTTAGTACACTACCAGTCAAACATTTTAGATCACTACCAGTCAAACGTTTTAGTACACTACCAGCCAAACGTTTTAGATACACTACCAGCCAAACGTTTTAGTACACTACCAGCCAAACGTTTTAATACACTACCGGCCAAACGTTTTAGTACACTACCAGCCAAACGTTTTAGATCACTACCGGCCAAACGTTTTAGTACACTACCAGTCAAACGTTTTAGTACACTACCAGCCAAACGTTTTAGTACACTACCGGCCAAACGTTTTAGATCACTACCGGCCAAACGTTTTAGTACACTACCGGCCAAACGTTTTAGATCACTACCGGTCAAACGTTTTAGTACACTACCGGTCAAACGTTTTAGATCACTACCGGTCAAACGTTTTAGATCACTACCGGCCAAACGTTTTAGTACACTACCGGCCAAACATTCTAGATCACTACCGGCCAAACGTTGTAGTACACTATCAGCCAAACGTTCTAGATCACTACCGGCCAAACGTTCTAGATCACTACTGGTCAAACGTTGTAGTACACTACCGGCCAAACGTTCTAGATCACTACCGGTCAAACGTTGTAGTACACTACCGGCCAAACGTTTTAGATCACTACCAGTCAAACGTTTTAGATCACTACCAGCCAAACGTTTTAGTACACTACCAGTCAAACGTTTTAGATCACTACCAGCCAAATGTTTTAGTACACTACCAACCAAACGTTTTAGATACACTACCAGCCAAACATTTTAGTACACTACCAGTCAAACGTTTTAGTACACTACCAGTCAAACGTTTTAGATCACTACCGGTCAAACGTTGTAGTACACTACCGGCCAAACGTTTTAGATAACTACCGGCCAAACGTTCTAGATCACTACCGGTCAAACGTTGTAGTACACTACCGGCCAAACGTTTTAGATCACTACCAGTCAAACGTTTTAGATCACTACCAGCCAAACGTTTTAGTACACTACCAGCCAAACGTTGTAGTACACTACCGGCCAAACGTTTTAGATCACTACCGGCCAAACGTTCTAGATCACTACCGGTCAAACGTTGTAGTACACTACCGGCCAAACGTTTTAGATCAATACCAGCCAAACGTTTTAGATCACTACCAGCCAAACGTTTTAGTACACTACCGGCCAAACGTTTTAGTACACTACCGGTCAAACGTTTTAGATCACTACCAGTCAAACGTTTTAGTACACTACCGGCCAAACGTTTTAGATACACTACCAGTCAAACGTTTTAGTACACTACCGGCCAAACGTTTTAGTACACTACCGGCCAAACGTTTTAGATCACTACCGGTCAAACGTTTTAGTACACTACCGGTCAAACGTTTTAGATCACTACCGGTCAAACGTTTTAGTACACTACCGGCCAAAAGTTTTAGTACACTACCGGCCAAACCTTCTAGATCACTACCGGTCAAACGTTGTAGTACACTACCGGCCAAACATTTTAGATCACTACCGGCCAAACGTTCTAGATCACTACCGGTCAAACGTTGTAGTACACTACCGGCCAAACGTTTTAGATCACTACCGGCCAAACGTTCTAGATCACTACCGGTCAAACGTTGTAGTACACTACCGGCCAAACGTTTTAGTACACTACCAGTCAAACGTTTTAGATCACTACCAGTCAAACGTTTTAGATCACTACCAGTCAAATGTTTTAGATCACTACAAGCCAAACGTTTTAGATCACTACCAGTCAAACGTTTTAGTACACTACCAGTCAAACGTTTTAGATCACTACCAGTCAAACGTTTTAGTACACTACCAGTCAAACGTTTTAGATCACTACCAGTCAAACGTTTTAATACACTACCAGTCAAACGTTTTAGATCACTACCAGTCAAAAGTTTTAGTACAATACCAGCCAAACGTTTTAGATCACTACAAGCCAAACGTTTTAGTACACTACCAGTCAAACGTTTTAGTACACTACCAGTCAAACGTTTTAGTACACTACCAGTCAAACGTTTTAGATACACTACCAGCCAAACGTTTTAGTACACTACCGGCCAAACGTTTTAGTACACTACCGGTCAAACGTTTTAGATCACTACCAGTCAAACGTTTTAGTACACTACCGGCCAAACGTTTTAGTACACTACCGGCCAAACGTTTTAGTACACTACCGGCCAAACGTTTTAGATCACTACCGGTCAAACGTTTTAGTACACTACCGGTCAAACGTTTTAGATCACTACCGGTCAAACGTTTTAGATCACTACCGGCCAAACGTTTTAGTACACTACCGGCCAAACGTTCTAGATCACTACCGGCCAAACGTTGTAGTACACTATCAGCCAAACGTTCTAGATCACTACCGGCCAAACGTTCTAGATCACTACTGGTCAAACGTTGTAGTACACTACCGGCCAAACGTTCTAGATCACTACCGGTCAAACGTTGTAGTACACTACCAGCCAAACGTTCTAGATCACTACCGGCCAAACGTTCTAGATCACTACCGGTCAAACGTTGTAGTACACTACCGGCCAAACGTTTTAGTACACTACCAGTCAAACGTTTTAGATCACTACCAGTCAAACGTTTTAGATCACTACCAGTCAAATGTTTTAGATCACTACCAGTCAAAAGTTTTAGTACACTACCAGTCAAACGTTTTAGATCACTACCAGTCAAACGTTTTAGTACACTACCAGTCAAACGTTTTAGATCACTACCAGTCAAACGTTTTAGTACACTACCAGTCAAACGTTTTAGATCACTACCAGTCAAACGTTTTAATACACTACCAGTCAAACGTTTTAGATCACTACCAGTCAAAAGTTTTAGTACAATACCAGCCAAATGTTTTAGATCACTACAAGCCAAACGTTTTAGTACACTACCAGTCAAACGTTTTAGTACACTACCAGTCAAACGTTTTAGTACACTACCAGTCAAACATTTTAGATCACTACCAGTCAAACGTTTTAGTACACTACCAGCCAAACGTTTTAGATACACTACCAGCCAAACGTTTTAGTACACTACCAGCCAAACGTTTTAGTACACTACCAGTCAAACGTTTTAGATACACTACAAGCCAAACGTTTTAGTACACTACCGGTCAAACGTTTTAGAACACTACCGGCCAAACGTTTTAGTACACTACCGGCCAAACGTTCTAGATCACTACCGGCCAAACGTTGTAGTACACTACCAGCCAAACGTTCTAGATCACTACCGGCCAAACGTTCTAGATCACTACTGGTCAAACGTTGTAGTACACTACTGGCCAAACGTTCTAGATCACTACCGGTCAAACGTTGTAGTACACTACCAGTCAAACGTTTTAATACACTACCAGTCAAACGTTTTAGATCACTACCAGTCAAAAGTTTTAGTACACTACCAGTCAAACATTTTAGATCACTACCGGTCAAACGTTGTAGTACACTACCAGTCAAACGTTTTAATACACTACCAGCCAAATGTTTTAGATCACTACAAGCCAAACGTTTTAGTACACTACCAGTCAAACGTTTTAGTACACTACCAGTCAAACGTTTTAGTACACTACCAGTCAAACATTTTAGATCACTACCACTCAAACGTTTTAATACACTACCAGTCAAACGTTTTAGATACACTACCAGCCAAACGTTTTAGTACACTACCAGCCAAACGTTTTAGTACACTACCAGTCAAACGTTTTAGATACACTACAAGCCAAACGTTTTAGATCACTACCAGTCAAACGTTTTAGATCACAACCAGCCAAACGTTTTAGTACACTACCAGTCAAACGTTTTAAATACACTACCAGTCAAACGTTTTAGTTACACTACCAGCCAAACGTTTTAAATCACTACCAGTCAAACGTTTTAGATCACTACCAGCCAAACGTTTTAGATCATTACCAGCCAAACGTTTTAGTACACTACCAGCCAAATGTTTTAGTACACTACCAGCCAAACGTTCTAGATTACTACCAGTCAAACGTTGTAGTACACTACCAGCCAAACGTTTTAGATACACTACCAGCCAAACGTTTTAGTACACACTACCAGCCAAACGTTTTAGTACACTACCAGTCAAAAGCTTGTAAACTGTTCTAAAATGTTTGGCTGGTAATATATATATATATATATATATATATATATATATATATATATATATATATATATATATATATATATATATATATATATATATATATATATATATATATATAAAAGGGAGAGTAAAAGAGATAAATTGGGAAAATGGCAGACACTATTAAACAAAGCAAGCATGTAAGAGAAGAGAAGAGAAGAGAAGAGAAGAGAAGAGAAGAGAAGAGAAGAGGAGAGAAGAGAAGAGGAGAGAAGAGAAGAGAAGAGAAGAGAAGAGATTTGTATTTTGTGTCAGTGTGATAGTAGGAGAGAGAGGGACTGCGGGACAGAGAGCTGACAGATGTGTGGTGAGCAGAGGCTGGGTTTCACTGAGCTCAGAGTCCTCTGTAATTTTGGGCTGAGGCTGAGCAGCATGATCAAAGCCCAACACAGTCAATGAAACCCCCATTACTACCACACACAGTCTTTCTCTCTCTCTCTAACACACACACACACACACACACACACACACACACACACACACACACACACACATACACAGACAAAACTAGCTAAAAAACACAACAAACCCAGGGCTGGGGACAGTTCCAAATAACTGCATAATTTGATTAGCCCACCACCCTCAAAGACCAGGGGGGGATATTTTTATGTTTGTCAGGAACTCATTTCCCACCACTCGACTCAATCGTCAGTGAGAAACCGCATGTCGCTTTACACTCTCCAGAGCCAAGTTAAAACTCTGAATGTGACCTCTTCCCTTTCATTTAAACTGAAATCTGTTTCTTTTAGTCTTATTACATTTACTTATACATGCAGCACCCCCCGAACGTATTCTTTCCTAGCAGCTGCTCCATTCTACTTAATCTAATGAACAACTGAGGTTAAATGACTAGCCTGATGTGTCAGTCAGAGACAGAGCAGACAGACTGACAGACAGACAGACAGACGGGGGGGGGGGGGGGGGGGGGTTTCACCTTGCTGTGAATCACCAGTGAACTCCCCAACCGCGACAGAGTATCCTAAAGAACAGAGGAAGAAAAAAAAAGAAAATAAGTCACACTGTGGTCAGACACTCACAGGTTATTTTCAGTTACAGAGAAAAATAGCAGAAGCGCCAGTAGCGCAGTAGCAGAAATCATTTTCAGTTTAAACTGAAATGCTGTAAACTTTAACACCAATAATCACATTATACATAATACTGGGAACAATATAAAGACAGGATATGATAAAAATAACATTTGTTGTTGCAAAAATACTATAAGTAGCTGTTTAATAAGCAAGATTAAGATATACTTCCCATATGCTCCCATATTAAAGCACCTCCACTCGCTCCCAGTAGAATATCACATTAAATTCAAGATGCTGCTCCTCACCTATAAAGCCTTACATAATTGTGCTCCTATACTACTCATCCCCTACAAACCTACTCACACTCTCAGTCCCTCCTTCCAACCTATAGAGGTATGGGAACCGTGCTTTTTCTAGGCTGGCTCCGCCGCTTTGGAACTCACTTCCCTCCAACGTCCAGCAGGCCAACATCTAATAAAAGCCTCCCCATAGAAGACAACCTATCTATTTAAAACTGTTGATTTCAGAGGAAACATCGTATAAGCCGTTGTCTACCGACACTCTCTTACCCATGTAGCTGTCGTCGTAGGCGTCCGATGCAGCGCCTGTTTGTTTTTCTCCCTGCACTTTTCGGAGAATAGCCTTCAAAGAATAGCCGTTTAAAATCTCGGCTACTCCTGCAGTGATGACCTGACCTAAACAGGCACACACAGAAAGCATGTAGGTTAGTATATGTAGAGAACCACACGAGCATGCAATGCACACTTGTTCCTGATTTACAAACTTAATTCTTGGGATAGTTGGAAAATAAAAACAGACAAAAATTACGTTTCAATTGAAAACATATACACATCCAATATTTCAGTTTCTTCTTTATTTTTGATTTAATGCACTTGTTCTGTATTTGAAACATGGCTCCCAAAAAGTTGGGCCATGGCCACAAACTGAGGATGATGTACCACTTTCCAATATTTTTTCCTCTGCTTTGAATTCATCCGTAGCTCCAGGTGAATCATGGGATAGCACAGTGTGCTGCGGTAACATACATAACAATGGCCAAATAAGTAAGTCATCCGGGTGCCATTCACCTACTACTCAAAGCCTACTGAGTATTCGGACATACTAGCCACGCCCGCCTACTGATTTCATCGACTGAGTAGTAGGCGATTTCGGGTACACCCTATGATTTGTAGCTATAAAAGTCCTATTCTTGTTTAATAACACCTCCGGTGCTGCCCGTTGTCTTATATTGTAGTTCATGATGCACCTGTGCAGGCAGGCCAGTCTAGCACTCTCTCACATTAAAGTGCAGGACACATGCAGAATGTGGTTTAACACGGCCTCGCTGAAACAAGCAGGTCGTCCCCGAAAAAGATATCATCTAGAAGGCAAAGTATGTTCCTCCAAAAAGCATTAATGATGCCTTCACATAGACGTTTACCCACTAACACCGCCCACCACCACATACCATGACAGACATTAGTAATATACCTTTGTGCTAGAAACAATTGGGATGGCTCTTTTTCTCTTTGGCCTGCAAAACACAACGTCCACAATTTCCACACCCAAAGGGTCAGCTCACGTTTTGCATCAGTCCATCTTACATAAGCTTTATTCCAGAGAAGTGGGCAGCATGTTTGGATGCTGTTGAACTTCTGCTCTGCTCTTTATGCCCAATCACAGCAGCATTATCAGTTACTGATTCACCTGCCTACCTGTGGAAAGTTCTAAAACAGGTGTTTTTGATCATTCCAACAAACCCCATATGCCCCTCTGAAGTCCAGACAGAACGGTAGGGAGAGAGGGAGACGGAGCAGAGAGAGTAGTCTCTTCCCACTGAAGGTTAGACAAACTCATTATTCTCTTTTATTAGCAGAACTGTAGGCTGGCCTGGGCCCCAACTATTCATCTGAGTAAGTGTGTGTATGTGTGTGTGTGTGTGTGAGTGTGTGTGTGTGTGTGTGTGTGTGTGTGTGTGTGTGTGTATGTGTCCACATGCTACAGAGGAAACACTGTCAGTAAAAAATAAACATACTTTTTAACAATACATGATATGTAAGGACTGAAACATCAGGAGAAAGCATCCACTAGCGATCTTAATTGTAAATTTCTTCCTTAAAAACAGCAGATTTTTAAAAAATGTTCTGCATAATTAAATAGTTAAGTTGTAAATGAAGTCATTCAGCACAGTTTCCTGTGAACTCCCTTCTGAAGAAATGAAGAGACTGTTTTTTTTAATTGTTTACAGTGGTGGTGATAGGAACCAGACATCTGAAGAGTTTAAAGCCTCTACAAGGTCCCTGACAGAAAGCTGGTTGCATTTGCTGTCTGATGTCTGAGGGGCGCTGACATCTCAGGGAGCCCTCATGTCATTTGTCACCTTCTGGCTCTCCCTTTTTAGCTACGCTGTAATAAGTCAGGCTTGTCAGAGTCACTGCTGCACCTTATTAACACCATATTTTGTTCTCTGTAACCCATAGCAGAACTAACTATCTGTGTGTTTCTCTCATTAAGCTCAACAACTGCCCATCCCACGTGGTGTGATGCTGAACGGATGCCCATCCTGCGATCTGATACTGCTGCTTTGTCTCCTGTGACTGGGCGCCCTTGGTTGCCTGCATTCTGGACCACTTTTTACCATCATGGAGCTTTTTGGTTTTTGCCTGCATGACCCACTGACACCTCCAAGGATTGCGTTTAATTACTTAATCAGTCCTCTCTTCTACTTTACAAAAACTCTGAGCTGGTTCCTGCTGCTACTCGGACAAGACTTCATCAGTTTTCCTCCTTTTTGCCTCTATATATTAATTTATGTATGAAGTAGACTGCCAATTTTATTTTTATTATATTAAGATTCGCTATATAATAATTTTATGGGAACAAATCCTCCTCAAATTATTATATAGCAAATACTAATATAATAAAAATAAAATTGACAGTGTTTTAATTCATTAATTGTGATGTTCTTGAAACAAAACATGCAGTTGGTCAGTGCTTTGCAGCCCTGATGATGTCCTCTATTTGTTCAGAGAGGCATACTGTGACATAATATCATGATAATGAAGAAATAGAACTGAATTAACTACCTCAATATTCACACCTGGGCATGATTGTACATACATACTGGCACACGTGCACAAACATGTCTCTGTAGTGGGAGGGAGGGTGGGGGGAGCAGGGTTGGCAGGCTAATGTCATGCATTATCTCAGACATTTCTCATTCTCTTTATTATTTTCCTGCCTCTCTGTTCAGGTTACAAACATCCCTTTTTAAAAAATGAAGATGAAGAGACGTAGTTCACATGGTCAGGATGTATCGAGCGTGGGAAAGGAGGGGAGGACAGGGGGAGCACGGCTTTATGACCTCTAATGCGTCTGTAACTGTCCACAAAATTAAGATTAGTGTGTGTGTGAGTGTCATGTGTGTGTGCATATGTGCACTTATGAAAGAGTGTGAGAGAAAGAGAAAATCGCATATAGAACACAACACTGTAGTATCACTCCTACATGGTACAGTACTACAGTATTACTCCCACATGACACAGTACTACATTAATATTCCCACATGACACAGTACTACAGTAATACTCCCACATGACACAGTACTACAGTAAAACTCCTACATGACTCACTATTATAGCATTACTCCTACAGGACACAGTACTGCAGTAATACTCCCCCAAGACACAGTAATACAGTAAAACTTTTATATGACTCAATACTATAGTATTACTCTTTCGAGTTACAGTACTGCGATAGTAGGGGTGTAAGAAAATATCGCTAATATCGAATATCGGGATATTATGTTTGGTGATACTGTATCCATTCTCAAAAACACAGTATCGATACACAGATTCCTGGCAGACAGGGAATCATTGTGTGTTGTGTTTAAACCTCTGACCACTAGATGGCAGTGTTGTAATCTATTTTCAGCTCCACTCCAACATTAACTAGCAGCACAAGGGCGCAATGCTGTTGTAAACATTGATAAACCTGTTAATACAGTAGTGTGTTTTAATAGTAGGATTTGAGAAATCACAGTATATCACTTTGCTTGCAGTATCTCAATATATCGTGATATATTAAATCGTGACTGCTGTATCACAATACGTATTGTATCACCAGGTTCTTGCCAATACACAGCCCTATACGATAGTACTCTTAATACTATAATACTACTCCTACATGACCGAGTAAGGTAGTAATACTTCCACAGAATACAGCACTACAGTAATAATCCTACAGGACATAGTTCTGCAGAAATACTGCCTCCTGACAAAATACTAGTGTAATACTCACACAGGACACAGTACTGCAGTGATACTTTTACATAACACAATAACACAGTAAAACATTCATATGACTCAATACTATAGTATTACTCTTTCAAGTTACAGTACTGTGATAATAATCTTAATAATAATAATAATAATCCTACAGGACAGAGTAAGGCATTAATAATTCTACAGAACACAATATTGCAGTAATACTCCTAAAGGACATGGTGCTGCAGAAATACTGCAACATGGCACATTACTACAGTAATACTCCTACAGGACACATTACTACAGGAATACTCCTACATGACACATTACTACAGTAATACTCCTACAGGACACAGTACTACAGTAATACTCCTACATGACATATTACTACAGTAATACTCCTACAGGACACATTACTAGAGGAATACTCCTACAGGACACATTGCTACAGTAATACTCCTACAGGACACATTACTACAGGAATACTCCTACATGACACATTACTACAGGAATACTCCTATATGACACATTACTACAGTAATACTCCTACAGGACACATTACTACAGTAATACTCCTACATGACACATTACTACAGTAATACTCCTACAGGACACAGTACTACAGTAATACTCCTACATGACACATTACTACAGTAATACTCCTACAGGACACATTACTAGAGGAATACTCCTACAGGACACATTGCTACAGTAATACTCCTACAGGACACATTACTACAGGAATACTCCTACATGACACATTACTACAGTAATACTCTTACAGGACACATTACTACAGTAATACTCCTACAGGACACATTACTACAGGAATACTCCTACATGACACATTAGTACAGTAATACTCCTACAGGACACATTACTGCAGTAATACTCCTACAGGACACAGTACTACAGTAATACTCCTACATGACACATTACTACAGTAATACTCCTACAGGACACAGTACTACAGTGATACTCCTACATGACACATTACTACAGTAATACTCCTACAGGACACAGTACTACAGTAATACTCCTACATGACACATTACTACAGTAATACTCCTACAGGACACAGTACTACAGTAATACTCCTACAGGACACATTACTACAGTAATACTCCTACAGCACACATTACTATAGTAATACTCCTACATGACACATTACTACAGTAATACTCCTACAGGACACATTACTACAGTAATACTTCTACAGGACACATTACTACAGTGATACTTCTACAGGACACATTACTACAGTGATACTTCTACAGGACACAGTACTACAGTAATACTCCTACAGGACACAGTACTGTAGTAATACTCCTACAGGACACATTACTACAGTAATACTTCTACAGGACACAGTACTACAGTAATACTCCTACAGGACACAGTACTATAGTAATACTCCTACAGGACACAGTACTACAGTAATACTTCCACAGGACACATTACTACAGTAATACTTCTACAGGATACAGTACTACAGTAATACTCCTACAGGACACAGTACTGTAGTAATACTCCTACAGGACACATTACTACAGTAATACTTCTACAGGACACAGTACTACAGTAATACTCCTACAGGACACAGTACTATAGTAATACTCCTACAGGACACAGTACTACAGTAATACTTCCACAGGACACATTACTACAGTAATACTTCTACAGGATACAGTACTACAGTAATACTCCTACAGGACACCTTACTACAGTAATACTGTTACAGGACACCGTACTACAGTAATACTCCTACAGGACACAGTATTACAGTGATACATCTACAGGACACAGTACTACATTAATACTCCTACAGGACACAGTACTACAATAATACTCCTACAGGACACAGTACTACAGTGATACTTTTACAGGACACAGTTCTACAGTAATACTCCTACAGGACACATTACTACAGTAATACTGTTACAGGACACAGTTCTACAGTAATACTCCTACAGGACACAGTACTACAGTAATACTCCTACAGGACACAGTACTACAGTGATACTTCTACAGGACACAGTACTACAGTAATACTCCTACAGGACACCGTACTACAGTAATACTCCTACAGGACACATTACTACAGTAATACTGTTACAGGACACAGTTCTACAGTAATACTCCTACAGGACACAGTACTACAGTAATACTCCTACAGGACACAGTACTACAGTGATACTCTTACAGGACACAGTACTACAGTAATACTCTTACAGGACACAGTACTACAGTAATACTCCTACAGGACACATTACTACAGTGATACTTCTACAGGACACAGTACTACAGTAATACTCCTACAGGACACCGTGCTACAGTAATACTCTTACAGGACACAGTACTACAGTAATACTCCTACAGGACACAGTACTACAGTAATACTCCTACAGGACACATTACTACAGTGATACTTCTACAGGACACAGTACTACAGTAATACTCCTACAGGACTTATTATTACAGTGATACTTCTACAGGACACAGTACTACAGTAATGCTTCTACAGGACAATGTACTACAGTAATACTCCTACAGGACACAGTACTACAGTAATAATCCTACAGGACACAGTACTACAGTAATACTCTTACAGGACACTGTACTACAGTAATGCTCCTACAGGACAATGTACTACAGTAATACTCCTACAGGACACAGTACTACAGTAATACTCCTACAGGACACTGTACTACAGTAATACTCCTACAGGACACAGTATTACAGTGATACTTCTACAGGACACAGTACTACAGTAATACTCCTACAGGGCACATTACTACAGTAATACTGTTACAGGACACAGTTCTACAGTAATACTCCTACAGGACACAGTACTACAGTAATACTCCTACAGGACACAGTACTACAGTGATACTTCTACAGGACACAGTACTACAGTAATACTCCTACAGGACACCGTACTACAGTAATACTCCTACAGGACACATTACTACAGTAATACTGTTACAGGACACAGTTCTACAGTAATACTCCTACAGGACACAGTACTACAGTAATACTCCTACAGGACACAGTACTACAGTGATACTCTTACAGGACAATGTACTACAGTAATACTCCTACAGGACACCGTACTACAGTAATACTCTTACAGGACACAGTACTACAGTAATACTCCTACAGGACACATTACTACAGTGATACTTCTACAGGACACAGTACTACAGTAATACTCCTACAGGACACCGTACTACAGTAATACTCTTACAGGACACAGTACTACAGTAATACTCCTACAGGACACATTACTACAGTGATACTTCTACAGGACACAGTACTACAGTAATACTCCTACAGGACTTATTATTACAGTGATACTTCTACAGGGCACAGTACTACAGTAATGCTTCTACAGGACAATGTACTACAGTAATACTCCAACAGGACACAGTACTACAGTAATAATCCTACAGGACACAGTACTACAGTAATACTCTTACAGGACACGGTACTACAGTAATACTCCTACAGGACACATTACTACAATGATACTTCTACAGGACACAGTACTACAGTAATACTCCTACAGGACTTATTATTACAGTGATACTTCTACAGGACACAGTACTACAGTAATGCTTCTACAGGACAATGTACTACAGTAATACTCCTACAGGACACAGTACTACAGTAATACTCCTACAGGACACTGTACTACAGTAATACTCCTACAGGACACATTACTACAGTGATACTTCTACAGGACACAGTACTACAGTAATACTCCTACAGGACTTATTATTACAGTGATACTTCTACAGGACACAGTACTACAGTAATGCTTCTACAGGACAATGTACTACAGTAATACTCCAATAGGACACAGTACTACAGTAATACTCCTACAGGACACATTACTACAGTGATACTTCTACAGGACACAGTACTACAGTAATACTCCTACAGGACTTATTATTACAGTGATACTTCTACAGGACACAGTACTACAGTAATGCTTCTACAGGACAATGTACTACAGTAATACTCCAACAGGACACAGTACTACAGTAATAATCCTACAGGACACAGTACTACAGTAATACTCTTACAGGACACGGTACTACAGTAATACTCCTACAGGACACATTACTACAGTGATACTCCTACAGGACACAGTACTACAGTAATACTCCTACAGGACTTATTATTACAGTGATACTTCTACAGGACACAGTACTACAGTAATGCTTCTACAGGACAATGTACTACAGTAATACTCCTACAGGACACAGTACTACAGTAATACTCCTACAGGACACAGTACTACAGTAATACTCTTACAGGACACGGTACTACAGTAATGCTCCTACAGGACAATGTACTGTACAGATCAGAACTATGTACAGTACAAGCAGAGTGGAAGGTGCCTCAGATTCCTGCTGTCCAGGAGGCCCAATTTCCCACAGCAAGAGGGGGGGTCTAAGTGAATGACTTCATTTACATGCATGTGTTCATACACACATGACTGCAATTATCCAACAATCAGTATTTATCACTGTGCAAACAAACACGCACATTCTCTTTCACACGGAAACACGCACAAGGACGCAGATCACGTTGCTGTGCCTCATTAAGTTGCTACAACGAAATCATGACCAACAAACCATTCTTGCTCTGTGCAGAGCGGAAAGCTTTAAAAATGATTAGGCCAGCTTTACATGCAAGTTGCTTGAAACTTCCAATTGAATATTGCATAACGTAAACAATCTGTAATCATCTCATGAAACATCTGTAATCATCTCATGAAACAGCCAAACAACAATTATAACCAAACATGCAATTACATTAATGAAACAAATAACAATTAACAGAATATAGTAGATGAAATAGTTGGATAGATCAGTTAGGCCAGAGATCCTCATTCTGAATTGTGTTTTATGAATTGTATAGGCCAGCAGTTTGCATTTTGTCAACTACTTGAATCACCTTTTGCAACTCATGTAACGTTTCACAAAGCTTAAATCAGGAGTCTGTAGCGTGATGTGTTTCCAAGCAAAATACATTGTTACAGAAGGTTATTGAGGGCTGTTTTCATACAATAATAGGTTTGTGTAGAGGGAAATGAAACATAACATAGTTATTGGTTATTTTTGATCAAATAAAAAGATGTGGCATAACTGAGAAATAAAACACAGAAAGTAGTCAGTTTCTCAAACTATGCACGTCTTCACCTATTAAAAAGAAGGTGCAAATAACAACCAGGTTTATTTGTTAGGCAAAAAAAAATGTCTCTTGCTGTTGTGGATATATTCAGATGTTTACTCACTCAAAATGTGAACACTAGAGAAGTTCACCCTTGAAATTCATAATCAAACAAGTCGTATTGCCCTGTATACAGCTTTGCCCTAGTATAATTAATTAATTAATTAATTTTTTATTAACTATTCATCTAAATCCATACTGTATGCTAACTTCCCTCTATTACTGTTGCAGCAAGATATTTTGTATTTTGTTTTTATTTTTGTATATTTCAATCTCTGTAGAAATCAATAAGTATACAATAAAAAAGAAGGTGCACGTTGATGTTAATGTTGAGGTATAATTGAAGATATGATGATAATAGTACATAATTCACTCGCATTTATAGAAGACATATCCTTCACCAGGTTTTGACAGAGTTCTCTTTGAATACTATTTCAGAGAGCACACATAGTATTATTTTGCTCTGGGAAGAGCTCTGAACTACAATCATGTAATCGCACATGTCCACCAGAGAGGAAACCCCCCTACCCCACCGGGGCACATTGGGTATCACATTTGATTTGATTCACGTTTGATTGCATTTACCAGAAAACAATAATTTTGTCTTTTAAATGTGACATCATATGGTAAATGATAATAATTGATAATAACTTAATTAATGATAACTTGAAACATTGATCAAAATGGTAAATTTAAATTTTAGGTCTACTTTAACCAATCATGTTGCTTATAACTCATTTTCCATCTATTTTTTGAGTTCCCTCAGTTGAACAATAGACTTCGTTTCAACAAAGTCTTTTTTAAATGCTGTTTTTTACTGTGGTTTGCTAGAAAGCTTATGTTGTGTTCTCAGCATTGTGAAGAGGTGTGAATTGTTTTCACAGCAAGGGAAAAATAAGGAATTTCATTATATATTAACAATTTCAATGTATATAGTAACTAGCCTGCTTGTTTTGTACTGCTGGTCTGCTGTCATTGCCATCTACATGGCCACGATATTAATTTAGTTCTTTCTTGAGGAAAAAAATTACAGATGTAATATATCTTTCTGTCTTTTTACTCCAAACTAATGTATTTCATTATGGATCGAGCAGAATTAACAGCTCTGGACAAACCAGAGGGGAACAGGTATCATCCATTAGCAATCAGTCATTTGTGCAAGAGTCCTCTGAACTCGAAGCCAACATTAATGCAGCTGACCATAAAAACTAATTCATTCACTCTTGCATTTGGTGTTGATAGCCTGGCCAACGTTTTCTCTATCCAATAATAATCATCACTTATGTGCTTGCTATGAATGAACAAGCAGTAAATGCATAGGTGGGGATTGAGAGCTGGCTCCATACTGTCAGTAATGAAACCGAGAAGGAACAAAGTTTAACTTGGACTACCGTGCTAACGAGGCTCATGGGAAGGTGACGCATCATCCCTCGCTCTCTCATTGAATACCTTTCCAGTTGCACGCTTGGAAATCTACAGGTGGAGGAGGGGGCTTTCCATTCTCTTGGCTATGAAGTGAATTCTAAACGTCCTTGGAGAAGAGCTCAAGTAACACAGCCTTTTTGACTAAGAGCTTGATTACTGATTGAGTGTACTCAAAGGATGGAGTGAAGTAGAAAGAATAGAGGAGAAGTGTGTTACCTTGCCAGTAGAAGCTGCCTGGCCCTCCAACTACTAAAGTGCCTTCCTGAAACAGTGCAAGAAAACAAAGAGATGTAATCAGCATTCACAATAGAGAAAGACAAACTTTTGTAATGGCATTCTTTGACTGAATTTGTTAAGAAAATTTGAGCATACTTGGAAAGCTGACCTGAGAACAAGCACCTCAGAATAGCAATCTTTAACCATCCTTAGGTCTCAGTTATCAGCGTGGTTAAGCTCAATGAAAAAGCAAAGCAACAAAAGTGTACATTTGACTGAAAGCACACTGGTGTTCATAGGTTAAAGCCTTTTTGACTTGCTGTGTCGCACCACCACAACAAATAGTATTCAATTTACTACTGAAACATTTTGATGAGGGTCACCCAAACCTTTACATATAGCTGTAAACAGTGTAGTGAAGGAATACAGTTTGTTACCAAATTTACAAAAATACACAGTATCAATAACAATCTGACTGCTAATGACACGTGTTCTGGAGAACCACCAGCCTGCTAAATGCGAGTGAGTGAGTGAGTGACTGACTGATTAAGTTATACACCAGTTTCATGAGATGCTTTGCAAAGGTTAGGCCATTTACTATAGTATTTAAAAATTATGACAACATTTCAGAATAATGAAGGAAGGCTCAGAGTTCTTTTTGAATGCCCAAATAAACAGACCACGGGTGAAATGGTCCACTCATTAACTCGTTCCCTGTTCATTACATAGACTGCTCGATGTAGAACACTACATAGGGGAGCAGTGAGGGAGATAGTAGAGGGAATTTGGACGGCAAACTTTCCAAAGAAACCACTATGCATTGTGGCGCGTCAACCTGTAGTTTTATGCTCCATTGTGGGTAAGAATGTAGTGAACTATATAGGGAATCTAACTGTCCACTAAGAAATTGGACAACACAACAAAATGGCTGACACTCTGAAAAGAACACTAAACGATAACTAGGGTGCAATTTCAGACACCCCCCATATTTCAGACAGGCCCACTGATTGGGGGTGTTGTGGTGCTAATAGAAAGGGGAAAAATCAAAGCCAGGAAAAACAAAGCATGATAGCAGCTTAGCAATGGCTAGGAGCTAAACTTGCCACACAACACTGGTTACTGAACTTAATCTCTATATAATTGTCATTTTAGCATCGCTTAGCTGAAACTAAGCCTGTGCCGTGACGGGTAGTGTGTTTTGCAAACTGAGCTCTTGTTAGCTTAGCCAAAATGTTAGCGTCCCTACCACATAATAGGTCCAAATTTGACTCTCTGTCAACATTATGTCGACTTCCGCTTTCTCAGATGTTTGTTTTAGTCATCTACGCTTGTTTCAGCAGAGAAACAGTTAGACTCAAATCTGCATTGTGCTGTGTGGGATTGTTTGAGTCTATAGCCCGCTCGCTGGGCTAATGTTAAGTTAGCCCAGGCTACAGATCCAGACACCACAAAACACGTTTAACTTTGTCTGTTTGTTGCTTCAAAGCCAGTTGCTCAAGTTCACTTCCTCAGATTTGAGTCATTACTTAAACTTTAGGCCTATGCTTTTCGTGCACATAAAGCGTTTCATGTGCTTCATATGTATATACAGCGTCATCAGCGCAATGTGCCTACAGTGATGCTGCTTGATGTGGTCACTCTTTTTTAAGGGTTTGTTTATGGGAAATGGTCAAATGCTTTCATGAGATATTCTAAATTAATAGTGATTGGGTCATGCTATGCTGTTGAACCAACTAGCACAACATGTTTCCCTTGAGGGACATCATAACTGAGGGTGTGCGTGTGCGCATGTGTGTGTGTGTTACGGAGCGATGTAAAACTTAAGAGCCGTGCATGTATGTGGGCACAGCACTAACTGCCGCTGAGTGGCCGTGAGGGATGGAGTGTAAGCACTGACATATTTATATGTGAAAGCTTAAAACCGTCTGTGTATGTGTGGCAGCGCATCTGGAGTAAGTTAGTGCTGACACACACACAGGATACTGAGCGACAGGAGTGATGTGTACCCACACAAAGTTCAGTGTCACATAGCAGATACACAGCTCCTCTATCTAGACAGAGTAATTGAACTGTCCATGGCTGGGAGTCCATAAGCATTGACACCACTGTGTGTACCTTCAAATTTCAGATGTTTGGATGCAGCGTAAGGCGATTCACTGCGTCTGCTTTGCTGTGGCCTTTTTAGAAGCAAGCCTTCCGATTGTACCACAAATGTCATTCCTTGCTCATAAACAATGCTAATCTTTTCTATATCCCTTTGGAAATCTAGTAGCAGTGATGCTTGCAGTGATTTACATTTTTGGCCATTTGAAGCCAGACATCGCATGTTATATTTAAAGTATGAGCAGACAAATGATCATGTAATAAGCATAGCAGATCAGCAGATCCTTAAACCTGACTGAAACGCTTTGGTCAGATTACCACGTATAATATTAAAAGCTTAATTTCAAATCCAAACTAACATTTCTTTTAAAGAAAAA
The DNA here is from genome assembly GCA_021613375.1 of Megaleporinus macrocephalus. NCBI lineage: Eukaryota > Metazoa > Chordata > Actinopteri > Characiformes > Anostomidae > Megaleporinus > Megaleporinus macrocephalus. The sequence continues at coordinate 24,789,695 of CM038727.1, read as the reverse complement.
CTAGCATGATCGCAGCTTAGCAACAGATAAGAGCTAAACTCGCCATAAACCACGCTCACTGAACTTAATCTCTACATTTTAGCATCAGTTAGCTGAAATTAAGCCTGTGCCATGACGTGCTTGGCCTGCAAACTAAGATCATGTTAGCTTAGCCAAAATGTTAGAATCATTACTACAGGATAGGTTTAATTTTGACTCTTTGTCATCCTTATGTTGACTTCTGCTTTTTCAGGCTTTTGTTTTAGTCATCTACGCTTGTTTCAGCAGAGCAACAGTTAGTTTTGTACTTGGCCCGCTCGCTGGTCTAATGTTAAGTTAGCTCAGGCTACAAATCCAGACACCACAAACTTACATTTCTTTTCATGATCCAGAAAACTCTGAAGTACACTGGAAAAAGCCCAATTCTGAATCGTAACAAAATAAACCATTCTGAGTAAACCATTCACCAAAAATGGTTCACTTAAAAAAATCATTATTAAATTAATTTGTGGCTGATGTCAGAGTTTTCCAGCCCTACTGAATGTGGATATAAAGAATTTTGTGTCAGATTATGTCAGAATATTGTGAGTACAGAGAGATGGAGAGAAAGCGAGAGAGAGTGAGAGAGATAGCGGACAATTTCCACATGGAACGAATGATATGTCACACTTGACCATGTAAAACATGAGGAGGCTTGTTACCTTGGTGAAGTCCACACTGAAGCCAGCCTGACAGAAGCCCTGTCCCTCAGGGTCCGGATTATCTACGCAGGAAACATCAACACCATTACATTCAGAGTAACACATGCCCTGGCCGTTCTATTAGAAACCCCTACCTTGCAGCTCTATCATGCTGATGTACAGTTAGCCCATCTGTTCCTGTACAATATCTAGGCTAGGGGTGTCCAGTTTCACTCCTGGAGGGCTGATGTCCAGCACAGTTTGGTGATTCCCATGCTTAAACACAGCTGATTCAACTTAGCAGCGATGTACCAGTATTAGCACGTTTGAGCAGGAACCTCTTTAGTGGACACATCCTGTTGGGTCAGGGGAGTTACTGACCCCAGAACCCCTGTTACACCTATGTGCTCTTCCACACGTAATGTCCCGCATGCTATCATGACACTACCATCCCAGTGTCATGTCTGCGCTAAGAATGGTTTGACAACCCAATATAGTAAGCAGTGGTCACATGGTCAGAACTTCCAGCCAATCATAAATAGGGTAGAGGGCAGCTAATACATTGTGTATGACTACAGAAGCAGTCTATAATTGTGCATCCATATATGATATAGTAAAGTGGTCAGTGAGTGGACTTTCAAGGTAGGCGTTTCTAATAAAGTGGTCAGCGATTGGAGTTTAGAATTATTCTGTGGAGAATTAGAATGAATCACCCACATACACACACATAAGTGAACATACACATTAGTGGGCAGTGAGCACACATGCCTGGAGCGGTGGGTAGCCTTATCCACAGGGGAGCAGCTGGGGGTTAGGTGCCTTGCTCAAGGGCACTTCAGTCATGTCCTGCTGGTTCCAGGGATTAAACCAGCGACCTTCCGGGCTCAAGACCAGATCCCTAACCTTCAGGCCATGACTGGGCAAGTACAAAATATGTACTTCCAACATAGCGGCCAAATAGCAGAAATACAATGTGGGTGTTTCTATTAAATTGGCCAGCGATCATAAGGACAACATATGTGTTCCTAATACGGTGGCCACTATAGTTCGAAGTATAAAAGTAGGTTTGGGCAGCAAACAGAAATCCTGCTTTCTAATATAGTAGTCAGTGTGTTAGTGTTTCTAATGAAGTGCCAGCTGAAATATCTGCATTACTAACTTGATGTAAAACTTTGGATAATTTGTCAGCAGTATAATGTAAATATGTCTGTGACCAGCTTGTGTGCGAGTGTTTATACTTAGACAAAATTTCTAGAGCTGGTTAATGTTAACAGTGAATACCATGCCTCTCTGCTTTGGCACTGCTGCTGCAGTAGCCTGCCAGCGGATGGCTGGTGCTTCATAATGTTTACCAGAAAATGGAGAAATCTGTGCGACCATTAGAGGCTCATATATCTCAGGCTAATTCTCTTTCCAAAGCCATTACACACCCTCACTGTCAAAGACGCGCCGATATGGTGGAACTAAGTAGCCACTAAAGATGTTATATGGATATGTTCACGATTTAAAAAGTGCTTGAGTGAAGTCTATTGACAACAATTCACATCACTTATACATACAAATACTGCTGGACAGGGATGTAAGTTTCTGGCCCTGGAAATGATTAAAAGCATCATGACATTTTAAAATCCAACTAAATTCAGAAGTAATTTTCTGAAGCAAATACACTTTTAAGATTAAGAGGGACAGTAGTTTGGTTTTCAGGAATGAGGACACTGTGGGGGGACACAAGGTGTCAAAAGCAAATGCCAACATGAATGCAAAGCCAACTCCTGGACATTTTAGAAAATTTAGAATGCCGCCCAGATGCATGTAATCGATGAAGGGGATGTATAGTGAGCCAAACAGAACACAAAAAAAGACTTTAGGATGTTTGTTTTCCCTTTTACCCAATTTTTCCCACTAATTCCGATCTGCTAGCAAGGACTCCTGCTATCACATGATACTCCCCAGCTTGGAAGATGAAAGCTAGCATGAATTTGTTGTTCTACTATAACTATAACAAACCTGGACAGCTCAATTCACATAGAGAAAAATGTTAATTGACAATTTTGTAATGTCCAGCTATTGCAGTAGTGTTGGCTACTATGTCACCATCATAGACCATCATATTCATCCAGAGATGGAGGCCAATTATATTATTTTGAAATGTCTACGGATGGCCTCTCATGATAGTGGAGGTTCTATGGGGTTCTAAGTTTAAAAACAACCCAAGAACTGAGTTCAGGGCATTCTTTGGTGTTTTCAGACTATCAGCTGCCCACATTGGCTAGCATTCTGTTGAGTGATGCAGGGAGAGGGACAACCATTCTGCAGACAGTAAGGCCCCACATGGCAGTAGCATCAATGGGGACAGAACTCACAACCTTACAAGCTGTCATGTTCGAAAACATATCAATAATTTCATTTGGCCTGGACATACTTTTGAAACACTGTTAGCTAACAACCATTTACATTGGCTAGCATCATGCTGAGTGATGGCGGGAGAGGGAGGACCACCCCAGAGAGAAGGAGGCCTATGAAAATGGCTGTGGCTTTACTGGGAATAGAACTCACAACCTCTTAACAATGTTTGTAGTGGGATAATGTTTGAAGACTTGCATACAGGGCAAGAGAGAGTAATTGAGAAATTTTGGATTTATACACATATAATACATCTTAATATGTATAAATAAGAAGTTATGACACATTTATGTATTAAGGGCAGCGTCTATCTGATAGATATAAAAATGAAACTGACAGTTTTACTGCTGACTGATCAACAAAACAATATAAGATCAGTAAAAATCAAAAAATGAGCTTTAACACTATAAAAGAATGTGGATTTCCTGTAAGGATTTTTTCATTAAAAATCCTCTCTTATACCATTATTAAACCTAATTATGGGTAGTCTTATTCTAAAGTGGCACCAAGAAATGTGATTACAGCTTTTCACACGAACATTTCTGATCTCATTAAGATTCTACAGTACATATCTTCCCATTTCTCATATCTGAATAGAATCATCAAAGCACAGAAGTCAGGCAGGAAGTTGCCCAGAATAAACATCAGCCCCCAGCCCTGATTGCTGTTTACAGCAGGGCATCCAGTGGCTCAGTAGCGTAGTACACTTATGAGTCACTGTGTTTGTGGCTTTGCTTGGGCAGTGTGTACTGACAGCATTCAGACAAGAAGCAACAATACATTACCACTACTAGCAACGGTATAGAGCCAAACGCGGTTAGATCGGGGTTAAAAGGCGGAGGCCTTTTCAGTTTATACTGAGGTTTCAGGAGGGATGTCGAGGGTGGGTGCTTGTGCGAGTAAGAGAGTAAGGGTTTGGGCACGAGTATTCAATTGTGCGAGAATGACAGGGAGTAAAAGGTAGAAAGAAAGAGAAAGGAAGAGGGTGCATGCTCACTCACTGGTTCTGCAGGGAGAGTATTCTGCATAGGCGCTGAAGTTCTGCACAGCCACGTAGCAGGTTCCCACTGGATCCATCTCACTGCTGATCTTCACCGTCCTCCAGTGATAAAGAGGAGCACACGCCTACATACACGTACACACACACCAATGCAATTAATAGAAATTTTCAATAATGAAATTAGATCCAAAGGCCAGAGCATGCTGACCAAACAGTCTGCAATAAACGCCATCTGCATATCTGCAGTCATCATCAGAAAAGTCCTGAAAAGGTACTGGTGGGTGTTCTACTTGGTGGTCTTTCAGCGGTCTATTTATAATATACAACAAAATAATACAACATAAAAATGCAATCATCTAGAGGCCTTAATCAATTTAATCTCTGTTACCAGTTAATAACATTGTGGTTCCAGGTAGGGCTATTAAATTTTTTTTTTTAAAGATAATTGTTTTAAATTGTTTTTATTGTTTTTAATGAGTGTCCTATTGTGGCAGTCAAAATCTGGTCAATATTTGCTTTTAGTTCTCCAATTAGTCTTGACAGTTAGTGTTACAATACCATTTGGTCTCGTCTCAATCTCAGGGTACTTAGAAATTGTTCTCGAGACCAGATGAGTGAGAAAAGCCTTTATCTTAGCAATAAGTGTATTCTCACCAGTAAGAACACCAGATATCATTAGAACAGATGCAAATAAGTGTGAATACAATACAAAGTAGTATAAATATCTTATTGTGAAAGAAGTAGATCATATCTTGAGCTCCAGTTTGAAGAACAAAGTGTAGTTCCAGATTTCTCCTGGACGCCCCAGACACATGTATTCAGTTCCTTCAGCAGCAATCTTGATTTAGCTTAATGAAGTACTGAGCAGTCAAAGCAGGTATTAGATGAGACCTGTAAATAATACTGGGTTGTTTCCACAAGGAGTAGCTTGGAAAGGATTAAATAAACACACTGACATGTATAAAACCACTACTTACTCTATTAATACTATTAGAATATTTAAAAAGTTTTTCCTGAGCAAATAAAAGCTTAACACCTGGAAAACAGCTTTTTAAATATAATCCCTCAAGTGCCTAAAACTTGTGCACAGTACTGTATGCTGTTTGTTTATATTGGTTTTAGTTGGTGAATCTAAAGAAGTTTTAAAAACAGTCTAGAAAAAATCTTAATCTGTTCTCAGTCTTCTCCTGGGTTGGTTTTGACTACAAAGATTTTCCTTCTTTGGGAGCTGGCGAGCCCTGATTCCTCAACAGAAATATAAAAAACTAGGCCTGTCAGTAATTTGCTCTACTATACGCTAAACTCCGGAAATACACACCCTTCCTTCTGGTTGAATTCAGGTCTTTCAGCCACACCCATTGCTAAAAGGTATATAAAATCAAGGACATAGCTATGCAATCTCCAAAAACCAGCACTGGCAGTAGAATTGGTCAAACTGAGGAGCTTAATGACTTTAAATATGGTACCCCGCAAATCATTTATAAACTTTCTGCCCCAGTCAACTGTAAGTGCTATATATTGTGAAATGGAAGTGTCTAAGAGAACTAACATCTTAGCTCTGAGGTGGAAGACCACACAAACTCAAAGTATCCTGTACTGCATCACTCACTACAGAGCTCAAAACTGCCTCTGGAAACAACAACACAAGAGCTGGGCAGTGGTAGCTTCATGAAATATGATTCCATGACTGGGTAGCTGTACACCAGCCTAAGTTCACTATGCGCAATGCCAAGCATCAGTTAGAGTGTACTAAAGCACTCTGGAGCAGCGGAAACATGTTCTCTAGAGTGATGAATCATGCATCTGGCAGTCTGATGGATGAGTCTCGGTTTGTAGGATGTCAGGAAAATGCTGCTTACTGGAATTCACAGACCCTACAAAAAGTTAGGTGGAGGAGGGATAATGATCAGGGGCAGTTTTTTCAAGATTTGGGCCCCTTAGTTTTTTGTGAAGTGTAATGTTAATACTACAGTTTATAAAAACACTTAACACAACTAAATGCAGCATGCCGGAGCCCATGTGTACAGCAAGGACCATAAAGATATGAGCTGCATCCGAAATAGCCTACTAAGTCAGTAGGTACTAGATTGGAACCAATACATACTGGTTGAGCATTAAAGCAGTAGCTGTTTCAGTACATAGGTGTTTAGTATCTTCACAACCTCGGACGCACTACGTCCGCTATCTTACCAAAGTCCTGTGACGCAAGACGTCAGACCACCACTATAAAAGTCACGCTATTCATTAAAAGCTCCATTTACAGACATCAATTTAGATATTTCTTGTTACACTGAACTGCATTTTGTATATGTACTCAGATGGTGTTGAGCTGTAGCTCGGTAAAACCAATCAGAAGAACCTTAAGTAACGCTAACTTCTGCAGCAGCAGATTCAGTATGCCATCTGGGCAATGTTTGCCTACTGCTAGATGGCTACTGAGTATTTGGACACACTAGCCACACTCGCTTACTGTGTAGTATGGATGTAGGTGATTTTGGACGCACCAATTATTTGTAAGTTCAGTGTGGAGGAACTATTCCCCACTAGATAATCGACTGTCAGTCAGTCGTTGTCAACCAACTTGAAAAACCTGCTTAGATCAAACCAACAAATATCTTACCTGTTTTACACCAATACCAATAATCATCGTGCTGTATATGTTAAATGCATCAACTAATGTATCAACAAAGTACCTTCACGACAACATAGGGTCTGTCTCAAAACCTAGTGAGCTCCTACATAGACAGCATTTTACGTCATAGTATGCGCTCCCAACATGTAGACTGTCCCAATACTTACATACCTTAAACATGCTGTCTACTGAGAAACCTTATTTAGACCTGATTTTAAGGAAGCATCGAGTGCTTTCTCAGCCGCTAAGGCAATCCCATGATGCAACACAGACAAATCTACGAGCAGTGAAGTGGTTTTAAAATGTGAGTTATTTTGATTCTCTCTGGTGTTTTAATGTGTTTCTTGTCATATAATCACACAAAACATTATTTTTTTCGTTGACCATTTTGCAGTTTTATTCTCGAGCCATTAGCATTTATGCTAGCAGATTTTTAAGCCTCTGGCTATTGTTTTGGATGCGGGCTGGTAAGTTAGCAACCAGCTAAACCACCGGTCACGTGCTGCAGTGGACGGGAACAAGCCGTGATGCAGCTGCTCTCTAACTAGAGCGTCTCAGTAATCTGTTTTATGAGGAGAGAGGTCAGACAGAACACTGCTACTTACACAGCTGCCTACATAGTCAGTGCCTACTTAGACACTCACTAGGTTTTAAGACACACCCATTTACTGTGTACTTAGTTGTGGGTTTTTATAGAACATCACTGTCCAAAGAAAAGCATTTGTCTCCATTTTTCGAACACGACATGATGAATGGACCAATAGAAATGCTCCAAAATCTCTTTGAATAGAACCTCATTACCTCATTTTACATGGAAAGTAAACAATGTTTTTGGCTTCTTTTGTAAAGTTACTATTTTGGATATACTTGTTTTCCTTTGGACAGCGACGATATGAAACAACAGTGCTTTTCTATAAAGTCAACCACAAGCTCACTTTTCAAGGAAGCCATCATCGTTATTAGCTCTAAAATAGAACAACATTTCCGCAGTAGGCAAAACTTCATTTCCTATCAGCCATCATGAAACCCACTAACCGCACAACTACATCTGCCATCCAACTTCAGATCCAATAGCTCAGACCATGTGGCCCATAATCTCAGATAAGGACTACATTACCCACTAATCAGCCTCTGGAATTATGTTGATGGAAAGGTAAGCATTACAATCTATCTCGCCCTACCTTCTATTCCAGGGACACATGATTCACTGATTCATAGTCTACATTTCCCAGAAGCACTCACCACAACTTTGCCCCTGTGTGTTCGAACTGTGGCTCCAAACCATTGATGGGACTTAAACTCCAAAGGCTCTCTCGTTCCATTCACCTTAATCATCCGGTTATCTGGAGGAGATAAGTGGGAGAGAGAGAGAGAGAGAGAGAGAGAGAGAGAGCAAATTGAATGAACTAATGAATCAATGAATGAGTATGATGCGAGAATGCCTGTTTAAAGCTAAGTGCAAATTTTAGTGAGTATTATTTTATTATTCTGTTAATTATGTCTCTGTGTATGTAGTCATGTGTTTAGCTTTTTGTGAGGAACAAGCGTGGCAGGATAAACTTGACATTGTTGACATTTTGGGAACAGTTTATTAAAAAAAAAAAGAGCCAACATGAAAAAATATATCAGCACATTAACACACCTCACTGCTTCCTACAGCACTTTAGGACAGATACCTGACGGTGAGCTGCTGGAAAGGTGTTTTTACCATCTGGCTGGTTAACACAGAAGCATGCTGGGTTTTGCAGTGAGTAAAAACAGATGGATAAATATACTAAAAGGATATAAAATGAAGAGTTCAGTCATAGCCATGAGGCTGAGTGGGCGATGCCAGTGGGCAATATGATGTTATTGTGAACATTTTTGTCATCACGATACACAACATCACATCTGGATATCACCAGTAATTCCGCAAGACTGTTTAATTGGCTTTGATAATCATTAGTTGTTTTTAAATGTGGCTTTGTGAGAACCTTTTGTCTGTCAAAACGAATAATTTTCATTAAAGAAAGTATTATGATGTACTATTTTTCTAATATTGTCCACCTATATTATACAGATAAATAGCTTATTACAATTTACCCTATTTTTTTTTTTAAATCAAGCTTTACAAGCACTAAGATGACTGTGCTCTGACCACTGACTAGACTAGCTACTTTAGCCTGGTTGTCTATCCTGACCCCCAACCAGGACATGGTCTGAGATCAGTGGTTTTTAATTTGTTGTTAGTCCAACCAACCACACAGCACAGTGTTATGAGTTTATACCAGTAGCCCAAAGTACTAATGGTGATGAGAGCCAACTTTATATGACGCCTTGCCAATCTGATGTATTCAGCCATGATTTGTTAAAAAAAAAAGTTTAATGGTGGAACTCCACAATTCAGTACAACAATTTTACAATTTTGTATATTTTCAGTCTATATCCAGCAATTTTTTCTACCATGCACAATGTGCATCTGAATGTACTTCACATGGTCTTTAATAAGTTGACTTACTTTACATGGTGAGCTCAATGGTCCATGGTTCTAGTAACAACAGCAACAAAACGGTGTAAACTTGTCAGTAAGCCCTCCCACCACCAGAGGTCAAAATCCCCGGAATTCTGACTGGATCAGCTTCACCTCACCTGGCCCCAATTAAGGCTTAGTTAAATACCCCTCTCATTCCACAGGCAAGCGCGAAGTATTGCCAGTATCTCTCGATCTGCGAACTGAGCGTTTCCCATTGTTGTTGCCTCTACGAGCATGATTCTCTGCCTGTTTTTTTATGGATTGTGTCTTTTGTCTTTTGCCCCCTTCTTGGATTTGTCTGCCCTGATCTACTGTCTGCTGGGAATGAACCTCTGCTCTGCCCCTTGACCACTGCTTTTCATCTTTGCCCCTATCGGACTTGTTGGCCTGCACACACTAACTGCCTTTCTGGTTTTGACCCATCTGCCCTGCCTCTCACCTTGATTATCATTGTCTCTGCTGGTTTAATAAATATTACCTGCATATGGATCCCGACCCATTTTCTGAGTCCGTCTCGCCACAAAACTTTTATATAATAGTAGAGGACATTAAAGAGAGAGGGGCTAAAAATTCAGAGAGTTGATATCAGCCATGTCACTTCACATAAAGAATTTTTTATTTTTAGCCATCAACTTAATTTAGAATTAGGTTTTTATTTCAAATATTAAAATATTTTCTTTGCAAATATTGTAGTACTGGGGTTGGAGTTCCTACAATCTTTCTTATTATGTCTCTTTACAGAAACAAAATTATTTGTCATTATCATAACACATTATTGTCATGGCCAAGGTTAGGTTTGAACACATTTACAGTATACTCATTAACTCTCTACTAGATGCTGAACATACTTAAACAACCTTTCTCACATTCCCTCATGCTATTTCTTAGTCCCTTACTTTAATTAGATTAATTTTCGACATATAATCCATTGAATAATTATGTTAATCTAATCTGGTTCTTTATCTGTTTAATGCAGTATTGCTTAATGTGATGTCATATCCCCAGCTTCTATTCTATTTCCATTCAAAACACAGTCTCCAGCTTTCATAATGTTTTCCAAATAGATAAAGTCTTTCTAATAAGCAGCCCACCATGGTTGGATGATGTCTCATGTTGCACAAGTGATTTGCAGCCATTAGCTCTGCACAATATAGGAACATGTCATTGCTACATACTATAATTGCAATATGCCTTGCAATGTACTTAAGCCACCTTAATTTATCTACAATATTTTGAAATCACATGAAAGTCTTGCAGCATCAAACCATCCACAGAAACACAGAGAGCATGTGATGATGTTCAAGGCACAACAATAAACAAATGATACACCTTACAGCTCTTGTGCTTACAGTGTTACTATACTACATAACTGTTTAAATGCAACACGGTTGAGGCATCTGGGTGTCTAAGTGTGGGAAACCAAAACGGAAAATGCTCATAAACCACGGGTCCTTCGTTTCCGCAAACACTAAGACTGCCATCCAGCGCTGACCAGCACCATGCACGCGACTCATAATGATTACAATATTTTCTATGTTAATAAAACTCATTATGCCATTTTATTTGCCTTGAACATATGGCACAAACAATAATCAAGCAGCAGGAGTTGATTTAAAAGAATAGCTTCATTAAGCCTTTACTGCCACAATTCTAAAATATGTAGGAGAAATGTTGTGATTTTGCTCACTTGAAATGGTATAATAGATTTTTGGGGGGGTGTTTTGCATTTTGTTGACTGTAATTGGGAACGCATAAAAACACTAACAATGGAAAACGCTGCCATAGGACAGCCATATTCATCATCCAGGCATGTAATTCTCTCTTTGGAATGTGGAAAAAAGGAGTGAAATGTTTTCATTTACTCCCAGTTTACTTCCAATGCAGATTGCGTTTTGCATGCTGTTGTCATACGGCTACAGAAATGTTTATCATGAAATCTAAGCTGGTTTTATTCATCAACAACAGATTGCAACCTCCTGTAGGTAATGTTTAAAGTTGTCATGCGTGAATATTGGATAATGCACGCACTTTGACAGGGGTTTCGAAGCCAGCCTCACTATGAGATGTATGTATACTAAAGTAAGGTTGTTACCACCGTGTCAGTCTGTCCGCCTGACAGTCCCATTTTGCTGCAATTTAAATTAAAGACTGAAAACTTGGATTAGATGAATCAGAAGTTGACTAAGTTTTCTTTTGGGGGACAAAATGTGCAGCTGAAAAAAAAACTCACAATATATTGGAATATATGATATTGCAATACTCAATGAATTGATTTTAAAAATGTAGTAATATCATATCATGACTTAAGTATTGTGATAATATATTATATTGGGTTAATTGGTGATACACAATAGTTTGTCATACAGCACCAAAAATCACAAGCAGGTACGTCACGATTTAGGCATGTACTTTTCATGATGTCTTTAAATAAGCTTCTATGACTTGTTAGCAATATTAGCCTTGTAGCTATAGTTCAAAACCAAAGAAACAAACTTTAGATCCCAAAAAATCTTGACCGCTAGACCACATTTGTAGGAACCCTCATTCAGGAGTCCATCTATCCATTCATCCATCCATTATCTCCCACTTTATCTCACTAGTCAGGGTCACGGGGGTCTAAAAGCCAATTCCAGCCTCATTGGGCAGAGGCAGGGTACACCATGGAAAGGTTGCAGTCCATTGCATGGCCAACACAAACTCACGCACACAGTCACATCTATGGGCAATTTAGAGTGACCGATTAACATGCATGTCTTTGCACTGTGGGAGGAAACCGGAGCACCCGGAGGAAACTCACTCAAGCACAGGGAGAACATACACACTCCACACAAAACAGTCTGGACCAGGAATCCAACTATCTTCAGGAGTTCATGAGATAATTTCCTGGTGATGCCAGACCCATCCATGGTCATGATTCTAAGACAGTATATAACTGGCAAGTTAGCATATGTTAACTAACTTATTAAAACTAGTAGTTAGCATTTTCCTCCAAACTTGCCAAGCTGTTTGATGACGCTGTGTTAGCATCAGTAAAAAAAAAAGATGTCAGAGGCAGCACATGTGAATCTTCACCCTCTTATCTTGGCAGCACTGTCTGATACTGGAAGAACTAGCTACCAGGTAGAACTTGGCACAATTAATTTCAGACCTCAGTGGTGTATTTTCTCACCTGCACATAGTGTCAAACCTGTGAGGTGACCAATATGATGTCTTAATCGCGCTGTAATGCGATATGGCAGCCTCATTAATAACCTCAAGCCCTTTAAATAAACCATAGTGAAGTGTGCTGAATATGAGGCTCCATTAGTGCCCATTTGTGTAAACCTTCTCAAACCCGGGCCCGTTTACAAAGTGTCCACATAATGGAGCTCAGTAACCTATGAGGTGCAAAAACTGAGCCCAAATTATTACTCTGAGACCTTTTATGAGGCCAGATGGTTCATCATAAGCAGTAACTAATGTAATTGCTGAGAACTAGACACACAAAGTGTGGAGGTGATGGAGAGTCTATTTTCCTTTGTCTTTATTAGTCAGTCTCAAGACTGTGGAATGTGTCTGCTGAAGGATGGCGTAACTTTAGAAGATCCATCACATCTGTACGGTGACTCCAAGTATGTGGCAGTTTACGGTGTATCAAATGAATTTGTCCTGATTGCATTAGCCGTTCATCAAAGTCACCAGTCAGGATACCCAGTGGGCTCAAAGGCCAACTGTGACAAAGACAATGTGACAAATGAATCTGATTGTGTGTGTGTGTGTGTGTGTGTGTGTGTGTGTGTGTGTGTGTGTGTGTGTGTACTCTGGGTTGGCTTGCTAGAATGCTTAGAGGGGTGAAGAGTTTTTTCCAACCTTCTTTCCACTCCATGCTAACCCTGGCCAGTGGTTGACTGATAAACTATGTGCTCACAGCTCTTTAAACTTCTTGACCTTTGTCTGGTCAGCTGTCCAGCTGTTCGTCTGTCCTACGTCTTCAACATTCAATGCTATTAGGACTCCAAATAACTATAATTTCTAGAAAAAGTGAATGAAGTAGTTGAGCACAGACATTCGCCGTCTTTTTAGGGCCGGGTAGCTCTGATACACCTGGCAGGTTAAAGCAGTGGTGTACCTAACGAGGGCTGAAATCTCTGTGCCACTGAGACAACATTCACCATGAAGGTGATGTTGGCTTCTTATGTGAATTTCTTGATACACCTTAAATAAAATAATTAGGGTGGAATGAGAAATTTATATAAAAAGGCCATCTTCAACCTTCAATCTGAGAACACAAATGCATCAGACAATTCTGGTAATTCTGACAATTCTGAATAAAAAAATTCTATTCTCAAATGAGTTTTGGACTTCCATTAAAGAGCTATGCACCATGACTGGACCATCCATGGAGCCAAGTGTTTTAGTTCCGACCACCCATGCCATCTGATAAAAGAATCAATACCACGCTATACAAGTTGGCTATTTTTTTCAGACATCTGATCAGTTGGAACCAAGAATAAAATTAACAATAAACAATTATTATATATTGTTAATATTGTTTTTTATTCAACATTTTTACATACCGTGTTGCACTAAACCAGGGATTAATTTTGCAGCAGAAAGATTTGTCAATAAATGAAATAACTAAAATCACTTGAAACCAGTTAAAGGTTCCCTAATAAGTAAAATGCACCAATTAGAGCTTAACAATATCAAAATAAGAAATATTAGACATATTGCCCAGATTTAAAATTCCACTAACCAAGACACATTTTGATGCAGTGTATGCACTGCCACTTCACTTTATTGCCAAGAACATACCCACACACACATTCTGTACTCTTTCCCATATTAAACACCAAACAGATTCAAGATCCTAATTCCAATTCTCTTTTACTGAATGCAAAACCTATAAATCTAACACCCTATTTGCTGTTAAAAGAGGTATCTTTCAAAACATGTACAAATTGAAAGGGAGATGGAGGACCATCCAGACTCCAATTCTACTCTTCCAGCTAAATCAGTGAGCTACATTCTGAAAAAAAAGCCAGCCAACAGCACAGATCCATTTGCCAGAGCTCCCTCTATGGGACGTCCCACGCGTCGCAGCATAATCCACATTGACAAATCAGGTTCTGTGGCCTGTCAGGGTTGCCTCACTTTATGCTTATGTGAGTATAGCAAAGTGGACCCAAATATGTTGTATAAAAAGAAAATGTCCTGAGCCTACCTATTCAAAACAGCCCCCTATACTAGCATTCTCAGGCCTCCGTCTGGCAAGCTGTGCAGAGCAATGCACAGACCGCAGAGCAGCACATGCCCTGAAGCTCTGTTGGCATCTGCTTCCCACATGACAGGGGCGATTTAAAACGTGACTTCACAGTAACCCTATACCTCCTGAGTTGCTTTTGTGTTTGACTCCACGGCTCTGGACGAAATTGCGCAAACCTTAGCATCATCACACATTCCATAAACAGATGTTACAAGGAAGAAGGCGGAATTTCCGAGTTACAGGTAAAGCGATAGTATGGCCTAAAATCAAATTTACACAATTTTCCCCCCATGCTAAATTCTGCCAGACGACATGCAGTCGATCAGCTAAGACTTGTTTGGGCTATGAAATTTCCCTCCTTTAATTTTGAACTGAAACTACAAGGCTAATGTCGCTAACAACGAACAGAAGTTCATGTGTACCAAACTGCACACGTGAATTGTTACTCAAATTGTGCCGAAGACCTAAAACAGACTTGCTTACATGCTTTCTTACTCTGTATTACGCTTATTGTTTCTTGTAAAAATAGAGAAAAGTATATTACGGGGTTAAAAACAGAAGTAGCTGTGATCTGGTGAGTGCAAATTCTGCCCATGTTTCTGTTAACAGTGTCAGAAACCACATAAACAAGCCTATTAACAACTGTGGGAATTCAGGTCTACTACTAATTAGCCTGATCCTAATTAAGGGGGCGTAAGCATTGGCCACATTTTCTCTTCTGGACACCGAATATGCTTTGGCTGATAGCAGAACTGTGTTAAAGGGTAAAGGGTAAAATTGCAGGAACCTTCTTGCTTCTTGCTGAAGCATTCCTTTAGGGGGCTGAACATGTCTTGAGGGTCACTCGCTGATGGGAATGGATGCGTGTGATGCATTACGCGTCAGAGCATCTGAATTGCGCCAGATTGCACATGGAGGTAAAGTTACAGGGGTTCCTTGGTAATTACTGCGCTCCTGACGCTTAAACCAAACCACATGCGGGGAAATGAACTCGTTTTTGGGATGTAGGTTTTGATCTTTTTATTGACAAAGCTGGAGCCTAAACTTCAAGGCAATGTCTGAAAATAGACGAGGATTGAAAAGAATTATTAGTTCAATATCTATGTAGAGTCTTGCTATACTATTTAATCTAATTATGTAATAACACATATCATCACACCATTAGTTACACAATTAAATACATTCTCTATCAACAGGTCCACACTTGTGACTTTTTCCAGTTGTTTTGATGTCAAACAATGACAAAACCATTGATAAAATCTAAGGGACAAAACAAGGATGCAGGCAAAAACTTTTTTTTATTAAAACTAGAACATGAACCTTGAAGGGCAAGGGGATGCTAGAACTTGCTTATGAAAGCAGCCAATGTTGTTTCCCAGGTGGTTGCTAATGTGTATATTTACTGACAGAGCAGTTTATTAGGTACACCTCCCTGGATCTGCACTGTCCATTGTCCATTTTATCAGCTCCACTTTCCATATAGGAGCTCTCTGTAGTCCATCTGTTACTCTACATACTTTGTTAACCCACTTTCCTCCTGTTCTTCAATGAACCACCACAGAGCAGATATTATTAGGGAGGTGGATCATTCTCAGCACTGCAGTGACTCTGACGTGGTGGTGGTGTATTAGTGTATGATGCGCTCGTTTGAGTTCTGTCACTGCTGGACTGAGAATAGTCCAACTAGAAATATCCAGCCAACAGCGTCCTGTGGACAGCGTCCTGTAACCACTGATGAAGGACTAGAAAATTATCATTGTGCAGAAACAGATGAGCTATCGGCTCTGACTTTACATCTACACGGTGGAGCAACAAGGTAGGCGTGTCTAAAAGAGAGGACAGAGTGGACACACTGTTTAAAAACTGCAGCAACACTGCTGTGTCTGATCTACTCATACCAGCACAACACACACTAACACACCACCACCACGTCAGCGTCACTGCAATGCTGAGAATGACCCACCACCCAAATAATATCTGTGTTGGTCCTTTGGGGGTCCTGATCATGGAAAATTAAGCTGAAAGGGGTCTAACAAAGTATACAGAGAAACAGATGGACTACAGTCTGTAGGTGTAGAACTACAAATTTCACCTATACTGTAAGTGGAGCTGATAAAATGGACAATAATAAAAAAACATGTTCTCAGTGTGTACACCATGAGGGACAGAGGAAGGTTAATTGGTAAAAAGTTGAAAGCACATTTGGTTTCCAAGCTGGCTGATTCAAGTCACCAGACTGGAAAATTTATCCAGACATTAAACAGGTTCCAAATAAATTCTTATCACAATGTGCTGTTTCACCCATATCATGCAGTCTGCACTTCTATTAAATTGTTTTCAAACCTTTAGATTCTTCAAACTTGATTACAAAAATGGTTCTACAGGAACCTAAAAGTGGTTCTTCTGTGGCACTGCTCCATAGAACTCGGATGTGGCATCTCTATCTTTTAGAGTGCAGTTCACAATTGCACCTACTTGCTTTATCGAATGGGATCTGGTGGCAGGAGTCCGGCTGGTGTGATGGCCAGGGGCAGTAGTAAACTGCCCCGCCCTCCACTATCCCAGGCTGGGAGGTGTTGGCCTTGGGCGCCCCGACCAGCACTGCCAGTCTGGAGAGAGAGAGAAAGAAAGAGAGAAAGAGAGAAAGTGAAGGAGACAGTGAGAGAAACTCAAAAACTGCTTCCCACTGGATTAGTAGACAGAAATGTGGCAGATCCTGAGACACAAGATGAGATACAGAGAACAGAAACAAAGTAGAACATGAGCTTCAGTGTTTACAGTGCATTCCATCAATTTCTACATCGATATGATTGCTGCACTGAAATGAAAACAAAATCATTTGGTTTAGTGTGAAATGATCAGTGTAGAGAAACTACCAGGCTTAGATTTAGAATTTAGAACTGACTTCGGAAATTTAGAACCTGCCTCTTGTGTTTACAGAATCTGACCTCTGCATTAAACCCATCCATGCAGTGAAACACCCACATACACACACACACACTAGTGAACATACACACTAGAGGGCAGTGAGCACACTTGCCCGAAGCAGTGGGCAGCCCTATTCACTGCACCAGGGGAGCAGTTTTTGGGTTAGGTGCCTTGCTCAAGGGTCATGTCCTAGAGGCTCTAGAGGCTCAAACTGGCAACCTTCCGGTCGCAAGATCGCTTCCCTAACCTTTAGTCCACAACTGCTCCACGACTGTAACGATGTCTAGAATATTATCCTCCAGGAACATGCATGTACCCCCCCCCCCAAAAGTGAGATTTAAAAATATACGTTAGACTATATCTAGTCCCAGCCATTTTTACCATCTGTGATCAATTCTGACTTAAGAGCATTTTACATACTAATTGATACCTGCTGCCTTCTATACGTTGTTATCCACCTAAGTAGGCTTCATCTGTCTATTTGTTTTATAATGTATTTCTCACTCTTACAACCTACATAAATAATGTATTAGTTTCATTGTACTGAATAATTAATAGTAGTTACTGATCAAGTCTTAAAAGGTAATTCCACCAATCCATGAAAAAGCATCAATAAAACATTTAGATGTTTGATGTGAAATGCGGCATTAAAGAGAAATTTAATAACTCAGAATTGTCCACAGGTGTTGATAGAGAAGGACCTCCCTCACAGAATGACCAAAATTTTGTATTATAGTTTTTGTGGGTTTATATATATATATATATATATATATATATATATATATATATATATATATATATATATATATATATATACTGGGCTTTTATTGAGGTTGGCTTAACTGGTGCTACTGGTTGACGGCGTTGAATCAGATGACTGTATTCATCTAATGTATTCATACATTCTTGGTATTCCAATACATGTTTTCTGCTGAGGTGATGGAGTAAGTTGCTAGTGTTACCACCAGCCGTGACAACAGCGGCTTGACAAACTTTGCAATATATAGCTTTTGGTCTATGTCAAATTTTCTAAAACCAAAAAACTTGCAAACTGCAGACAAATGCAGAAAAATTATCTTCATTTTGAACACCTCTTATATCCTGTGAAAGTTTCATGATGAATGAACCAATAGAAATGCTCCAAAATCATTGGAAGATACATGTTTTGTCCTTGAACAGCAACAATATAAAAAACTACCACACTGCATAACGCCTGAGACATTGTTTCTTTGGTTCCCTGATTCCTATCAAAAATATTCTCTATCAATCAGAGTCCAAAACATCCTCTACAATGCACCACTTCACATAACACCACACAGAATTACTTTGTTTACATCTCAAACACTTTTCCTCTTTGAAGTATGTGGTACTTTAAACTGCAGCACTTAATGTGAGCATCTCAAAGCAGGCTATCATGCTCATGCTGGTATTGGATTGGTGTCCTCTGCATGCTTAAGATAGGATAAATAACTGAACACTTACACCTGGAGTTTAAAAACGTAGCCTAAAATCACCCTAACCCTAAAGTCAACGGCCATAAAGTCAGCTTTTGGAGTGCTTAGACTTCAGCAGGGAAAAAACAGCAGCACAGCTTAAAGCCTACAACATCCTGTATGATGGTAAATCAATAGCAGTCATGCAATAATAATGCACATTTACATACAGACAGAGCAGCACTCTTTAACCTTTAAGCAGAAGCTGCTCCATCTCAGTGCTGCGGACATGAACTGCATGGATCTAAGTGCTTTGAGAAGGAGATGGTATTCATGTAACTCATACTCTTTCACATCTAATTGATGCTTGCTTGTGGGATTCTTTCTAATTGAGCAATAGAATCCACTGTAAGAGGGCTCATTCAGGAAAAACTGGTCTTCATTTAGCTTCATCAATCAGCTCCTTTGACATGTGCAGCCTACAGTGCCACCTAACCCAAGTCCAACCCACATGACCTCTTATTACTTTAACTAACCTACTGAGTGACAGATGTACACACTTTTGGGTTTAGTGGGAGAATTAAGATATTGCAGACTGTACAGACGGTTCCGTGGGTTTAATTAGAGAAATAGGAAGCTGCAGATGGTAAAGGCTCAAGTATGTGGGTTTAGTACAAGAAATAAGAGACTTGTGTGTTATGTGAGAGAAATGACTAAGAGAGACAGGAGGTTGTAGAATGTACAGACTGTGTGTGGTGGGTTTACTAAGAGAAATAAGAGGCTGTAGATGGTACAGTCTTTTTTAGTAGGTTTAGTAAGAGATTAAAAGGCTGTAGACTGTATAGACTCTGTTCAGGGGGTTTAGTAAGAGATTAAAAGACTGTAGACTGTACAGATTCTGTTCAAATAGTTTAGTACAAGATTAAAGGACTGTAGACTGTACAGACTCTGTTCAGATGGTTTTTATAATAGATTAAAAGGCTGTAGACTGTACAGACTTTGTTCAGATGGTTTAGTAAGAGATTGAAAGACTGTAGACTGTACAGACTCTGTTCAGATGGTTTAGTAGGAGATTAAAAGACTACACTGCACAGACTCTGTTCAGGGGGTTTAGTAAGAGATTAAAAGGCTGTAGACTGTACATACTCTGTTCAGGGGGTTTAGTAAGAGATTAAAAGACTGTAGACTGTACAGATTCTGTTCAAATAGTTTAGTACAAGATTAAAAGACTGTAGACTGTACAGACTCTGTTCAGATGGTTTTATAAGAGATTAAAAGGCTGTAGACTGTACAGACTTTGTTCAGATGGTTTAGTAAGAGATTGAAAGACTGTAGACTGTACAGACTTTGTTCAGATGGTTTAGTAAGACATTGAACGACTGTAGACTGTACAGACTCTGTTCAGATGGTTTAGTAAGAGATTAAAAGGCTGTAGACTGTACATACTCTGTTCAGATGGTTTAGTAAGAGATTGAAAGACTGTAGACTGTACAGATTCTGTTCAAATAGTTTAGTACAAGATTAAAAGACTGTAGACTGTACAGACTCTGTTCAGATGGTTTTGTAAGAGATTAAAAGGCTGTGACTGTACATACTCTGTTCAGATGGTTTAGTAAGATATTGAAAGACTGTAGACTATACAGACTTTGTTCAGATGGTTTAGTAAGAGATTGAAAGACTGTATACTGTACAGACTCTGTTCAAATAGTTTAGTAGGAGATTAAAAGATGGTAGACTGTAGAGACTCTGTTCAGATGGTTTAGTAAGAGATTGAAAGACTGTAGACTGTACAGACTTTGTTCAGATGGTTTAGTAAGAGATTAAAATACTGTACACTGCACAGACTCTGTTCAGGGGGCTTAGTAAGAGATTAAAAGACTGTAGACTGTACATACTCTGTTCATGGGGTTTAGTAAGATATTAAAAGGCTGTAGACTGTACATACTCTGTTCATGGGGTTTAGTAAGAGATTAAAAGACTGTACACTGCACAGACTCTGTTCAGGGGGCTTAGTAAGAGATTAAAAGACTGTAGACTGTACATACTCTGTTCATGGGGTTTAGGAAGATATTAAAAGGCTGTAGATTGTACAGACTCTGTTAAGATGGTTTAGTAAGAGATTAAAAGACTGTATACTGCACAGACTCTGTTCAGGGGGCTTAGTAAGAGATTAAAAGACTGTAGACTGTACATACTCTGTTCATGGGGTTTAGTAAGATATTAAAAGGCTGTAGATTGTACAGACTCTGTTCATGGGGTTTAGTAAGAGATTAAAAGGATGTAGACTGTACAGACTCTGTTTAGGGGGCTAACTAAGAGATTAAAATGCTGTAGACTGTACAGACTCTGTTCAGGGGGTTTAGTAAGAGATTAAAAGACTGTAGACTGTACAGACTCTGTTCATGGGGTTTAGTAAGAGATTAAAAGACTGTAGACTGTACATACTCTGTTTCGATGGTTTAGTAAGAGATTAAAAGACTGTAGACTGTACATACTCTGTTCAGATTGTTTAGTAGGAGATTAAAAGACTGAAGAATCTACATACTCTGTTCAGGGGGTTTAGTAAGAGATTAAAAGACTATAAACTGTTCAGACTCTTTTCAGGCTGTTTATTAAGAGATTAAAAGGCTGTAGACTGTACATACTCTGTTCATGGGGTTTAGTAAGATATTAAAAGGCTGTAAACTGTACATACTCTGTTCAGGGGGCTAACTAAGAGAATAAAATGCTGTAGACTGTACAGACTCTATTCAGGGGGTTTAGTAAGAGATCAAAAGGCTGTAGACTGCACAGACTCTGTTCAGGGGGTTTAGTAAGAGATCAAAAGGCTGTAGACTGCACAGACTCTGTTCATGGGGTTTAGTAAGAAATGAAAAGTCTGTAGACTGTACAGACCCACTGTGCAGTAAGTTTCTAAGAGAAAAAGGAGGCTGTACAGGGTAAAAGGCTCAGGTACATGGGTTTAGTTGGGTTAAAGACTTGGCTCTGCAGGATTATGAAGAGAAATGCGAAGAAGCAGACTGTACGGACTTAGTATAGGGGGTTCGATAGGAGGTTGTAAACAGTAGAGACTCAGTTCAGGGAGTTTAATAAGAAGAAAGCAGAGTCTGCAGACTGTACAGTGGGATTGGAAAGTTAAATGGGTTTAGTAAGAGACATAAGAGGCTGCAGACTGTACAGTGAGATTGGAAAGTTAAATGAGTTTACTCAGAGAAATAAGAGTCTGCAGACTGTACAG
Organism: Megaleporinus macrocephalus; assembly: GCA_021613375.1. NCBI lineage: Eukaryota > Metazoa > Chordata > Actinopteri > Characiformes > Anostomidae > Megaleporinus > Megaleporinus macrocephalus. The sequence continues at coordinate 24,767,645 of CM038727.1, read as the reverse complement.
TGAGACTGGAAAGTTAAATGGGTTTAGTCAGATACATAAGAGGCTGCAGACTGTACACTGGGATTGGAAAGTTAAATGGGTTTAGTCAGAGACATAAGAGGCTGCAGACTGTACAGTGAGATTGGAAAGTTAAATGAGTTTACTCAGAGAAATAAGAGTCTGCAGACTGTACAGTGAGACTGGAAAGTTAAATGGGTTTAGTCAGATACATAAGAGGCTGCAGACTGTACACTGGGATTGGAAAGTTAAATGGGTTTAGTCAGAGACATAAGAGGCTGCAGACTGTACAGTGAGATTGGAAAGTTAAATGGGTTTAGTCAGAGACATAACAGGCTGCAGACTGTACAGTGAGATTGGAAAGTTAAATGGGTTTAGTCAGAGACATAAGAGTCTGCAGACTGTACAGTGAGATTGGAAAGTTAAATGGGTTTAGTCAGAAATAAGAGGCTGCAGACTGTACAGTGAGATTGGAAAGTTAAATGGGTTTAGTAAGAGAAGAGGCTGCAGACTGTACAGTGAGATTGGAAAGTTAGATGGGTTTAGTAAGAAGTCTCTGCAGACTGTACAGTGAGATTGGAAAGTTAAATGGGTTTAGTCAGAGAAATAAGAGACTGCAGACTGTGCAGTGAGATTGGAAAGTTAAATGGGTTTAGTCAGAGAAATAAGAGACTGTAGACTGTACAGTGAGATTGGAAAGTTAAATGGGTTTAGTCAGAGAAATAAGAGACTGCAGACTGTACAGTGGGATTGGAAAGTTAAATGGGTTTAGTCAGAAATAAGAGGCTGCAGACTGTACAGTGAGATTGGAAAGTTAGATGGGTTTAGTAAGAAGTCTCTGCAGACTGTACAGTGAGACTGTAAAGTTAGATGGGTTTAGTAAGAAGTCTCTGCAGACTGTACAGTGAGATTGGAAAGTTAGATGGGTTTAGTAAGAAGTCTCTGCAGACTGTACAGTGAGATTGGAAAGTTAGATGGGTTTAGTAAGAAGTCTCTGCAGACTGTACAGTGAGATTGGAAAGTTAGATGGGTTTAGTAAGAAGTCTCTGCAGACTGTACAGTGAGATTGGAAAGTTAGATGGGTTTAGTAAGAAGTCTCTGAAGACTGTACAGTGAGATTGGAAAGTTAGATGGGTTTAGTAAGAAGTCTCTGCAGACTGTACAGTGAGATTGGAAAGTTATATGGGTTTAGTAAGAAGTCTCTGCAGACTGTACAGTGAGATTGGAAAGTTAGATGGGTTTAGTAAGAAGTCTCTGCAGACTGTACAGTGAGATTGGAAAGTTTGATGGGTTTAGTAAGAAGTCTCTGCAGACTGTACAGTGAGATTGGAAAGTTATATGGGTTTAGTAAGAAGTCTCTGCAGACTGTGGAGACTCAGGCGAGAGAGTTTTGTAAGAATAAGGTAAAGGTGTCAGTGCAGGCTGTGCAGACTCGGTTCAGCAGGTTTACTGAGAGAAACAAGAGCCTGCAGACTATACAGTCTCAGATCAGTGGATTTAGTAAAAAAGTAAGACGTGTAGACTGTTCAGAGAATTTAGTACAAATAAAAATGGGATTAAGATTGTACAGTGAAGAAGCAATACATATACAATATACATATAATAATATACAGCCTTAAGTAATGATACCTCTGTAAAACATTTACTCAAGTAAAAGTCCTTTGCAGAAAATAAACTTGGACAGAAGTAATAACTACATTCTCCAGCATTAAATACTATTAATACTGAAAATACTGTAGAAAGTATATATGCATTAACATTTTCTTTGCGTGCATGTAAGTCAGTAAAGGTAACTCATGCATGTGAATCGTGCTCAGGTGCTTCCGGTAAAACTAATAGACCGCTTTGCAGAGGATGAACCGAGTGGGACTCACGCGCTCCTGTCCTGCGTGGGATGGTAAAAATCCACAGAGTAACCAAAGTAACTGCCCTCAGGTCCACTGTACACCGTGGGGTTGTCCAGGTCCAGGTTAAAGGCAGCTATCATCCCGCACAGAACCGCAAGCACGCACGAAAGCGCGCGGGAACACGCACGCACCGCGCGCGCCACCATCTCTGCGGTGCCCTATAAAACGGAAAAACAAGCCGAACGGTTGCTCTTGGAGATGGTGATGATGATGGTGATGATGATGCTTTTGCTGATGATAAAGATGATGACAGAAATCCCCTCGTGCCGCTCTCCCGCGCGTCCAGACTCCACTCGCTCAGCGCGCCACGCGCCTCTTCTCTCCAGACTCCGCGCGAGCTGTCTGAGCGCGAGACATTATAATGGGGTACATGCGAGATGCTTTTTTTTCCCGCCCGCATTCCGATAAACCACGCCTACTTTACTACGATTGGCTGGTAGAGCAGAAGGAGGGACAACCCAACCCAATCACGACGCAAGAGGCGGGACACTAGTAGCCCAATAACAATAAACGAGGCTGGCCAATCAGAACGCAGGAGGCGGATTCCGCGGAGAGTGCGGGTGAAAAGTAGGGATGGATGGATGGATGGAAGGAAACAGGGGCACGAGACTCACCACATCACACACTGCGCGAGCTCAGAGCGCGCAATCAGGGCAGCTCGTTTTGAGAAGAAGTGCCAATTAAGAAGAAGGGCGCGTGAGCTACTAATTTCATTCAAAAACAAAATGAAAACGTGCACTGCGTTATCATTACGTTCACCGCGCGCACCGCTCGAGCACCGTCCTATCCGAAACCAAGTTCTGCTTAACGAGGCTTTGAATGAGCCGTTGAAGATAATTAAGGGTCATTAACGTTAACTCACGATAATCAGGCGCGTAAAGCCCCCTCTAAAGTTAAATGCGGGTGAGAATGGCGCGCGCTGGTCGTCTGAAAATAGGCAGCTTGGCTGTTTTGATGCAAAACTTCCTGATTCGCTCCTATAAAACAAAACCTCTTTGAAAGAGCTGCTCATGTCTGCTCTCCAGTTTGTGTTTCTCCGTATGGCTCGGATAAGATCATGATCCGTGGCTGTGTTGGTGTTAACCTACTATTTGCGTCAACATTTGAAGCTCAGTGAGCTCTAATTTGGAGGGAACGTGTGTTGTGGGTTTGTCTTTCAGTCTGGCCATCTGATCTCTTAGCCCTGTGTGGTCCACAGGTTTGACCAGAGAGCAAATAAGCCACTGGAACAAATTCAGATCCACATCAGCATCACTACACGTGATAACCAGCGGCTATGGAAGACTGCAGAGGTGTAGACGCTGCTGAAAACCTGGAATGCTGCCCTCAGGTCTGGCAGCAGTGGATAGCGCCGCTGCCTCACAGCAAAAAGGGTCTGGGTTCAATTCCCCGCTCGACCAACCAGAATCCGTTCTCTGTGGAGTTGGCTTGTTCTCGTCACGTCCTCCAAGAACTCTCCACAGTCCAAAGACATGCGCTCAGGCAAGTTGGAGATTTTAATTAGCCTGTAGGTGTGACTGTGTATGTCTGCATGTCTTCAATGTGATGGACCAGCGGCCTGTCCAGGGTGTTTCCTGCCTACCAACCAAAGAGTGCTGGGATAGGCTTCAGCACCTTCACGACCCAGTAGGATAAGCAATTAAGATGTTGAATGAATGAATGAATGCACAGGGAGCCCATAGACACAAGCTTCAAGATGCTCTGAACTACAACTATGCACACAGCAACCGGCCTGCAAGCAAGACCACCCCACCCTCCACCAACTAAGTACTTAGACTATCCATAGTAGGACTACAGTTTCAAGTTAATCCTCGGAAGACTGCTGACAACATAACTGTTCAGGTGCTCAGGGGATGTGTAGCCCCCTGATATTCTAACCAACATCTTCAACATATCTCTGAGCCAGGCGGTTGTCCTGGAGTGCCTCAAAACAGCTACTGACCCATAGCGCTCACTCCACTTCTTGTTGTCGCCCTAAGCACTCTAAAGCGGCCGCCACGTCCTCTGCTGTTCACCTCTCATTTACACACGGGGACAGAGAATAAGGCGTGCATAGACTACAGCATTCCATACAGTCATCCTACAGCAAAGCTGAGATCGCTGGTCCCTCTGCAACTGGGCCCTGGATTACTTGGGAGACCTCCCAGCACCACTACACTGAACATAGACACTCCTCAGGGCTGTGTACTCAGTCCCCCGCTGTTCACTCTGCTGACTCACGACTCTGAAGCCCAGCTCAAATCGCATCCTCATGTTCGGTGATGATACTACAGTGGTTTTATCAGCAACAGTGATGAGTCAGCATACAGGGAGGAGGCGGAGCGGCTTGCAGACTGGTGCAGAACAAACAATCTCTTAATGTCAATCAGATGAAAGAGATAACTGTTGATTTTAAGAGAATGTACAGACCTCCAAACATCAATGGTTCATCACTGATGACCTCACCTAGACACTTAACTCCACCTGCCAAGCCCAGCAGACTTCCTTAGGTGGATGAAAAGAGCAAACCACCTCACTTCTATACTCACTGTGCTCTACAGGGGAACAGTACTTACTTACTCTGGGGTCAGGACACTATAGCAGACTGTAAAATTGTTTGGGTGTCATTAGCCACCATTGAATCCTCCTACTGCAAGGGCTGTGTCCGTAAGGCCACCAGGATTTTAGATGATTCCTCACAACCCTGTCCTGCATTCTTGGCCAGACAGTACCAGAGTATACCGTTACTGAATGTATGTACTGTATAGTTTACAGTTGGAAATGTATATATACTCAATTACTCCCTGCTGCTAAATGTTAATTCCCATCTATCTACAGTCATGGGCAAAAGTTTTGAGAATGGCACAAAGTTTGCTGCCTCAGTTTGTTTAGAACCTGTTGTCAGATGTTTATATTGTACAATAAAATACACGTTTAAGCATTCCATACTTGTGTTAACTTCTTATTGACAAATAAATCCAATAAACCTAATATTTACATTCTTAACCCTTCTTCTTTAAGACTTCTGCAATTCGCCTAGGCATGCTGGAGATCAGCTTCTGGGCAAAATCTTGAATGATGACAACCTATTCTTGCCTAATCAATGCTTGGAGTCGATCACAGGTTCTGGGTTTTGGTTTGTCCACTCTTTTATTTTGAGGACTGACCACAGGCTCTCAATGGGGTTGAGATCTGGGGAGTTTCCTGACCATGGACCCAAAATTTCAATGTTTTGTTAACTGAGCCACTTGTTTATCACTTTTGCCGTGTGACATGGTGCTCCATCATGCTGGAAAAAAGCATTGTTCACCTCCAAATTGCTCCTGGATCATTAGGAGAAGTTGCCTTGGAGGTTGTTTTGATACCATTCCTTATTCATGGCAGTGTTCTTAGGCAAAATTTTGAGTGAACCCACTCCCCTGGATGAGAAGCAACCCCACACATGAACGGTCTCAGGATGTTTCACTGTTGGCATGACACAGGGCTCATGGTAGCGCTCACCTTTTCTTCTTCGGACATTCATTTTTCCAGATGTCCCAAACAGTCTGAAGGGGGCTTCATCAGAGAAAATAACTTTACCCCAGTCCTCTGCAGTTCAATCTCTATACTTCTTGCACAATGTTAGTCTGTCCTTAAGGTTCTTCTTAGAGAGAAGTGCCTTCTTTGTTGCCCTTCTTGACACCAAGCCATCCTCCAAAAACCGTCTTCTCACTGTGCGTTGAGATGCATGCACACCTGCCCTCTGCCATTCCTGAGTAAGCTCTGCACTGGTGGTGACCGGATCTCGTAGCTGCATCCTCTTTAAGAGACTGTCCTGAAGCTTTCTTCACTGAAATTGAACCACTCTCCTTGAAGTTGATTGGAGAAATGGTTGATTGGGGTGTTATCTTACAAGCAGTAATGTCTTTGTCTGTGAAACCCTTTTGCTTCAATGAAGACTGAGCGTGTTTCCTTGGCGGTAACCATAGTTAACAGAAGAAAAATGTAAAGCACCACTACCACTTTATAGCAACCAGTCTGCTCTTCTAATCAGCATGACAGAGTGATATCAGCTGTCTCGTCCTCATTAACCTTTTCTCCTGTAGGGCTGAAATGCAGTGGCTGGAATGCAGTAATTTTGAGATGAGGTCAATATTTCATGGCAGGGAATAACTTTGCAATTAATTACAATTCATTTGATCACATTTCACAATCTAGAGTTAATACAAATTGCCAACATAAGAACGGTGGCAGCAAACTTTTGGCCCTGACTATAAACTGTAAACAAAACTGTTGTTTTGTTGTCCTTTGTTGTATTTATGGTCTTGTATATTTGTTGTTCTATATATTGATTGTCTGGTATATTCTGCATAGTGTGTCGCACCGTGGGGCTGAAGAACGACAGTTTCTTCTAATTTATATAAGATATTTTAAGGGATGACAATAAACAAAACATGACACTTGTTCAGCTATTGAAAACTTCAAGCTGCATCTTGAATGAATCACTCGTCCAGCATATACACATTTCTGAGCACATTGCATATTGCTGATACTGATATTGCTGATAGTTACATTCCAAAATGAACTAAAAGTATGAACAGAATGTGAAGAACTAATTGTTTTCATTATATATTAAAGACATCTATGTATATGCGGTAGGACAAACTTTAAATCCTGTATATATCGGTTACTGTCAGTGATGCATAATGATGTGTGTATGTGGTGCTTTATTAAGGGCTTACCTTCAAATAAAGTCAAGTAATATCAGGTAAAAAGTGATCTGCCTTCTATCCTGGCTGTTCAGCTTCAATGATGGGGGTCCTGCTCTGCTGCTGTGTTTAATAAAAGCTCACTTACTTGATACACAATGTTCTTTCTTCTGTGCCACTGTTATACCAGAGATGCAGTATGAGATGAGAGTTTTTGAAAGTTTCTTGGATGGCAAAGAAAATAAGTGGAAGCTTGAACTTTTAGCTCTCACTCACACCCTTTTACTTTACTGTGCAAAAGTCTTAGGCACCTAAGCTCATTTTTTAAAAGCCTTTCTCTTAGCAGTAAGTGTATTTATTGTATTTAACCAGTAGGACCACCATTTAGCATTAGAACTGGTGTAAATAAGCCTGAATACAATACAAAGCAACATATATATCTTATTCTGAAAGAAGTAGCTCATATCTTGAGCTCCAGTTTGAAGAACAAAGCTTGGTACCAGATTTCTCCTGGACGCCCCCGACTATGTATGAAGTTATTCAGTTCTTTTAGCAGCAGTCTTTATTTAGCTTAATTAGGTACTGAGTAGACAAAGCAGGTATTAGATGATAACTGCAAATAATCCTGGGTTGGCACAAGGAAAAGCTTGGAAAGGGTTAAATAAACACACAGACATGTGTAAAACCAATACAATCGGTATTAGTGTACTCTATTATGTGATTGGTTGAGCAAATAAAAGCTTTTTGTTTGGAAAAAATGTTTCTTAAATATAATAATGTTCTATTGCCTAAACTTCTTGCACAGTTGTATATATCTTGAGAAGAACTGTTATATTGGGAAAGACTATTATGCTTGGAATGGTTGAAGGTAAACAAGAACGAGGACAACCAGCTACAAGATGGATGGATACAATCAGAAGAAGCCTGAAGAGCCAAACAGAAGACAGGATATTCTGGAGAAACACTATCCATATGGGCGCCAGGAGTCGGAATAGGTGCAAGTGGATACGTACTATTACAGTACCCTCAGATCATTTCTTTACCAGAAGACCTGACAGTAAATCACTGGTTGGTTCATTATAAATCGTCATCCATTTCATTTTTACATTGTGTCAACACGTCATGACAAATGGACCAATAGTAATGCTCCAAAATTACATGGAATAAAATCTCTTTGTCTGTAAAGTTATGAGTTTTGAGGTTGTTGGATGTGTAGGAGGTCCTGAAGATACGGCAGACTGAGGATTCTCGTTGACCACAAACAGATAACTCTCAGAAGAAAGGCTCTCCTGAACGTTGAGCTCAGATTTGAGACTCATATAATTAACCTTGTTTATGTACAAGACACATTAAACAGATTTTGGCCTCAGGCCTAATAAACGCTTCATTAGAACAAATGAATCACTCTCTCTAGACATACCGAGACCTTTTACAGGGCACACATGCTGCACGTATGTAAAGCACTGTGAGAAAGTGCACGCCGGTGCAGTAACAGACGGAATGCATTTGAAGGTGAGGAACAATGTAAGCCAGGTGTGACACATTCCTCCAACCCTGAGAGAACACAGATCACATGACCCGCCGTGCTTATATCAGCATTACCACTAACGGAGATCATCACAGAGATGAAGACAGAGAGAGTAAACGAGAAGAATGGGAGTCAGAGACAGAATGAGAGGGAGAAAAAGAGAGAGGAGTGGGAGGAAGTAGGAGGGCTACAGAGATAGAGAATATGAGAGAGACAGAGATGGAGAGGAAGAGAGGCTGATATAGTAGGGATGGGGGGAGCGAGACAGAATGAAAGAGAAAGGAAGGGAAGGGAAGAAGAAGAAGAAGAGGTAAGAGGAAATCCAGAGAGAGAGGGAGAGAGACGAGACTAGGAAGGTGGAGGGAGTAAGAAAGAGGTAGAGGAAGAGAGGGTAAAAGGGAGAAAAGAGAAATAGTAAAAAAAGCAAAGTGAGACAGATAGAATGAAAGAGAAAGGAAGGGAAGAAGAAGAAGAAGAAGAAGAAGAAGAAGAAGAAGAGGTAAGAGGAGATCCAGAGAGAGAGGGAGAGAGATAAGACTAGGGAGGTGGAGGGAGTAAGAAAAGGGTAGAGGAAGAGAGGGTAAAAGGGAGAAAAGGGGAATAATAAGAAAGGGGGAGGGAGACAGATAGAATGAAAAAGAAAGGAAGGGAAGAAGAAGAAGAAGAAGAAGAAGAAGAAGAAGAAGAGGTAAGAGGAGTTCCAGAGAGAGAGGGAGAGAGATAAGACTAGGGAGGTGGAGGGAGTAAGAATAGGGTAGAGGAAGAGAGGGTAAAAGGGAGAAAAGGGGAATAATAAGAAAGGGGGAGGGAGACAGATAGAATGAAAGAGAAAGGACGGGAAAAAAGGAGCAAGAGACAAATGAGATCCAGAGGCATGAGAGAGAATATGAGAGCGACAGAGATAGAGAGGAAGAGAGGCTGACATAGAAAGGTTGGGGGAGCAAGACAGAATGAAAGAGAAAGGAAGGGAAGAAGAAGAAGAAGAGGTAAAAGGAGATCCGGAGAGAAAGGGAGAGAAATGAGACAAGGAAAGTGGAGGGAGTAAGAAAGAGGTAGAGGAAGAGAGGGTAAAAGGGAGAAAAGGGGAATAGTAAGAAAGGGGGAGGGAGACAGACAGAATGAAAGAGAAAGCAAGAGAAGAAAAAGAGAGGAGGGGAGAAAAGGAGCAGGAGACAGATGATATAAGAGGCAAGAGGAGATCCAGAGAGAGAGGGCGAGAGATGAGACTAGGAAAGTGGAGGGAGTGAGAAAGAGGTAGAGGAAGAGAGGGTAAAAGGGAGAAAAGAGGAATAGAAAAAAACTGAATGACAGTGACAGGATGAGTGAGAGAGAAAGAGAGAAAGACAGAATGAAAGAGACAAAAAAGACAGGAGAGGGAGACGAAAAGTAAGAGAGTACAGGAGAGAATAAGGAAGGGGAGGCAGAAAGAAAAAGAAGGGAGCAAGACAGAGAAAGAGAGAGACAGAAAGAGAGTGGAAAGAGGAGAGTTAGAGAGGGAGAAAATGAGTGGAGGGGGACAGAGAGATATTAAACAGACAGAGATAATAGTGGAAAGAGGGAGATATTGAAGGAAAGAGGTTTAGGAAGATAGAGAGTAGAGGGGGGAGAGTGAGAACATGGAAAAAAGTGAGAGGATGACAAAAAGGAGAGCAAGACAGAGATGTAAAGGTGAGAACGTGAGAGACAGGAGATATCAAAGGAAAAAGGAGATCAAGAGATAGAGAGAGATAAAGGTAAAAAGAAGGATAGAGAAAGAGTCAGAGAGAGAGAGGGAGTGAAACAGACTGAGAGAAAAGAGGGAGAGTGCTAAAAGAATGGGACAGATCAGATCAGATCAGAACAATCTGGAAAGGGAGAGGTGGGTATTAAAAGATAGAAGAAGGAAGAAGGAGATAGAGGTGGGATTAGAGGTTGAAGCAGGACTGGGAGAAGAAAGGAGAGAAAAAAGGGGATTAAGGAAGCCGCTGAGAAGAGAAGGAGGGAGGCGAAGAAACGAGGACTGGTCTTCTTCAAACAGGCTGTAGGTAAATTGAAGAAGAATGTCCCCCAAAAGGAAGGACAAAAATAAAACAGAAGGCAGAAGCTCAGTCATTTGATATTAGAACCCCCCCGGCCCCCACCCCCGCCCCCGTCTGAAAGAAGTGCTCCATAGGGATTCGGAGTTTGCCCAACACATTTCCTCACCTAATGTATTGCTGCCCAGATCACATATAGAGCAACATCTTGGCTCCTGCTCACACACGGCCAGATGAAATATATAAAAACCAGCGTGGCGGCAGATCCACCAGGAGCACATTCCGACTTCGGTTGGGAGAAGACCTGGAGATAAAACTATAACACCCTACAAACAACTGAGGAAATGTGTGAACTCACTTAACAAATGAAACTAATGTAGTGAATTTCTATCATTTAAATACAATGTGTCTTGATTTCTTCTCTCTCTTCTTCTTCTCCTGTTTATTGACTTAGGACGTGGAACTCTCTAAAGGTAGAAGAGCCTAAAGTACAGTAGTAACGCTTAACAAGCACTGGCCTCTGTCTCTGTACTAACCCAAACCAGAACTAACTCTTTCTTTTCTCTTTCTGAGGAAATAACCCCACCTGTCCCGCCAAATACTGTAAAGGACTGACCACCAGGACCCCGCCGTCACCTGGCACCAACCAGTTCTCCTCTACATTGGTGCCATTTGCTCCATCCTTGACTGCATCACTGTATCAACCACCTGATGTAGCACCTGTACAGCTTCTAAAGCTTTTACCTTCAGACCCAGCTTTAGTTTATAAACTGTAAATACTGTTTCGACCAGAGGAGGATGGGTCTCCCCTTGTGAGTCTGGTTCCTCCCAAGGTTTCTTCCTCCAGTTGAGGGAGTTTTTCCTTGCCACCGTTGCCTCTGGTTTGCTCACAAGGGATAAAGAGCTGTGATTTCATGTTTTTCATGTTTTTAAAATTCCTGTAAAGCTGCTTTGTGACAACATCGTTGTAAAAAGCGCTATACAAATAAACTTGACTTGACTTGATTTCCTTCCAGCCCTATTAAATCTAAACATCATTTAAAAAGAACATCACTCTTTCCAGCAAACTGAAGTAGACCAAAGGCTGTCACCAAGCAGCACACCATGATCAAAGGAAATTCCAGAAGAGATGAGAAAGTTATTGAAATGTATCAGTCTGGAAAGGGTTACAAAGCCACTTCTAAGGCCTCTGAGATTCCAGCAAACCACAACGGCAGTCATTAACTTTAAATAGTAAAAATAGGGACAGTAGTTAACCATCCCAGAGGAGGCAGGCCTACCAAACGTCCTCCAAGAACACAGTGATGATGCATCTGGGAAGTCACAAAAGAACCTACAGGAGCATGCAAGGACCTGCAGGCCTTGCCGACATCAGATAGGGTCAGTTTTTGTGATGCCAAAAAAAGGAGCCTGGGCAAAAATAGCATCCTTAAGATTTCTCCAAGGTGAAAACCACTGCTAAATAGAATAAACTCAAAGGCTGGTCTCACATTTGCTAGAAAAAAATACTTTGCTGACCTCAAAGCATATTTTAGTATTTTGCTGTGAAGTCGGAGGTGGATTTGTTTTGGAAGATGGGCACCATTACATCTGGTGTAAAGCATTTCACAATCAGAGCAACAGTGAAACATGGTGGTGGTAGTGGGATGATGTGGGCCTACTTTGCTACTCATTAAAGGACTGGACAGAACTGGACACCATAAGGCAGCCGTACATGAGCCCAAAGTCAATAAGCCCAATTCCAAGCATCAGCTGGAGGCTGATAAAGTTGGGCTGGTGAGCTCTGGAGCTGCATTCTCTGGAGTAATGGAGCCCCATCCAATACCTTTGATCTATAACTAACCCTCCGTACCTGACCTTAATAGTGCTCTTGTGGCTGAAGCAATCAAATCCCCACAGCAATGTAGTGTAGAGCCTTTCCAGAAGAGCTGAGGCTGCTACTGCATCCCTTGACTTGAGGAGAAATATTGGACGAGCAGGTGTCCACAAAGTTTTGGACACATAGTGCATTAAATGATGTTTGTGGTAAACCTTTTGGCCCCGCTGCCCAGTCCCAGTCGGGAATCGGTTATTCACAGAAGCCCCGCTGTTCGGCAGGTGGAGGCAGTCTGCGGCAAAAGGGCGCCTCGTTTTTCAGGTTGTGTTTTTGGAGATGTCAAAACTGGCAACTCAAGACGGCAAGCGTGGGCGGCGTAGAGACATGCACAGGCTGACGCTCTCAGAAAGACAAGGGTCTGAGTATTAGACCATCTGCGAATGTTTTCTTCACTCCAGTCGCCGCTCTGAAAGACGAAGCGAAGCCGAGATGTTCTAGCAGCTTCTTCCAACCTGCGTCTTGGATCGCCGCCCTCCGAGGATTCCGATTTCTTTCCTTTGTCAAAACACACACACATCATTGAAACAGCACTACGGATTGGCTGCACGTATGAAAGGAATCTGGTTAATACTGAGGGAAGGATGAGAGAGGAGCAGGAGAGCATTCTCTGAATTCCCCTCGCAGGCCACGAGGCAGGGAGCCAGCGTACGAGACTGACCAGAGGCGAGTCCGAAGTCTCGTCCGCAACAACGTCTGAAATCAATTACAGAACCGCTTTACATTAGAGGGCGCTCGTTCATCTGTAATTACATCGTTCCAAACAAATTTCAAGCTTTGTTATACAGTCGTAAACCTTGAGGAAACATTCATTAGGCTTAAACGTTAAGTGATATCTAAACTTATGAAAAACATTGAGCTTAACAAAGAACATTACCATGCAGTGAAAATGCAAAATGCCTCTCAGAGGGCCTAAAATATTCGTAACACACACATTTTATATATATATATATATATATATATATATATATATATATATATATATATATATATAAATTTTTATTTTATCTACTGTTTAATTTTAGCAACATCTAAACAATTACAAAAATATCGGCAAATAAATTATTCAAACATGTCTATTCAATCTGTGTTGGAACATGAGGGGTTAAGTGGAAGCCTGTGAGTCTGTGTCTCCCCCTATAAGGACTGAGATGCCCCCGCAGAATGTTGGTCCCGCTGTTCATATACAGAGGGGGCCAGGCAGTTATAATTCAGCGCGATACCAATTTCAAATGACAGTAAAACTGACCAATCATATCTTCCCTCTAGGTGGGTGGGCTTAACCGTATGATCATTTCCGCCCGCTGTGGTGACGCTAGCTGGAGAAACAGCTAAGGTGCGTCCGAAATCGCCTACTTGTCTACTACTCAGTAGTGAAATCTGTAGGCGAGTGCGGCTAGTATGTCTGAATACTCAGTAGTGAAATCTGTAGGCGAGCGCAGCTAGTATGTCTAAATACTCAGTAGTGAAATCAGTAGGCGAGCGCGGCTAGTATGTCTAAATACTCAGTAGTGAAATCAGTAGGCGAGCGCGGCTAGTACGTCTGAGTACTCAGTAGTGAAATCAGTAAGGGAGCGCGGCTAGTATGTCTAAATACTCAGTAGTGAAATCAGTAGGCGAGCGCGGCTAGTATGTCTAAATACTCAGTAGTGAAATCAGTAGGCGAGCGCGGCTAGTACGTCTGAGTACTCAGTAGTGAAATCAGTAAGGGAGCGCGGCTAGTATGTCTAAATACTCAGTAGTGAAATCAGTAGGCGAGCGCGGCTAGTATGTCTAAATACTCAGTAGCGAAATCAGTAGGCGAGCGTGGCTAGTATGTCTAAATACTCAGTAGTGAAATCTGTAGGCGAGCGCGGCTAGTATGTCTAAATACTCAGTAGTGAAATCTGTAGGCGAGCGCGGCTAGTATGTCCGAATACTCAGTAGCAAAATCAGTAGGCGAGCGCGGCTGGCATGTCCGAATACCCAGTAGCGAAATCAGTAGGCGAGCTCGGCTGGCATGTCCAAATACCCAGTAGTGAAATCAGTAGGTGAGCACGGCTGGCATGTCCGAATACTCAGTAGTGAAATCAGTAGGCGAGCGCGGCTGGTATGTCCGAATACTCAGTAGTGAAATCAGTAGGTGAGCGCGGCTGGCATGTCCGAATACTCAGTAGCGAAATCAGTAGGCGAGCGCGGCTGGCATGTCCGAATACTCAGTAGCGAAATCAGTAGGCGAGCGCGGCTAGTATGTCCAAATACTCAGTAGTGAAATCAGTAGGTAAGCGCGGCTAGTATGTCCAAATACTCAGTAGTGAAATCAGTAGGTAAGCGCGGCTAGTATGTGCGAATATTCAGTAGTGAAATCAGTAGGTGAGCGCGGCTGGTATGTCCGAATACTCAGTAGTGAAATCAGTAGGCACCGAGTAGTAGGCGAACAGTACCCGGATGACCTCCTGAATCGGCAGCCATTTTTATGTAGGTGAACACAGCACACTATGCTATCCCATGATTCACCTGGAGCTGTGGATGAATTTAAAGTGCAGTAAATAAACGGTGAAAAGCTGAACGTCGGCTGTGTGTACGCAGCTACGGCTAGTAAACTGCCGCTACAGAAGCTAGCGCTACTGCTGAGGTAAACAATGATTACATTCCTCCCATTTAGTCTTCTCTGAGCTACAGCTCGACACTGTCTGATACATATTCAGACAAAAACTCAGATCAATGTCACTAAAGTCTCTAAATCTGTAAACGAGCTTTTAAATGAATAGCAGGACTTTTACGGTGGTGGTCTGACGTCTTACGTCACAGGACTTTGGCAATATGACGGACGTAGTACGTCCGAGCTTGTGTGGCTACTAAAACTCACCTACTGACATTACCTACTAGTCTGCAGCTCGAGCAGTACTGGCTCTAATCTAGTACCTACTGACTAGTAGGCGATTTCAGACACACCTTTCGTTTGCTGAGTCACGATGGAAGCCCATGTAACGCCTCCAAACTGTCAAAACCCTCTGAAAACTCGAGCGCAAACATTTCTCGCGCGTGTAGCGAGCAGTCGACGGTATTGCACTTCACGTGCGAGGAAAAATATCAACTCACAAGAGCAAAAAAGTATTAAAGGAGGGAAAAAAAAGTTTGAAGTTTGAGCATGTTTATGATCGGTTATTTATAAGGAGGAACCTTATTTTGATTAAGAAGTTATCTATGTTGTATCTATATTGTTTGTTGCATTTCTGTTTTATTATTTTTTGTTTCTTGACTTGCAGTTTGTTAGGATAGAAAACAATATTTTTTTCACGGGTCGCTACTGGAAAACAGATTGCACTGGTACTTAAGGACGGGCCAGATTTCATTTTCATTTCTTTTATAACAGAAGTTTAATGAACTTTCAGGTATTTTAGTTAAAACTGATGAAGTGAGATTGTGACAGGTAAAATTCCAGGGACTGATGTTATAATAGCACTCATCCCTTATAAACTGAGCGCAAACAAAGCCATCTGCCAAACATTAGATCACGCTAATAATAAGTCATTAGAATGTTTACTTTTGTTGGAGGTTGGCTGGAGTGAACAAAAAACACCTTAAAGCTCAAATCAGTCTCAGAGCGTTGAAGACAAAGATACACACAGCCTTAAGAAAACGTCTCGAAAACGTCCGCTACTTTTATGCTGCGTAAACTGTTTCTGACGAATGAACCGACACTGAAAAGCAAAGCTTTCAAATATTGTTTTGAACATTTTTAAGTTTGACATACAGGGCTATGCATAACTCAGAGCCCGTCCTTCATTTCCAGAAAGTTACACCAGAACCTCAACACTCCTGCGCAAAAGGCAACTAAGCTCCTTGTTTTAAAGCCTTTATATAAGCAATAAATGTATTTGCACCAGTAAGAACACCAGATATCATTAGAACACCAATCAGCCACAGCATTGAAACCATCTTCTTATATGAGCACTTTTATAGTTCTACAATTACAGACTGTAGTCCATCTGATTCACTGCATACTTGGTTAACCACTTTTAACCTGTTCTTCAGTGGTCAGGACCCATACAGGACCACCACAGAGCAGGTACTACTAGGGAGGTGGATCACCCTCAGCACTGCAGTGACAGACAGACATGGTGGTGGTTTTAGAGTATGCTGGTATTAGTAGATCAGACACAGAAGTGTGGCTGGAGTGTTTATACTGTACACCTCAGTGTCACTGCTGGACTGAGAATAGTCCACCAACCAGCAACATCCAACCAACAGTGTCCTATAATGGTCAAGACCCTCACAGAACCACCACAGAGGAGGTACTATTAGGGAGGCGGATCATTCTCAGCATTGCAGTGACACTGATGTGGAGGTGGTGGTGTGTTTGTATGTGTTGTGCTGGTACGAGTGGATCAGACACAAAAGTGCTGCTGGAGTTTAGAACACCCCAGTGTCACTGCTGGACTGAGAGTAGTAGCACCCTTGAATCTACCAAAGATGATCAACATGAACTGTGTAGTAACAGTAACATCTTTGACTTTACATCTACAAGGTAGCCCACCAAGGTAGGAGTGGACAGTGCATGAACACAGTGTCCAGCAACACTGCTGTGTTCAATCCACTCGTACCAGCACAACACACACTAACATACCTGTGAATGACCCACTACCCAAATAATATCTGATCTTTTAGGGGTCCTGATATGTGGTGGTGGTGGTGTGTTAGTGTGTGTTGTATTAGTATGAGTGGATCCAGTTTTTAAACACTTTGTCCACTCACTGTCCTCTCTTAGAGACACGCCTACCTTGTGGATCCATCATGTAGATGTAAAGTCAGACACAATGGCTCATCTGCTGCTGCACAGTTTGTGTTGGTCATTCTCCAGGCCTTCATCAGGGGTCACAGGATGCTGCCCACAGGACACTGTCGACTGGATGTTGCTGGTTGGTGGACTACTCTCAGTCCAGCAGTTACACTGAGGAGTTTAAACACTCCAGCACCACTGCTTTATCTGATCCATTCATACCAGCACAACACACACCAATACCACCACCATGTCAGAGTGTCACTGCAATGCTGAGGACGATCCGTCTCCCTAATAGTACCTGCTCTGTGGTGGTCCTGTGGGGGTCCTGGCCATTAAAGAACAGGGTAAAGGGAATAAATGATGTATGCAGTGAATCAGATGGACTGCAGTCTGCAACTGTATAACAACAAAGTGCTCCACTACATACTGTATAATAGTATTTGACAATTTTATCAAAGTGTTTTGATGAGCAAATAAAAGCTTTTTATGTAGGAGCCTTTAAGAAGGCTTTAAGATCTTCAAGCTTCAAGATCTTACAGCATTGCAGGTACTTCGAGCTACACAGTTGCGGAAGTGTGAGCTGCATTCTAAGCTTTACAGCAAGGGGAGATATAACAACAGTTAAGTCTGGCCAAGTGGTCTCATATGATCATTGTGACCTCTCGACTGTCAAAGCAGACGAGCCTCATGTGAAGATACATAAACATGCATACCTTAACTCCATTTGATCCTGACAGAACAGGTACAGGTGGTCACTCTTCTCTACTGTCCACGTTTGGCCGTTGTGGCCGTTGGAATAACAGTAGATTCTGCTCTGATTTGTCCTCCAATGCCACCTTGTGTACTGAATGTTTTAACTGGTACAGTAACATAAGTATGCACAGTGAGTTCAGAAGACCAGCAGCTTCTTTTCTTCTGATTCACCTTTTCTGATTTGCCTTTTCCTCTGATGAAGATATGATATAAAAGTATACAACTCCGGAGACAAGTCCTTCAATTGTTGACCGAGTTCTCTTTGAACAGTATTTCAGTGAATCTTTTTGCGTGCACCTGATAATCCAAGTGTAATCAGACCCTGGACGTTTTATTGAAGTGGTCATGAAGTGTTCTGATTAATGCTACATTCACATTTGAAGTCTGCATATTCTATGATTATCGAAGAAGCCACCACAAAGAAGGAAAAGTTCTGCCACCACAAGTGTCAACATTCGGCACATGGCAGAGGCTTGTGGAATGCCCTATCAAGAAATCAAGTTTGCCTGCTCCCATAATCAGGTCAATTCGCTTAAAGAAGTGGATCAAACTTAAACACAATTACACACTACTGCCAGAGAGGTCGCCAATTCCCCAAACCTTACATAGTGTAGATTTGTTTGGTTGTTTTGAATGGAAATTAAATACATGAAACAAGGTACCTAACTTTGCCTTTCTATAATTACACACTTATTTTTATGATACTACATAAAGAGTTTTAATAATGTGGAACGATTATACGTAGTTGAATAATCATGTAGCACAGTCCTACAGTGATTTTTTTTATAGCGATATTTACATTGTGTATCAACAGGTTCAGGTCAGCAACGTCAAGAAATTACATCATTAAACAAAAAGTCAAAAAAATCCAACTAAAATAAGAATATTTCTCCTTCAAACACAACACATGTAAATAAGACACTTGCTGGAGGTGTAGAAGTGTAGAATTCATACTTTTGCCAGAATTTCTCAGTTTCCATTGGCTATGATAATAAAGAATTACATTATTAATAACAATTCCATTTTTTCCTTCCATGAAGATGCCATTTTTGGAGGACCTTAAAAGCAACAGAAAGCTTAGGGAACAGTCACTGCACACTTTCTCTAATGTGTCTGAAGCACACATGGAGCAAGTGTGTAGCTATAGCTTCATCAAAGTGCTGTAGGCTGATAAAAGTTTGCTAGACAAATTCATTTACTTTGCCATTGATCAAGAGAAAATATGGTGTTTGATGTGGTGCCCAAATGACGTTTATTCGAGAGCTTGATGGAAACTCGGGTTCCACCGAAATGGCCTTTTTTTTATTTCTTCAATGTAATTACGTGAAGCTTTCGGGCGAGTCGTGGGGCGCATGCACGATCTGTTCCATATGTCACATGGATCTCAGTGGGGACCGTTTTTAATTACGAGAGGCTGCGAATGCTATAGAATGAGACAGGCCTCGCGCAGCCCTATCTAATGACCCACAGGATCAGAAATGCAAAGGCCGTCACATCCTGTGACATCATGAGGCTTTAAAAACAGAGGGATTAAAATGCTTCTTTGATCCGTGCTAGAATAAGACTGAAACAATCTGATTTAGTGATGGGTTCTTTGTTTAGGACCAGCTACTTTGTTTCGATATCAAAAACGCAGTCATATGCAGAATTTTCAGCACCTGGTTTGTTGATTTTACAAATGAAAAATGTCCATGCTATTATTTTAATATACAATTAATGTGATCTAGGTTGTGTGGTTAATTCTACCAAACAAGGTGCTCACATTTCAAAAATACATTTCATACATTCAACCAGCTTCAATTTGAGTGAACCCAAGACAAAAGTACTGACCATACCATTTTTGGCACTACCTAAACAACCATAACACTTCATATAATGGTTAAGTAGTGACTTATTCTAAACACGGCGCGTGCTTACGGTTTTGCCAGGTGACATGAAGAAGATTTGATGGCGCGAATTGCAAAATAGAGAAAGAGAGAGAGAATAAGGAGAGGCAAACAGACGATACGGGTCAGAGAAAACCATACAGTGTTCAAAGTCTACTGTAAAACCGAACTAACCGAGGGAGCCGTTATTGAGCGTATACCTGAAGTAAGATGTGGCTGAAGTTAGCTTCTTATGTGAATTCCGCCTTTACACCTTAAATGATGCAGCAGTTACAGATGGCGGAATGTAACTTCTATACCATTTAAGGTGGAACAAGGAATTCAAATAAGAAGAACTTTAGAAAACAAGCAACTGAGCTTTCCCAGCAAACTGATAGCAAGTCTGAGTTTTACAGTAACCCCTAGCCGAGCACCACATCACTGTTTCAGTGTTTCAGCACGTCCAGTACACAGAGTGGAGCGACACCCAGTAACCATAACATTTAGCCTAAATCAGTGAGATGTCGAGTTGAGATGAAGGCTAGTAAAGCGTGTATGTTGGTTATGGTTATATGTAATGGCTAGTTAAGAAAGTAAGTCAGTGTGATGGTGAGTTGAGATGAAGGCTAGTAAAGCGTGTATGTTGGTTATGGTTATATGTAATGGCTAGTTAAGAAAGTAAGTTAGTGTGATGGCAAGTTATGTTCGTAAACGATCTAAGCTTTGCTTGAGAACATAACCACAGAAAATAAAAGCCTGAACTTCACATTACCGTTTTGATTATAGTCACAAACAAACACACCCTCACAAGAACATACACCCCTCACACACTTTTCCCTCCCAGTGATGCATAAAATACACAGCAAACTAAATACCTGGTGGTGTTTGTAGCAATTTGGAGCCTAAAATGCACCAAATCCAACACAGCGAGAATATTCAGTTTAGTTTGTTTGCACTACGTGGGTCAGCAAGTGTAGGACAAGCTTCAGCATAGTAAATGAGTGTACAGTTGCCAGTCCTTTGAACTTACAGTATGATATATAGGTCTAGTAATGAATTTTAATAATAGTAATTATTAAAATGTTTTCTTAAAAACTGTATTATATGCATTAAAATAATTTTTTTAACCGACTTCTCGATTAATCGATGGAATAATCAATAGAATATGCGATTACTAAAATAATCGATAGTTGCAGCCGTAGTTTAAAACAATTCAGAATTAACTCGATCATCAAGACAATGTGAAGAAATAACAGTTTTGATGGTACGTCAAAGACATCTATCTATCGTACTGCAGAGATGTCTATGAAAGCTAGCATGCTTACCAGTCAGCCTTAGCCTGCTCTGTCTCGTAATACCCACTTTGTACCTCAACCCTGAGGGGAGACTGCTGCGTCAAGTCTGGAATCAGTCCAACATGAGAGAATGAAGAAGTAGTGCTGCTGCAACGATGGCGTATTCTAACCTCTAAGGCACGGCTATTACTTAGCAGGTAGCCAATGAAAGGAAGAGTCAATGCAACCATGGCTGGAGCTCTTGTCAAGTGACCAATATAACGATGGCTGCTGCCACTCCTGCAAAAGAAACATGTTCAGTAGCAAACAAAAGAAGTGATATAAATAGAAGCAAAACAAGTGTTTACATTGGCTCTGCTTTCTGCTGCACTGTTCTGGCCACACTGTCAGGATTCTGCCAGTCATGTTCCGATTATACGCACTTCCATGTACCGTATTGCACTGGTCCGACTGGTCCAGCCAGATGCTTTATATTCTGTCGTGAATCAGTTTTCGTGATTGCCGCCTTCTATACATCACGCCAGAGAGCCGGCTTGTGACTGGTCAATTAACATGTCAGTCAAATTTCATGTTCCCTCAGTAGAGGCCATGTTAAGTGGCAAAACGTACCAGACTCTTTATAGATGCAAGATGATGGTTTTACCTCATTCATCCTGCTATAGAAGAATGATGGTTCACACGTGGCAGAGAGAATAAAAATATAAATATAAATGGCTGTAAAGCAGTATCTTCATAGCAAAAGGGTCCAGTGGGTTCTAGTGAAGACAGAACACATGCAGGTCTACTTAGAAAACACACAGAGCCTAAGTAAAGCCTGATCCATCATGATTGGTGGATGACTTGAGACAGCAAAGGTTTTACACATAGGATAGTTGATCATTAATTTAGTGAATCACTCAAGTCATCCTAAATTGTGATTCCACGTCTTGTCAATTGCCAGAGGCATCAAATTTGTGATTACTGGACTAATAAGTGTGGTGACAGCCACGAACCAAGCACGCAGTGTTAGAAGTTCTTCAAGACATTCAGCCCAAATTAAACGATCACTTAATAGGCTCTTGTCACATGTAAAAGTACCCCCACAATAAAAATCACGACAAAACACATTCAGGCATGAAGAAAAAAAAAAGTGTTTATTTTGGTGAGCCATCAGGGTCGGAATAAATAGTGTGCAAGTGTTTGTTTATTCTTTTGCCGCAGGCAGAGAACAATAAATAGGTATTCAACAGGTTACTGCTGTCGCAAAACAAACAAACGATAAACAACGCAGGGAGTTTGGTCACGCCCAAGCTCGAATACCAATACTGCCTTTCCCTTCACTCACCTCTCTTTATCCAACTCCTCCTTCTGTTTTTCTGTGTCCTGTATCAGGTTGTAGTGCATTCCTTTATGAACCTGTCTAAACTGACGCTCTGTCCAGTTTTCACCTGGGTTATGTAAACGCTGTAGAATGTGGCTGCCTCCCAACTGGTCAGCCACACATGGGCACTGGGACTCCAAGCCCAAGGCTTTGGACAAAATATACCCAAGTCACAATTACCACTGAATGTACCCTGAAAAAAGTGATGCATTTGATGTATTTGAATCAATGTGTATCTGATTTGCACATAAAATACATCAACAAAATGTTGCCAAAAGCAAGTCGTCTGACAGTCGTTATTGTGTGAATTCAGTGCATCGCTTCTTTCAGTGTATATTCCTACGATAAAAACAAAAAACTACCAACAGCTCCATAAATTACGCATTTGGTCAGCTCAATAGGCTTGCCCTGTCAGTTCTCTTTTTTAAATCCTCGTTTAAACCAGGTACACAAACAAAAATGGAAAAAAAAAGTATCTGTAGAAAATCAGCAAAAAATCAAAGTCAAATTTGGTTTTGCTAATGAAAACAACACAATTTTCCAAAAATAACAGTTTTTGTTCAATGTCAGGGCTTTAAACATTAAACAAAAACCCTGTTGTCTTTCAAAGAAAGAAAGTAAGAAAGAAAGTAAGAAAAAAAACGAAATGAAAGATGGAAAAGGCGCAAACAGGTCAGCCGGTGTAAGTTGAGTATTATTGTCTCTCTTGTGGTTTTAGTTCAGGCACTGTGTTGGCCTAAAATTGTAGTGCAGAGAGGGTGCAGGTGGGAGTACTGGGTAGGTGTAGCATTCCTGAAGCAAAGTGGGGCCTGAAAGCCAGAGGTGAGCAGGTGAGGGGCTAATTGAGGGAGGGGGATCTCTCTGTGGTCCACAGCAGCTCGATGTACGGCCATTTGGTCTGCAGGCAGCGCTTGACTGGGGTGTCATCTGTACGCACCATAGGGTCTTCAAAGCCGAGAACTAGAGCAGTACCCTCAACATAACTCACCTATATGAACGAGAGAGAGAGGGAGAGAGAGAGAGAGAGAGAGAGAGAGAGAGAGAGAGAGAGAGAGAGATTTGATGCATATCTGGACATACGGCAAATAACTGCCTACAGACAGCCACTCAATATACAGAACACAAATGTTTTCAATGCTATAAAAACTGTTACAGATGCAAACATGTGCAACCAAAATGCTAGTTCTGATCAATGTCACTAGCCTCAAGAATTAAGGAGGGAAAACAAAAGCAAAATATACAAACACTGGCTGGAAGGACTTCTGTCTAAACGTGCTGCCATAGTGTATATTTAGCAGTAGTTTAGTTCACAACACTCCACAAAGAATACTTTCACAGCTTAAATCTTCTTATTAGAAATAATACAGCATTAAAACTTCGAGGCTGAGGTTATTCGCCAGCTATATCTTTTTTTTGGTTCCAACAGTATAGTAGTTATTATAATACCTCAAGTCACCAGAATGCAAAAACAGCACCATTCAAGTTGAACAGGAATCTGTCTACTGCCCTTATAGAAAAATATTAACAGCATTAAAAGTGACCTAAAAATTTTTTTAAAAAAAAATCAGCTAATCAGTGGGGAGGTAGTGCTACTAAGCTGAGTTTGTGATTAATTAATATTAAAACCACAATAAAAGGTTTGAAACACTACAATACATTGTACTAATGATATAAGCATGCTAGGGAGGGTGGTTTGATGGGTAAAATAAGTTGCTAGAACACTGATGCTGGATAATTTTGTGTTGTAAGAGGTTTGAGAAGGCGAATATATAAATAAGTAAATAAGTGAGTAAGTTAATAAGTCAGTCAGTCCAATCCACTGAGAGGGAAGGCAATTAAAAAACACTGAAATCAAACAAAATATAATAGGTATTTTTGGCCTGCAAAAAGCCCAAAGTCAATATTTTCACTGTCCATCGAACATTAGAACAAAGATCACAGTGATGAGTAGAATATATATCTCAAGTTATAAATCTTAATGTGCTATGATGAGCTAAGTCTATTATCAATCTATGATCAACTGAAAAACATGATCTGTTCCTATAAAGAAAGCTAAGCTTGGGCATCTCTTTGCCAAAAAGACCCAGCCCCATTGCAAGGTCTGCCTAATCTGAATCTGAATATTTAATTACTGCCCCTCATGGGGTATTAATATGTACATCTGTGTATATGTACACAATATGTTCAACATTTTAACCTTGATCTTATAATCATTAAGAATGAACGGAAGGTCTTGTACTGAACGCTGGATGGTGCTAAAAGCTCTATGTAGCTTTATTATAGCTAATAGTACAGATGAGGCAACAGTACAGGAAAAACAGATGCATCTTACAATCACCCATATAGTCTCCAATACTATTTACATGAAACGTAAATAAGACAGGACCTAAAACAGAACCCTGTGGCACTCCTGTTATTAATAGGTGTAATAATTTATTAGTCTGCAAAGAGTGTAGCTTGTCAGCAACAAGTTATTGGTGCCAAGCAACAAAACAATTAAAGATAATCCCACAAACAGAATTTGATTGATGTGTACAGGGATGTTATTACATAACATTCTATTAAAATAAATAGCGATGCATAACGGTATGATACCAGCAGATAACTGTGTGATAACTAGACAGATTATTAGACTATTTCAAATGTTTAAACTGCTAGTTGATTATGTTTGTAATACATTCAAGAAGAGCTTGGGCTACTGTGCTAATATGTCATAGCATTATTTACTGTATTAATTTTATTGCATTCAAAATAGATGCTAGATTTCTCTGCCAGCTGATTTAGTCCCAGTGTATACATCTTGGCATTGGCATAAACTAAAGAACTGGCCTTGCCGTTCCAATATCAGGTATCTGCTTTGGCCTAGAAATCTCATATGGGTGCATCCCCAGAAAATAACAAAAATCATTCATGTAGCTGTTTGTGAGCTTTGAACATTAAACAGATACACCAGCATCAACCAACAGATGCTGCTCTGTGCTTTAGAGACGAAAAAAAAAACGAAGGACATGGTGGAAGGACAGTGTCTGCGCTTCAGTCGTTGTGTGTGTCTCTCATTAGCGACCTGGCCTCCTGCGATGACATCATCAGACCTGAAGCTGGTGATGGCTTCCATATGGAGGGCCTCTTATTGCCAGTGTGGAACCTGGCCTACATACTGTGCCATGGTGACCATGTGTGGGAGTGCAGCCGGGGTGTGTGTGTGTGATTAAGCGGTCCTTAAACTGAAAACCATTATGAATGTGTGTGTGTGTGTGTGTGTGTGTGTGTGTGTGTGTGTGTGTGTGTGTGTGTGTGTAATAGACATATACATTGCGTAGATGAAAAACATGTGAGAATATTTATGTGTACGAGCGCATGTGCATTCATAAAATACCTTACAAGCAACATCATGAGGACCATATGTACGAGTAACCTGTCCTATGCGTCGCACTGCGAGGAATGTATGTGTGCGCAGGTTGCCTCAGAGTGTCACGGTCAGGGCTCGCCAAAGTGATTGTGGGTGTCTGCAATGAGTGTGATGAGAGGTGCGGTGACCCATGTAGCCTTTTAAATCCAGGACCCACTCAGCACTGTTTAAAAGCTACGATGCCCTAACACACATGGACATGTTTTTACACTAAGTCAAAGGAGATGGGGCCATATATATATGCACTCTACATTTAATTATATATACACAGCACTGGGCAAAAATGAAAACAGTCTATTCAATTTCCAGGCAAAATGTGTTTTAAATCATTCACTGTTCAACATTATGAAAAATATTGGTAATATATCCTACAGAAGACTACACAGAAACATCAACAACTACAAATAATATTACATTCTCAACGTGCTGCCATAGTGTATTAGTAGTAGCTGAGTTCATAACACTCCACAAAGAATAGCTTCAATGTCCTTAGTAGAAATAATACAGCATTAAAACTACGAGGCTGAAGTTATTTGCCAGCTTCTTGGTTGAATCTTTCGGTTCCACCTTAAACGGTGTAGTAGTTTTTATAATATCTCAGTCAGCAGAATGCAAAAACAGCACCATTTAAGGTGGCACAGGAAAAGTTAAACACAGAAAACTGTCTACTGCCCTTATAGGAAAATGTTAACAGCATTAAAAGTGATTTTAATGCAACAGCTCACCAGTGGGGATGCAGTGATACTAATGTGAGTCTGTGATGAATTAATATTAAAAACACAATAAAAAGTTTGAAACATTATAATACACTGTACTAATGATAAGTGTAGGGCCAGTCTTATCAATATATATTCATTCTTTGCCACATCTTTTGTTCTCCTTTGGTACTTTCAGTTTTTTTAAAGGCTATTTTAAAAGTATTCCAAAGTTCAGTCTTAGAAGTTGCATTTCCAGTTTCTTGTGATCCAACTTGGTGATGTTGAGGTCTGGACTCTGGGTTGGACATCACTTTGTTCTAAGAAAGTCAGCTTCTTCCTTAATTGATCTACATTCAATTTTTTTTCCTTTTGTTTGCCATAGCAACCATATATCATTTCTCACAGTGGAAGCATGGTCAGACACACCTGAGGAATTTTTCAGACCCGAAGCAAAACAGCTTGACTCACCATTTTATTTTAGAAGTGATCTATTGTGTCTCTCAGTTTTCTCTCTTTTTCTTTAGTGTGTTATGTAGCTTCTTTCTGCACGTAAACTGTCTACAAAGCTCAAAGTACATGCCAGAGGAAGGAACTCTCTCACAGACACCACTTTTCTCAGCCGCCTGAATCGCCTGATTGGAATTCCAGCCCTTCTCTCTGCTACAAAGTGAAGTTATCTCGTAACACAATCGTTATTGGACGTCTACCAGCAAGCTTGGCATGCCCTCCCACAATGCACAGCTAGTACTGGGGGCTGTGTTGGGGTGTTTGGCAGTCAGAACAGGGTGGGTCAGCAGACCAATCCAAACACACTGGGTTCATTGTGTGTGTGTGTGTGTGTGTGTGTGTGTGTGTGTGTGTGTGTGTGTGTGTGTGTGTGTGTGGTTTTGGGGCAGTCCAATTTTAGACATTAAAAATAAAATTATTACTTCCTTACACAAGACTGTCCTCAGATATATAATACGTAACTTGTTCTTAATGGCCATTTTGACTCAAATAAATAAATTAAAAAAAATGAATGGCAGACTCTGACTTCCGCAAAACATTGCATTTGATGGCAGAAACATGTAATTATATTATGTCCTGTGCAGTTTTTATACATGCAACAACCTATATGTAATAGGAATCACATATAATATTAATGGTGCATTTTGTACCATTGTTATTAAAAGAAAAGGCAGAAATACCCTTTATTACAGAATGTTAAAGATGTCTATGTATCGTATTGCAATGGCATGTACTGAAGTTAGCATGCTAACCAGCTAGCCCTGGTCTTGTAATACCACTTTATACTTCAAGAGGTGAGAATGAGTCACTGTAGATTCGCGAATAAGTCCAACATGTGTAGATAAAGAAGTTGCACTGCCCTGACAGCATCATGTTGAAGACCCTGTTAGCTTGTGAAAGGACAGGTGGCCAATGACAAGCAAGCAAACATTACGATCACTGTCGCCCACACAAATAAATAATAAAAAATTCAGAGTTCACGTCGGTGATACTTTCCACCCTTGGACATGCTACTGACAAGTAAAGGTATGAAGTTTGATGCCAGGTTTCCTTTAGACTGCTAAGTGAAGATGAGAGACTGTACATGCTGAAACCTTGTTTCTAATGATGTAGACATCACATATTTGCAGTGTTATATTGCACCCTATTTGTTTGAAGTATGAATTTGACAGGTCGCATCATCTTATAAATAGCTCCTTTACCTTTAAGCCCGGCCCTCACCTCACTAACTCAAAAGAAACAGGTTTACCCTTAAAGTTTCAAAACGCAACACATGAAACAGCAAAAAGCGCGTTTTGTTGCTCCAGCTGTTGCTTTGCTCTCCTTTTAGACCGTTTGAGTCCTGAAAACATACAAAAACAAGTATACAAACACACCCAATTTAAAGTCTCATCACGGACTCATCCAAACTGTGCTCAACTGGAAACAATCTCAATTATGCTGCATTCTGACCTATTTAGTTTAGCAGAACAGACAGCAAACAAACTCCAAAAGTTAATTACTTACATACTGGCACAACATACACACTGCATGTGAAATGCCAGTGGGTACAAGAATCCAGGGATCCGCCAAGTCACAGTTTTCTTTAATTAACTCCCTCTACTGGTCAGTGTATGTGCAGCCAGCTGTATAATGGCACTCAACACACAGACTGAACCTCAAATGCTCTGATGCTGACAGGATAACTGTCTCAGTCCAAATCACCAGACAGCTGATTATACGCTTGCGGGACTTCACAAGTTATTCTTCTTCACAGAGGCCAGCCAACCTCTCCTCAGCCCCTGCCTTCTATAAGCAGTGAAATAGCTGCGTGTGCCATTGACCACAAGTGTCTTTATCTGTCTTCCCACATTTGGATTAACTGTCCATGAAAAAGTACAAGGAATGGAGCTCTCTTGGACAGAAGCTGCAGGCACCTGTTATACAGATTCAACAAAGCAATAACGTAATAAGCCGCACACACTTCCTTGAAGATGAACCGCTTTCTTCTTTTCAGATTCAAGTTTTAGTTGGCTTTGACCAAAACAACTGCTCACTCACTACTTGGTCCTACCTTGTACTTACACAGGCACTGCAGCATTGCTGGGGCGTTTACCCATGTCGGTATAATAAGATATAACACAGAAACAAAATACTGCAGTGTAGTTGTCTGTCTTTCATAATTCTTGTAGTCACATAACATTACTTCTACAACTTTCAGAAAACCCAAATGAAAGAATCTAACATCCACATTAAAGAGCTACCATTGTCTGCAGACTGTGTGAATCTGATGTGAATAACATCAGCACAGCGCGAGTGGAGGAATCACCATGAACAGCAAACAATCTGTTCAAGCTTCTAATCGCTCTGCCATGAAAGTGATGGATAAAGATCCAAGCGCTGAGGAAGAGAGACCTTCCAACTTCATTGAAGCAGACCAGGCTTGTTTCCACATGCTGCATATTAGCTGATTTGACACACCAGCCTTATTGGAACTCCTCACAGACCAAGTCTCCAACCCTGGTCCTGGAGAGCTGCCTTCCTGCCGAGACTTGTTCCAACCGCAATTTGCCAAACCTGCTCCAGCTAATCACCTTGTCCCAAGTCCCTAATTGTGTGGATTGGATATATTAGAGTCAAGTAAGGGGAACAGCAGCTTGGTAGATAGAGGTTGGAACTAGACTTTGCAGAAAAGTAGCTCTCCAGGACAAAGGACCACTGTTTAGACTATAGCTCACGTTTTTCCATGCATGATTAGTGTTGGCCATCCTCTGTCGCTTCATTCGTGGCCAGTTTCTGTCCACAGGATCACTGTCAGCTGGATTTCTAGTATGACTGTTCCTAATCCAGCACTGACACTGATGTGTTACAGAACTCCAGCGCTGGTTAAATACACTAACATACCACTACTGTGTTTGTGTAATGGCTGTGCTGAGAACGATTCCAAAATAATACATGGTCAGCAGTGATACTACTGGTAGGTATGAGTCTGAATGTTCAAATGTAGATATGAAAGCTTAAGAATAATTAATAGTAAATTGGAATTTCAATCGACAATCATTTTAGTACCTCTGAAATGTTACATGTCTTCATATTGAAGAATCATGAGATGTCTGAACTACTTAAATCAACTATTAGTTTGGGTCGAAACTGTTACCCATTTACTGCAAACAATGACTACTGCAGCTGACTAAAGGCTCAATAGTGAGCCAAAAAAGCAAAGTAATCAACAGCTCATGAGCCAGTGGGCAAAGTGTGAGGTCAAGCATGAGGTGCACTGCTCCCCCTACTGCTCAGAGCTTAAATAGATTGACAGGGAGCACATCATGATGCACTTTGTGTGCCAATCGGATTTCTGCACATATCTGTGGATTCAAATTGATATGCAAACAGCATAATTCGATTTTTAAGATCAAATTAAGGCCTAAAAAATCCAATTATGAAATCCAATAAAGGAAGCCGGAGTTAGGCTCAGTAACCAGGTTTGTTAGCGCATGTATATTCTTACTTAGCTCTTTAGGGTTTCTTGGTCTGCACGTGTGTGAAAGCAGAAATAAGCAGTGCTCAACATCACAACTGTGAGATAGCAACAAAACATTTTCTGAGCAAACTACATGCTTGAAGAAATAATGGATTTAAATATTCTTAATCTTCTAGATGAGATTTATTTACACAACTTTAGCAAAAAATACAAAAGAGTTAAAAATATGTTGCATGAAACAGTTTAAGTTACATTTACGCCACATGATCATCCATGAGTTTACCGGCCAGTAGCAAAGCAGAAATTCAATTATTGTTTTATGCAGATCAGGTGATATAATTGAGCAGTGTGATTATTTTCATTTAATACTGGCTGCTTGAGCAACAATATTGTAGTATATATGTATAATATTTGTATTTTAAGATTGATTTCCATCTATCTATTTTGTATATCGTGCATCTATTGAATATATTAGTTACATAGGATCAAATCTGAGTGCATGCAAATTTCACCAACAGTTTTGTCATTCATTCATTTAATCTATGCCATGTATGAGCTCACGTGTGACAGTGCTTGTAAAATAATGCATGCCTGATTTTAATACTAACAAAAAGTGTGTGTGTGTATGTATATATATATACACTATGTGTGTATATATGACTATACAAGAACACTGAATTAATGGACGACTAGTTGTTTGTTTATCATATAATGCAGGCGTACCCCATTGCTAACTTTTGACAAGATAACTGTTGATTTACATGTCTTTATTCTTATTTTCCTTAAATATTTGAGTAACAAAATACAGTCAATTTTGAGTCTTTTTCTTAGTGTACATTTCCACATCATCTACTACAGATTTGTGGTCTGGATTTAATAGTAAAATGCCAAGTGTTATTAAATCAAATTTAACGGGAATGCCCATCCCTACAATTTTGTCGTTTTCCATCAATGGCTGAATAGAGTACGTAGGTGTAGCTAATGAACTGGCGACTGCATTCATGGCGTAACATGAAAGTTTCTAGTCCTTTTATGCATTACTTCATGAAAAAGCCAATGTCATGGATATATAATCTTGCTTAAATCTTGTCGGATGAGGAATGGCAGTTTTTGACAGATATCTGAATGTTGCCGCCAGTGTCTTCTTACAAAACTTCCTGCTTCTTAAGCTTTAGAGACCACAACTGTCAAGGTTCCAATGGGAAAGAACAGTAAAAAGCCATTTCCTCCGCCTGTCTGAGCTTGTTTCCTGTCTGAAGGTGGCTGTCCATCATGGCAGCCAACTCAACGTATGGATAAAGGATATGCTCCAAGTTGCCAGCACTGTTTTCTGTTAAAACAAGTCAACAGTGCATGTATGTATTTTTAAAATGATACAAGTATCTCCACGGGCAAGATCTTTATGCACAGCAAGGCATTTGTTCATTGTGTAGATAGCTCCTGGACGGAGACATACCTGGCCAAGCTGAGTCTTCAGTCTTCTGTTCTAAAACTACTAGACGCAGTGATTGCACCGGAAAAAGCAGAGGCCAAATAACCAATTATAGGTAGATAAAAAAATTATGATCACAGCACGCCGAAAAAACACACTTAAGACCGAAGATAATATAATGTTAATTCATGGTAACTGAGAGAAGTGTCGTCCAGAAACCATTGTTTTTTCTAAACTAAATACTAGGGCTCTTATGCCTACTGCTTAATTTAAAAAAAAAAAAAAGATTCTATCAGTCAAATAACTTTATCTTATGTTTCTGTCCCAGAAGATTTCTTCCGAATGCAGTAATTATTAAGTATTGCATCACAAATTCAAACATGATGTACATGATGTTCTTAGGCCCTGCAGCCAGAGACACATCTAGAAACTTAGGAGTTGACTCTTCACCCCGTTATGTGGTCATGAGTTTTCCTCACCACCTTAAAAGGTGTTGAGATCAGCTCTAGAGACATTACGAAAGGAAAACACTGATATCTGGCTGAAAAGGCAGAAAGCTTGTAACACTTAACAAATCGTCTTTTACAAAGTGATACCACACACTGGTAAAGCAGTAGGCCGGAAAGTATTAAGTGCTTATTTGAAAACATCAGTAAGTATTTAAAGCCTTCAGGTACCTAGAAGTAATAATATGTTCCACATTTTCTTCCTTAGGTTTTGCTAAACCTGAATACTAATATCAAAACTTAACTTCTGTCGAATGCTGTGTTTACACATTACCATACAGAGTTTGAACACACACACACACACACACACACACACACACACACACACACACACACACACACACACACAGAACAGCCTACAGCGTTTAGCTCAAGTAACACTTTCAACTTTAGTCAGACTAACATACAGTCTCTACACATAACTGACTATAACTGACCACATACTGACTATAACTGACCACACACTGACACAGACTATAACTGACAGACTGTAACTGACCACACTGACACAGACTATAACTGACAGACTGTAACTGACCACACACTGACACAGACTACAACTGACAGACTTTAACTGACCACACATTGACACAGACTGTAACCGACCACAAATTGTCACAGACTATAACTGACAGACTGTAAATGACCACACATTGACACAGACTGTAACTGACCACACACTGACACAGACTATAACTGACAGAATGTAACTGACCACACATTGACACAGACTGTAACTGACCACACACTGACACAGACTATAACTGACAGACTGTAACTGACCACACACTGACACAGACTATAACTGACAGAATGTAACTGACCACACATTGACACAGACTGTAACTGACCACACACTGACACAGACTATAACTGACAGACTGTAACTGACCACACACTGACACAGACTATAACTGACAGAATGTAACTGACCACACATTGACACAGATTGTAACTGACCACACATTGAAACAGACTGTAACTGAAAGACTTTAACTTTATTATTTATCCTACACAAAAAACAACTGAGCCCCCTCTGTTACATTTAAACAATAAAATTTTCTGAAATGCACATACCTCTCCTTCTACAAATGGGAGATGTCAATGACACAATGTAAAATGCTATGCGCCTCAGGACAGACTCACAGGAGAGGCAAATCCTGAGTCAAATTTTTATTAAAAGTATAGCCAAGATTTGAATTAAACCAGGCCGCAGTACCTTTGGCTGGTTTGAATGGCTTGTGCAAAAAAGTAACCTGCTCTTTGGATATTCGTTCGAGCATGGCCTCCTAGGAAACCCAAAAAAAAAAAAAAAGGTTCAGACCTCACAGTAAAAGCCTGGCACAGCGGAAGCCACCACAACAAAGGCTGGCTACTTCGCTGCTGCTCCTAATGCACTTGCCAGGGGAAAAAAGGACCCTGTGTGTCTGTGTGTGTACACATTTCCTCACACATACACACTCTGATTGAACGCTGTCCTTTCCTATTAGCGCTGAAGGTCTGTCAATCTTCCTCACTTCCTCTGGAAGGCAAAGGTCGCTCGCTCCTGCTCTCTCACATGCAGATAAATGGATAAACGAGGCAGGCAGTGTGTGCGTGTGTGCGCGACTTGGTTGGCATGTGTTAATGCCATTAGGCTCTTTATGGGGACGGGAGTGGAAAGTGGAAAATGGGAAATGGCTCTCTGCGCTGTGGGTTAGGGGGAAAACACTTAGCTACCGGTGACAGTAAAAAAGACACACAAGATGAAAATCCCAGCCCACTGGCACTCACAGAGATTTCGGGGGGAAAATTAAAAAAAAAGATGAACATAACACCTACATATGCAGCGGCTGACATGGCTACAAATAACAGCACAGAATGATTTTAAAGTAGCTTTAAGTCTGATTTCAAAAACTTTTTGTCCACCCAATTAAAGACTGAAATGAATGAATAACTACTTGCGCTGGGGAGTTGGTGAGTTACAAGTTGCTAGACTACTAATTTAGCTACACTGCTACCAAGTAGCTCATGATGACTGAAACGACATTTCAGAAATTAAGCTTGATCAAAGCTATTTCTTCTATTTGACCCTGGGCATTTTAAGAACTAAGCTTTAAACAAATAATGCTTTTTTAATTCAACACAATAGTATTCGTACAACAGTATTAGTCATTCAGCCATTCGTAAGCTAATAAATATGATGTTAAATCCCTAAAATTCACTCCTGTTAGCCATAGCCCAATGAACCAAAGAAGGGTGTTATGTAACTTCTAGGAGGCATAACGAAGGTTCAAATTTTGCCGATTTCTAACTTCTTTTCTAAGGTGGCACATTATATCTTTATTTATGTCATCATTATCTTTTATTCTTGTGATGACTAGCCAGTACTCAAGAGTTGTCTGTCATCTACATCATATACACTACCAGTCAAACGTTTTAGTACACTACCAGTCAAACATTTTAGTACACTACCAGCCAAACGTTTTAGATCACTACCAGTCAAACGTTTTAGATACACTACCAGTCAAACGATCTACAGTCAAACGTTTTAGATACACTACCAGTCAAACGTTTTAGATACACTACCAGTTAAACGTTTTAGATACACTACCAGTCAAACGTTTTAGTACACTACCAGCCAAACGTTTTAGTACACTACCAGCCAAACGTTTTAGATACACTACCAGTCAAACGTTTTAGTACACTACCAGCCAAACGTTTTAGTACACTACCAGCCAAACGTTTTAGATCACTACCAGTCAAACGTTTTAGTACACTACCAGCCAAACGTTTTAGTACACTACCAGCCAAACGTTTTAGTACACTACCAGCCAAACGTTTTAGAACACTACCAGCCAAACGTTTTAGATCACTACCAGTCAAACGTTTTAGATACACTACCAGTCAAACGTTTTAGTACACTACCAAACGTTTTAGATCACTACCAGTCAAACGTTTTAGTACACTACCAAACGCTTTAGAACACTAACAGCCAAACGTTTTAGTACACTACCAAATGTTTAAGAACACTACCAAACGTTTTAGTACACTACCAATCAAATGTTTTAGTACACTACCAGTCAAACGTTTTAGTACACTACCAATCAAACGTTTTAGATCACTACCAGTCAAACGTTTTAGTACACTACCAATCAAACGTTTTAGATCACTACCAGTCAAACGTTTTAGATCACTACCAATCAAACGTTTTAGATACACTACCAATCAAACGTTTTAGTACACTACCAGTCAAACGTTTTAGGACACTACAAGTCAAACGTTTTAGATCACTACCAGTCAAACGTTTTAGTACACTACCAGCCAAACGTTTTAGATCACTACCAGTCAAACGTTTTAGATACACTACCAGTCAAACGTTTTAGTACACTACCAAACGTTTTAGATCACTACCAGTCAAACGTTTTAGTACACTACCAAACGCTTTAGAACACTAACAGCCAAACGTTTTAGTACACTACCAAATGTTTAAGAACACTACCAAACGTTTAAGAACACTACCAAACATTTTAGTACACTACCGGTCAAACGTTTTAGTACACTACCAGTCAAACGTTTTAGTACACTACCAGTCAAACGTTTTAGTACACTACCAGTCAAACGTTTTAGATCACTACCAGTCAAACGTTTTAGATCACTACCAGTCAAACGTTTTAGATCACTACCAGTCAAACGTTTTAGATACACTACCAGTCAAACGTTTTAGTACACTACCAGTCAAACGTTTTAGTACACTACCAGTCAAACGTTTTAGTACACTACCAGTGAAACGTTTTAGTACACTACCAGTCAAACGTTTTAGTACACTACCAGTCAAACGTTTTAGTACACTACCAGCCAAACGTTTTAGTACACTACCAGCCAAACGTTTTAGATCACTACCAGCCAAACGTTTTAGTACACTACCAGCCAAACGTTTTAGTACACTACCAGCCAAACGTTTTAGATCACTACCAGTCAAACGTTTTAGATACACTACCAGTCAAACGTTTTAGTACACTACCAAACGTTTTAGATCACTACCAGTCAAACGTTTTAGTACACTACCAAACGCTTTAGAACACTAACAGCCAAACGTTTTAGTACACTACCAAACGTTTAAGAACACTACCAAACGTTTTAGTACACTACCAGTCAAACGTTTTAGTACACTACCAGTCAAACGTTTTAGTACACTACCAGTCAAACGTTTTAGATCACTACCAGTCAAACGTTTTAGTACACTAACAGTCAAACGTTTTAGATCACTACCAGTCAAACGTTTTAGATCACTACCAGTCAAACGTTTTAGATACACTACCAGTCAAACGTTTTAGTACACTACCAGTCAAACGTTTTAGTACACTACCAGCCAAACGTTTTAGATCACTACCAGTCAAACGTTTTAGTACACTACCAGCCAAACGTTTTAGATCACTACCAGTCAAACGTTTTAGATACACTACCAGTCAAACGTTTTAGTACACTACCAAACGTTTTAGATCACTACCAGTCAAACGTTTTAGTACACTACCAAACGCTTTAGAACACTAACAGCCAAACGTTTTAGTACACTACCAAACCTTTAGAACACTACCAAACGTTTTAGTACACTACCAAATGTTTAAGAACACTACCAAACGTTTAAGAACACTACCAAACATTTTAGTACACTACCGGTCAAACGTTTTAGTACACTACCAGTCAAACGTTTTAGTACACTACCAGTCAAACGTTTTAGATCACTACCAGTCAAACGTTTTAGATCACTACCAGTCAAACGTTTTAGATACACTACCAGTCAAACGTTTTAGTACACTACCAGTCAAACGTTTTAGTACACTACCAGTCAAACGTTTTAGTACACTACCAGTCAAACGTTTTAGTACACTACCAGCCAAACGTTTTAGTACACTACCAGCCAAACGTTTTAGATCACTACCAGTCAAACGTTTTAGTACACTACCAGTCAAACGTTTTAGTACACTACCAGTCAAACGCTTTAGATACACTACCAGTCAAACGTTTTAGTACACTACCAAATGCTTTAGAACACTAACAGCCAAACGTTTTAGTACACTACCAAACGTTTAAGAACACTACCAAACGTTTAAGAACACTACCAAACGTTTTAGTACACTACCAGTCAAACGTTTTAGTACACTACCAGTCAAACGTTTTAGTACACTACCAGTCAAACGTTTTAGATCACTACCAGTCAAACGTTTTAGTACACTACCAGTCAAACGTTTTAGATCACTACCAGCCAAACGTTTTAGTACACTACCAGTCAAACGTTTTAGTACACTACCAGTCAAACGTTTTAGTACACTACCAGTCAAACGTTTTAGTACACTACCAGTTAAACGTTTTAGTACACTACCAGTTAAACGTTTTAGATCACTACCAGTCAAACGTTTTAGTACACTACCAGCCAAACGTTTTAGTACACTACCAGCCAAACGTTTTAGTACACTACCAGTTAAACGTTTTAGATCACTACCAGTCAAACGTTTTAGTACACTACCAGCCAAACATTTTAGTAACTACCAGTCAAACGTTTTAGTAACTACCAGTCAAACGTTTTAGTACACTACCAGTCAAACGTTTTAGTAACTACCAGTCAAACGTTTTAGTAACTACCAGTCAAACGTTTTAGTACACTACCAGCCAAACGTTTTAGTACACTACCAGTCAAACGTTTTAGTAACTACCAGTCAAACGTTTTAGTACAGTACCAGCCAAACGTTTTAGTACACTACCAGTCAAACATTTTAGTAACTACCAGTCAAACGTTTTAGTAACTACCAGTCAAACGTTTTAGTACACTACCAGTCAAACGTTTTAGTAACTACCAGTCAAACGTTTTAGTAACTACCAGTCAAACGTTTTAGTACACTACCAGTCAAACGTTTTAGTAACTACCAGTCAAACGTTTTAGTACACTACCAGTCAAACGTTTTAGTAACTACCAGTCAAACGTTTTAGTAACTACCAGTCAAACGTTTTAGTACACTACCAGTCAAACGTTTTAGTACACTACCAGTCAAACGTTTTAGTACACTACCAGTCAAACGTTTTAGTACACTACCAGTCAAACGTTTTAGTAACTACCAGTCAAACGTTTTAGTACACTACCAGTCAAACGTTTTAGTAACTACCAGTCAAACGTTTTAGTACACTACCAGACAAACGTTTTAGAGTTTTAGTGTTTAAGTGTTCTAACACTTTTAATCGGTAGTGTATATGACTGATTACGAAGCAGGTAATGTAACAACCATCTCTACTTAGATAGATGGATGTAATAATGTGACAATGTTTAATAGCCTTTAACACAGCTGATACCGGATACATGAAACCATGCAGCTGGATCGGACCGTCCCTTGCCCTTTGAGATCGAGGTAGCAGTTTCAACATGATCTTCCCCTCAGACGAATGTATCCATTATAGGTTCCTGGGACTACTTACTATCATTTGATAATGAACGTGTCTCAGTGAGGAGCTTCAAAGCAGTGGGCTTCCTTTTAATGTGGCGCTAACTAGAGACAGATGACTGACCGTGAGGATACAAGCCTACAGAGAGCAGTAGTGAAGTGAGGGGGCTGATGAAATGAGTTTGAGGCGGACGTACAGACGTCAAGTCAGTAATCACATTCAGACCGCTCGACATGCAGGGGCTCAGACAGGATAAGGCTAACTGGCTAGCGCCCGCCTGCTTCTTAGATGGAAAAAGGCCTGAATGAGTGTGTATAGTCATTGCATGGGTGAGGGTGTGTGTTACCTTTTCATTGTGGTTGGACTGCTTCAGGCCATTACAATGATACACAGGAAATGAGTCTGGAATCCCTGAGTCCTGCAAAAGCAAGAGAAGACGTGAGTTTGTGTGTGTATGTGTGGGCATGTGTCTCACTGTTTCAAGGAGATAATTGCATGTGGAGGTGTAAATCTGTGAGTCCAATGCAATTTCAAAATTCCTTAGAAAGCTAAGGCTGAATCCTTTTCAATTTGACTATTCCGGTTTTATTTAGAGATAACAATTTTAGCCAACAATCAAAAATAAACAACTAACCAAAAAATAAAACATTTAGGAATTATGTGCACCGGACGCATGAGGAGACAGTGATGCTACTCAGCATCAGACTTAATACTCCCACACTCAAACCACAAATCTACACTGGCAAAATGTAATGTTATAATAATACTTATAAGGAATACTATTTTAAGGAAAATAGCATCTGTCATTGCCACTCCATACCTGCTTGTAGACACCTTTACACCTTATATTTCAACTCATTCGTTGGAGCTTGAAAACTAGTTAGTTAGCTAATATCAAACCTGATACATTCACTAAATGACAATAAATGTAAAAGTTATAAAAGTAATAAGAACAGCACTAAAACAAAGTAGCTAGTGCCTCATCACAGTAGACAACAAACTAATTACTTGCTACTAATCAAACGAAATCGCGTCTGTCAAAGAGAAACAAAGTCAAGTTCACAACCAAAAGCCACCCAACTAATGCCTGGTTCACACTACACGACTGGGTGAGTGGTCAGGTCTTTGTACCGTTCACACTACACGACTGTTTGAGTGGTCAGGTCTTTGTTCTGTTCACACTACACGACTGTTTGAGTGGTCAGGTCTTTGTACCGTTCACACTACACGACTGTTTGAGTGGTCAGGTCTTTGTACCGTTCACACTACACGACTGTT
Source organism: Megaleporinus macrocephalus (assembly GCA_021613375.1). Lineage (NCBI taxonomy): Eukaryota > Metazoa > Chordata > Actinopteri > Characiformes > Anostomidae > Megaleporinus > Megaleporinus macrocephalus. The sequence goes on along the minus strand of CM038727.1, from coordinate 24,727,916 downwards.
TGAGTGGTCAGGTCTTTGTTCTGTTCACACTACACGACTGTTTGAGAGGTCAGGTCTTTGTACCGTTCACACTACACGACTGTTTGAGTGGTCAGGTCTTTGTTCTGTTCACACTACACGACTGTTTGAGAGGTCAGGTCTTTGTACCGTTCACACTACACGACTGTTTGAGAGGTCAGGTCTTTGTACCGTTCACACTACACGACTGTTTGAGTGGTCAGGTCTTTGTACTGTTCATACTACACGACTGTTTGAGTGGTCAGGTCTTTGTTCTGTTCACACTACACGACTGTTTGAGTGGTCAGGTCTTTGTTCTGTTCACACTACACGACTGCTTGTGCTGAAATCGCGAGTCTTTCACACTACATGACTGATTGGCGACAAGGGGTCAAATATGACAAATTTTCTCCCTGGGGACCCACCCACTTATCTGGCTGCAGTCCAAAAACACGTTTAAAGTTTCAAGAACACAGAAGAACTAAACTCTCGTGAGACCTAAACACGTGTGCGAGCTAGCGACGCTACGTAGAACATACGCTATTTATAAAATGGACGTAAACAAACAAGCAATACAAGTTGATACTGCTCTGATTTGCAGTGACAAATTTCAAATTGTAGTAACAATTTCTTGCATCCAAGTAGAGCGAGAACCTCTTGCAGCCCTTGTTTACTGTTTGTGTACTCCTCCTCGACTGTCGCGTCGCCTGCAGCCTCAGAGAGATTGCGCAATTCTCTTTCTACGGGATCCCATTGGCTGTAGCTAGACGCAGCTGTTGACTCACAGTCGCCGACTGGCTTAGATATTAAACATACTAGATGTTTGCCGGGCGTCTGCAATTAGTCGCTGACCACTTGTCGACGGCTCGGTGAGCGTCTTTCAGCAGTTCACACTACACAACCGAGCGAGCGCCGCGTGTTCGCTGATTTGCCGGCGATCTACAAAAAACATCAGGCTAAAATCGTGTAGTGTGAACTAGGCATAACTCCATTTGAGCCTACAGGTTTTATCAGGACATCCCTCAGCTAAACTAGCCATTAGCCATCAAGCTTAATGCGCCATCTGTGCAACTGCAAACAATTGTTTACAGTTCAAAATAAATGCAACTGATTTCCCACCATTCTCAGTCCACCTGCCGCCATACTGAACACTTTGGTGTCTTCCTTTCTTTAACAGACCTAAACTAACCCAACAACAACTAATTTTTAGGCTTCTTAACTGTTGAATCATGTGTTTATTTTAGGAAAGTCACTGCAGTGAAAAGAGACTCTATATTGGGACATAAGACTAGTGCAATACAGCATCATTCACACTTGACGTCACTCCAGAAACTTGAAGTAAAGAACATTCACGTGTTTTTTTTTTTGTTTAAGAAAATGCTTGAAACATCTCAGTTTGGCTCAGGCTAATCAAAACGCACATAAAACCCCACAGCTCATGTAACGTGAAAAAAGACAAGAACTTGAAGCCTTTGTCTGTAAAAACGTCTTGGACATGATAGATATTTTGCACTGACAACTCGTTGGGGCGCAACGGCCAAGTCAAACATTCATGAAACCCGCTAGCTGCGGTTGCCGAAAGGCAGGGAATGCTCCAGCGGGCCAAGAGAGTCCTACAGCCCAGCCGAGACCCAAACACATATCCCTAACAGCAGCCAAATACCACTGTCTAGCTCTGTACCACACACTGGCAGACCTACACGAGCAGTGGTGTGTGTGTGTGTGTGTGTAAGTCAGCAATGGGGTTAGCATGTTTGATTTGATGGTAAACGGAGGCTTTTCAGCGCGGATCCCTAAAGCCCTAATCTATTTAACACACAGTCGGAGAAGCTGCAACACCATGCCAACTCTAACCCTCAATCTCCCTCTCTTTTCCCCAACTCATTAGAGCAGAGAGGCGCAGGGCTAAAAGAATAGAGGCAGGGACGGCACAGAGGTGAGGGAGTCGTATTACGCTTTTATTACCCTTGTGTTTATTCGGTTTTATGTTGCCATTACTGTTATCGCCGCAATTATTTTTCAAAGATTGGCTCCATAGAAGGTAGGCCAATAAAAAGAGAGAGAAAGGGAGAAAAAAAGAAACAAGGTGACGCTAATAGGTGGACAGACCCAACCAAAAAAAAGGGTCTTTGATGATATTGGTTGATATTGAAACAGAACTGAAAAGGATTGACTGACTTTATATTGTAATGGACGTGACAGTTTTATGCTCACATGCCAGCCTTTATATAAGCTATATAACCTTCAGCGTCATTTCTATTCACCTCAGGACTAAAGCCATTCGAAAATGGCTTTTTTAATAACGGACAAACATGAAAAACTGTTATAAGTGATAAAATCTCTGTTTGATACGATTGGTTGTGGCAGTGATGGTACTAGGGGTTTAATGGACGACAGTGGGAAAGCATATTCAGTAGGGGTGTGCCATATCGTATCGCACACAATAATATCGCCAACATTGTTGAATATCATGAACGATATTATACCCTGAATTATCAAGCCATATCACCCATCCCTAATTATCACATCAGGGTACTAATTTTTTACTGTTTTTAGCAAAAACAGTTTTATCTACTAGAGACAGATTTTATCTGCCCAGTATCATTCATTTTACTTCGGTCCTGGATATATGGAGATTTTTTAAGTGCATTATTTAGCATCGCGGCATCATTGGATCTGGATCATTGACTTCTGTCACAATCTGATGAAATTTTTTGTATTTTTATCTCAGTTAGGGTGTGCCATATCATATCATACGCAATAATAAAATTCAATGTTTTGTCATATCGCCAAGAGTATCGTTATCGCAAAAATACCATGAAATATCGTATACTTTGAACTTTATAACTTTGTGGACCTTTTACATGCACAAATAGCAACATAACGTAACTGAGTGCTCTTTAATGCGCCACCTGATGTTCCATTTAAGATAAATGTAAAATATTTTACAACAGATTTTATCTAGAGAACGATTGGCTATGTATTACTATCGACCGATTTTTAATTAAAAATATATGATCAGTCAGTATTTCTTCAATGCAGCCAATCCAGAGAGTCGACTGATGGCATTAAACAAATGAGCCATATTTCTTTATTTTCTTCTAGCGTTCCATCCAAGAAGAGGAGCCCTTTGTGAAAACCAAGACAGCCAGGTCCCGGCAATTCCTATCTAAACCGCTAGGTGGAAATACACACCCTTTTCTTTTTGGACAGACTGTACACCACGTGGCTGAGTATTAGCAAACAGCAGAGCAGCAAAGTGATTGAGTTTATAGCGCTAGATAACCATGTTTCCACCATGTTTCATGACTTGCTTGTGCTAATAATTGCATGTAGCCTGCCGTGGCATACAGCCCCGCCCTTGATTGGTATTGGCTATCGGCCAATAGCAATGAAAGGTGATTGGCGATTGGAATTGGCCTCAAAAACGCTGATCAGTTCATATCTAATTTTAACAGAATTTTCTTTTACCCGCTTTTTGAAACATCTGAATGGAAATCTAGTTATTGACCACCTGCTTAATTCTATTACAGCAATTATCCTGATAAAAACAAACATAAACACAAAATATCACTTGATAAAATTACAAACATGTTAAAGGCTTCTTCGTCACTGTCAGCATGAAGATAATGTAAGAACACAAAATGCTCTCTATATAGATATTATTAGAGAGTTAAGTTTTGTGAATGCTGGTGTTTCCTATATCTACATTATTTGTAGTCTTTGCTGTATGAGTTGACACTTCAATTTACAATCTGACAATTGACAGCTGATAGATTATAGGTCATATCAAATAGTAACTGGCCACCATAATCAATGAACTTAATATTTAGCTACCTAAATGGAAGGTTGGTCACTAAGCTTTACTAAATAATGCTTGTGTTTGACTATTTTGGACTGCAGGCGACATTTTCTAGTATAAGCATGGTACGTTACCTGATCGGGGAAGAACTCGAGCAGGAATGGACCCAAGAGAATGATTCCTAGACCCTCAGGATCCAGCTTGCTCTTCATCAGATTCACACTGTTGTGAGAAAAGTAACACACAGTGACAATGAGTATTTGTCTGCATGAAAAAGAGAGATTATTGTTTACCTCTCTATTTCTGGCTTTCGAGAGTGCAGGATGGGCATGACCCAGAAAGCCAAAAACATAGACGACTTCACAAAACTGAGTTTGACTGTTATTCATGACTGTTTCTGTGAGGTGGGCAATGTCAGGTTTACCTACAGTATTACTGAGTAACGTTGCCAAAAATAATACACACCCATAATCAACATTTTGAATGGGTACAATAGTCATTTCCCACATGTCTGATACTCGTCGTAAGTGCTTTCCTGCTTGGCTTTCTTTTGACCTACACAGGCTTCAGTAACACACTGCTAGTGTGGGTCTTGCTACCAATGCAGTTTTTTATAGTAAAAAAGTCAGATGTAGCAACCCTACCAACCCAGTGTCTGTTATCGAGGTACCCACAACAGTGTCATTTAGTGTTGTACAACTCAAGACTAGCCTTGAGACTATATACTAGCGCCAAAGAAAAAATATCAGAAGTGTTGTTTCGACATATCTTGGTTTTAAAAACTGATACGAACAGAAAGGTATAATATTCCAGTTCCAAGGCGTTGCTGGTTGGTCCTGTTTTCAATTTTACTAAAGCATTTAAGGTGTTTTTACATTTTTAAACAAGAACAGTGAAATCTTATGCTTATTTCTGAATGTTTATTTACACTGCTACCTGTGTCTGCTATTGAATTTCGCATGGACGTTTAAATTTTCAGTATCATAACATTGTTAACAGTCACACACACACACACACCTCGCACAAGCTCAGCGCTGCTATCTCTTAACTATAGTGATATATATATATATATATATATATATATATATATATATATATATATATATATATATATATATATATATATATATATATATATAAATATATATATATATAGAGGCATAGTAAAAGTCTGATGTGTGCATATAAACACTGTATAGTGTCTGTGTTTCTGTTAACTTATCTGAGGAGCTAGGATGTTCAGGAATAGCAAACTCTGAAGCTAAAAATAACCATGACTAATGCCTGGAATCTATTATTACATAACTATTATTACTTTAAAACAAGCTGGCTGATTTAGAAATGAACAGACCTTTCCTTTTAAAGGAAGCAAAAGCAGGCAGGACGACACACTCAGACAGATGATAACCTCAGTAATCAGGGCAGACGCAGCCATTCTCATGCTCTCTCTGGTTATTTTATCCTTCATTTTTTCTCGTTAAGTAAGTGTGCCAGAGCTTTGATTACTTTTTGCATATTTAGACAGCAGAGGAATTTTTAGACGCTTGAACAATGTTAGCTCAGTTCAGCTGTTCAATAGATAATCTTATGTCCTTTCATACAATCTGCTTTTCAAACTGTCCTGATGTCAATACTATCTTCTTGAAACAACGCATGGATGAAAGCTAAGAATTGGTTTGGTTTTGATTTATTATATTAGTAATTAATTAGTAACAAGATTAACGTTCAAATAGATGCATGTTGCTTTAGTGCCGCCGACAAAGACCACCAATGTCACACAAACAGCATGGAATACAAGATAAGTATATTTGACACTAACATTAAAAATGGTTGTAAGCTCCCCAAAATAAAAAAAAGTCCTATCTGTGTGCAAAGTTTAAAATAAAAGCAGTGGCATGTAAGTAGTTTTTGCTACATGAATACTTTTATTTTTAATCTAATATTATTTGGCTGTCCCAGTGAAAAAACAGGAAATCATACTTCGCTCTGGATAAAAACTAAAATTGTGAATTCTGCGTACGAGGTGATCCAACCTCGCTCAGCTGATAATACAGATTAGTGTATTAGGCAAGAGTCCTTCACATTTACAGCTTTGGTTTATTAAAAGTTTAATCACGTTACAGAGTTTGAAAAAAGCATCACGTTGGAACTCATAAGATAAAGCAAGTAAACATTAAGTGTTACAGCAAGTGACGCTACAAAGACAGCAAAGTCAAAACAGATGAGCCTTGTGTAAAATGATTTGCTTACATAAACATAAATTACACACTACTGTCTTTTCTTTCTAATAGTACATGTAAATCAGCTCACTCTCCTCTATGGTCCACATTTAGCCGTTGTGACTGTTGGATTAACAACAGATCCCATTCGTCTTTTATCACCTTTTTGAGTGTTTTTACTGCAACAGTAACATTACAGCGCAAAGTGAGTTTGTATAGAGGGACTATGCGTTCGCAACTTGTTGACTAGGAACTGTCATTTGCATTACATGCTAGCGTAGAGTACAGCATCAGTATGCACAAATGTTATATAAAATAGCTCTTTCTCTTCCACTTCCCTGGTCACAGAGTTTCACAGATTCTGTGAATAAGGTATATGTAGCTAAGGTTTATGTTGGAAAGAGCATTACGCAAAACTAAGAACAATACTCAACACAGTGTCAATATAAAACATAGTGTGCATATGTTTGTAACACAATTTAGAATTTAAAGCTACCTACTACAGCTGGGCGATACTGCCTTTAAAAAATCTTCACAAAAAATCTGATTTTATATTTAAATCGATTTTTTCCTACTAAAAAACTAACTACAGATGACAAAGAAATAGTTTGCAAGTTTTACCTTTATTTTGTTTGCATTTAAATTTCCCCTTGGACATTAAAGTGCAACCCGAAACAAGCCATTCTCATCATATGGCACACAGTTGGAAAACGTGTCAGGGTGGTTGCTTGCTCTATTTTGGGTGGTGCACTAGTGGAGCGGCTGTTTTCACTCCACTGGGAGCAGCATTTCTCCCACTCCACTGCATGCTTCTGTTTAAGGTGTTGGAAAAAATGTCTTCCTTTGGAAGCAACTGTTTTCAAACACACCTCACAACAAGGACTTGTTTGGTCTGAGTCCGACGCCGCAAAACCGAACCAAATCCAGATCACGGAGGAAGTTGCTTGTTTCTTAAGGACAAATTTTGGCTTTCCCCTAATCGCTGCTATGTTGTTTGTGTGTCTATGCGGAGGAGGGGGGGTGGTCACTCTGAACTAAGAAGACCTACAGAAGTTAAAACTGAGAGAACACAGATTTTCATAAAACACACCGTCCTTAATTGTAAATTTGAACTAATCGATAAAATCGATTTATTGACCAGCTCTACTACCTACCTTAAATAATGAATCGCTGTTAGGTGCAACCCTACTTTAGATATTCATAAATTCATATAGCCACACACACATATCTCTAATACTTGTGGGAGAAATTTATAACATGTAAGTTTATTTGCTTGTTTTTAATTATTTTTAATATTTAATATTTGATGGTTTTAGATGAGATTATAACCCAGATGGTTATCCTGCTCATTATACACTTGTTGCATTATTCTCAATGTTCTTCTGCTTAAGACACTGTGCTTTACAGTAGCTGTCTTTAAAGCTATGACATCAGGGAGTATCAGGGGATCCCTCAGTATCAGTGAGTGTCTTTTAGGACTAGGAGTAGTACGTGCCAACCACAGGTGCTTACACAGGAGAGCATTAGATTAATGATGTAAACATATGTGCACATATGCAGGAGTAATCTAGCTCGCAAACAAGGCACCATCGTGAAACAAGTGTAATTAACAAAAGACTAAGAGCAAAATTTTGGATTAGAGCCCAGGAGAGGCCTACAGCTAGTTGTGTTTTGATCTCCATATCGTCACTGAAAAACAATCTCCAAAAAGGCAACTGTACAGGAGAAGCTAAAAACCTTCTTTACTTTTAATGCAAGTTAATGGAATTTTTTTCCAAGCTATTTTGGGGCATTTCTATTGGTCCGTTCATCATGAAATGTTCAAACAATGTGAACAACAACTGTCGTGTTCAAATAATGTAGTAAAATAACAATAAAGTATAAAATATTAAGGGATAAAAGGTGACATATTTAAAGAGACAATGTATTCCCACTGGATGAACTGGAAGCAATAGTAGTTTGGAAAATAATTCTGGAAATAATGGCAGATGTTTCTGGAATAAAACAGTTGCTGCCAACTACAACTCAAGATTAACCTTTATTATTGTACAGTGTCTTAATCTTTAATATAAGAAACGCCCCCCTTTGCTGCCAGAACCAGTTCTCAAAATTTACTTTATGCTTAATCTGTTAAAAATCGACAACATCTTCCTTTTCCATTAAAAGCTCACTCCGGAACGGGGCTGTTTAACAGGTGAGAGTTTCAAAGGGCCCCTAGTGAGCTCTGCAGTTTCTGTTTCAGAGGTGAGCTCTGCTCTGAAGATCTGACTCTGAACTCCTGACCCTCTGGACCTTCTGTATCACTTTAATAGGGCTGAGATGAAAGAGTGGGTGTTTCCACTCTATTTCTCTCCTCCTTGCTCTCGCTCCTGGTCCAGCAGGCTGACCAAGTGAAATGTAAACCAAAGTTGAAGTCAGTGGGTGACCCAGAGAGAGGGGGAGTGCAGGTGTTCCACATGCACTCCAAGTACATCCTGACTACACATAAACACACACATACACAACATCCTACTTGTGTTATCAGTGAAAACATTACACACACACACACGTGCACAAACTTACTACTCAGGCTCGGAGACGAGATCCAAAGCCTTCATAACGTCCTCAAGCAGTGTATCTGGAATGAACCCGTTATCTAGAGAGAAGAAAGAAGAACAAAGAATACTATGGTTAGCTCTGCTGGCTGGAATCTATGGTTGTGATATCTACAATACAAACATAATTTTAATTACTATCTAAAACCAGCAATGTCTTCTGAGTTATGTTGACTTCTGCTGGCAACAACTGTTGGTTTCTTGAAGAACAGGAGTGAAGACTTTATCAAGGAAAAAGTGACCTAGAAGCCACCTACTTGATGGGCGACTGCCTCTACCTTTGTAATTAAAATACAGGTGTTGAGGCCCATCCAGGAATTTAATACCCCCATCTAGGAGCCAGGATGCCTGAGATATCTCTAGAACAAGCAGCTTTGCTAGATTGGGGAGGTATAGCTAACCAGATGTGAAATAAACATTGGACTTCGTAACATGACAAAGGGACTACTCTCCACAGCCGCCACACAAACACCCACGAGAGACTTACAAAATGCAAATGAGATTAACACAAAAGCAAAGGAACAAGATGATGATTCAGGAGAAGTTACAAAAGTTAATAAGGAGAAATTTCAAAGTTAATAAAAGCAAATAAAGTAAAATAATATTTAACAGTTACCAAATATAAACGTAATAATAGCAAAACAGTATAAACGTAATTTTAGGGGAATGTGCCTGATACTGCACAATTAATGGATTAAAATACAGAATCCCTCATAAAATATAGTCTCAGTCACGAGGCAGTGTATTTCAGAATTATCTGTACAAGGGGGCTTGCAGTAGTGGCCCCTTTCAGACCCTATTCAGACTTAGTAAATTTCTGTACAACAGAGGATTCATCATTAAACTACTCTGAGTGACTTTGCTTAACTGTAGAAATGTTGAATAGCCAGTAAAAATCACCTTCAAATACAGCTTATCCATACAGGGATGTATATATATATATATATATATATATATATATATATACACAAAATGATAATCCAATTTAATTATGCTCACTGGTGTTCAAGCACTGACAATATCCATGATATACTCATCTATCTACATAACTGAGAAGCCACAGGAGCAAATCAGGATGGTTTGGGTATGATTTCGGGATATGGTTTGCACAGTGCTAACTGCCTGTGTACTTAGCTCTAGTGCAAAACTAAAGACAAGGGGTCTGAAAGGAGTGCAAATTAGATCGCTTTAACCCTGGCAATGTAAAACCTTGTCTTCCTATCTCACTCACTAATATAACTTAATCTTTGACTTCCTCTCCATCACTCTGTCTCAGAGCGACTGCTGTCTTTGTATGGTAAAATATGAGGTGTGCGTGCTCGTCATCTGTATTTATAGCACACCAAAACTCTCTCGAAACTGCAGCCAAATTCCCATTTCAGAAGACCCACTAGAGAGGTGGAGAGAGAGAGAGTGGAGAAAAGACAGATGGAATGAATGCGCAAGAGCTTGTATGTGTTTATGTTTTTCGCAGTGGTATCAAAGTCTGTGCAATAAAACACAAGGACATGACAAACATTTTTTAATGCTGTATCTTGAAAGTTTGACTCTGAACCGACCATAGTTCCACTCTGAGCTCCAGCTAATTGCATACTTTAAATGTCAGGTTGATAAAAGCAGTTATTTCCTGTTACTGTGGAAACTACAGTTCCCCTCAAAACAAGATATGCGATGCAAGAAGCTACAATCCCAAAGGAGCTGGAACATATAGCCATCCTTCTCCCTGGACATCATGAGACTGATGGAAATTGCTTTTTCATGTTCCCCCTGACTTTCATGTTACATAAAGAAGATTAAATTATTCAGAAAGTTATTCAGTAAGTGGTAAATGCAACTTCTGATTAAGCTATTTTGTCCAGTTGTTCAGTTTTGGGTAAATAGAACAAGTGTGGTGGATTAAGCATATCTACACCAAAGCATAAAATAATCTCAATAATTTATTGTAATTAACACGGGCTGGATATCCAAATAGTATTACTTTAGTTACACAGAGTATGGAACTAAATTTGAATGTACAATTTAGAATTATTGGCCACTTGTGTTTACACACAGCGGAATTTGACCTCCAAATTGAACGCATGCAGTGAACCCATGCAGTGAAACACCCACATATATACTCACTAGTGAACGTACACACTAGAAAGGGGCAGTGAGTACAGCACCCGGGGAACGGTTGGGGGTTAGATGTCTTGCTCAAGGGCACTTCAGTCGTGTCCTGTTGGTCCAGGAGAACGAACCAGCAACCTTCTGGTCACAAGACCGGATCGCTAACCTTCAGCCCACGACTGCGCCCATAACTTTTTCTTTTTCTCTAAAATTTCAACTCCTAAATAGTTGGTCTTTATATCTGTGGATCATTAGTTAATGATAGCAAACCTGTAGCTAAACAGAACAATTGTAATTTTAGGGGAATGTGCCTTATAATGCGCCACCAATAGATTAAAATACTAAAACCCTCATAAAATACAGTCTAAGCCAGGAGGCAATGTATTTTATAACCTTTTGTTAATAGGGCTCGTAGTGGCATTAAACTCTTCAAACAGGATTTCACACCAACCCACTCTAAATGATTTTACTTAACTGCAGAAATGAACCAGTAAAAGTCACCTTCAAGTTCAGTTTTTCATTCTGGGCAGTGTGTTAAAAATCACAATAAACAATAACATAAAAAACTATGCATACAATGATTTTACTCAATATTTTACATACTGAGCCACACCAATCCAATTTAATTATGCTCATTTAGCGAAACCCAATTTGTTAGTGGTGTTCAAGCATTGACAATATCCATGCTACACAGTATAAATATATATAATATTTTTAATAGTATGCTATTAAAAAGCATACTGAGAAATTCGCCCATCTTTCTAAATAATCGTATCTCACACAGAGTTAGAAACCACAGAAGCAACTCAGGATGGTTCGGGTATGATTTCGGGATGTGGTTTGCACAGTGTTAGCTGTCTGTGTAGCTTTTAGCTCTAGTGCAAACTAAAGAAGCAAATTTCAGACACAGGACTTTCATGTCTGAGTTCCATTCAGGACAAGGGGTGCAAAAAAAGAGTGCAAACATGATCACTTTAACCCTGGCAATGTGGACCCCCATCAAACCTTGTCTTCCCATCTCACTCACTTATATAACTTAATCTTTGACTTCCTCTCCATCACTCTGTCTACTGTAAAAGGGGCTTGTAGCGGCATTCAAAGTGTTCAGATTTCAAGATCGGATCCCTAAGCTTTAGCCCACGACTACCCACATAACTTCTTTCATTTAGTATAAAGTCTTACCTCCTAAATAGTTGGTCTTTATATCTGTGGGTCTATAGACATACGTGTTTAAAAGTCTAGCCTACTGATGAGATGTCTAATTTGATTCACAAAAGCATATTATCAACTCCAACGGTTCTTGATCAGTCAGCAACACTCACTTCCAGCATCTTCTACTGCTTGCTGGTTTAAGCCGTAGCCACTTTTTTGGTATGCAACACATCAGAAATTAGGAATCGGGACTAAAGATATGGGTGTAATTGTTTCCAAATTATTGTAACGTTGCTTATCCTAACGTTGGACGGCTCTTCGGTATGTGCGCATTCATGGCTTTAGCTGGGAGTTTGTGCGTGCTACCGCAACAATGGCACGAGTGCAAGCTTGCAGCACTGTTTACATGTTTGGTGTCAGAGATTATTTTCATCTGTCTGAAATATGTTGGCGAGAAACACTAGTACTCACTTTTCCACACACACACACACACACACACACACACACACACACACACACACACACACACACACACACACACACACGTACGTACGTACGTGTAAATATGTTATTTGACAGCAAGGACATTTTTGTAGTAGTTGAGATCTGAGCTGAGTTGAGATGCTACCTGCAACGAGCACCCAATCTAAAGGTTCCACCTTTCAGAATCCTTCCTTCCACTGTGAGTAGACAATGATATGGGTCTGAAAGTATGTGTAGCTTCTGCAAGTCAAAAATGGTTGATGTTCTCAAAAGAACAGGCTGAACACTCAAGAACCCGGGCTCAATATCAGAAAACGTAAACTACTTTTGGACTAAATTTTGGAGGTGTGGAAAAAATTCCCTGAAGCCTGCTTTGAAAAATAACTAAAATCTACCAAAAGAATGGAAGCTTAACTAAAAGCAAGAGGTGGACACATTACCAACTGAAAAAATATACATACTACAAATATATATATATATATATATATATATACTATATATAATATATATATATATATATATATATATATATATATATATATATATATATGTATATGCCACATTGTCGGTACAACAACCGGAACAACATGAAAAGTAAAGTCTGACCTAAGGACAATGTTAAATATGAATGGTAACCTAAAATGGTGTAGAACCTTTAATATTTCCTCTCCTTTTTGATTTTTTACATTCTAACTAATGTTTGTTTATATCCCAGATTTCCAACGTTTTTTATAACTTGTACTTAATGGCCATGTTGACAGCAAATGAAATGATTGAAGGGTGGTCTCTGACTTAGGCACAGTACTTTGTGTTCTATTGCTGCTGTGTTTACTGCTCATCAATAAGAGCGCGAGAAATGTGGCCACACTGTTCTGATAAAACAGAAACACAAGAATGTTGTTTACTGTGTTCGAAATTACGCTGAACTCTTACAGCAACAGACAGTCTTGGAGAAGTCTAAAAACAATGTCTGGCCCAGAACCTTGTGTACACGGAGCGTGGAACAGATTTAAAATCTCAATGATTTAGAGTTGCTTGATCTCAGTGTTCTCGCATCCCCTATAACATGCACGACTCCTGATATGGAGGAGCCACAGGACTGTCCTGGTTTCCACGGTGCATGTTTAAGAAGCCAGATGCTTTTACAGATAGGCTAAAAGTTTGATATATATTCCCCCTATTTTAGCTCCTCTATATACCCTCTCCTCAGGGGGCTTCAGGATGGGGACTTTCATAAAGTGAGCAATAAATAAAGAGGAAAAGTGGAGAAAATATTACTTCGGCTTACTAAAATCACAAAAGCAGATACCAGGAGGACAACACACACACACACACCATTGGCATAGAATAAACGCAGTGTTTTCCTTTGAGGCCCATCATTAAAAGTAGCTGTTCAGCCAGTAGCTGTTTCCTTCTAGTAATCTGCAGAAGAGCTGACAAGCCCAACGTAATGTTCTTGGTTTTATTATTATATGTTGATTTTGTATTGTCCATGCTAGAAACACAACACTCTGCAGGATTGTAGAGTCAATACTAGTGTGGTTGCACTTTTGGGACTAACATGGTTTTCAGTAGCCTTGTGCCAATGAACAACATTATTGAATACTGCCATCATTTAAATGCATGACGTTAATCATGCTAATTATCATCAAGTGCTTTCCATCACGTCACTTTTTGGAGGAACATACACATATGATAATAAAATATCAACAACTAATTAACTGCAAATATAAATGTTTACAACACCACTTCAAAAAATAGAAGGCAGGGTTCTAGTCTGGTAAAGAACGGTGGGATACATGGACACTGGAGAAAATGGAGGAGCTCGTAAAGAGTTGGTGCTCACTACACGAGCTGCTGTTCATCTTAAACTGACGTATTTGAATCTCCATAGAGACTCCCATAAGATTCTATAGAGATCTCCATAGTAGGGCTGTGCGATATTGACAAAAACTGATTTTTGGATAACGATAATAAACAACATTTTGTATTATTTTAAAATGTGTTTGAAAAAGTCTTATATTTTACTAGTTTGCACTTCTTAAAGGATATTAATATCCATCCATCCGCTTGTCAGGGTCACTGAAGCCAATCCCAGCATCATTGGTCGAAGGCTCTTTATTAGTGAATGACTTTTGCTGAAGTTTGGTGAGTCTGTGTTCTACCAGACACCTTAGCTGGTTTAGATCTGTCTTGGACAGCGCTCTCCCGAAGCTCTTCTCATACTCTCTTCATACTCTCTTCATACTCCTCATACTCTCTTCATACTCCTCATACTCTCTTCATACTCTCTTCATACTCCTCATACTCTCTTCATACTCTCTTCATACTCTCTTCATACTCTCTTCATACTCCTCATACTCTCTTCATACTCCTCATACTCCTCATACTCTCTTCATACTCCTCATACTCTCTTCATACTCCTCATACTCTCTTCATACTCTCTTCATACTCCTCATACTCTCTTCATACTCCTCATACTCTCTTCATACTCTCTTCATACTCCTCATACTCTCTTCATACTCTCTTCATACTCTCTTCATACTCCTCATACTCTCTTCATACTCCTCATACTCTCATACTCTCTTCATACTCCTCATACTCTCTTCATACTCCTCATACTCTCTTCATACTCCTTCATACTCTCTTCATACTCCTCATACTCTCTTCATACTCCTCATACTCTCTTCATACTCTCTTCATACTCCTCATACTCTCTTCATACTCCTCATACTCTCTTCATACTCTCTTCATACTCCTCATACTCTCTTCATACTCTCTTCATACTCTCTTCATACTCCTCATACTCTCTTCATACTCCTCATACTTTCTTCATACTCCTCATACTCTCTTCATACTCCTCATACTCTCTTCATACTCTCTTCATACTCCTCATACTCTCTTCATACTCCTCATACTCATCATACTCTCTTCATACTCTCTTCATACTCCTCATACTCTCTTCATACTCCTCATACTTTCTTCATACTCCTCATACTCTCTTCATACTCCTCATACTCTCTTCATACTCCTCATACTCCTCATACTTTCTTCATACTCCTCATACTCTCTTCATACTCCTCATACTCTCTTCATACTCCTCATACTCTCTTCATACTCCTCATACTTTCTTCATACTCTCTTCATACTCCTCATACTCTCTTCATACTCCTCATACTCTCTTCATACTCCTCATGCTCCTCATACTTTCTTCATACTCCTCATACTCTCTTCATACTCCTCATACTTTCTTCATACTCCTCATACTCTCTTCATACTCTCTTCTTACTCCTCATACTCTCTTCATACTCCTCATACTTTCTTCATACTCCTCATACTCTTCATACTCCCTCATACTCTCTTCATACTCTCATACTCTTCATACTCTCTTCATACTCTCTTCATACTCCTCATACTTTCTTCTACTCGCATACTCTCTTCATTACTCCTCATACTCTCTTCATACTCCTCATACTCTCATCTACTCTTCATACTCCTCATACTCTCTTCATACTCCTCATACTCTCATCATACTCCTCATACTCTCATACTCTCTTCATACTCCTCATACTCTCTTCATACTCTCTTCATACTCCTCACACTCTCTTCATACTCTCTTCATTTTCCTCATACTCTTTATACTCTCTTCATACTCTCTTCATACTCCTCACTCTCATACTCCTCATACTCTCTTCATACTCTCTTCATACTCCTCACTCTCATACTCCTCATACTCTTATACTCTCTTCATACTCTCTTCATACTCTTCATACTCCTCACTCTCATACTCCTCATACTCTTATACTCTCCTCATACTCTCTTCATACTCTCTTCATACTCTCTTCATACTCCTCATACTCTCTTCATACTCTCTTCATACTCCTCATACTTTCTTCATACTCTTCATACTCTCTTCATACTCGCTTCATACTCCTCATACTCTCTTCATACTCTCTTCATACTCCTCATACTCTCTTCATACTCTCTTCATACTCCTCATACTCTCTTCATACTCCTCATACTTTCTTCATACTCTCTTCTTACTCCTCATACTTCTTCATTACTCTCTTCATACCTCTTCATACTCTCTTCATACTCCTTCATATCTCCTCATACTCTCTTCATACTCTCCATACTCTCTTCATACTCTCTTCATACTCTCTTCATACTCTCTTCATACTCTCTTCATACTCTCTTCATACTCTCTTCATACTCTCTTCATACTCCACAAATTAAAGCTGAGAGTCTGCATTTTGAGCTCCTGTTTAATATTTTATTTCCACTTCAATATGCAGCACTGCGCAGCTAAAATAACAGGAGTTCTGTTTTACCTCAAATTCACAAACTAACCAGCCTTACTTTGGAAACCTTACAGATTTTAAGCCTGTAACCTTCACAACAATCATAAAAACACAAGTCTGATTTCTTTTCCTTCTTGATGCTTTCCCCCCACCCCACCTCGTCCTCCCTCTCGTACACAGTAACCCAGAAATAAACACACTGAGTGAGGGTCTCCTCTCTCTATGATGAGCAGCAGAGCAAATAAACCCATGAGGCGCTCTTTCCTGTGTGGAGCTGCAATCGCTCTGTTACAGAGTGTTTCCTCCTCCATACGTCTACCTTTAGACAGCTCTCTCGCACTAAGTGTTTTCACACTGAGTACTTACTACATCACCGGCAATACCTTAATGTTCAGCCTTTCCGTTATTTAAACATCAAGCTCTCTATTTTACACAGTGGTTTACTGGAAGGCACATGATCACGTTTGCAATCAAAGTTCGATTAAGCGGGAGGTCACGGCACCACAAACTCCTCCATTTGCAGAAAATACACTTTTAGGATAAAAAGTAAGAGAAAAAAACAAGAAGCTTACCAAAAACATCACACCAATTTTTTTTTGCCAGCTACGTCGCTCCATTTAACAAAAGTAAACAAAAGCATCGCTGAAACATGCGACAAGTCACAGTCAAAATGAAACTGTTCTTCCTGGTAATGTTATAAAAATCTATTTCAGTGCTTCTTAATTCTTTAATAACCTCAGCATGAGAACAATAATACAATTACGATCCAACACACACATGCTCTCAATTATGGCACGTATTAAATACAGACTTTATTCAAGCCTGAAAGAAAAAATATAAAAATTTAAAATTAAACTAAACAGGGATGTGCACTTGGAGATTGGACAGACTTTTCAAGTTTGACTGCTGCCCTCCAGTCCTTCACCAGCGGTCAGCTGTGACCACATCTGATCGGAATCGTTTAAAACTTGAGTATCAGCTGGTTCCAAGACCGATCTGCTGTGTGTGTTTTCATAAATAACACTGCAGTATAATTTGGTGCATATCTGGTCCTGAATGAATGAATGCTACAGGAATATCTGTTCATTTTAATAAGTGCATAATGGGACTTTCTGGACTGCTGTGTTTTTTTTTATTAGGCTCTTTTTCAGACTCCCAAATCACCATTTTACACATCGTTACATACTGACTGATCAAATTTAATCGACTAATCTAATTACTAGAGGGACCGATCAGCATTTTTGAGGTGGATTCCGATCGCCGATCACCTTTCAGCACGATCGACCGATAGCCGATACTGATAGAGGGCGGGGTATACGCCATGGCAGGGCTACATGTAGTTAATAGCGCAAGCAAGTCATGAAACATGATCTAAACTGGTTTATTACCATTTTTAACGAGCTCATATGAAACAGCATAATATTTTTAACAAAATTAAGAGTAAATAAACAAAGTCAATCAAACAAATATACCCAATACTGTAATCAATTAATTTAGACCCTTAATTTAAAATGAGAAAAATAAGTTAAAATAGCTAATTAAATAAATGCAGTAAAAACTGCAGTCATTAAACGCAGACACTGGTTATTTTAAATGACAATCTGTAATCATTAAATGTAGATCTTGAATTGTTGCTGCTGTTCTGTTCGTACCGGTCAGATCTGGTCTGCACGGTTCTCTGGGTTGTTTGTTTTGTGCTAGCTGCGCTAGGGGTTCAGATAGGAATTGCAGGGAGCTGGCCGGAGGGGGTTTTAAGGAGGGCTCCTCTTCTGGATGAAACGCTTGCTGGAAATACAGAAATTAGGCTCATTTGTTTAACGCCATCGATTGGCTCTCGGGATCGGCTAAATTGGAGAAATATCGGCTGATCACTGATCACATATTTTGATTAAAAATCGGCCGATACCGATACATAGCTGATCGATCCTTCCATCTCTACTGATTACTTTAATGTTGTGTTACTCATTCCATCATATTTTGATGTGTGCACAGTACAATACAGTCTAAACTGAATGACACAGTTGTAAACACCTGTTAGGAAATAATCTTAGAAATCTTATGTATCTTAATGCTGCACGCACAGTTATTGCTTCTATTGTGAGGTTTGAACATGCTAGTATCAGTTTTAGGGTGTGACCTTGTTTCAGATTCTCTGACCAGATTTTGGCTACTTGAAATCGGCTGTATAACTGAGCGCGTGCTAAACTCCACTCCGGGTGCTTGCTATATGGCAGGGGGGTACCAAACTTCCAAAGAGGGCCAGATTGAACTATATTAAAATACCTGAGGGCCAGTCTCTCTTTTCAAAACTATTATTCTTAAATTATATAACACTGTATTCAAAATGTATAAAACATAAATGTAGATAATTAATAATTATTTAACTTATAAATGTAATTTTACCCTTATGGCAGCAGCAGAATATCAACAGAGTAATAAATGTTAGAACGTACTGCACATTTCGTCTGAACGTGTGCTGAACAACATTCCTGCATCAAGTATCTTCAGTGTTTCTCATGTAGACTGTGTTTCACTCACTCTATTATGGAATCCTCTGATAGTGAGTTTCTCTGCAGTGACACTAATGTGATGGTGGTGGTGTGTTAGTGTGTGTTGTGCTGGTGTGAGTGGATCAGACACAGCAGGGCTGCTGGAGTGTTTAAACACCTCAGTGTCACTGCTTAGCGATTAGCATAGCCACCTCATTACTCGCTCTAGTCAGGTTCTCCTGGGCCCCATGTGCCCTGAAGAACAGCTGCTGCTGTGAGATCAGTTTTCTCTGTCCTCTTGTCCCCTGAACATTTACTATTATGCTTTGTTTCAAAATGTCACTTCATATTTAACTCATTCATTACTGCAATAGTCTCTTGGTATAAGAAAATATCCTGATGTCTATCTCTCGTGAAATGATCGGTTCTCACTGTCACTGCATGCCGTTCCCTAAATTCAGGACGGCCAGGCAGAAAAATAGCGGCTCTTAAACTTAGATAACTTCGATTGCTAACACAGCAATGAACTGTACTATACACTGCTGCCACCCTTAGGTGAAAGGACATTTGGCCAGCGGGCCGGACTTTTGAATACCTCTGCTATATGGAATGCTCTGGAAATGAATGTAATAGCTGAAGTCAGTAACAAGAGCAGTAGGGCAATTAAGAAGTATATAACTAAACAAAGCTTAAGACCTTATTTCCCAGCTTCTTATTCACATTTTCCATTCCACCATTAATTTAAAATTGGGAAAAAACATTTCAATTAAAAAACTGAACTATTCTTTATTGGTTCTTCACATTTTGAATCCTGCATTGGCCCTTTATTGGTGATAATTCTATCTAGAACAAAAGTAAAGTTAAGAAATTTCTTTAAGGCTGGCTATGTAAAGGTTTACCTTCTGGGTCAAACGTCTGGAAGACTCTCCTGGCCTGTTCTGATGGTGACTCAGGGGCCACCAGAGACATCTCCTACAGAGAGAGAGAGAGAGAAGGGAGAGAGAGAGATCTGTCAGTGACTCTGCAAAACTCATTAAAAAAACAATCACTGTCAGCTCAGCTGGTGACTGAACTCTTCTAACATCTTATACTGGCTCTTTAATCATAACAGCTTAAGAGGCAAGCCATGCAGCACACATGGCCACAGTCAAGTGGCATATTAGCCTTGAAACATGACCTCAGCATCCACAACTGTTGCACATCTAAACAGGGGAAGCAAGTATTAGGCAGAACGCCCATGTCTGAAGAGCAAGTGCTGGCACAGTGCAACATATACGGTCAAAGCAAACTGCGCACAGGACCACCGAGCAATTTACTCGGCTCTACCATCTCATCTGCTAAACCCACTTCTAGTTGGTGTGCATTGTACATGATCCTGTGCCTTTCTGCTATTGTCAGCATTTAAGATGAGCAGCATATCAGTGCTCATATTCCAGAGACTGCTGGAGTCTTGTTAATAGGAGTCTTGTTAATAGCCCTGCCTGCTCTAAATAAGCAACGCAGAGCAATGTCATGAAGTGTTAAGGCCACAACGTTAAAGTCATGATCACAGATTTGTTTCAGAATTTCTAAACAAGCTCCTCTAAGGGTCTCCTCTAAGGAAGGTCATCCTAAGTGATCCTAGGTAGGCTGGTGGTAGCACCTTTCATGGAGAAAACCCTTTAACCTTAAAAGCCCTAATATTAAAAGTATACTGAAACAGATTTAAAAAATGCAGAAATAATATAGACACGCTTTGCTAGATCAATATTTTACAATCATTCATCTTTTTTCTCTTTAAAAACATTGCATATAAAACACATAAACCAACCAAACAAACAAACAAACTAACATTAATCTGGTCTTGCCTTCTATAATAATAAATGTTTCTTCTATCATCGTCTTAAAGATTATAGTTTTAGACTCTAGATTTTAAATTATATGTCTGCTTAGGTGATAATTCTCAAGTCTTCAGTGTCTGAAAATAAATAAATGGACAAAATACATATCTGTAAGCAAAACATTTCCTAGTCTATCAGAGCCAACCAAACTGAAACACTGATTAAACACAGAAGAGTATCAGGTCCAGACAGAGCACTAAAAACATTTCAGAAGCTCTTTCAGTGTGAGCTGGCCTTGAGACAGCAACACGGCTAATGATTACAGAGTGACAACTGTCTTTAGAGGGCACAGCATGACATACATGGCAGGGTGAATATTATTCATTCTTGCATAATGATGTAGCAGTAAACACAGGAAATTCCAGAGTGACTTGGTCAACACGTGCTGTTTAATGCTGTACGCTGCAAAGGGTGTTATTTCAGCTTTCAGCAAGGGGTTGTTGGTAGAATACTGGTTTTAGAGATGCTAAATACATATATTTTAGAATAAATGGAAACAATAAGTCACAGACCTCGCGTAGATCAATTCAATATCACAGGGGAAGCACACTTTTCACATAAATTTATACCAGAAAAACTAGTTGTAACTGGATGCTGGAGAGAAACAATGAATGTAATTTTCTTTTTTTTAATAAATGAAGTGATTTAAAACATAAGCCATAATCAAAACAGCATTACTTCTATATTACTCGAATTACTACATTACTATTACACTACATGCAAAACAAAGACGTCTGCACCAACTGGAAAGTCCAAGCGAAACCCAAGATTGCTAATCAGTCATGCACTCACATTGTGTGAGCTGTATATTTTATCTGGCGGGAGAATGTTTTAAGTAACGTGAGAATAAGTTGCTCTGGTCTACGTTGCTCATCTTCACATGAAAAGCTTAAAATGACCGCTCTAAATAAACAATGCAGAGCAATGACAGTAAGTGTTAAGCCCACAATGTTCACAGATTTGTTTCAGAATTTCTAAACAAGCTCCGTCATGTAACTGCTGAAAGAGGAATAGTCAGCTGTTTTATTTTCATCTTTTTATTTCTAATTAAATTATAGTGCACTGGGTTGAAAAGTTGATGACAGAAGCTACAACTTGGTTTACTGCAAGAAAACCACAGTCATGTTTTCACTGCTGCTGGTGATGGAGCATGTAGGCCAATCATGTAGCCTCCAAACACCATCAGTATAGTGTAGAAGCTTCTCTGCGACAACTAGGCCAACAAATTTAAACCGTTAAAGTTAACAAAGGATTTGGCTTTCTCAAGCACTGGGCCTCCACTGAGGAAGGCCAGTGATCCTTAGTGGGCTGGTGGTAGCCCCTTTCACTTCTACATTACTTGAATTACTACAGTACACAAACTAACAAGTGTATAAAATCAGACATCTCCATAGACAAACAGTAGCAGTAGAACTGATCAGACTGAAGAGCTCATTAAGCTCAAATGCATTACTGCCATAAGATGCCACCTTGTCATTGGGGTCCGTTAAGGGCTGAAGTGTAAAGCGTGTAACAATCACCCGTCTTCTGTTGCAACACTTAATACAAAATTGTGTGTCATGAATGGAAGTCTAAGATCACTATGCACAATGTCAAGTGTCAGCAGGAATGGTGTAAAGCACACTGCAACTGGACTCTGAAGCAGGGAAACTTGCTCTCTGGAGTGATGAATCATAGTCTGTTTGAGTGCTAATGGTCTGTTTTTCAGAGTTTGGATTTGGTTCCAGTAAAGGGTTGTTAATGTTCTTTTCTGTACCAGTATGACTGAGCCCCTGTGTACAAAGCGAGGTCCATGAAGACATAATCTGGTGTAGAGGAAACACAGTGGCCTGCACAAAGCTCTGACATGAACCCCACAGAACACTGGGCTGAACTGAAATGCTGACTGCGAGCCAGGCCTTTACATCCAACATCTGATCAACAGCCTAATCTAATGAGTTTGCACAATTTCCAACAGACATGCTCTGAAATCTGTGCCCATTTTTGGGTTTCCAGCAGGCTCCCTTGTCACGTGTCCACATACTTTTGGCCACATAGCGCATACGAGTGCGAACGATCCCTGTGTGAGCGTGGACAGAATGATTACGGGCAGATACTGCATGTTTCTATAAGCATGAAATCAACAGTTGGAACATATGGAGTCCATACATGTTACGTGTCTGCATGAGTGATTTCTGGTCATCGGCAACTTAAAGACAAAACGATAAGACGACTCTCTCTCCAAACAAACTTACAAGCAATCAACTCTGAAAAAACAGACACTATCTAACTTAAACACTTCTCAAATCTGTTTGTGTCTCACATGTACGCAAAATAAACTACTCAAACTGTGTTTGTGTACATGTTGATAATTACAGCGGGTCACTGTCCCATAGCTACGTGTTGCCCGAGGACATGGAGTACTTCCTCTGCGCTTGTGTATACATGAGTGAGTGCATATTTATTACAGGTCTGAGAAGAACACTGGAGGGTGAAGAAATATGTGAAGCATAATCACGGCTGTGCTGAGCTCCAAGCATAACAGTAGCTCTCCATACTGATTCAATCTGGAGCTAAGAGGCTTACACCAGAAACCTTGACAGGTCTTCATTAAAACCGCCAGTTATCTCACACTCTTGATGATGCTGAAAGCAGTGGATCTTCTAGCATCTTCTAGTGTTTAGAACAGTTCAGTTTAGTTGCTAAGCAGGCAAGCACAACATACTGTTTCCAGCAACTGTTTACTTCTAGACTACAATGGCCATGCATTTTCCTTGTGCTTCTCTATAATATATATACACTACCGCTCAAAATTTAGAATCACTTTAGAATTTCATTTCATGCAATTTTCATGCAACGCACAACCAATATTGTCCATTTCACAAGTGATTGAAGTGTATCAGATGATTTTTAAAGAATACAAATGTTTGTATTAAAGTCTATTTTTGTACAGAGGCTTATTTTGCTTATAGTCCTATTACCAGCAATTCTCAGTCCTCTGTCTAAATCTCCTGGTACAGCCGCCAATCCAAGTTAAGGATGTTATTGGGCTAATTGGTTGTTAGGACACTCTTGTTCAATTGTGATGCACAGCTGAAAAACATTCTACTAATAAGTGAGCATAAAAGGGAGAACAACATTCTAGGTTAGTTTAGTATCTGAAGCATCAGCAGTTGATGGCTTGCTGACCGACTCAAAATGGTCAGAAAGAAAGAACTGTTTTAGAGACCCGTCAGTCCATTGTTGTGTTAAAGAAGGAAGATACTCCATTAAAAACAAGAACATTTCACTGTGATCCCAAACTTTTGAGCAGTAGTGTATATATACACACACACACACACACACACACAAAATCCATTGGTTACAAATGGATAACAAAATAAAAAAAGTAATCCTAACACACAAAATAATCTAAAAAGGAATTAGATTAATCGACTAATAGAAAAAAATTTGTTAAATTAATTAATTAAGAAATTAATCGTTAGGTGCAACCCCTACATTCAGGTAATCATGCTGGTGTGGGGTCATGCCATCACAAAGAATTGTGCATACAGATGAAAGTGCACTGGGACACTAACAATTCAACTGCTTAAAATATAATATTTTAATTTTAAAAAAGTTGGATTTTTCTATAGTGTAAACGTATTAATAAAACACTTGATGGATTTGCAAAAGCAACTCATTTCAGAGTGTTTCTATTGTGACAACTAAAACACTAATTTTATTTATTTAATTATTATATTTAGCATGTACCCTTGACTTCGGAACGCGTATTTGCTGACCAGTGCAGTCGTCATTTTCCTTCACAAACACAGAACGCAGCACTGTGAATGAAATCTAACTTTGATCCAAGCGTACAATTACACTAATGCAGACTAGAGATAGTACCAGGTTCTAGTGAGGTTGTGAAGCTCACAGGATGTCATCCTTGAAGGACCCCAAAGGATTGGCAGTTAAAGTAAATTATTAAGTAATAAAGAAGACAGTAATAATATTTGCATATTTGCACATTAATGACTGTCATCAAACATCAAACAGTCTACTAAACCTACCACTGTTAACGGGCTTGTGAGACTAACCCAACCTCAACCTGACCTCAGAGTCAATGGCTTTTACTGGGCCCAGTCGAAGGACAGCCGGAATCACTCGCTCTCTCTCCACACAGCATACACATATGCAATTATTCAGAGGATTAAGGGGTTAAAGACTTCTCATGGTGACTAAGGGGACAGTGTTCAGGTCACTATGAGGCCACTGTGAAAGGAATCCAAAGCTCATTCTTTTAAAAGTTTAATACTGAAGTGACAGAGAATCGCTTATTCAACCAGAGGTGATAATAATAATAATAATAATAATAATAATAGTTTAAAAAAATGTATATATTTTCCTCTTACTCCCAATGTAGATGATCAGACATGTTTGCAACCTAAAGCCGTTTTGCACATCACACCACACAAACGAACACTGAATCCTAACGCTTTATTTACATTTACATGAATGGCATTTAACAGACGCAGACATACTGTTTACATTTACAGAGGTGGGCAAAGGTAGCGTTAAAGAGTCTTGCCCAAGTACACATATTGGTATAGTGTTGGGTGGTTGACCAGTGGGGAATCAAACCACAGGCTTAATTTGCCTACCCTATAACTGTAAGTTACTTTGGACAACAACATCGACCAATACAATAAAATCTTTCTTGTTTAATTTTGCACTGGCCAAATTTTTGAGTGGCCAAAAGTGCAACAAAAGTGAGATTTGAAACGACTCTGCTTTCAATTATTCTACTTTTTTTATCTATTTGAACAGACAGCAATATTGGAACTTGGGTAATATTTTGGGTTGATACAGACTCTAATAACATTCATTACATGTTTACTGCTGATAATATTTACTTTTTATTTATTTATTTTATTTTATTTTATTTTAAGTTGGAGAGTGCTTTGCTGAAAGTTAATTTCACAGTTCCTACACCATGTTCACACCATTAGCGGCTGGAAACTACACTACCTGACAGTAACACTACACCGCGACCGGAATTCATTTAATTTAAACCGATGGTTTCTGGTGGCAGGACGAACATTGGTGACGCAAAGTGGGTGGGGTCAGCCATGCAACAAACTTGAGTTTATGCAAATAAGGAGCAAAGCATTGTGACGATTCCCAATATGAATGAAGCAGGGTGGTGAATTAAATTGTCCCTACTAGTATTTATTCCTACTAGAGATGCAACGTATGATCATCTCCACGTGAAGTAAGAAAAAAAATATTTACTTATTTAATTATTTTCTTACTTATTTCCTTCTAACCTACAGCTCTGGTTGAATAAACGGTCACTTTAATATTAAATTCTAAAAAAATGATCTGTAGTTCGCTTTTGTATATTGACTTCATGGCAATGCTTTCGCAGCAATAGCAACAACCAAACAATATTTTTTTCACACATTGTGAGTCCTGGCCATGGGCCACCAGAAATATCACTAATTATTGTTGCATTATAGGTAATATTTTTTAATTAACACTAATTAAGCATGCACTGTTAATTACAGCCAATTTTATCAGGCAGATGATACCTCAGTAAGTATGCCAACTCTCAAACTGGCTAATGTAGTCTCTGTTATAACATACAGTTGATTGACAACAGACAAAAGTGCAGTATTCTGCTGTTTTTAGCTAGCCCAGCTATATTACTTGCAAACCTTTCGTTTTCATAAACGTGACAAAGAATATAACAATGATGATATGAAAATCTTTTAGGAAAATAGTTCAACACAACATGCACCACACACAACTGCGCAAAACAGAAATAATGAAATACTACTGAAATAGCTATTTTTATCATAACTATAGTCAGCGAGGGTTGTGTAATATTGCAAAAAAATTATATATGGATATTTTCTGTAATTTTGTTGATAACGATAATCAATGATAATAATAAATAAATAATAATAATTATAAACATCTTCTGAGCAACGTCTGTCTTTTCAGATGCAAACCAGCTCCACGCGAGTGAAGATGATCCTCGCCTAGGAGTAAGTTCTAGGGTGGTAGGCTGTGAGGCCGGCAGTGCCTGAGTTTCGTCCCCTGGTGCAGTGTGTTCACTCAGTTTCAGCTTTAGGGGTATTGTTTAGGCAGCTATGCTAGCTTTAGCCTATGCTAGCACACAGTATGGGCACTCTCAATGCGCACTCACAGAAGCCTATACTAAAGCATAGAGTAGTGAGTGTGAGGAGTCGAGGCGTTCTGATTGTTTATTTTTCCACAGTCAGTAGCATACTTGATAACGTCAACTCACACATCGTTAACATCGTTAATTCAGATATTATCACAGACTATATGTACTGCACACCCCTACAGTCAGCACTTCCTGACTTGCTTTTTCCATAATCGCTATAAAACACAGACATATGATTTTTATAAAGGCCTGCAAAAAAAAATAGCTAGTAGTTTTTGACCTGTGCATACAAGATGACATGAACAATTCTGTCGATGCAGCTGTTAACAATGTGCCCACTGTTAAAATTTATATTAAATCCCAATAAAAATCTGATTTAATATGCTGTCCAGGTTAAATGTATGTCTTACAGTGTCTGAAAACAGATAAACAACTTGATTACTGAACAACTTAATGCTGTTTGGCGTGAAGTGAAGATTTAGCCATCCACTTTTACTGGCGCTAACTGATGGGACATGAGTTTCTATAACTTGATAGCTATATTAGCCACTTAGCTCTCAGATAAAACCAGAGACGCAAACATGGGCCAATCATATGCTGGCTAATTGAGCGAGCTGCATTATTTGC
Source organism: Megaleporinus macrocephalus (assembly GCA_021613375.1). NCBI lineage: Eukaryota > Metazoa > Chordata > Actinopteri > Characiformes > Anostomidae > Megaleporinus > Megaleporinus macrocephalus. The sequence goes on along the minus strand of CM038727.1, from coordinate 24,700,112 downwards.
AATCACACAGTTACTGACTGAAGTTACTGAATGGCTCTTGAGGGGCAATCATGAGCAGTCACGCTGTGTAAGCGGACGTGATCTTCATACTGTCTCCATTAGGGGTGTGCTTAAAAAAATCGATTTTTCGATTCAAATCGATCTTCATTTGAATAATCCGATATCGATTTATATAAAACCAAGATCGATCTTTAAAATTAGCATTCCAGCCCCCGCCCACCCCAGTATCGAGTGATCAGCCATTGTTTTTCGTGCTACGAGATCTGGCTGGGGGCGCACATCAGTTAAGCATGGCTGGAGCACAAGTGAAGGCGTCTTAGAACTTGAAAGCAGATGTCTGGCTACATTTTGGATTCGGAAAGTAGGTATATAAACTTATAAACACTAATGTTTTCAGTAATGGTAGGTTGAGTATTCCTTGTAAATTTACCACATTAGTTCTCTGAAAATCTCTTTTCATATTCAAACAAAACCTATTATTGTAACTGAAATATCCCTAAATTAATCAATATTGAATTAATTCGAAACGAACCGGAAATTGAAGTGAATTGGGACCCTGTGAATCGGGATCGAATCGATCCGGGAAATCAGTGGCGATACCGAGCCCTAGGCTCCATAAAACGTAATGTTCAAAAATGCCCATGAGCAGTGTAAGCACACACACAGAAGAATGAAGATAAACACTCTCGCAGCACGGGTCCGGCGCAACACTCACAAACAGCTGCTAATGTTTCATAAAGAAAATACACAACTCACCGATAACCAAGGACATGAGGAAAGAGGAGAAGAGGAGAGAAGCAGGAGGAGAAAAAGAGAGGTAAGAGGAGGGCAAGAAGAGGGAGAAAATAAATGAACGGAAAAAAAGAGGAAAGAGGGGTCCAGCTGGAAGATGTTCTCCAAAAGGACACCCCCTCCGACTGCACACACGAATGAGTATGCTCAGCAGAATAGCTGGCACTTAAAATGAAATAAATGAACGTCTCGTCCGAGGCCAGCTGCAAAATGACCTCTCGTTCTTTAAGTAATGAAAAGATTTGTTAGTTTTAACTGCCACATTAATCATGCAATTCATAAATGCACATACAGAGAAAAAAGTGAAAAGAAAGAGAGAGAGAGAGAAAGAGAGAGAAAGACAGCAGGACAGACATACTGACAGAGAAAGCAAGAAAAGAGAGTGAGAGCAAGAATAGAGAGATACAGACAAAACAAGAATGATGACAGCACAAGAGAAAGAGAAGTGTAGGAGAAAGAGTAAAAGGGGAGAGAGAGGGAACAGAAGAGAGAAGGAGAGGAAGAGAACAGAAAGGAAAAAAGAAAGATAATGAAGGAGAAAAACAAAAAGGGGAAAAATGTGTGTGCCTCTATCATCACCTTAAATCTGAGCTTATGAGCGCCAAGAAAAACAAATAAATATTAAGATTAAGAATTAATAAATGCACACACGTGAGAGAATACACACATGTGCAACACAGTGAGGGTGACTGAATAAAACACTGATCGCGATCAGTAAAGATAAAACATTTCAGATAACGATTTGAGGAAAGGGCTCTAGCACACAGGAGGTCATTCCTACCAGTGGCTATCAGACTTTGTAACTCCTCCCTTAACGTACGACACCTTTCACATGTACAGTAATAACAATAGAACAATAATTTAATTATGTGTGCAACAACTCTAATGTGCAATAACTTTCCTACTTCTAAACTCTTACTGCTGTATACAGTATATCTGTACTTATTACTATAGCCACAGTCACTTTACATTTTATTATTCTATTGTATTATAAGACTTATATATGTGTACATATGACAAATTTCTTTTATGTTGTAAATTATTATTAGAGTGTTTATTCTTCTACACAACGGCTGCTACTGCAATAACTGCAATTTCCCCCTGGGATCAATAAAGTATTTCTGATTCTGATTCTGATAGCAGGCCAGGTTGCATACAGGTGTTATGCGGTGAGCAGACGGGCTTCGCCACCTCTGGTTTGCATCTCTGTGATATAGTGGGCTTTTTCTTTAGGGCACATTTATTGGTTTGGACTTCAGTCAAATCTGCCACACACTCTTATAAAATGACTTGTTTTTGAAACGTAGGATGTTTTACGGGTTTTAATTCTGTTTCACTGGCCTTGAGAGCACCACTCGCTGCATTATTGGCTGACACCAGCCAGAGAGGCTCAGTAATTCAGTGGAGCTTGGCGAAATGTGCGCAGACAGGCCTGTGCTAGAACACTCCTACATGACCCAGGACACGTGGTTAATAAATGCAGTGCATATTCCCATTAAACATACTATATTTTGGTTTGGTCTCTTTGCCATTGAACTGCTGAGGCTTGCCTGTTGACTTACTTCAGAGATTCAAAGCAAGTAATAACTATAAATCCAACTTTTTACAATTTTGAATTAACCATGAAGGTCATCCACCAGACATGTTTGGTTATTTGCTGATGCCGGTGAAACTGCAAATATGAATTATTAATATGGCAATAATAGTCAAGTAATATTTTATGGTGATGACAGGCATTCTGAAAGACTACTGAAAGGCTGCCTTTGGGGTAAAGGGGACTGTTAAGCGTTAAGCGATTTCCATTTATTTTTCTTTTTTTGTAATTAATCCCACATCTGCCACCTGATAATCTGTCTATTAAACATTTAACATATAGACAATTTTTTATATCCACTAATAAAACTGGCAAACTGATAAACAACATACAGTACGGTGCAAAAGCCAGAGACAACGCTCAACATAAAATTACATGCATCCTGAACACATTCAACTTCCACTGCAGCAGCAGTGAGGGTCCACACACAGTGATTGCTCCACACACAGAATCCAACACATTACCAGATGTGATGTTTTGGGCAGGGTTCGAGCGGCATGCACGAGTCACGCCTACAGTAAGGTAAATTATATGTCCAGTTAACTGCTTACCAACTGCTTTTGGCCAAACTACAGAAGTGTGTTTTGTTGGTTGTGGTTGTGGCAGATATGTGCATAAATAACAAAAGGCACTTATCAGTTAGGAAGAGTTAAATTGATGTTAAAAAATGGAGATACATGTTTTTCATTGGAGAGCGATAATATATATGGAATATAATGTCAGTGACGGCTTCGGGAGCAGTAACAGGTTCGTTTTAAAACAATAGAAGACAGTAGTTGACTACAAAAGAGTGGAAAAATTAATACCAATAAACTGGCTGTTTTATTTAGTGCTTTTGTTCAAATATGCTTCTTGGCTATCACTAACAGTGTGTACAGAAACGCTGACTGCCATCAAACTTGACATGCTAGGTCTACAACTTCCCCCTCATCTCACCTCCCTATTAAGAGTGACACATGCTGGTTGTCTTGTCACGAACCCTTGGTCCACAATGACAGCGAAGACATGCTCCTAACGGTTCTAAACAACGGCCCCTGGTGACAAAAACAACATTCTGCTCTACCGCTGTTTATATTGGGACTCCAAAACAACACAGGCAGGCCTGTAATCAACCCTGCAGAGTCAGCATTAATCACACGCACGCACACACAGGGCTGAATGACAGAGTGCTGTTCTTTAAAGTTTTAGTGCTGTTTAACAGGCAGGGCCCTGGGGCCTGGGGGCAGGATGGTTTCGCTTCGCTCTACTGAGCAGGATGACCCAGACAGAAACATGGAGACAGACCCGTGGAGCCGCGAGCGCAGTGGAGTGAAGGGAAAGGCTCTGTTCTGGCGTTCAGCGCTGCGCTGTGCTCTGCGGGGAGAAACTGAACCCTGCGCAGAGACATTATGCATTATCCAGATAAGGCATTATCTTCTAGTATGCCATGTAAATTCTGAAAGGATGGGCTGCCTTTGAAAAGAGGCAGAGTCAGGAAGGATTCCAGGCCCGTCCCCGACTAAGGATTTCCTTTGTCCACCTAAAGGTCTAGCTTTTGACCAACAGAAAACGTGGGCTCGGATATCAGAGGGGGAAAGTAGATTCCGACACGAGATCCGATTTTGTGACAAAGTGATGTCACATCATGGCAGCAATTACAGAAGCTCAGTGTTAACTAAATAATAATTAATTTCTTGAGCTTTTTCAGCATTTCAAGAAGTATCGGATCAAAACCTCTGTTTTGCATATCGTTGCTGTCCAAAGAAAAACAAGCATCTCCAAAATGGCAACTTTACATTGTTGTCTTCCTTCTAGGTATCAGCAATGGCACTTGTTTCAGTGCAAAAGTAGATTGGGCTTAAACCTGTTTGTACTAGATAGAGATACATACTCAGACTTATACAAGTCGCTCTGGATTAGACAGTCTGCCGTAATGCCGTAAATCTTAACGTAAATGTAAATGTAATTACAGGAGAAGACAAAATCGTTCGTGCTTTACTTTTAATGTAAGTCAATGGAACCGGATTTGTAAATGCAAGTTGCTGAAGTGAAAACTGACAAAAATACATGTCAATATGTAAGAAGTCACCTCCCTAGTCCTGGTCCAGTTTTCTGGCATTTAATAGCTTCATGTATTTACATTGACCACACAGTCTATAGCCATATCAGATACAGAGATCTAAAGCAGCTCATCATCCATAACACATAACAACAATAACATAGAAAAAAAAACAACAACATAGAAATGTGTTTTCTGGTAAGAAACGTAGGCTAAAACACATGTGGTGTGCATTACAATACAAGCAACACTGAGAACTGTTACTTCACTGACTAGTTTAGACCATCAGCTCCTCCCTTCAGCCAGCACGGCTTATCCTACCTAAGCTTTATTTAAGAAGTTAAAATAAAGTGTTCTAATAGTTTCTGATTTATTAGTTTGTGTAAGATGCTGCACTGAAGTCATTGCTCCCTGCATTTCTTGATTACTGCCAACATTTTGTTATTATCAAAATTAACCATAACGTTGACGAACACACACATAAGAGATAACAACAAGCTGACAGTGAAACAATAAAGAGGAGGTTGATGACCTTACACAGACTCAGGTTACACACAATAAACAGATAATGAAGTCATATAATCTGCATGGAAGCTAATTGCTTTGTGCTTTTCCGTCATGGTGTCTTGAACATTCCCAGTGGGCTTTTGGTGGGCTCTGCTCTCCTCTGCAGCAAAGCCGTAACGGGATAGCTGTGTGTTTGTGAGCGCGCTGGTGCTGTCTGTGCTGCGCCAGCTTTATTTTTCAGCATTTCTTTGAAACACAGTCAGAGGTTCAGAATCAAGAGTCTGGATTTCATTACACACACACACACGTACACACACACACACACACACACACACACACACACACACACACACAATGTAGAAGGCAGTAGGAACCAAGAGGCCATAGAAGGAGATCACAGAAGCGGGTCTTGCTGTCCACAGGAGCAAGCACAGCCAACACACGCTGATGACCAAGCCTCAGAAATATTCTACAGAACCAGAACACACACACACACACACACACACACTTGCTTCAATAGCTACTAAAACAGTGTTGTTTCAGCAAACATGAACAGCACTGCTTTACAAGTCTGCAAAAAAGATAACAAGGCAGATGAACCAGACAATCAAGAGCCAGGTAGAAAATTGAGACAGACAGAGAGAGAATAGAGATCGAAAGATACAATCACAAAACAATCCTGATTTGGCAACTCAACTGTAGCATTATTATGGGCTGCATCAAGCTGGAGAGACTGAACTCAGTTTAGCTTTAATTAGAATTTTCTATATAGTCATTTATAATCTATTAAAGGCTGTGTTGTTTGAGAGCAGTGGTCCACATGATGACGGCTGAACTTCCTGAGCCACCTCAAAGATGTCCACAATTTCAGTCACAGGCCACCCATGACCACTGATGAGAGAATGGACACTGCTTTATTTATACTGACTACTAATGCATAGTAGTTGGCCATAATGTTTGGTGTAAGCACAAAAAGATGCTGTATCAGTGTTTTGGTTTTAATGATGTTCTAGTCTCGCATTGCCAGAGAGTCTGGTACCTTTTGTGACTTAATATGGCCAAGAACTGCACAGATCGACTGAAATTCTTATGACAGGCAAAACGACCAATTACAGCCCTCCAATTTGGCATAACGTATACAAAGAGGTCATCTTGGAAATGGAGTCACGACATGAACAGCCTCTCGGTAAACAGAGAAGTATACAGAGGGGCCACCGTTCACCAGCCTGAACTTGTGACAAGGTCAATGCACTAAAGATTTCAGACCCTACGTCTACATATGTCTCTACATGTAAGACCTTCCCACCTTTGCTAACGCAGAAATCATGATTGGAAAACTACATCAACAAAAAAAGTGTGTTTTTGTTGATGGTGGTTGTATCAGATATATACAGAAATAACAATTTCTGTGTTTGGACTCCAATGTTAGGAAAAATGCTGAATATTAGCTCCAATTATCAATCAGCCGAATAATCGGTCAACCCCTGAGAAAAACATCTGCAAGGTAGGCAAGCCGAGTTTGGGTAGTCGCTTGTGTGGAGGTCAGTGAGGGCTCTGGAGACTGTTTTCAGCAATAACTGGATTTAAAAGAACAGAAGAGATGCAGTATACTGTGAAAAAATTTAATACTAATAAATTTGCTGTTCTATTAAGTGCTTTTGTGTGTGCAGAAATGATGAATTCCATCAAACGCAACATAAAGAAACGACATATAAGAGACACAGAGATGATGTATTAGGTTGCTTCTTGTGTCTTGATTACCATGATTGAATCTTGAGAAGGCCAAGCCACATAAAAGTGCATAAAAGCGCAAGTGTAAAGGCATCCAAGACACATTTAAAACAGATACAAATCCCATACCTCAGACTACTTTAGGAAATGGTCTGAGACGCATTTGAGCCGCATGTTATATTAGTGTAAACACATCTGTCCAGGATACATTCACAACCTAACTACGTCACTGGGCATGTGATCTGTGTCTGCAAGGAACATAACCATAGAGGACTGACATGGTTGGGGACTGGACAAAATAAAATGTTCAACAGCAATATGGACAGACACTACTGTACAAAACAAACCCAAAGACAACAGATAAACTACTGGCAACTAGCTAAAAGAGAGTGACAGGAACAGAGATAGATGGAGAGAGACACAAACAGAGAGAAAGCGAGAGAGATATTGCATATTTTCTTTGATGTATTTTTGTTTTATATATGCAAGTGTATACATTTAACAATTAATCTTCAATTAATATATATTTAATGTATATTTTCATTGTTTATTTGTTCATAAGTTGAATGCTTTGACAATACAAACATGTGAATTTGTCATGTCAATGAAGCAAATTGAACTTGAACTCAATTGAGAGAAAAAAGAGAAGAGAGGAGAGAGAGAGGAGAGAAAAGAGAGAAGCGAGGAAGAGATAGAAAACAGAAAAAAGAGAGAGGAGAGAGACAGAGGAGGAAAGAGAGAGAGAGAGACCTAAAGACCAGTAGACTGGGAAAGAGACACTGAGAACACAAACAGAGAAGTGATAGAGAGAAGACAGGAGAGAGAGAGAGAGAGACAGGGGGAAGAGAGAGAGAGAGAGAGAGAGAGAGAGAGAGTAAGAGAGAGAGAGAGACAGAAACAGGGAGAGACAGAAGGAGAGAGAGAGAGGAGAGAGAGACAAAGACAGAGGGAGAGAGACCTAAAGACCAGTAGAGACAGGGAAAGAGAGCACAGACAGAGAAGCGATAGAAAGAGATAAAGACACAGAAACAGAGAGAGACATAAAGTAATAGCCAGACAGGGAGAGACAGAGAGCTGCATAAACGAAGCTATATATATCTCATCATAAGCTTCAGCTTTACTCTGCCATGAGAGCTTTACAGTCACAGGTCATATTAACTGAATGAAATACGTTTAACTTTACAATACTATTATATACACAATACTGTTATATATAATAGTATAGTAACAATACATATATATATATATATATAGTATAAAATATCTAAAATAGTATTGTGTATATAATAGTATTGTTAGATTAAACGTATTTCATTCAGTTAATATGAACTGTGACTGTAAAGCTCTCATGGCAGAGTAAAGCTGAAGCTTATAAACGAGTACCTGCAGGGGCTTCAGCTTTACTCACCAAGCTCTGAATAGAAAGCAGCACACTGGAGGAGTTTAGCCTTAAAAGGTGATGTAAAATAGTATGTGCGACCGTGTGTGCGTGTAGACGGAATCTGCATTTTCTTCACTCATCTGTCGTCTGCACAATCTCCAGACTGGAGTGACACAATCCAGATCAAGCAATGCACTCTTTTTTCACAGAAATATACAGTCGACATGCACACTGTTTATGTTATAAACACATATTCAGGTTTGCTGAGGTACTCATATCAGCCAATGGCACCACATTATCCAGTGGCTGGCTGTGGAGGTGAGGTAATCAGGGCCACTGAAAGGTTAGTCTCAGAGCAGTGTTCCATCTGAAATGCCCTTTTACAGCACAACAAAAATACAACTTGAGAAGCTTTTATCTGTCAGTATTTTCTCCACCGTAAAAGAAACAGCTTAAGAAAATAAATAAATAAATACATACATACATACAAGGTAGCTATGAAAGGCAAGCTTTTTTGGATGTTATTCCTAAAACATTAGATGCAAGATAAAAATATAGAAGCAAAAAGAAGGGATAATGGTGGAGTGGAGTTTTAAAAAATCTTAATACAACCCCACTTCCAAAGACGTTGAGATGCTGTATTAATAAGCAATTAATAAATTACAAAATTAACAGAAAGTGATGATGTGTAAATCATTTAAACCCTATATGAAATCAGAAATAGAACAAAGACATATCAAAGGCTATACAGGTCTAAGTTGGGACAGAATGTGGTTTGGAATTGTCATGCTAATATAAACAAGGTCTGAAAAGGGGAATTTAGTATTAACAGAGCTTCACAGATGGGGCCATGTCATGTACATTAATAAGAATAAAAAATTTTGATTCTCTGGACCATAGTACATTTTGTCCAAGTATAGATTGGGCCCACAGACGTGGTTGTGAACCTTGTTTATATCTGGCTTCTTCTTTTTTGCATGGTAGAGTTTTAACTGGTTTTGGGAACGGTTTCTAAGCCTGTGCAGTGATTTCCACTACTGTTCCTAATGCAGTCCTGCCTGAGAGCCCAAAGATCACCGCTATCCAGTACTTGTTTTTTTTGGCCTTGTCCCTTAAAATATTAAAATCAACATGGAAATAAATAACAAATGAAACACACATTCACAGCACATCTCTACAAAATAACTGCTATCCCCTTTTTGTAGCAAGATGAGCTCAATTCACTGCATCTCTTTAAATATAAAAACTCATAAATAAACCTCAATGAATAAACAAAATTAATATTAAACAAATAAATAAAATAATATAAAAAGAGTGGAGACAGGGTTTGGTGCTAGCAGCAGCTCTCCCACCCATGAGTGAATGTGATCAAGCTGGACGTGAGGCTGCTGGTGGATCCTGCCTTGTACATAGACTTACTGTCTACATTATATTTCTATACACAGTAAATCAGGCCAGATCATTAATTAGCTCCTTTTGCTGCATTGTAAGTTCTTTAAAAGGTTGAAACGTGGCAGAGCTTCTTTTGAGACTGGGTTACAACTAACTGAGCGTACCGACCACTCCAACTCAGCTTCTTTCACCAGTTAACAACCACTGGAATATAGCATCCCGCTGGAATACAAGAACACATCTATGATTTCCCCTCAGTCTATTTCACTGTTATTATAATCATACAGACTGGAAACAAATACTTTAGTCGACCACTAAATGTTATTCTTGCACTGTTGCACTATTAGCCTGCACAGTCTTTCACTAAGTGGTGACCTCATCCCCAAATTCATACTGCATCCTTTCCAACAGAGCCACAGCAAAAATCTGCCACAGCAAGTCACAATAGCTACGTTTACATGCAGCCTGATAATCCGTTAATAATCCGACTAATAGCTCAATCGGAATAGAATACGTCCATGTATACATCTCAATCCGAATAGACTAGTCCAATTGAGGTCATTCCGATTACAAATTCTGTCCGATTGAAGGAGGTGGGTAATATTGTAAATAATCTGTTTAATAAAAGAATAATATCTGTGTAAATGCCTGTATCCGAATACAAGGCAAGGCAAGTTTATTTGTATAGCACCTTTTATACACAGTGGCAACTCAAAGTGCTTTACATAAATAAAGAAATAAGAAATAAAGCATTAAAAAAAATCAGTTAAAAGAAATAAATACGCTGAGGCTGTTTTTCTTGAGTGTAAAGCACTCAGATGGTTATAGCAAGCTAGAAGTAGGAAATAAAAATAAGGTTTAAAGTGCTGTTGGACTATGTGCTGATAAAATGTTTACAAGAAAGAAAATGAAACATAAAAAAAGAAGAAAGAGGTTTAAAATGAATAACTAATAGTTCAGTAAGAGTAAGAGTTTTAAACTGAGCTGCTCAAACAGGAATGTTTTCAGTCTGGATTTAAAGGTGTCCAGTGTTGGGGCTCTTCTAACACTCTCGCTCAACTGATTTCATTTAACAGCAGCATAGTAGCTAAACCCTGCTTCCCCATGTTTAGTCTTTACCTTAGGAAGGACTAACTGACTACTTCCTAACAATCTAAGAGTTCTACTCATATCGCTGTACTAAATCACACAGATATGCTGGTCCTATACCATTTAGACATTTATAGAGCAGTAACAGGACCTTGAAGTCTATTCTGTAACATACTGGTATCCAGTGTAAGGATTTAAGAATGGGAGTGATGTGTTCCCTTCTTTTGCTCCTAGTGAGCAGTTTAAATATGTTCTGTGCATAGGCAGTTTGCTTCAAACGTTAAAAGACTTAAAAACAGTTAGCAGGATGGACGGTCGTAAAGCTCACAATAACGCGCTGTTCAGACGAGTATGTGAGCAAATGAACGACGGTGGGTTTACATGAAATATAGAGCAAATTAAAAACAGATGAAAGTTTCTTAGATCGGAGTATTACAAAGCTAAAAACCAGAACGGTAAAAGCAGCTCCGCTCCGTCCACTTCCCCGTTTTACGAAATTATGGAAGAATTGACGGGAGATCGACCCAAAGCTAACACGGATGAAAACAGTGTTGCAGGACGTGACGTCTTCCTCTCGCCCCTTCTTTAATAAGTACATGTGAGATATGTTCTTCTGAGTCTGCCGTAATTTTGAAGCAGTTAAAAACACGAGCGTCAAATGAAAACTCAGGTAACACACCTCTGCCGGTCTCACTCTGACTGAACTGCCTCACGCTCGTTGCCATGGTAACATTTACACCAAGTTGTACTCTACGCATGCGTGCAATTTTGGATGTGATTGCTTGTAGGGTGCATGTAAACAGAGATTTACATCAGATTGTTGAGTAGAGTGATAATATAAACACCTCAGTCTTAATCTAGAGTTCAATCGGATTACCGAAAATCTCTGCATGTAAACATAGCCAATGTTCCACAGATTGCAGTGATGTACAATTTTCTCTACTTTTGCCGTCAACCACAGCTGTGGAACAACCTGGGTGTTAATTTTTCCAGGAGTCACAGATGCCGAACGTCTCGTCACCCAATATTATACGGCAAAAATATGTTTTGTTTTCCGTCTTAAATACACAATCTACACGGTTAAAGCTCTATTCTGATAAACACTCATTTTTGGTGGTACTCATGTCACCATGGCAACTTTCTTATGGCCTTATGTTGTAGTCGGCTTGGGCGCCGCTATAAGAATAACTCTTTTGTCTAACATAACCATGACTTGTGAAAGACTCTGCCTGTCTGGGAGGCTCTTTTTACACCCAGTCATGTTACTGACCTGTAGTCAATTAACCGAGATGTTCCTCCAGGTATGTTTTTTAAGGATTAGACAATTTTAATCAGCCTTTTGTTGCTCCTGTCACAACTTTTAAATGGGTTGCTGGCTTTTATTTTAAAATTGAAAAATATTTAAAATAAGGTATTTCTATCCATCCTTCCACTGTGAAAACAACCTACTGGCTGCTTTCACTATAAATTAAAGAATGAATTTTGTTTTCTAACTTTCGCACGGTGCCTCAGAAATACAAGGTTCTTTTGTGACAGCAGATTTTTTCCCTTCAGCTGTGAAACACACCAGACTACCCGTTTAAGCTGAGATACTAACACTGGTAAAACAGTTCCTCCTTTGAGGCGGTATCAATAAACGGCCCTCTACTAAGGCCTTATCATCAACTACCTCTCCGTGTCAACATCAAAGCGGAGCCAGCAGTGGGTCTGTTACGTTAGTCACTGCAGTAATCAGGGATAGCCTGGTATATGGTAATCTGAACTACGGCTCTGAACAGAGCTCTTAGGAAGTGTCTTACTAGCGGGAAACCTAAGCGCCATTAGCAAGTGCATGTTTTAAAACCTGATACAACAGACGTGACACGGTCACCAACAGGACACAGCGTTTAACATGAGAAAGCCGTACACTTTCCTTCTTGCCATCTCTCTTTCCCTAAGCACCACTTTCAACTCTCGCTCTCTGTGGTCACAGGCTTCGCTTTTTGAGCTGAACTAATGTTATCTCTGTCTTTATCTCATGTCGTACTCTCTATTCACAGTGGCTGGCTTTGTGATCGCTATTGTTAGTGAAGAAACCTCCCCAAACAGACACCAGTGCCTGTGAGAGGCCGCTGTAGAGGCTATTGTTTAGCCTTAAGAGGGGTTTTTAGGCTCTTCATGTGTTACAAGACCCATGGGTATGTATGTACGAGTGTGTGTGTGTGTGTGTGTGTGTGTGTGTGTGTGTGTGTGCGTGCGTGTGCGTCTGAGAGGCACTAATGCAGACTGAAGGATAATGAAGACTGCAGGATCTATAATACGAGCTGTTATGCTATACATCAGTCCTGGGAAGCACTGTCAAAATTATCTTAGCACTGTTATTCATTCTATTAGCAATTAAGCAACCTAAGAATTCTTTTCACAAATAACTGAGTAATCTTGCATCCCAAGCAATAAAAACAGACTTACTGAACAATAACAAACCTTGTATTACCTGTCAAAGAGTACAAAATGCTTTATTGAAAAAAAAAGAAAAAAAATGTGTGTATATATATATATATATATATATATATATATATATATATATATATATATATATATATATATATATATTTTTTTTTTTTTTTTTTTTTTTTTTTTTTTTCACAGTAGCCATAAAAAATATATATTTTTCTGGTTTGCCTCAACAATGTTGATAAAATACATTTATACGATGTAAATGCATATAATTTCCAAAGGAACAGGGTGTTCACGCCCCTCATTCGCCACCATTTTATATTGGGCATATTTCATACATAAACAACCAACAGTGTTCTCATGTGCAATAGTATTTTATTTGATGACATTAATAAATTTGCTTCTAAAACACCCATGGTTCGATTACATCAACATTCATCACTTCTAAAAACCTCTTAACAAAACACCTTGCCACCTCTTAAGCATTGGGGGAAATTAATGAGAGATTATTTGGGACAGCCAGTGGTTTTAGAGACTTGCACAGTCAGAAGAAAGAATGGACTCCACTATACACTACCAGTCAAAAGTTTTAGAACACTACCAATCAAAGGTTTAAGAACAGTTCTGTAGTGATCTAAAACGTTTGGCTGGTAGTGATATAAAACGTTTGACTGGCAGTGTACCTAAAACAGTTGGCTGGTAGTGTACTAAAACATTTGGCTGGTAGTGTACTAAAACATTTTACTGGTAGTGTACTAAAACGTTTGGCTGGTAGTGTACAAAACATTTGACTGGTAGTGTACTAAAACGTTTGACTGGTAGTGTACAAAACATTTGACTGGTAGTGTACTAAAACGTTTGACTGGTAGTGTACTAAAACGTTTGACTGGTAGTGTACCAAAACGTTTAGCTGGTAGTGTACTAAAACGTTTGACTGGTAGTGTACTAAAACGTTTGGCTGGTAGTGTTCTAAAACGTTTGGCTGGTAGTGTACTAAAACGTTTGGCTGGTAGTGTACTAAAACGTTTGGCTGGTAGTGTTCTAAAACGTTTGGCTGGTAGTGTATCTAAAACGTTTGACTGGTAGTGTATCTAAAACGTTTGGCTGGTAGTGTACTAAAACGTTTGGCTGGTAGTGTACTAAAACGTTTGACTGGTAGTGTACTAAAACGTTTGACTGGTAGTGATCTAAAACGTTTGACTGGTAGTGTATCTAAAATGTTTGGCTGGTAGTGTTCTAAAACGTTTGGCTGGTAGTGATATAAAACGTTTGACTGGCAGTGTACCTAAAACAGTTGGCTGGTAGTGTACTAAAACATTTGGCTGGTAGTGTACTAAAACATTTTACTGGTAGTGTATTAAAACATTTGGCTGGTAGTGTACTAAAACGTTTGGCTGGTAGTGTACAAAACATTTGACTGGTAGTGTACTAAAACGTTTGACTGGTAGTGTACTAAACATTTGACTGGTAGTGTACTAAAACGTTTGACTGGTAGTGTACAAAACATTTGACTGGTAGTGTACTAAAACGTTTGACTGGTAGTGTACAAAACATTTGACTGGTAGTGTACTAAAACGTTTGGCTGGTAGTGTACTAAAACGTTTGACTGGTAGTGTACTAAAACGTTTGGCTGGTAGTTACTAAAACGTTTGCCTGGTAGTGTACTAAAACGTTTTGCTGGTAGTGTTCTAAAACGTTTGACTGGTAGTGTACCAAAACGTTTGGCTGGTAGTGTACTAAAACGTTTGGCTGGTAGTGTTCTAAAACGTTTGGCTGGTAGTGTATCTAAAACGTTTGACTGGTAGTGTATCTAAAATGTTTGGCTGGTAGTGTACTAAAACGTTTGACTGGTAGTGTACTAAAACGTTTGACTGGTAGTGATCTAAAACGTTTGGCTGGTAGTGTATCTAAAACGTTTGACTGGTAGTGTATCTAAAATGTTTGGCTGGTAGTGTTCTAAAACGTTTGGCTGGTAGTGTTCTAAAACGTTTGACTGGTAGTGTATCTAAAACGTTTGGCTGGTAGTGATCTAAAACGTTTGACTGGTAGTGTATCTAAAACGTTTGACTGGTAGCGTACTAAAACATTTGGCTGGTAGTGTATCTAAAACGTTTGACTGGTAGTGTACTAAAACGTTTGGCTGGTAGTGTACTAAAACATTTGGCTGGTAGTGTACTAAAACGTTTGACTGGTAGTGTATCTAAAACGTTTGGCTGGTAGTGTACTAAAATGTTTGGCTGGTAGTGTACTAAAACGTTTGACTGGTAGTGTATCTAAAACATTTGGCTGGTAGTGTACTAAAACGTTTGACTGGTAGTGTACTAAAACATTTGGCTGGTAGTGTACTAAAACGTTTGACTGGTAGTGTATCTAAAACATTTGGCTGGTAGTGTACTAAAACGTTTGGCTGGTAGTGTACTAAAACATTTGGCTGGTAGTGTACTAAAACGTTTGTCCGGTAGTGATCTAAAATGTTTGGCTGGTAGTGTACTAAAACATTTGGCTGGTAGTGTACTAAAACGTTTGTCCGGTAGTGATCTAAAATGTTTGGCTGGTAGTGATCTAAAACGTTATATATATACACAATATATGTACAAGGTAGTGTATATGTACAAATTCTGGAAGCAAACTTGGAAAGTTGGTCAAGAAACTACACCTGAAGACACCAAACTTTTCAAAATCCATCATGAAACACAAACTAAAGGTGCCATAGATGGAAAAACTGACATTGGCACAGTTGAATAAGGAGACTTTGGTATCTAGAAATGACCATAAACCCCAAACAATTTTGTTTCTCCTACAAAAGCAAAATTTATGTTTGCAATTCGAAAAATTCCAACTACTACATAAGTGTCCTGGAATATTTACCCCCCACCCCCAAAAATTTACATACATTTTCCTCCACTATGGAGAAATTTACTGTTCCAGGTTGTGAAGAGGACGTTGCCATTTTTTATACCCTTTCCAAGGAACCACACTGTCAGCAGGTCAACAGCTTTTTAATCACTCTAACTTGTAAAGGCGCCAGAATGTAACTGCGCACCACTTACGGTGGAATTTAAAGACTTGCAAAACAAACTGCCAAATAGGAAGCTCCCACATCTTTAAAAGATCCTGGTCAGCTTCAGTTTTAAGTTGTTCGGTTGCTCTGCACACTTTACTTTGGACAGAATTAATGCTGTCTTGCATTTACCTACTTCTTTCTGAGCAAGAGACGAGCCAGTCCTCATGATTAAAGAAGCATCGAGTTAACGACCCCCATCAAAAGTGAAAATCAATGCAGTTGCGTGACACCAACTCTGGTCCAGACAGAGCTACTACATATAATGAGATGATCTCAGACTGACCTCCATGTATAAGAAAAGATGAGAGGACTGTGAGTGTCTGTGTGTAAGTGATCAGCTACAAGCAAAGGAATGATTAATGATATGTCAGTCGGCACAATGCCTTCAGGAGACCTGCTGTCTGTTGGAGGATAACCAGAAACACGGCACGCACACACAGAATGAAGTGATAATTTTACGCTTCCCGTAGCGTCCTTTTATGTGCGAGTGCGTTTCTGCTCCTCGTATCTTTTTGCTGTGGACATCTAAACAGGTGCTGACTGATGCTTTTCACACCCGCAGAAAAGAAAGCTGGGATGATTCTCAGTGTGATATTCCCACACAGGTAGAAGGCAGCAGTAGGACAGCTCTTACTATGACACAGAGCTGCATAAGATATTGCTTGTTAATAGTCTTTGTTAATATCTGTCAAATGAACTCACAGAAAAGTACAATATGCAAATAAGCCCTCTAAACAATGACTGAATGCTCTGTTCACAGTTTCACCCAAGAGCTGTAGAACTGCTAACACCAGCAGCACCAACGAGAACATGACTATAGACTGTTACTGATCTAGCTCAACTATACACTGAGCTCCACTAACTCATAAGACTGTATGCACTGCACATTAACAGGTGCCTCAAACTAGAGCTTCAGAGCTGTACAGTCCACACACTAGAAACATCTCTGTATACCTATTAAGCTGTTTACCTAAACATTAAGCTGCTCACTACCTGTGTCTACCTACCACCACTTAATCCTGGCTACGTCAATCACTGCACCTCTCCAGTATGTACATGTAAACCGTATTCACTGGACTAGGGCTGCAGCTATCGATTATTTTAGTCATCAATTATTCTATCGATTATTCCATCAATTAACAGAGTAATCTGATATTTTTTTTTTTGTTTTATTAAAGAGCAATAGGAAATATATAAGATAAATAAGACAAGTGTCTTAACATTTAATTGCTTAAATTGCATATAGTACATTTTTAAAGAAAAGATTTTAATAATATTATTGAAATGTATTATTAGACCTATATATCATACTATAAGTTCACAGGACTGCCTACTGTACACACATTTACTATGCTGAAGCTTGTCCTACACTTGCTGATCCACATACTGCAAACAAACTAAACTGAATATTCTCGCTGTATTAGATTCGGTGCATTTTAGGCTCCAATTGCTACAAACACCACCTGATATTTAGTTTACTGTGATGGAAAAGGTGTGTGTTTTTAACTAGCCATTACATATAACCATAACTAGCATACACGCATTACTAGCCTTCATCTCATCTCACCATCACACTGATTTAAGATCAACGTTATCGTTACTGTGTGTCGCTAGGGGTTACCGTGGGGTTTCTGGGAAAGCTCAGTTACTTGCTTTCTGAAGTTAACTTATTACTTAAATTCCCGGTTCCACCTTAAATGGTATAGAAGTTATATTCTGGCACCTGTAACTGCTGTGTCATTTAAGGTGGAAAGGTGGAATTCACATAAGAAGCTAACTTCAGCCACTTCTTTCTTCAGGTTGGTGCTCAGTAATGGCTCCTTCGGCTAGTTTGGTTTTACAGTAGACTTTGGACACTGTGTATGGTTTTCTCCGGCCGGTCTCTTCTGTTCGTCTCTCCTTACTCTCTCTCTCTTTCTCTATTTTGCAATCTGCGCCATAGAATCATGTCTTCTTCGTATCACCTGACAACACCATTAGCGTGCGCTGTGCAACAGTAAAGTTCATCCATGCAAAACTGTATATGGTTGTAGGGATTAATGTACTATTTGCATTGAAGATTTTTTGTAATTGAGTTACTCGAGTTTCTTGAGGAATCGTTTCAGCCCCTAACTGGACTAATATATATATATATATATATACATATATATATATATATATATATACATATATATATATATATATATATATATATATATATATATATATATATATACACACACACACACACACACACACACACACACACATACACTCAGTTGAAAGCATGTTAAAGAATATATTTAAGGGAACTGCTTTAATTTGATTTGAAGCTGTCCATTAAAAAGAATTCCAAACAGACATTTTTACAAGCAAACAATTTAAGGCCTTAAGAGAACTTTCAGAGTTTAAGAGTATTGAGAGTACTTCAGCTTATGTCAGCATTTTATATGCCAGCTTTTTTTTTTTTATATGTAAGGAGGCTTTAGCTTAGTTTTGGTAGCCATTGTTATCAGTCCAAAACATGATTAAGGAACCTGTATAGAGCCAGAATACTATTATCTCATAGAAATATATGGGAATTTGTGTGTATGTTGGTAGCTTCAAAGTGTCTACCACCTCAGGAAACACTGATAATGGGCTGTTAACTGCAATTATAGTATGTACTGCAATATGTGTTCATGCAGGCCTGCCTTTAACATCCCAACCAAACACTTATTCCATTGCTTTTTTTGCGCTTTTAATATCACAACACTTTACTGTTATTATTATTATTATTATTCTTACAAAAACTTCAAATATCACTATTTAGTTCAGCCGTACTGTTCCATGCTCTACAGGAGCAAGTCTTTAGCACATATAGGCCACCACATGGACTCCCGGAGGCCTAGTGTAAATCAGCAGGGCCGGGTAGAATCCTGTGGAGCACCAAAGCATTTTACCATCAGTTGCTTGCTGTCTGTGAAAAAGCGCACACCACCTTCCTCCGTTTACTGTGTTGGCCCCTCCTAACATCCTTACCTTTGAGCAAGCGACCAAACATCAGTGGAAAAAACTTTCCATTCTATCTTTCTCCTTTCTGGGTTAAATGTTTGCTGCAGTAGTTTGTTGACATCAGCATATTACGGCAAATAACACAGATAAATGACAGGAAGCAGAGATAACATGATACACAAATGAATTGATTGGGAAGAGAGCATTTTTCAGAGAAATGTTCTGATTGCGATTTAAATAAGATTTAAATAACAAACACCTCCCAAGCATTAGTTATACCCATTTAAACTCATGGCAATGAACAGGCATGAAGTATAAGCTTGCATTACTCGCATAAGCCTTGCAGCTCCAGAGCAAGACTGAAGAGGAAAACTTTTGGCACTAAACGTCTTGGCTGATCAATCACACATGGTGTAAAGGCGGGGAACAGTGTACTATTCCTTGAAGAGAGGGATAGTGTGTATAAGGGACATTATGGTCACAAAAGTATTGCTTTAAAAAAACAAAAAAACAAAAACATTTAAATTTAGTAAAAGGCTATTTGCATGTTTAGAGACTCTGCTGAGGCTCCTAATGTGTTCCAGGCCAACGTGTTAGTGATACCATCACAGGCATGTCCTTGCTGAGCCTCATCAACAAAACAAGGGTGTATTTTGGCTTTAATTAGAACTGCATGCTGTTTAACACTGAATGTGGATATTTGTAGACAGATGGCTTTATAGCGACTGGCTACTCTGATAAAATAAAATAATTTTTTCTGCTTCAGGTCTTTCTCTGACATACCAAGGCAGGACAAGCTTATGCTCACCAAATGTATAGATTGTGAGGTAAGTGGTGTGGCAAAGCTGCTACACAGCTACTACAGCCACCGGTTACAGCCTTCTGCTTCCACTACCGCCACATTTTCAGCTGAACATGACTACAGGTGGATAATTATGAAATTTTTTCGACAACCGTGTGACAAGTCACAACCCCTGGACAACTCTCTTTGGGGCACATAATCTAAATTCAGAAGACATTACACTGACTTATAAATCAGGTGTTTACAGCAGTTATGGATCCTACATCTGTCTATGCAAAACATGATTCGATTTTGTATAATTTAAATATATATTACGGCTGGGCGATATCGGGAAAAAATCTTATCACGATCATTTTTCATATCAGTCTATATCGATATATATCACGATATAAATCAAATCATTATTGCCATTTTACTTTAAGTGAGAAGTGAAGATATCAAAAAAAAATTTGTATTTTCTATCAGATAGACAAATGTACTATAGAAAATTACACAACTGTATTTCAAATAAATCAAAAACAAATGGGGAGACAGACATGGACGGAACTTAATTCTATCAACTACGTCTTATAGTGCTATCGAGGAAATGTTATTTCGCAATAATTATCTTTATTGTTTAATCACCCAGTCCTAATATATATATTACAATATTTGACCAAGTTTTGAGAAATAAAATAAATTTAATTTTTAATTACATGAGGCAACACTAGACGCCATATAATCCCATTATTTTTGACATCAATTTAAAATGCCAGATGCCCTTCACATTGCATTAACATTTCACCCGAAACAGACAAATAAAAGTAACCCAAATTAACGGTTTAAAAAATTAAAAAAGTCCTTTTTTTCCTACAACAACAACAACAACAACTGGTAGTTAAGAATGTTTTTTCCTCTCCTTGTGAAGTCCAAAGGTTTTGTGCGACAGTCACAATAAATTAAGTAAAATCCAGAACCTCAAGAACAGACAGCGAAAGTCTCCAGTGAGAGAAAAGAAGAGGAGGGCGGCAATCAGGGAAAGGAAAGGAGGGATGTGAACCTCATCAGGATCAACCTTCAAAAGAGGAGTTATCATAAAACAACATGAGGGGAGGATGCGACGGATGCGGCGGTGGTGGAACACACAGAGGGGCAGCGGGATTACATCCTTGTGTCCGTTGCAGGGCTGAGAGTGTGAGGGAGAGCAGGTCTGGAGTTTTGGTATAAACAGGAGGCCTCGGGTTCAAGACACACGGATCGCATTACCCTGCATTATACAAGGCCATATTTACCACGCTGCCGCGTTAAAAAGACCGATTCCATTACATAGCGCCCTCAGGCTGGGTGTGGGTGAGTGAGAGTGTGCAGGACCACTGGGACCTGCTTCATCTTTTTTTTTTTTCTTGCTACATCATTCCTTTAGTGTCCAGTATTTGTGTGTGTGTCCCCAACCCCTCACGGGACCTCTGTAAGAGGTCATTTGTGTAGTGTCTGCCGCTTTGTGTGCGTAAATCAGATAAGAGTGGAACACAAACCCTATTACAGGCTAAAAGCAAAGGCACGGAGACGCATAAAAACAGCAACGTGAGTACATGTCCGCAGGGACACTGGCTTAAAACCTGCACGGCCATTAAAGACACCTCTTCCTCGCCCACTCAAACACCCACCTCCTACACCGCACCCATCACTGGAGCAGCCAGGCGTCCCGGCCCAACAGCATTAACTCACAAAGAGCATTAGGAGGCAGCTTTAAAGCAGGTGAGCCTCTCAACTCACCGAAAAAACACATTAACGGCACTCAGGCCGGCAGCCTGAAACCAGTACATATCATTTAGAGGACTGTAGTGACAACTTAAAGTCAACAAGCTGTTCAAACATTGACCCGGGTCCCTGTTCAGAAGCGCCTAATACGGCTTTAATCAAATAAGCATTGAGATCTTCAAAAACTGCATTTATTTAACTGATATCATTAAAGCGATGCACCAAAAAAACACTATTTCACTTTTCAATATAAACTACTAGGTTATAAATTTTTTTTTATAAAACTAATATTTTCAATAAGAAAAAAAGCTGAGCTGAAAAACTAAATTATTTGGCAAATTCACTTTTAAACAATTACAGTATGTAGACTTGTCACACTTGGTGCTCAGTTGGGTTTGTACTCTGCATAATCAAATGAGCTGTGTTTTCAAGCAGCATCAAATCTGTAAACTTAAGTCTTTGGGCGTCACATTCTCTTTTAATACTTCAGTGGAACAGAGATTATAAATCTCTTGTCTAGCATCCCCCATAGAAACAGCTAAATACTTCCCACATACTGTTCCACACATCATTCCCTCCCTGTTTCTCTTCTGCTGCTCTAAATGTTTGAATGGATGTTGGCACTGACCACTGCAGGCAAGCATTAAAAAAACAAAAGCGGCATTTTTAGGTTACCATTATGTTAAACATTAAGTTAAATATTAGATTTTGACATTTAAAAGGAGTCAAATTTAGTCTTTAGTTTTTCTTCACCAACATTCAGCCATTTCTCTCTTTTGGTTAAAAAATTTAAATGCCACTTCTGACCACTTTGCAGCTTAAATGCTTCAGTGGCCAAATCCTTAGTACATTCTTTATTGAATTTTTATTAGTGCTATTAAAGTTAACATAACAAAAAACATAAAGCACAAATAATAATACATTTTCTAGTTTCATATTCATATCTAGTTTCAACTTTTTCAGAATAATTTCAGTTTGAAGCTCAGCTGCTTGGGTTCTGAGGAGTTCATATGCAATCGCAATGCGTAGTGATATGCAAAATGCATGAATTTCACCCCGTTCATCGAGCCGTAATTAGAATACTGACTTAAATGGAACCCTGACTGCTAAGACTCATATAAAGTCTTAAAGTTTTATACTTAAAAATGATGTTTTAAGAGTTAAATGAGATTCGTAGCTGGCTGTTCATCAATCAGTGGACGAAAAAAAACGTAGAGCAACTATTTGATACAGCAATAAAACCGGCAGTCTACTAGTAGAAGGACAATTTATTTATTATTTTTAATAATAAAGTATTTTTTCTTGGTTTTTGCAACATATTTGAGTGCTACTGAAATGGTACCCCCTCTCTAAATGCATCCCTTTCACTTCAAAACTAAACAGCTTGAAACTAAGAACAGTATAACACGTCTCTTTTACTTTTGTTTACATTTTTGTTATTTACATACATAACATTACATGATACTGCAATAAACTATTTAAAATATATATATATTTTTATGCCATTAATGCAGCTTTCCTATATCCTTAGCTGTTGTGATGGAAATTCAGCTGCTTAGGTGCTGTTGTAAGGATCCATGAACACAGCGCTCTCATTCAAAAACATCATTTAAAGCATGTTAATCACATTGCCTTGTGACTCTCAGTTGGAAAAGAAAACATGAGTGTAAATGCATGAGCAAGGGAAGTTTTGCGCTTTATTTTTTATTATTTTCTATTATCAGTATATACCAGATGGTACAATTAATATTTTTGAAACCACAAATGTTCTCATAACTGTTAAAAACAAATTCAAAATAAATAGGCATAGACTAAAAATAGCCTGCCCGCAAAAAAACTTAATACATTTTCAGAATATAAGAATAAATTAACGCTGGTCTTCCTCTCTAGTCCTTGTTGTTGTTTCTTTTTTTTCCCCACTACTGATCTTTTATTTCCTCTGGACTAACAAACTAACCAAACCAATAAGCCGAAACAACAGACCCTTATCGCTTAAACTTTCACATCTGGCTGTAACCAAAAGCCCAACACAATTAGTCCAGCAGCCTTAGGGGGAGAGAGGGGGGGGAGAGAAAGAGAGGGAGAGAGAGAGAGAGAGAGAGGGCTAACGGCTCTGTTTAGGGGCGAACTCTGAGAGCATTTCCTTGTCTCTCAGGGGTTGGCTGAGTGGCTGACCCCGCCGGTGTCTCCAGGGGGCGGAAGTAAACCAGATGGGCACAGAGTTGCACTGCTCTCGGGAAAACGGATCAAATTTCTTAAAAGATCCAAGCATGGCTCATGTGAGGCTCTGTTCACACTAACCAGTCCCACTGTGTGTGTGCTTGTGTGTGCGTGTGTACATGTGAAAGAGTGTGAAAAGGTGAAAAGGGTTAATTTTGTTGTACATGTGTGTGGATGCATCATACCAGGTATTTGCTTTTAAGAGTATACTCACAGTTAGCGCCTGGTGATCACCAGAGAAAAGCCAAGGCTCACAGAGAAAAAGCCAGAGCTTATTGTTGTTTCTTAAAATGGTTGTAAAATGTTATGATTACATTCCTTATGTAACGAATAAACACAGCAACAGAATTCAGATGTCGTGTTAACAGAAAAGAGCAGAAGGAAAAAGGCTGAAAGAGTCTTTTTCCCTGCGCTGGCCTTAAAGGGTAGTAATCTAAATTCAGAGCGCGGGAGGATGACGTACATCCAGTGGAGGGTAATAATCTACTTTTTCATCGTTTTGTATCAACATGACTTTTTTTAAAATTCAATACTGTGAATGGTTTTATGCCGTCTGCTTTGGTTATTTATTAAAAAAAAGTGTGAAGTACATGTTCCATGTTTAACTTGGAAAGACAACATTCTGTTTCTGCCAACAGCCAATCACAGCAAGCATCTGGTTTAGCATAATTCGGCCGAATAGCTTGACTCAGTAGAAATATGATTTGAACTGGATATCGCTGTATAAAAATGGGGTTAAAACAAACACTAGTTCACCACATTATGACATTAAGATTATTTATTGACTGTTGAGTGAATGCTGCTCCAGTAATTAATGATGTTTTCCATTTTTATATCAATTACACTCACATACTCACTACTGAATTATGATTCAAATATATTTAGTGCAATATTTCAAATATTCTGCTAAAATAATTCACTTTCTTCCCATAACTTCAATCACTTAACAGTGGTTTTGGTTGCTCCTTTGCTGACTGTATGAATACTGCCACAGTTTTCTTCTTAATCACTCAGTTGATTGCCACTGAGGGTTTTTACTAGAATACTTACACCGTGACCGACTGAAGGGCGTTAAATATATACATGAGTCTACACAGAGCAAAAAGACTAACAGCTGTAGACTTGTAGAGTGAAGGAACTCTAAATCAGGGTCTGAGTGACAAAGAAAGCCATATGATAGAGTTAAGAAGTTCAGAAACCGATCTTCTTAGCAAGGGCTCAGTGACCTCGCTCCTAGGAGTGATTTTAGCATTGAATTAGTTTGTTGATCAACAACTATGCAAAATATCTCATGTATAAAAAAAATAGTTGCTAAAAACCATTATATATCCAAAATATTTTTTTTATATCAGTCAATATCGATGTATCTCATGATATAAATCAAATTATTATTGCCTTTTTACTTTAAGTGAGAAGTGAAGATAAAAAAATGTAATCTTTTGTTAAATTGTTTTTATTTTTTTCAAATAAATTAAACACACACACACATATATATAATATAAATAATATAGTACTACTAAAAACTTATGAACAGTATTCACACACAGACACTGTGTTAAGCAGGCTGTTGCTGGCCCTTTAAGGTCCGGCTGAGGAAAAGACCTAAATTACGCCAATTAGCATAACGGGCGATGATGCGCCGCAAATATGGTCGCGACCACTGAAAGCATGGATTTATCTGGAGCGAGAGATGCAGCTAAAAACAATCACTCACGTGCATCTAAACTTGTGGCAGTGTTTCACACAGAAACACAACAGTGTGGTGCTCTGTCAGCTCTGCACAGTGGAGATAATCGCAACAGTACAAGCATTTGAAGCGCTAACATCCCGTAGCGCTTTATCAACACAGCAACAAGACAGCACCTGTTTACTGGTTTTTCTGATCTTAGCAGATTATTTTAAGATTATTAACACATCTAGCATGTTTCTTTTAGTAGTAGTTAACATTTTCTGTCATCATTTTCTCATATTTTGTTCTTACTGACTGTGACGCCTGCAGTAAACAAATTACTAGTGCAGAGCTTAAGCTGCGTCTACACTCTGTGCTGTGTGTTTCAACCAAACATGAAATGGCTGGAACTCTAGTTCAGCCACCTGATTGGATTGGGGCGGCGCTATTCTCATTCTTATTGGCTATTGTTGTCGCTCAAAACATGATTGGAACTTAATTCTATCGACTAGGTCTTATAGTTATATCTAGGAAAAGTTATTTCTCGATAATTATCGTTATCGTTTTATCACCCAGCCCTAGTCTAACGTCTGTTTAATGTATTGTATTTATTGTTTCTAGTTCATTTGTGTTGCACATTTACGTCTGCACTGTGTACTCTTTGTTCCATGTTGCACCATGCTGTTCCTGGAGGAACGTAATTTCACTCCACTGTGTACTTGTACGTAGATGGAATGACAATAAAAGCCTCTTGACTTGGGGCGTGTGATATAAATCATCTATGATAATATCTGAATTGCGTTAACAATGTGTGAGCTAACGTTATCGAGTACCACAAACTGGGAATAAAACAACAATCAGAACGCCTCGACTCCACCCGCTTTAGTACAGGCTGCTGCGAGTGTGCATTGAGAGTGTCCATACTGTGTGCTAGCATAGGCTAAAGCTGGCATTGCTGCCTAAACAACACACCAAAACACGGCAGTTTGCAGACTTTGTAAGAAAGTGGTCGCCGCTAAAGATCGCTCGATAACTAACCTGTTCCATCATCTCCCAACAAACCACCACACAGAGTGTGAGGAGTATGAAGAGAGTATGAGGAGTATGAAGAGAGTATGAGGAGTATGAAGAGAGTACAAGGAGTATGAACAGAGTATGAGGAGTATGAACAGATTATGAGGAGTATGAACAGATGAGGAGTATGAACAGAGTATGAAAAGGATGAAGAGTATGAACAGAGTATGAAGAGTATGAACAGAGTATGAAGAGTATGAACAGAGTATGAAGAGTATGAACAGATTATGAGGAGTATAAACAGAGTATGAAGAGTATGAAGAGTATGAAGAGTATGAACAGAGTATGAAGAGTATGAACAGATTATGAGGAGTATAAACAGAGTATGAAGAGTATGAAGAGTATGAAGAGTATGAACAGAGTATGAAGAGTATGAACAGAGTATGAAGAGTATGAACAGATTATGAGGAGTATAAACAGAGTATGAAGAGTATGAACAGAGTATGAAGAGTATGAACAAAGTATGAAGAGTATGAACAGAGTATGAAGAGTATGAACAGATTATGAGGAGTATAAACAGAGTATGAAGAGTATGAAGAGTATGAACAGAGTATGAAGAGTATGAACAGAGTATGAAGAGTATGAACAGATTATGAGGAGTATAAACAGAGTATGAAGAGTATGAACAGAGTATGAAGAGTATGAACAAAGTATGAAGAGTATGAACAGAGTATGAAGAGTATGAACAGATTATGAGGAGTATAAACAGAGTATGAAGAGTATGAACAGAGTATGAAGAGTATGAAGAGCTTCGAGAGCTCGCTGTACAAGACAGACCTAAACCAGCTAAGGTGTCTGGCAAAACACACACTCAGCAAACTTCAGCAAGTCATTCACTGAAAAAGAGTCTTTGCCTGATGACGCTGGGAGCCTCCAACATATTAAAATAACGCAAAATATTGTTTATTATCGTTATCAGCAAAATTACAGACAATATCCAGATAGCAGTTTTTGTCAATATCACACAACCCTACTTTTAACACGACCTTTTTTTTTTCAAGAAACAGAATGTTTTCTTATTCATTGATATGAGAAATACGAGTCTATGCCTTGTCTGACTGGTTAAAACTGCGCAGCAGCATTGGCAAGACCACAGAGTTAACAGATGTCACTATAAGGATTTTCACCAAGAACAAAAAGAACAAAATTTAGAAGAAACCAAATTGCCCATCATTTGTGTTCTGCTGTTCTCATGATGGCACGCTGTGCTTGGACCCACTTGTGATGTAATTGTTACATAAGTTTACAAAAATAAAACTGTTGAAAATTAAATTCTAAAAAAAATTCTAAACGATTGTTTTGTTTACAGTTTGAAAATAATAAATAAATAAATAGGACCCACAACCCCCCCCCCTCCACCAAAACAAAATTTGATTAGCTAAGAAAAAAAAAAAAATACAATTAAATCTATGTTCCACACCCATTTCACCAAACAGCAGAGAGATGTCAGTTAAGATATGATGCTTCAACAGGCAATGTAAAAAAAACAACCACTGCACAGGCACTGGGAGTGAAGAAAAAAAAGAAAAAGAAAAAAAAAAGAAGACTGTTATTTTGGGATGATTCAGTCCACGGAAGAATAAACTACAGGCCACCTGCCATAAATTTCATATTTCCGAGCCTGTGATCTCTCAGGTGCTGTGTGTAACTCTATACGGAGGGTGGCCCTGCAGGGAGGCCTGCATGTAGATGAATGAAGGAACACTAACCGGTTCATGGCCAGGCCACAGAAGTGAGAAAGTGAGCTGGCGGTGCCTCGCTGGAATACGGACAATGAAAAAAAGGCAAACAGACAGAGGTAAACATAAAATATGCATGTAGCTGTGACCTCAAAACAATTCCGTTCAAAAACTATTCTTCAGGAAATGATCGAGTGCATCAGGAAATCTATTTTTTTTATTCCCTCATCATGATTCAACTGCATGATTCTTTAGTGGAATATGAATGTGTCATGTGCAGGGCTGCACCTAAAGATTAATTTATCTAACAATTCTTTTTTAGATCAGTTGCTTAATTAAGTTTTTAACAAATTGTTTGATTACTCTAATGCTAGTGTGTTAGGAATTAAATTTTTTATTATTTTGTAATGAATTTGTAACCAATGGATGCTTTTCTGCATATGTATGTAAGTATATATGCGTGTGTAGTAATTTATTTTCAAAAGAGCACAAGGGGCTGATGACCCTGTGCTGTGGGGCGAACGGAAACACAAGGAAATCGCATGGTCATTCTAGACTTAATGTATTAAAGGGTACCTTAAACACATGTGATCTGTAAATGGTTAAAGACTAAAAGACAGACAAGACTCCAGACAGTTTGTGGACTATATATGTTGCAGAAAGCCATTTCAGAAGTAGCTACGTGTGTTTTAAAGCTCCCGTGGTATCGAGAACAGTCAGGTATCTATACTGGACTATTAAGAAATGGTTAGTAATGCGACTTTTCAAGTGTCACTACTGAAAGAAACACGTTACACGTGTTAATAATCTTAAAATAATCTGCTAAGAACAAGTAAACAGGTGCTGTCCTGCTGCTGTGCTACAGGATGTTTGAGCTTCAAGTGCTCGTGTATAGCAGTTGTACTGTTGTGATCATCTCTACTGTGCAGAGCTGATAGAGCACCACACTGTTGGGTTTCTGTGTGAAACACTCCCACAACTTTAGATGTACGAGAATCATTGTTTGTAGCTGCAGCTTGCGCTCCGGATAAATCTATGCTTTCAGTAGGCGCAGCCATCTTTACGACGCATCGACGCACATTATGCTAATCAATGTAATTTCGGAATCTATTCAGTCAATCTATTCAGACTGATGATTAATTACATGTTAATGACCATCTATTGAATGCAGCTTGTTTTCGGTCCTACAGTAACCAGTATAGTGTGTAGTGACCTCAGCCACACAAAGTAATTGTACAGTTTGGCACCTGCATGATGCATCACGAAGGCATTCCACTCTGACGGACACGCCACACAGAATTCCATTGCTCTCAGAGTTATGAATATATATAATGGAGCTTATTTAGCTAATCAAATTTGTAGTAATAATTAGAAGTAAGAAGACGTACAGGCTTAATTATAACAAACTGTGATATTAGTAATGATTATCGCTGTGTCATTATTGCTGTTATTGTTATAATTGTAGTATTTTAAATAAATTCCTTTTTGTTTTACATCATTACATCATATCACTTTTGGCTGAGATGCCATATTTAAGACCTTGGTTCATATCGGCAAGCCCCAAAACACAAAAAACCTATTAGCCATTGTTGCTGTCGATCAAACTGTACAACTGTGCAAACAGAAGATGTACTGATTTTCTTGCCCACTAAAAATAGAGCTGTGGCCATACAGTGACATCACAACACAAATAAATAGAAGATATAAACAATACACAAAACTAAATTTTACCTTTTGAAAATAGAAGGCTAATTCTATTTTGTGCTCAAAACTGAGCACACTTACTAGATTATAACTGATTTTAGCAGCCAAAAATCAATGCAGTCAAAATCACCTTCAGTCTGATGCATCCTGATGCAATTTCAAACAGTTATGTGACATCCTGCACTACTGGACACACCATGTATAAAGGAGGGATCTGACAGACTGCAAGAGGGTAACGTATTTATGTTGTTCGGGAGAGAAATTGTTGACAGAAAGGCCTTCAGTACACACTCACACAGACCGGATGCAGATAATGTACAGACAGTAATAGCTTTAAGAGCAGGCCGCTCTTTCCTCCAGATGGAAGCCCTTATGGGAAACAAACATTTGCACATGTGCATTCATACAAACACAAACACACTCACAAACACAAAAAGGCTCAGAGGGGCCAGAACACAGTCTGCCGTTAGCAAGACACTAGCTTACAGTAAGAGGGTGGATAATTTGCAACGTTATATCTTGCGGGTTTGGACTGTGCCTTTAACAATTCTCCTTCATCCTGTGGTAAGACTGACAAGGTTAAGGAACAGGGAGGAGGTGGGGTGGAGGTAGGGAGGAGGTGTGGTGGAAGTGGGTTGGAGTGGAGGTAGGGAGGAGTCGGGGAGGAGGTGGGGTGGAGGTAAGGAGGAGGTGGGAAGGAGGTAGGGTAGAGGTGGGGAGGATGTAGGGTGGAGGTAGGGAGGAGATGGGGTGGAGGAAGGAATTGCAAAACCTCTCTTTCCATGGGAAAAAAGCCAGGTAGCCAAGGTTTACAGGTTTAATACAAGAAAGAAAAAACTAATAATAATATAACAATAACAACAACAATAATAATAATAACAACAACAATAATAATAATAACAACAATAACAGTAATAATAATAATAATATCCTTGAGTATTGCTTTTAGTATTGCCAGTACTTCTAGAACACTGAACAATAATTTGTGACAAACAATCCAAACCCTGCAAAAAGCAATGTTTTCAGGTTTTAAGCCACTGTATTAACTTTATATTGTGCTCCTATGGTTCCTTCTTTTACAAAAACTGAATTACAGAAGAATGTTCGCCATAGCCTTTTTTAAAGCAAAGCACTACCACTTATCATTTTTGTCTATTCAAAATTAATCTAAAGCAACAACAAAAAAAATGTTTATTATGAAACTGTCTTTATGCATCATGCACTTCAACTAATGGTCGACAAGCAATTGTGACATACAAAGTAATAATACAAACAATTTATCTAAATCATCTAAATATCTTATGTTGTTTTCCTCTCATTATGCACTGATTTTCAGGTCTTTTCCAAGGCTGGCCACCATTGCCAATTAACCAAGCTTAAACAGCAAAAACAGCTCCAATGAGAGGGGGTGGGCAATCACAGCGCCATCATTCAAAAGCAGGGCACACCGTGGACAGTTCGCCAGTCCATCCCATGGCCAACACTCACTCATGCATGCACACACACCTACCGGCAATTTAGAGTGAGGATCAACCTAACATGCATGTCTTTGGACGTGTGAGAGGAAACTGGAGTACCCGGAGGAAACCCACTCAAGCACAGGGAGAACAGGCACACTCCACACAGAACAGCCTGGACTGGGAATCCAACCCAGATCGTCTTGCTGTGAGGTGACAGTGCTAACCACTACACCACCATGCTGCCTAATTACAGCCAATTAAAGTCAAATGAATGCAAGTGGTCAGCAAGCAATGCTCACTGATGCGTTCAACAAACAAATCTCTGCTTTGTGTGTCACAGCCCTCAATTACAGTACCGCCGTACCACCGTAAGACATGGATGAAGGGGTTTAGCAAGTTTGGGCAGGAAACCTTCTTAGGACGGTTAACTGCTTTAAGAGGGTGGGTAGGTGGGCCCTTCATTGCCCGTTCCACGGGGACCGTGATCATTTTGTGCACCCACAACTAATAAAATTGAAAGTGGTCAATGTTGACGCTCTGTCGGACTCCTTTCTCACAGATATGAATAAAGTTTAACAGCACGTTCATTTGACAGAAAATTGACTGAAAAAGTTCTCACATCCATCAACAACAGGCCATTTACACATCCACTACTGAGCCAACATTCGCGCACACATCTTTTTTCTGCCCAAATCCGTGTTATTGCCAAACCTGACGGCATGCAGCGAAGACTGCCAGAACACACCACACTGGCTGCCTTATAAGTACAAAAACTCTCTCCATCTCTTTTCATACATTCCACATTTCCCTGCTTTATCTTATTATCCCTCGACTAAAAAAACTCGTCTAGAGTTTTAAATCTATTAGCAAGCACATTCTTGTGTTTTGATCCTTTATTGAGCGATGAAATAAGAGGGAGGGAACTACTGTCTGCCAGAGTGTGCAGCGAGACACAGAGACCATGAAGAAAAAGAAAGTAATAAAGGATGTACCTAAGCAAGAGATGACTCTGACATTAATGATCAACGGTGACACCTAAGCTGCTGTTTATCACAGATCTGAATCTTAACTGTTCTTTGTGGGTGTGAAAAGAAAAAGGAATAAGATTTATATTGTGGTATTTGTAGACTTCCCTGTAATTTAAGAAATTAAGTCAGTGAGCGCGTAGAAAACAGAAACAGAAGAGCCGTTTTCCCCCCTCAAGTAACCCACCTTGGTGAAGAACACAGAAAGATGAGTCTCGCTGCCAAGAATCCATATAGGGAACTTTGGAGACTTGAGAAACGATCCAACCTGAAAAGGAGGAAAAAAAAAAAAAAAAAAAACAACAGAGAAGGGATGAGTGCCAATCTCCATACCAATGGAACGATAACCAAGCCAGCTACATTCTGAAACGGTTACTGTCAGTCCAGTTTCTCAGTTACAAAGAACTAAAAAAGAACTTGTGTACATGTTCTGTATTACACAGATTGTAAAGAGTAAGTATCTGGACTGTAATTATCTGGACAATGCTTGTTTGTGGCTTCGGCTCTGTTCTGGAATTGAAGAATGACTGTGAGGTTAAAGTGCGGAACATAGCTTCAAATCAGAGACCACCCTTTGTTTGTTTTAATCTTCAGTCTAAGAGTATTTAGTAAAATGTTTTTCACTTTCAGCATCTGGAAAAAAGATGTCTCACAGAAATTTCACACAAGCCTCAGTGATATTTATCCATGCGCACTGTAAAAACACATCCAAAGTGCAGTCTGCCTTTTCTGCTTCTCATAATCCAAACGATTCCAAACACATTAAGTGATTTAAAGGTCTGGAAGAACTGAAACACGAGTGCAGTTTAACATTCTCCTCTCTCTGAGATGAAGATTTTAAAGCCTGCAGAAAGATGTTCTGAAATAGTTTTTTGTTATAATTTATTGTAAGATTGTTCATGTTTTTGTATAACACTAAACGTTGGTGTTATGCTAAACAGCTAGCCAAGTTTAAATAGGAAAATAAATAAATAAATAATAATTAAACTAGCTGATCTGAGAACAGTCTTGGTGCGGTCTTAAGATTCCAATGATACCTTCATTGGTGCAGCAGTTACTTTCTCACTCAGCAGATCAGAGCGATTCATTGCTGTTACGTTTTTTTAATGGGACAACATTTCTGTGTTCTTGTTCTGTGCTCGAGCACAGTTAGCGTTCACACTAGATGTGTATTGAGTCTGAATCCAACTAAACCGCTCCTCGGTCCACCTCTTTAAGCGGGCCTGGGAACAGTATGGTACGCAGAACCAGGCATGGCCCAGAGTGATCACACTAATCAAGTGAACTGGACTTTGGGGATTAAACATGCTTGCACACAGTACAGATCACATAGTGTGAATATACTATATGAAGAGAGATTAGTCTCAAGACAATTGACAAATGTGTAAAAGATAATTCACCAACTGCACACACTATTCACAAATGAGTTTAACTATTCACAAATAAATATATCCCAGTCTGTGTCTCACGGCTTGTCATTTGTACAAATTCTGTTAAATTTATGAATACATATTTTTGATTTTCATAGACGCATTATAATATGTGAAAATGAATTTGTTTGGTTATATTTGTTTGGCTTTAGGTCCTGCTGAGCTGTTTGCTGTGAAGGAAAATGAAAGACTGCCCATTATTTAGCCCCTGAAACAACAGAAATCGTGAGTGTAACTGAAGCGTCCGTTTCTCTGAGTGACGCACGTACACGCGAAGGGATTTCGGCACAACTTCTGTTAACTGATTAAGTTAGAGAACCAGCTCAACTACAGCAGTTTAACCAGTTTAAAAAAACAGCCAATTTAGTTTATTACAAATCCGACTTGCTGCTTTATTATAGCGATGTTTAATCTGTGCTGCATCTTCTTCTCTTACACAATTCCGCCAAAAGCAGCAGTGCCCCCTAGCGGCAGTGTGTTCGCATGTTCACTACATTTGTTAATGGAGCTGTATTTGTGTGTGCATATGCAATGAAAATATAGACAAATCTGTTCATTTTCACATATAATTTATAATATATGATATGAAAATCAAAATATGTATTTATAAATTTAACAGAATTTATACAAATGGCAAGCTAAGAGACACAGACTGGGATATATTTATTTGTAAATAGTGAAACTTATTTTTGAAGTGTGTGCAGTTGGTGAATTATCTTTTAAACATTTGTCAGGTGTTTTGAGACTCTCTCTCCATAACACTGTCGCTGCAATTATTGGCTATAGGAGCCTGTTGCTGTTAACATGAGAACCAAAGCACGCCATTAATTAATCTATCACTGGCAAAATTCTCATTGGCTGTCGTAAATTGAATTATATGTGGTATATAGTCAAGAAGCACACGGCAAACTGACCACAGATCATAGCAGAGTATGAATAGAACACTAGACACATTATAACTGCAAAGAATACCTTCAATCAAAAACTACTTAACATCCAGTATGGTGAAGGGTTGTAATATGCAACCAGACAGATGTAAAGATGTAAACCACTAGTAAGCCTCAAGAACACACCACAATGCTGTATTAAATGTCCAGAAAAACATCACCATATCAATTAATTCAAATTATATGCATATGTATCCCTGAAATGGGTGAACTGTATAAAGGGATCAGATTCCTGGTTCACATTTTATAAATAGAAATATGTTGATCTAAAGCTGATGTACTGCTCTTCAATCTCATTACATCATTAAAAATCTAACTGTCCAAATGAGTCTAAAAAAATGTCACTTCCAACAGGTAGGGTTAGCCAACAAAGCAGTAAAATGCTAACCACAATAACTTTATAATCCCAGCTGCCTTCATTACCTGCCGTGGACAAGACTGGCCAGAGCACCATCAAAAATGTGTGCAAATCACAAGCATGCTCTTTAACAGCAATAAATCTGTTGAGTAGAGCTTTTTCAGTAAACACTGATGCAGCAGGTGTATCACTACATAACATCTGAACTGTGAACAGCTTTAATACATGTACAACTTATTTCATTATGATATGCACAACTTCTTGTTATATGCTCAAACTCAACAAGGGTCATGAACCATTCAGAGGAATCGCATAGACAAACAGTTCTGGCCTCTGGATCGTAATCAAATTCCAAGTTTTTTTTTTCCTTTTTGCGGAGTCAGCAGTTTGACAGCGACAGATGATATATGAGACACGCAAGCCCTGCTGAATAATCATGTTTACGGTGAGCTTTCTGAACCGGGACCAGACTCCTGCTATTTTCAGGCTTAAGTCCAACAGTGTGTTCAAACATTACAGTGCTGAAGGACCTTCTCCGTCACTCATCAGGTACATATTAACCCCAGGTAGAGGACATGTACAGTACTGAGATACTGTACAATGTTTCAGGCAAATGGGTGGAGGACTACATGAATATTCCAATAGAGGCTCAGATGCTCCTAAATATGAGGTGATACATTCTTGCTCTCCTCCACTGCAAACAGGGCTGGTGGTAAAGATCCTGAAGCTGCGCTCAGTGAGGTGCCATTTCAAATAAACCAGCTCCTTAATTACGGCTTTGCTTTCAGCTTTGCGCTCCTTTCCTCAGGTTAGAACAATACGTTCCGGCACAGGCATGCAAAATATACAGCCTGAGTGTTTGCGTACTCTCTGCTTTGGACTCTAAGCATAACTATTTTTCCAATTTGGGGTATGACAGGTACAATAAAGCAGAAGAAGGCAAAGCTTTACATCTGAACATCAGTTTATAGAGTGTACCGCTACAACATCTATTATCGATTACGATGGACCAACAAGAAAACATGGTTGTTTGAATATACAGTTATCTGGACTCATCTTAGAGTATGTTTTCTCAGACAGGTAATTTAAATAAGCCATGTGTAGTTTGGAATTCTAAACAGGGATGCACTGTAGGGTGATATCAGTATCCAACATTTTTCATGAAAATATCTTTCAATGCTGACCCACAAATTTACATAGTATGTAAGGGATTTCTATGTCTTCGATGATTGAAGATATCAAGACACAAGCCGCCCTATATCGCATTTTATGATAATCAAAATGAGGAAGAGATGGTAAGCACATCCTCTCCAAACTTCCATCCAACTCATCTATAAGTATTACCCATCAATTTTTTGTAATTATCAATAATCTATTAGTGATTCTGGCTTCGAGCTGTATGCCATCTTGGTTTATAAAACACCAACATGGCATATAACTTGGGCTAATTACAGATTCAGGTGACAAATCTATACGCCTTATTGTAGTATAGGTACAACAGGCAGCACTATGGAAGTAAATCATGAAATTGACAGAACCATCTTATACATGTTGCCTTTTACACTAGCTGCGTATAATACATGAATGTTTAATTATAACATATACTATCAAATACTGTTATGTTCAGAATATTTAAAATGCAGATATTTGAAAAAGTTTCTCAATTTTAAAAGTTGGCCCACAGTCTGAGTTTATGAAACATGAAAAAGGCTGTAAAGTTTTATGTGTTGTATTTTAACGTTTTTTTTCTGTTAAAAACTACGGGTGGGCAACCTATTAGGACTGACCAGTTTACATCACAAGAAAATGTTCCTCAAATACACTGGCCATTTTTGGAAACGAAAAGTTATTTATAGGACTTATTTTGAACATTTACACTGTGTACCCACAAAAACATGATTAACATGGATTCAGGCTCTCAGGGGCTTTAGGTACAATGTGTTAAAAACCTCCATCTTGAGCAGCAAGTGGTCTCTCATTATCAAAAACATGCAGAAAGAAAAGTTCAAACAGCAATGATGTAAAGAGCGAAATGAATGTAGAAGAAGAGAGCAAGAGGGGGCTTGATTAAATAATCAGCAAATAAAAAGCAATCTATCCTACATACACTGAAAGTTTAAGAAATAATGACTTGTTTTCAATATGAATGAATTAATTCAGTCTTTCTTAAAGCATCTCTAGCAGAAAACTGGAGAAATTAATATTTAACCAAGCAATAAATCTAGTTCCTCAGCTGAAAACTTCTCACACAAAGACTATAAAGAACTAACTGGTCTAGACTTTAAGCTAAGTATAGTGAATGTTCTGTTTGATGGGTTGCCTCAAGCTAATGAGTTAATTTTGCTTAACACAGGGACATAGTAGCTATTCATTTTGCTGTTATTCAGTGCATCTTCCAAGTGCCTGCCAGTTTCTGCTAATGAGAATCAACTGTTCCTCCATCCAGGCGTAGCATTTCCTTCAGAGAAACACCCTGCCAGACTATTTTTTTTTTTCACTTTTTCTGTAGTTCAATTTCACACTCTCTTTCCCAAACATCTTTTTAAAAGTTATTTTCTTCTTTTAGACCCCACAAAGTACAATGTTGTTTAAATGCAGAGTGTTTGTTATATATATATATAAATATATATATATATATATATATATATATATATATATATATATATATATATATATATATATATATAAAAACTTTAAAGTGAGATTTGGCTTTTACCCATTTTCCACTGTTTTGTTAAAAGCCCTGTGGTTTGACTCATGTGTGAAAATATTCAGGGAAAAAATTAATTTTCATTTTGCCTTTTATGTGGTAAAACTAGAATGCTTTGACTGTATTTTTGTATAATGTTGTGTAAAATTCCACCGTTTTAACCATATTTCTTATGTTTGGTTAAAATTCCTCCGTTTTGACTGTGTTTTTATATAATGTTTGTGTAAAATTCCACTGTTTTAACCATATTTTTATGTTTGGTTAAAATTCCTCAGTTTTGACTGTATTTTTATATAATGTTTGTGTAAAATCCCACTGTTTTGACAGTATTTTTGTATATGTTTGTATTCGTTATGGTGCAGATTGATGCATTTGGAAAGTTAAAATCCACTATGCTTGTTGCAGAGCGTTATTTTGCTATGATTGGATTAGTCACTGCAGTTGGCTGAGGTTAAACACTTGAGGCCAAGTGAGTTGGAAGCAGAACAACAGCAGAACCACCACAAACACACTGACAGCTTCTGGCTTCTGGAAACAAAAACAATTTTACATGGTTGTGGGAGTTTAGTAACTGTCCAAACTGACGGTCCTATCGGTTTAACACACTGGTTTCTCTGCTGGGCGATCGGGGGAAGATTGTTATAGATTATGGATGCAGGGGTACTGCCCTAACAGTTCCCTCTTCACTTCCTTTGGGTGTGCCTGTCTACAACATATGATGCAAAATAACCTGTCAATCATTTATGGATTTCAAGATCTTCTTACTGAGCAGGCCCAGCATAATTCAGTATATGTTGGAGGGGACAGCCATTAGCCCCTAAGTAGCTATAGTGTGCCTTATTAAAAAAAAAAAAAAAAAGGTAAAGGTTATGTAAAGATTATCATATGAGAAACTGGCTGGGGCGCAGAAGAAAAGGCAGCAGAAAAACTATGGTGAATTGAATGCTGGGCGCAGTAACACTCTATGAACAGAACAGGGCATCAGTATGAGACTGGGCCACTATAATAGATTGATGAGTAATGGTTTCCAACCCCCTAAAACCCAACATGGCAAAACAATTCCAAGCAACTGGTTCCCTGTATCAACATCCAAGTCTGTGCACATTACATTAAAAAAAACACATTTTGAACCTTCACATATTTTACTAAAACAAGTCAAGACTAACATCATAAGTGGTACTTGGCTAGATCTCCCAGTCATAATGCTTCCAGACTGGGCAAAACACCCTGCCATCAGCTTTGCTGCCATCAGCTGTTTTGTATTTGTATGTTGTAGTATTTTAAATTTGATTAGTAAATAATAATATAATAATAATAATAATAATAATAATAATAATGAAAGTCTTAAATTGTATCATTAAAGTGAAACTGAAGATAATAATTAAATGTCCAAAAATCCTTGACAGTTGCAATCCTAGGTTTTATTAGATTTTAATGCATTTATTAGTTATAAATAATATTGTCAGGACTTACTTATGGCCGAGTTTTTTGCATGCACCACTGGTCATAACCACTAGTATATTTTGTCTTTGTTCTGACATGTGCATACCTTGCAGTATCGCAGTGACTCCATTAGTGTGAGAAAGCCAACAGAAGCCTGTTCATGGATCCCATGAAGCTCTGAAGAGAGAAAGAGAGAGATCAGCATGTAAACATGCAAACCTGGAAGGCAGAGGCGCACAACTCCTGGAGGGCCGCTGTCCAGTTTAAACGCACCAGATTCAACTCATCTGTTATTTGCCAGGTTTAGCGTATTCAAGCAATTCCTTTAATCAGCTTTGTAACGTTCTGGTTTGCAACATAAAGCTGGTAAACAAAACACTTTAAATGATGCAAGATTTATTATCATAACTAGTAACAGCTGTTTGACTAATTCACTGATAGTAAGTCCTAAATAACATGCAACACTGCCACCTAGTGTTCAAACTTAAAAAAAACACTGGCAGAATCTAACACCTACACAGTACAAAGTTTGACAGTTTAAGCAACAGATAACATACAAGTAGAAGTTAATAATCTTACTCATTCCAGAACATTCCCGGTCTCCATCCCAGACATTGGACACAGCATGCCCCGTCACCAGGAGGTTGATCAGACTTTGACTACAGTCAGGTAGGGGAAAAAAGGGAGAGAGTTAGTAACAAATAAGACAAATAAGGGTTTTAGATTAGCACTTTTATCCTGAAAAATTGAACTTTTTTCTTCATTGTTATTTAAATACAAAAGTATCAGAGAAGTACCTCAGCTGGAAATAAGTAAAACTCTAATAGCTTTATAGAGGTACAGTACAACACTTAACATCCTCTTTCATAAATGGCATAAGGCAAAGTCAATTAAAACTAATATGCGCTCATCACTCTGCGTATAGAGATGCATATCATCGCTGTCCAATGAAAAACAAGTAATTGCAACTTTACAGGAGTGAACAAAAACATACAAACCAGCTGTTTTTTCCAAGCTGTTTTGGAGCTGTTATTGGTCAATTTTATTTTTTACACAATGTAAACGACCATTGGCGTGTTCAAATCGACATAAATTGAGATACAAAAATTGCATGTCCAATCATGCTTTAGGTAGGTATCATGCAGACGTTATACACTCTGGTTAAGGGATTTTATTAAATTCAAACAATTTCACCAAGTACAACAAAACACACCCCACTGGTTAAAACTTCCACGACCACCCAGAGTGTAAATCTTCACGTAAAGTAATACAATGCAAAAAGGTTAGCGGCAGGTTAGAACTAAACTCTGCAAGAAATAGTATATTTACAGGAAGAGCCACTGCAAAATCAGCTCAGACTGATTAGCGTTGTTCTATGATGCCGGTCTGTTGTAGGGACAGACGATGGGGCAAAAATATACTTAAAAGTTTCACAATATGCATTACATTATTTCATTATGCAACAAAATGTTCAAGTAGTGGCAAATAAAAACTGCTATCAAATATATTTTCATTCAAGATTGGCTGTACTAGCGCCAGCAAAACAGAACCAATAATGCTCTTTATAGAGATGCTGGTGGTCAGTGTTTGTAATGATATTCATGCTTCGATCAAAGATCGCTCTGTCTTTAGTTTATCTGCCATTTGTATAACCCAATTCAGAACAGAAAGCTGTGATTAGTAAACCTCGCTCGGCCGGTATTAAATTGAAAAGGTCATGTTTTTGTAAATATATACTTATGCACAATTTGATACCTGCAACATGTTCCAAAAAATTGTGACTGGAGCGTGTTTACCACTGTGGTACATCATCTTTTCCATTAACAGCACCTAATAATCATGTGGGGAGTGAAGACATGTCTTGGAGCCATCGTTGTTGGGCATATACATCCCAGATGTTCAGGTTACCACCTAAAACTATGCCATGACAAAACCTAGGATTTAGACATCACACTAATAAACAATCTGGCCTGTCTTTTTCCTGTTTGGCCTGAAGAACACAACCATTATTTACATTTTAAAATTCTGTTGACTCTTCAGACCACAACACATATTTCCACTGTGCATCAATTCATCCCCGATGATTCCAAGGCCATCAAAGTTGTCAGGATCTGGCGTCCACTGTTTATAATAAAGTCTTCACTTGCATTTGTGAATGCATTGACCGCTGTATCTACTGACCACAGTTTTTCCAAACCATTCCATGTGCTGATATCCATCACAGAGGCGTACCGGTCTTAAATGCGGTGCCGTCTGAGAGGCTGAAGGACTCGGGTGTTCAGTTGTGGTTGGGAGATTTCTCTGGGTTCTCTGTATATTTGGTATTATTGGGCATAGGAGTGGGTAAAATACCTAATAGAGATGGACCGATCAGCGTTTTTGAGGCCGATTCCAATCGCCGATCACCTTTCAGCACGATCGGCTGATGGCTGATACCGATCGAGGGCGGGGCTATTAGACATGGCAGGGCTACATGTAGTTATTAGCGCAAGCAAGTCATGAAACATGGTTGAAACTTGTTTATTACCATTTTTAACGAGCTCATACAAAACAGCATAATATTTTTAACAAAATTGTCAGTAAATAAACAAAGTAAATCAAACAAATATCCCCAATAATGCAATCATTCAATTTAGACCCTTAATTTAAAATGAAAAAAATTATTAAATAAATACAGTAAAAACTGTCATTAAACGAAGACTCTGATTATTTTAAACAAAAAACTGCAATCATTAAATGTAGATCTTGAATTGTCGCTGCTGTACTGTTCGTACCGGTCAGATCTGGTCTGTACGATGTTCTGGGTTATCTGTTTTGTGCTAGCTCTGCTGTTTACTGACATTCACTGTATTCAGTCGCGTGGTGTACTCTTAAAAGCCGTATCAGATTAGTAGTGTTAAATGTCTTTTTCTTGGTTCCCCACCGAGACACGCTGATTTTACTAATTTTACAAAATGTCCTGGATGAGTCTGTGTCACATTCGGCAACAAGCTGCCAGACGGACGCAACGCAAACTGTTCTTGCGAGGTGTGCCACTTTAGTCAGTCTGTCGAAAATGAAAGGGTATGTGTTTCCACCTAGCAGTTCAGATAGGAATTGCAAGGACCTGAGGGGGTTTCAATGAAACGCTAGCTGGAAATACAGAAATTAAGCTTATTTGTTTAACGCCATTGATCTCTCGGGATCGGCTAAATTAGAGAAATATCGGCCGATCACTGATCACATATTTGGATTAAAAATCGGCCAATACCGATACATAGCCGATCGATCGTTCCATCTCTAATAACTAAAATCCTCAATTGCTCATTAAAAAATGTGCTTACACCGTTAATAATCAACCAAAAAACAATAAAGTTGATAAGCTAAGCATTACTTATTTCTTTGTACTGTTTTCTTTTCAGGTCAAACTATATTTATAAATCACAGCTTTCTGCATTTCACATAAAGCCCCAACTGCTTTGGAAGTGAGGTTTGCACATAAGCCCACCATGTTTAGATGCCACATACATCTTACCTGCCATGGCCATACACAGGATCGATGAGTGGTTCTGAAGTGTCCTCTATCTCATTTTTTATGTTCTCAATTCCCTGCAATCACAATAAAATTGAGGAATTGTGGAGTTGCTATATTCACACACACACACAAATCATGACTAGAAAGAGCATGCTTGTGCACTGAGATTACAACTATGTAGCTGCAGCTATCAATTATTTTAGTAATCAAGTATTTTATCGATTATTTCATCGATTAATTGGGTAAAATATATATATTTTAAATTAAACAGCAATAGTAAATATATAAGATAAAATAAGACATGTTTCTTACCATGTATTGCTTATTTGCATATAATACAGCTTTAAAGAAAACATTTTTAATAATTACTTTTATTGAAATTTATTACTAGACCTATGTATCATACTGTAAGTTCAAAAGACTGCCTACTGTTCACTCATTTACTCTGCTGAAGCTTGTCCTACACTTGACACACTTAGCGCAAACAAAATAAACTGAACATTCTCGCTGTGTTGGATTTGGTGCATTTTAGGCTCCAAACTTACTTTCTTAACGAGTCATTACATATAACCACAACTAACATACACGCTTTACTAGCCTTCATCTCAACTCACCATCACACTGACTTAAGCTAAATGTTATCATTACTAT
Source organism: Megaleporinus macrocephalus (assembly GCA_021613375.1). NCBI lineage: Eukaryota > Metazoa > Chordata > Actinopteri > Characiformes > Anostomidae > Megaleporinus > Megaleporinus macrocephalus. The sequence goes on along the minus strand of CM038727.1, from coordinate 24,656,689 downwards.
ATGTCGCTCTGCTCTGTGGACTGACGTGTAGACTGGCTGTTTCTGCTCAGATGCTTAGACAGTGATGTGGTGCTCAGCTAGGGGTTACCGTAAACCTCAGACTCACTATCAGTTTGCTGGGAAAGATTAGCTACTTTCTTTCTGAAGTTAACTTCTTATTTGAATACCTTGTTCCACCTTAAATGGTATAGAAGTTACATTCCGCCGCTTCTAACTGCGGCATCATTTAAGGTGGAAAGGCGGAATTCACATAAGAAGCTAACTTCAGCCACGTCTTTCTTCAGGGTTACGCTCAGTAACGGCTGCCCCGGTTACAGTAGTTCGGTTTTACAGTAGACTTTGGACACTTTGTGTATGGTTTTCTCTGACCCATCTCTTCTGTTCGCCTCTCCTTATCTCTCTTTCTCTATTTTGCAATCCACGTCTTCTTCGTGTCACATGGCAACACCGTAAGCGCTGTATATTATTGTATGGACTAAACGAATCTTTGAGGCAAAGAATTTGCTACGATGATTTTTTGTAATCGAGTTACTCAAATTACTTGAGTAATCGTTTCAGCCCTACAACTAGGTTTAAACTGAATGAACCTGTGCTCTTACCTTTGTAAGTATGACAGAGTACAGAAACAGCAGGACGCCAAACTTATTTCTCCAAGTGTCATGCAGAGACAGAATAGCCTCCTTCAGCTCAGCGACGGTTTTCAGTGTTCTTTTACTGAAGACGAACACACAGAGTTTAGAAGCTCTGACACATTTATAAGATGACATAAAACATTGAGAACGAGGATTTGGTGAAGCCCTTCCTGCTGAAGGTTTTCGTCCTACATAAAACAGGACAGCGTTCCCATAAATGAGAACAAGACCATAGGTACACTATAGCACTGACTTTAATCTCATAAATTAGGCATGTTTGGATGCTACTTTTAAGAAAGTAATTCAAACCAAACTGCAAACACAAAAGTTGCATGCAAAGATTCTAAAAAGCTGAACGGTGCGTCGATCTGAAATGGAAGAAAGTCTAAGATAATAGTTGTTAATATTATTTGTGAGCTACGGAGTGATTCTGAGTGTAGCTTTTGCAGTGTGATTGGTGCAGAGTTAACAGGGTGCACTTACTGTACCGTGCTGTGAAACCTCTCAAAGCCAAGCTCCTCAGCAGCCAAAGCAGCTACACACACACACAGCAAAAGTACACATTCAACAAGATGCGTTACACTCAACATCTTCAACAGTCAGCTCTTTCGTTAAGTGTTCATTAACACCAAGTGATACGATACTGAGTGTTCCAAATATTTAACAGACAAACAACCTGCCAGAATCTTTCTGGCTTTAGCCTGCCAACTATTATAAAACATTACAATAATACAATTCAATAACGGCCCTTAGTCATCAAAGTTGCTTCAAAGAGTACAGATCTGACCGTCTTTAAAGCTGGGCTTGACAGGAATATTCTACTTTTTTTAATAAAAATTCTTACCGTATTTTGAGTTGAACTTTAAAATACTGTAACACTTGTACTTCTTGGGAGAATCTTAGATCACTCAAGGTTACAGTCTAGGTTACAGTCCATTTGGGGTTTAAGAAAATATCGAAATAACGAATAACGGGATATTATGTTTAGTATCGATTATTAATTAACAGTTCACATGCAAAGATTCCTGGCAGACAGTGAATCATTGTGTGTTGTGGTTAAACCTCTGACCACTAGATGGCAGTGTTGCAATTCGTTTTCAGCTTCACTTCAACATAAGCAGCACAAGGGCGCTATGCTATTGAAAGCTTTGGCAAACCTGTTCATATAGTGGTGTGTTTTTATAGTAAAATTTAAAAAATTGGAATATATCACTTCCAATATCGCAGTACATTGAATTGTAACCGCTGTATCACGAAACGTATCATATTGCCAGGTTCTTGCCAATACACAGCCCTATAGTACATGACGTGCATTTTTGTGGAAACAGTGCCAAACATGGTGAGAAGAAACATAGCCCTCTGCTTTACTCCAGAAAAAAACACTCCACTTGTCTTCAGACTCATAAAATTTCCTTCTCATACGAGCAACAAAAACATTTGTTCTCTTTAATTAAACTAAACTACTTACAATTCAGTACCGTGGCAACATTACAAATTCTTTCAGCACATACTTGTGCTGTGTGTGTTTGAATTGTTCAATTTAAAAACCTGTTACCAAATTAAAAATTATACACAATCTCAGTTCGGGCACCAGGCATCAAGCTCAGTCGCAAACGTTACACAAAAGGCATGTGTTCCCAGGGCAACTACAACCAGTGCCACCACCGTACTGTAGCTTTAATAGGGCCACAGTGTAGACCCCTCTTACCTTCAGTTGGACTAACTTTGTGAAGTGCTGGTTAACCTTTTCATGCACTGGGCTACTACTACTACTGGGCCCCCAGCTGAGAGGGGCTAGTGGACCTGGTAGATGGAGCAAAGCCGCACTGCAAGCAAAGCAGCTACCCAGAGTTAGTTTCGGTGTGTAATATCAACTGCTTACATGAAGTGCTTTTTATGTATTACTTACATGAAACACTAATTCATAGAGATGGTTTAATAGGAAGCCAATAAAATAACAGCCTTTAACAGCTCATGAACCAATAACTAGTCTGAGGCTTTACAGCAGGGGTATTTAATTAGAATTCAGTAAGGTCCAGTTAGAGGAGATTTCCTCAGGCCAAGGTCTGGACCGTCATCATTTCTAACTTGTGTTATGATTCAGTGCCAGATCCTGTATATTTAAGTTACCTAGTATCAGCATGTTATACCACCAACACATCACACATACCATTCAGCATATATCGGTATATTTACTGTTTAAATGCTGAACTGAATGAATTATTTATAAAGCTCCAAATATTGTTCTTTTCCTTACTTCAAGTTAAAACAAGGGCTACATTTAAAAAAAGTGCATCTTAAAGTGTTTATTTATAGAGAAAGTAAATAAAACATAAGTCTTGTTAACAAACTGACATTAGTCTATTAGCGTCTATTAGTGACCCCTGCTTTATAGTGTTAAAATTACAACAACTGGAAAAATATAATGTGAAACAAACAAAAGTAGTTTGTTCACAATCAGATCTGACTGAGTGCAACTTTGATGAATAATGATCACTGTCAATGTCAGGTTTTTGTATTATTTTTAAATGTGCTTTTGACGTTCTAGTCCCTGCTGCCCATAATAAGATCTTATTTCTGCACAAAAAGGCAATTAGCTTGAGCACCACTGCACTAGACAGTGCTCAGGGTGATTAAACCATTCAGAGAAGTGTTCAGCATCTTCACTCTAGGCTCTAGGCCAGGGCTATTAAATTTCCTTCCTGAAGAGCCGGTGTCCAGCTCTGTTTGCTGACTTCCCTGCTCGAACACACCTGATTAAACTTTTCTCTTAATTACCGGGTTCAGTCTCTGTGTTTTAGCAGAAAAGTCACCAAACTGTGCTGGAATTCAGCCCTCCAGTAAAAATACTCCTTCTCCAAGCTCTAAAGTACTCAGGCTCTCACTCGGTTGCTGCTGAGTGTCCGAGGGCTGGCTGGACTCTGGCTCCGGTGGGCTGTCTGTGATGTCTGTGTTGTCGTCCGTGACTTTGGCGCGGGCCCAGGTGGCCAGACAAAAGTTCTGCGTCTTGCCGAGGCAGGCCGACTCCAGAATCTCACTGAGAGTGGAGCACAGGGCAGTCCGCTGCTCCTCCTCTGCAAACATATATACGGAACACGTCTATTTACAGATTTCATCACTAAACTATATTTAACTGTTCAATATTATATAATCATAAAGTCTTTGAACATTATTATATTAGAATATCACAAACTCAGTGGTTTGTATTGGTTAAGCCTCTGCCTGGTTGTTTAAAGTTTTTAAAAAGTACTTTAAACCAAAAGCCAAAAATGAGCACCTTAGTTATCTGGGCAAAATTAATGTCATATACAATTTTAATAATTGTGAGCCAGATAACAAAATTTTATATTTGATATATAAAATTTATATTTAATATATATACAGAGACCATTTTAAAAAAAGGTCAGCAATGTATGTATTTCTTTAGGAAGCTTAAGTCTTTTTCTGTTGATACATCTGTGTTGCTTACATTTTATTGTTCCTTTATTGAGAGTGTTGTTTCATTTTCTTTCATTAGTTGGTTTCAGTCTCTGAGTTTAAATAACGGTGGCAAAAAAACGGATATTAATTAGCTTTGATACTGAACTAATCGCCTGTGATAGGTATTTTTCTGTCTTTTATGCTTCAGTTTTATGTTTGTTGTTGTCTTGTGATGTTGGGCCCAATATTAATTGCCCCTTGGGGATAAATAAAGTTGATTCAATTTAATATATATATATATATATATATATATATATATATATATATATATATATATATATATATATATATATATATATATATATATTACAGTAATTATAATACTTTTTCCTTTACCTGTGAAGTTATTGTTACGGTAAGAAAAGGTTTTGTCTTATCAGTGACAAAATATTTAATACAAATAAATAAATAAACCCTAAATTATTATAACAGTATTTGTTTATAATGTTGTAGCAGTCCTTGCACCCAATGGTTGTAACAGCCTGTACACATGCACAAATAAGGACATGAAAGAGATTGATGCTGCAAATGCTCCTGTCAAGGGGTGTGCGAGATATATATATATTATTCGATAATATTAACCTACCGCCCCATAATTAACTCCTAGGCGAGGATCATCTTCATTCTCGTGGAGCTGGTTTGGATCTCAAAAGACTGACATTGCTCAAAAGACGCCAGTTTGCAGACTTTGTAAGAAAGCAGCCGTAAAAGATCGCTCGACAGCTAACCTGTTCCATCATCTCCCAACAAACCACCACACAGAGTATGAGGAGTATGAACAGCTTCGGGAGCAGACCTAAACCAGCTAAGGTGTCTGGCAAAACACACACTCAGCAAACTTCAGCGAGTCAATCACTTAAAAGGAGCCTTCGCTCGATGATGCTGGGATTGGCTCCAGCCCCACCCCCAACGCTGACTAGCGGGATAAAGTGGAAGATAATGGATGGATGTATGGATGGGTATTAATATCCTTTAAGAAGTGCAAGCTAGTATAATATAAGACTTTTACAAACACATTTTTAAATATTTTGCCTCAATATTGCACAACTCTACTCCGGTCATGACATTCAATCATAAGAAGCCACTGCAGACGCATTTGAAACTCATGAAAATGCCAGGTGTAAAGAGCTCTCTCTGTCCTGAGTAACCAGTGGCAATATTTCTCAAACTTCTAAAAGTAAAAACGCTGATCTGGGTTCACTTGCCTTTCAAAAAACACTGAATACGACCAGAAGGAATGATGAGAGTCATATTCTTACCACAAAATATACTAAAACTTTGTGTTGTGATGTTCTTGAAAGGACTACAAGCAACAGCAAGAAGAACCACTTACCCATACAAAAAGCTATTTATGCATTCAGATGGTTCAAACCATCACTGTTCTATTTATAACAATTGCCTTTACTGAAGAACTATTGAAGAGCCCATTTTATAAGATGAGTGGTCCATATTCATGAAGCGTCTCAGAGTAGGAATGCTGAAAAGCTCAGATTCCTCTCCTATTCACAATGAACTGACAGAAGCACTTCCACTTTGAAAAGCTTCATGAATAACTGGACCCTGAACAGTACAGACATATAAAGATATCCAAGGCCACATATTTTAAAAAGCTTTTTTAAATCACATTTAAAACTAATGGAAAAAGACTAGAAATCATTGACAGTCAATGTGAAGTGGAAATCATATCCATTATATTCATATTCTTACTATAGCATGAAACATGAATCTGTATCATGACACACATTACACTATTGGTTAAATATTATGTCTTGCTTTCAGGGTAAGAGAACTATAGTATGTCTCTTATAAATGGCATGATGTAACGAAACCGTGTAAAAGCACGGACATTAACTAGGTTTTAAAGAACATAGCATATCATTTTGGCCATGTGGCTCTCTTCAAATATTCCTACTACAAAACCACTTTAAACTAAGGTAACTGTCAGAAAACATCATATAGCATCAGAAACTTCAACTTCTACGACACTCATACTTCAGTTTGATCACACCTACCTGAGATATCTCTCCAGTTTGAGCTCTCCGTGTTGAAAAGGATGTTTTTCAGCAGGAACGCCTGAAGATAAAACAAAACAAAAAAAAAATTAACAAATGGTATCCTAAACTAGAAGTACCACATGGTCGCTGTCCAAAGAAAAATGCACATCTCCATTTTTGCTGATATTCGTGTAAAATTTTAATGACTGGGCCAATAGAAAGCTCCAAAAAGCCCCTTTTACTTTAATTTACAGACACATGTCTGGTTTTTGGAGACACATGTCTTTCTTTGGATGATATATTGGCCATCCCAACACCATACCCTTAATGGGTGGTGAAAGGGATAACTGTTCACACTGAAAAAGTGGCATGTTTATCATCAATTTCTCACGGTGGGCACAGGGTCGAGCAGTATATCAATAATCAGGTATACCAGAGCATTTCAAAAAAACGTTGTCGGAATTTTTTCTTTTATATTTATTACGTGCCAACTTTCAACTCAACCTCTGACCAGCCAAATAAACACACTGCACCCATTTATATTTTAGAGGCACTCACTGATTGGTGGTGTGGGAGCTCACCGATTGGTGGTGCTGGTAGAAAGAGAGAAAAAAAATCAGAGCCAAAAAAAAACCTAAGCATAAGGGCGGCTCAGTGACGGCAAAGAGCTACAAACACACATGCACACTGCATAACACGTTTCAGTTTGGCATTTGGTGTAAAAGCTGCAACACGCCAACACAAAACGACGATTCATACAACGGAATATTCATATATCATTTTCTGTACCAGAACTACACACACCTGAGATGTTTTCCAGTGTTGTTCCCACCACAGAAAAGAACAAGCAGAACATCTATCAAGAAAGATTCCCTTTACTTCTCATGAAACTGTGTCACATAACTACGACGATGCTTTCAGGTTGGAAAAGAGAACAGAGAGTACGGGTGCGTCCGAAATCGCCTACCAAGTCAAAAGGTACTAGACAGAAGCCAGTATGTACTGCTTGAGCTGCAAAGCAGTAGCACTTTAGTATCCACACAATTTTGGACGTACTAAATTCTCCATCTTACCAACATCTAGTGATACAAGACGTCAGACCACCACTGTAAACGTCCTGCTATTCATTTAAAAGCCTCATTTACTGAAATCATTTTAGATACTTTTTGTGACACTGACCTGCGTTTTTGTCTGAATCTGTTCTCAGACTGTGTCGAACTGTAACTCGGAGAAGACGAATCAGGAGGAACTGCTGCTAACTTCTGTAGCAGCAGTTCACCAGCAGTAGCTTCATACACACAGCCGACGTACCGCTTTTGATGTTTTTTTTTCTTCTCTCCACTTTGAATTCATCCGCGGCTCCAGTGGAACCTTGGGCATACTTAAAAATGGCTCCTAATTCAGGAGGTTATCTGGGTAACGTTTACATACTACTCGATGACTACTGAGTATTTGGACACACCACCCAGGCTTGCCTACTGAGTAGTAGGCATATAGGCAATTCTGGACGCACCTTAACTCTGCCTCATTCAGGTGCTAAAGCTCCTGAAACTCCTCAAAGCTACCTGCATACAACACAGTGCGAGTTGGTTTTGAAACAGACCAACATTCTTCTTAGATTTTATTTTTATTTAGATCTTTGGGTTTTTTTTATTTAATTCTGGTTTTTAATAGCGCAGGAATACTTTTAGTTTTTTTTATTTATGGAAAAGTAATACTTTTTGTTTGAGTTTTTTGTTGTAATTTAGCTTCAGTTTTGTATTTATAAATTTAGTTTCAGTGTTATTTTAAGTATTACAATGATTTAATTAACCAACCAAATAGCAGCCAAACAAATAAGGCATCCGCGTAGAACAGAAAAGAGAACAGAATAGAAGGGAATGCACTTTATTGTCATTATACAGAATGTACGACCAGATAGGGGAGCTACTCCTTTTAGTGCAAGACATTACACTAAAGTATATACACAAGTATGTAAAAAGTTCTAATTTACACAGCTAACAAATATACAAATACATAAATATTTGTATAAATATATAAAAATTATAAATATGGCAAATATTAAGATATGGCAGAGGTGAGCCTTGCACAATGATGTTCAAGTTTAAGGATATGAATAGGGATATGCTCATTGATAAAATAGATAAAACACAGTGGACGAGAGTCCAAAACAGTGGCAGCAGCAACAGTAGTGGTAATAAATAACCTATTTATATATAAATATATAAATAACGCTCTAACATATCACTTCAGACCAAATATATGGTAACGGTTTGTTTTGCTTTTTTTATTTCACAGTTAATGAGCACTTTTTAGTGCAAGTATAAACTGAATGAATCACTTCTTTGCCCCTTTCAACTGCGTTCAGTTTCATTTTCAAAAACAGGTGTCACCAAGAACGCAATCCAATCCAAAGTACATCAGATAGGTATGTCAGAAATCTTGTTCCTAAGGCTGCACAACATGGCAAGCACTCTATTTATATACGCTGGCAAACCCAACTGCAGAAATGCAAAAACTAAGATTGCTGTGACATTTGGTTATGGCCATCAGTTGAAGCTGCTAAAACAATGACAATCAGTATAATTGAGTGTTTTTGTACTTGGTTTCTGCTTTAGTCCATAGCAAAAGTGGAAAGTGGCACAATTTAGTTCTGGTCTGCTTAGTGTTCAGGCTAACATATTTAACATTAAAACCAAAAAAAGTCATAGTAGTCAAGTAGAATAATTGTGATATTGCTCCAAAAACCTCACAATGCTCTCTGTTCTTTCTGGGCTTGTTAGTCAAATTCTATCTGGGCTTGTTGGTCTAATTCTGTCTTGGATCTCGGTCTGCTTAATGGTGAGCACCAACGAACCGTTCTAGCAGTGCAATAGCTCCAGGGTTTATTTTGATCAAATCAAACCAAACCAAACCTGCCATGTCTAAATGCACCCTTATACTGTTTTTAAAGACACAGCAATGGCAAGAATGTGTGACTGGGACGCACTGAAATTTCAGCCAACAACACTGAATAAAAGAAAACCATGTTCCATTAAAACCATTAATAAAATAAAACAAGAACGATTCAACAGACCTTCAACAAAACAGTTTTTTTAAACATATAGAAATATAGAAATTAAGAATTAAATTATGACTTGGTCAGCAGGGGACAGCAGATATATTGTCCATTTAAAATTAGTTCACGGTTTCTACGAGGAACATTAGACAAGAGATTTGTAATCCTTGTTGAGGCCATGTCTGAAAAAGAGGTACAAGTACTTGATACCAACTGACAACAAGACATCCTGCTCAATATGCAGAATACATCAAAATAACCAAAGCCAAAGGAAATTCCTAGCTAACACGCTGACTGTAGCCTCAGCATCAGTGAAACTGTGAAGCATAACTCATAACAGAATTCATTGCTTTTCTTTCATGGCAAACACTGCAGCCCACATACTAAAATACTTTAATTAAGTTAAGTTTATGTAAAATTTTTAATTTTTTAGTTTGTTTCAGTCAATACTTTAAATTTTGCTGCATTATCAATGTCAGACAGTCAATTGCCTTGGGGAAGCGGTGGAAGCATGGGATCATTAACTTTATTAATGTAAATATAATACTTTTACCAGACACCTCATTAATTACACCTCCCTGTATTTACACTCATTGTCCCTTTTATCAGCTCCACTTACCACAAAGGTACACTTTGTAGTTCTACACTTACAATTGGCTCACCAACTATTAATATCCAGCCGACAGCGTCCTGAGGCTACTGATGAAGAACTACAGGACGACCAATACAAACCGTGCAGCAAGACTTTATTGTCTCTAACATTACATCTACATAGTGGACCAAGACATTAGGTGTCTCTAATAGAGGCACTTGGTCCAGTTGTGGGCTAGAGGTTTAGAGAAGATGCCTTGGTCACCAGTTTGATTCTTTAAAGCGACTAAACTGCTCCCTGGGGCTGCCCACCACTCCAGCCAAGTGTTCTTACTTCCCTGTGTGTGTGTGTGTGTGTGTGTGTGTGTGTTTCACCACATGGATTGGTTGAAATGGCAAATAGCTTTAAGCTACAAAATTTAATTTGAGTGGACAGTTTTAAAACTTCAGCAGTGCTACTGCGCCTGATCCACTCGTACCAGCACAACACACAGTAACCACTACCACATCAGTGTCATTGCAATGTTGTGAACAATCCACCATCCAAATAATACCTGCGCTGTGTTGGTCCTGACCATTGAAGAACAGGTTAAGAAGAGGTTAACAAAGCATGGACAACAGAAGGAATACAGAAGTCTGTATCTCTAAAACTACAAAGCCTACCAATACAGTAAGTGGGGATGAAAAAATGAACAAAGTGTGCAGATACAAGGACGTGTACTTTCTAAAGTGGTTGGTCGATGAATGTTACAGCGATAGTTTTTGGTAAAAATGGTGAGACAATTTTTTAAATACCGTCAAGCACTAGTTTCAATTCTACTGAAACTCCTCCAATATCATCTGAAAGTGAAACTACACACCCAGGTAATGATAAACATGAAACATGCTCTCTATTGCTGAACTCCAGTCATGAAGTAGTCGTTTGCCAGCAGGGCATTTTTCAGACAGTTCTATATTAAAGAAACTAAGAATCAACTTGATCTAAATAGAGCTGGGCAATATGGCCTAGATTTCTTTAAAATCAGATTTTAGATTTTAATCGATTTTTCTGCTGTTTGAAGGCAGACGCTTCACAGAGCCGTTAAACTCCATGTCTTTTCCAATAAACATCGCTATATCTGTGGTCACTATGAACTATGGAAGCCCAAAGGGGGGCATCGGTGGCGGAAGTTAAAACTGAGAGAAAAAAATTATTCTCATAAAAACACATCGTCCTTAAGAGTAAATTCGAATGAATCGATAAAATCAATTTATCGCCAAGCTCTAGATCTAAAAGAATTTCTAGGTCCTAGAGAAAAATCTAAACACAAGCCCAGACATTTCGCTGCTGACATATTTGCCAAGCACTTTACTACATATTGAAAAATGTCTAACATTATGCTGTTACATGTGTTTAAACTTAAATATGTTTAAATATGAGGAACCGATATGGTAATCAAAAAGAAGATGTAAGCGACGTTGATTCTCCTAGGCAGTGCAAATCTACAATCCTGCATTTCCTTATCACCTTCACTGCATTAGTAACGTTACTCTGCCACACCGCACGGCTTGGTGGAATAGAGCTTGACATTGCCAGAGTGTATGGCCACAGTGCCGTGTAGAAGGTTAAAAACAGCAACTGACAAAATACCTGCACAGGTGCAATGACAGCACATGGTCCACCTTCAAACTGCTCCAGCGCACTGCGCTCTGTCTCACTGAAGACAAACCCTGCAGAAAAAGAAAAGAAAACAATTACAAATCCACTTATGCATGGAAACACCCACACAAACCAACAAGTACAGCATTCCACTTGTCTGCGCAATTGATCAAACCATGTAGCGTGCTGTTTTTAATCACCTCATTTACCATGCTGAAGGTGACCTACACTCATTTTCTGCTTTCACAATTCTATTTTTGGGGTCCACTTTTATAGATTTGCCAAACATTGACACCCCCTGCTGATGAACCCAGTGAGCCCTGATCGGTCAGCACGCCCACTCAGTTCTAATTAGTCAACCACCAAAGCAGCCTCCCGTGGCTGTTCTTACAATGACATCAGTTCTGTTGTAGCAGGCAGAGGCAGAGTCCGGTCCTAAAAGGCAGGGCGAACAAGTAGGTAGACCCTATTCACCAATCCAGCGGAATGACTGACAAGTGACAAGAATTTTTTAACTCCTTGTGTGTTGTGGGACGGTGTGCCAGGTTTTCTGGCAGGCAGGGAATAAGGATTGTGATACGGGATGACATCACCTTGTAATAGAGGAAAAAGGATTTAATTCCAACAGGGGTGTTTCTGACAGCTGTGAAAACTAGTTTCTGTTTCTGGAGTGGACTTTAGAGCTCATAACTTCGCAGACTGTTTGTGCAAAAATGCTACATAACACACTAATCACTAGTCAGGCTCATCTGAAGCACAAAAATTACATTCAGAATAACAAAAAATATGGAATGCGTACTAAAGCTCAAAATGCAAATGAAATTAATTTAGACCACTCATACCAAATTCATGGCTTATGGCATTCCAGCAAATCATACTAAATGTAGTTGTTGGACAGAAAATTGGTTAAGAATATCTTTGAACTTGAGTATTTTCCCCCCTATAAGCTGCAGCCAGCAACTTTCTAGTGTTTGTGCTTGGCCTGTGTCTGTGAGCAGAATTAGGGAGAATCAATTGCTGGATCAAAAAGTCATTATACATGAACTGGATGAAAATTAAGTTGATTTCACTTTTAGCTTCACAGGACTTTGGGACACCCACCCTAGTGAACAAGCCAAGGCCGACAGTGGCATGAAAAACTTCCTACAAAGCAGAAGCAATAAACACTGACGGGAAGCAATACTCGAAAGAGGAACATAGCCTCCTCAAGAACACATAAGATACTGGAATTACAAAATAAATACAACAAGAAATCTTAAACAGATGTGCAGACTGCATCTGAGAAACGATTGATGTTAAACACACATGACGAAAGTGGCAGGAAAAGATCTGACAGACAGCTGACTGCATCAGGATGGACAACATGATGAGTAAGAAGTTCAGCATGAGTGTAAGGAGGAATTAGCTCATGTAGGGATCAGAAGTCATAAAGCGCGATGACATGGCAAAAGCTCGAAAATCATGTAGTGGTGGAAGATCATTAAAATTATTAATCCTCTGGAAACAAGGCTTTGTCAGACAAAGCTAGTGCCAGAGAACAGAACCTTGCACCCCAATTAATTTTACTTCTGTGTTTACAATGGACCCAGAAGTAGTAAAAAGCAATGAAAGCAAGAAAGATGTGGTGATATGGTTGACTGGAAAAAAAACGTCCAAGGCGCCAGAACGTAAACGCTGCATCATTTAAGGTGGAACGTGGAATTCAAATAAGAAGCTAACTTCAGAGAGCAAGCAGTTGAGCTTTTCCAGCAGACTGATGGCGAGTCTTATGGTAACCCCCTCTTACCTTGTGTCCACCGGCGGAAAAGCGGCGCAGACACTCCGCTGCCAGTCGACTGTTTCCCCCACACCAACTCCACGACTTCTCGGTTCAAGTCCGACATTTCCCTCGTCCGTGGCTTTCCCTCTTGCACAGTATCCAACCGTGCATGCATCCGAGCGGAGTCCGCTAAGGCATGCACTTAGCCAGCGAGCTAAAGGTGGCTAGCGACGTCTAACACTGCTTGCCTTCAGCTCCGCGGTATTCGGGTTTTATTAGACGGCATGAGCCGCCGAAAGTTTACTGTCACCCCAGTCAACTATTGTGCTGAGCAAACTTACACAGCCAGCTAGCTGTGTGTATCGGAGCTGATTCAGCTGCCTTTCAGTTTGTCAGGTAAAACCGAGCGCTGCTGCCTCACGTCACTTTCAATGGAGCTAGCAAGCTGAGGTTAGCTAAAAAGCAAACTAAATTAATATTAATATAAGTCACTCAAATATTCTTCTACGTCTCTTGTGTTTGTAGCTAACGAATTAGCCAGCCAGCAGTTCATAAACTATATCTTTAAGGGATAAACCACCAGACCGGCCAGGTAACAGTCAGTTAGCTTAATGCTAAAGCAGCCAGCTAAACTGACCACAGTAGGGCAAAACACACACAGCCAGGGTGCTAACAGGGTCCTTCTAATGTAAATTGTTTCCAAAACCATAGACATTCAACCCTGATAACCACGGTTTGGTTTACGAAAACTCTCTGAACGCTACTCGTTTTGAAAGAGAAGACCAAAAAATGGCTTAACCGGTGTTTTGCTCTGAAATAGTCCGTCTCAGTACGTGTGTCATTTCAGTCACTTGCGACGTCCGATTCGTGAATGAATCATTTTTGAACTGATTCATTTTCACTAAATCGCCCGAATCGGTTCACAAGCCCAACAGCATCAATCGGTTTTTTCTTCTCAAAATGTGTTAAAACGGTTAATAAAATTAGTACAATCCTAAAAAAAGTACAATCCTTCCCAAAAGTAATATCTTAAATCACTATATGAACATAATGTAATGTATCATCCTAAATCCTGATCAAATTATGCACGATTCATTCAACTTTAAAAAAACATGCTTTGTCACAATCTTTAATGTAAATATAATGTAGTGATTATATATAACGAAATATAATATAACGAAAGTGATTCTATATGGATGAGATAAGAATGAGTTGATACGGTTTGTCAGTGAATCATTAAACGATGTTCGATTAATTCAAACAAACTGTTCCAAAGAATCGGTTCGTTCAACTGAATCATTACTAGTAGCCCGTCTGCTCGGTTTATTTACTACGGGACTTCAAGAGCGTCAGCGCGCGAGCGATTGGTTCAAATCGAGAAAGTTCTGATGACGCTAATGGAAGGAAAGAGTTGATTGGCTGATTCAAACATCATTCTCTTTTTTGTCCGCCGTGTTGCCATGTTGAAGTAAAACCCGCAATTCTGGGAGAGTTTTGAGCGAAAATGACTCAACAAGGATTTGAGAATAGATCATTTCCCAAAACACAAGTGAAGGAAGTCAAACAGATTTAAGCAGTTTATGCAGGTTCATTTCAGGAGAAAAATCTACCCACAAGAACCTTTAGTTTTATTTATGATATTTTTTTATCTAACACCACATGTAGTTAACTGGTTCAGATGTGTTGGGTGTTTTTTTAGCATGCTTATTTAGTTTTGCTCTGAACTACAAGGTTAATGTAATACAAGTCCATCATATATATTTTTTCCATAATATGGATGGGTTATTCTCCATTTAGAGTGAGAAAATCTTAAAAAGATGCAGAAAATTCATGTACATTTACACAGTTTACCTAAAATCAACACATTTCTTTCAGGATTTCAGGAAGAAATTTTTAAAAATCAATTTTTAAATAATGTCATCCTACATATCATCGCTGTCCAAAGAAAAAACGTGTATATCTATTTTTCGTCAATTTAGATTTTTCTATATCGGCTGTCCTTTATATCCTGTAAAAGTTTTGTGATGAATGGACCAATAGAAATGCTCCAAAATCACTCTGAATAAAACCTATTTATCACAAAACTAATTAACAAAGTTAAAAAAATATATTTTAAACTTAGGAAATTGTGTAGGACAGATTGATTATCAATATACACATCCATAACGCTATATTTAAAATATTTATAATATTATTATAATATTTTATTTACGAAATGCATTTGGTCACTGGTGTTATCAGAAGTCTTATAGTATGTTTGAACATAATCCTTTCAGTATTGTATTAAAGGTGACATCTCTGATTTCTACGCAGAAGGTTTGTGACTTTGGTTGGGTGAAAAATGTCAGGATATTCTGGTTTACAGCGAGTCACTGCAGTGAACACCAACAACACAATGTAAATTTAAGTTCTTACCTCACTGTGAAACTTGCTCTGTTGTCATCATACCTGCTGAGCTACAGTGTGAGCTTGTATATATAACAATTTTGAGGGCCCAATTTTAGGCAGAGTCAGGACTGTTATGTGACAGTCTAGGATTTTAGAAATGGCTCGTTTTCCTGCCATCTTTTACAAATACAGGATTTTTTATTTGAAGGGCAACAGTCTTCAAGGCTCATGGTATGTCATTTGTATGTACTGAAATATGTACAGTATGTTATCCAACTATATCAATAGAAATGCGCTTTCCCATCTTTTAAATGGCCCATCAAAAAGGAGTATTTCAAGACATGCGCATACCATACTTGTCATAGTACTTCAGAAATGTATAATAAGGTCTACGTGTCACTGGGATAAACTGAAGGTTTGTTGAATGAATGTCATATGTCATGCATATCAGTGGGGCAATTTAGCATCTTCAGTTCACCTGACTGTGGGAGGAAACCCATGCAGACACAGGGTGCCTAGCTGTAGAATCAAGCCCAGACACTTCTTGCTTATATATATATATAATATATATCAGTCTTATCAGTAACTAATGTTAATGCAATGAATAACCACGACACTTGAAAAAGTAGTAAATACAGAAACCTGACCCTCATCAATATTATCATGACCATTAAAATTGAATTTCTTTCAATAAGAAAAAGAATGTCTTAGTAAGCATTGCAGTAAAGGAAATGGACTGAAAATCATTTACATTTGTGTTAAATGTAAATTTACACTGAAATATATTAGAATAGTTTGAAATTAAGCACTCTGTTTTATGATAACAGGAAATATTAATGGACATCAGTCGTTTAGTTTGGGGCTGCAAAAAAATTACTTTAAATTCGTATCCACCTGAATTCCCAACTTAGATGTCTGTTAATTGTTAGCTTTGTTAGCCATATGTTACTCCAGTAACTAACCTAAAAAACAACCATGTCTAAACCTGTGTGGGGTTAGTTTTAATGCAAGTTCAAATTCAGGGTTTACGTATTTTAGCTCTTTATTTATAATCAGGCACTTTAACTTATAGGCCTAGCTGTTGTTGGTTTAAATGAACCCCAACCTATTAATTAGCATAAGCAGGGACTTGAGATGAAAATCTTATAGACTACAGGCTGTATCATCAGAACAATAGGCCCTGACCACTTTATTAGGAGGAGGAGTTTTATAGGGTAGGATCTAAGATCTAAGGTTGTCCTTTCGTGCCCTACTTGGGCAGAGCAGTCATTTCAGTAGGCCTGTGATCTAGATGCTGAGTAGTCCAGCCAGTGGCTATGAGGACAGGGATGGCAAATAGCGACACCAAGAGTAGCAACAAATTCTCAGGGGGAAGAAGTTACATAAGAGAATTTATGAAGCCTGTTTGATAGAAAGTAGGCCACCTGTTCAAGCTAAAGAGCCCCCAGGGTTAAAATACTGGCAGAAGTTTGAATGTAAACACATATGTATGTGGGCGTTGTTGCAACTTTGAGTGTGAATTTTTAAAATATATGTTTTTTACTAAAGGCTAGGATTTGTAAGGCTACCCCAACACCTTTCAAGACAATGGACATAAACCTATATAGATATTTTAAAGCCTTTTGTTCAACAAGCATCGGTTGTTATCAGGCGACCCTATAACTAGTGGGGGCTGAGTGGGGCATTTTCCGTCCCCAATGCAAGCAACAGCTATTATCTCTGAACCAATAACAAAAAGGCATTTTGCTGTATTTGTGTGTGCAGTGTGAAGATATGTCCCTGCTTATTTCTTATTGTCTCACATTGTAATTTCCTAATCATACTAGTATTCTTACTTATTCCTATTTCCACTTCTGAGTATTATAGTCTCAGCCTGTGTCTAGGTACTTTTGCCAGCTTTGATTTAAAGTTGTACTAAAGCTTTTTTCACGAAACTGAGTTGTTCTATTATTGTAATGCTAAATTAATTAAGGGGGGTTATTGAAATTAATCATAATTAGATCAGCTATTTTAAATTTACACAAGCAAGGTGTACTATTCAATCATTAGATTTTAAGTTTAGGGTTGAAGGCACATGCAACATTTTTATTTCTTATATATACCAGTTTAAGCCAGTATCATTAGATCTGCTATCATCATTCACGCACAAATCAAGCCCTGAATTTTTTTCTGGCTTTAAAAATATAACAACATGCACACGCATTATGTTTTACTGCCCACCCAAACAAAGCAGTCCAGAACTGGTTGTTATAATATTTTTTGGAATAACGACAGAGGCTTGCTGAAATAAACATTCTGCTAAGAACATGTTAAGTACAAATTGTATTATATACATATATTAAAAAATACAGTTAAATGAATGTTTTTGAAGGTCAGTCATCTTTTTTTATTTATTATTATTATTTATTATTTATATTTTTTTTTATCTATATAAGCTACGATACTGCCAGGCTATAAAGGACTACCATGGTAGACCAATTTGCTACAGTGCAACTCAGAGGCAGACCTGTGCTGCAGCTATAGTTAGTTAAGAAGACAGAAGTGGCCCAATTGTGGGTAAAGCAGGCAGCGCAATGACCTTCCCCTGCCTTTGTATTAGAGCTTCTATTTTTTTCTAAACAGCTCATATTCACTTTCAGTGACCTGCTCAGAATGCTCATGTGGAGACACTCCAAGAGGTTAATTAGGAAGTCCTGGGCCCCCTAGGACCCCCATGTATTTTGCATCTTGGCTATAGTTTAGACTGTAGATCAATATGACTCATTTCTTAAATCAGATCTTTTAAGAAGACTGTGTGCATTCTGTTATTCGCAAGTGATCTGATAGCAACCTACCTGCATGCGCTGCTGTGGTAGCAATGTGGGCGTCAGTAACAATGTCGTTTGTCGTGTTCTATCAAAAATCAACCTGCATACTATCCCAAAAACTACATGTGGGCTGGCATTCTGGAACAAGATTAATTCCACCTTTATCAGAGAAATAAAAATGTGTATTCCATCGTCTGTTGTTATTCTTTCCAGCAAGTCCTTACTGCAGTACCAGAATTAGAATCACTAATACAGAGTACAACTACTGTACATTGAATTAGACCTAAATTTAACATTATTAGACATAAATCATTGATACATTGATAAACAGGCCATGTTCTTCCCCCTTTGTCCTACAAAATATGTCCTCACCGTATATGTATGTCCTTTTTTATGCCCTCATGTCACAGTTAGGACATTTTCACTGTCAAAACTGCTCATGTTTGCAGACACAGTCCAACTGCCAACAGTATAATTGCTTTTTGATTAAACTATGAATTTATTAATTTGACAAATTTTGCTGGCTGTTTTTGTAAATGGTGCATAATTAAATGGTTGAGATGTAGACAAGGTCGTTCAAACTGGTTTGTTAAGAATGTTCTATTGTAGAGTAACTTACAGGCTAAGAGTTATTCATTGTGGTGGTGATAGGAACCAGATGTCTAAGGATTTTAACACTTTGACACACAAGCTAAACCCCTTCTAATGCAGAACATGTGTAAAACTTGAGCTGTATTGATTTCCTGTGTTATGTTATGTATTGCTGAGTATCTCTTTGGTATATCTATTAGTTTATTATATTATTTAATGTCCTACATATTTTTGATGACCTTAAATAATTATTTTAACTCTTATTTATTTACTTCATGCACAAAAACAGTGTTTGTAAATATGTTCCTGGCTGTAAATGTTTACAAATGTCAACAGTTCCTATCAAACTCCACAGTGAATACATAACGGTCAATATTGACTGTCACTCCCGGCCTGTTTTCATCCCCTGTCTTAGCCATGTTCTCATGTTTTTGTCATGTGTTAGCCATGTGTGTTTGTTTAGGTCGCGTGTTCGTCCTTGTCTCCGCCCCTCACCTGTTTCCTATCTGTGGCACCTTCTGTTCCCAGGTATTCCGTGGTCCCTGTGTTGTGGGTCATTTTCTCAGTATTCAGCCTGTGTTTCTTTGCTCCAGCTCGTTTGTCTTTGTTTCCTCTAGTTAGTCTTGTTTTCTAGTCTGTTAGTTTATTTTCTGTTTGTTTGATTATGTCACAGTGTGTTTTTCTACTTCTTGTTTTGTTTTAGTTTGTTTTATTAAAATGTTTTTTGCTTAAAAGCTTGTGCACCCCCCAGCCTGACATTGACCCGTGCTGTGCCTTAGATACTTAGAAAATTATTTTTATTAAAACTGAAATAAGGACTTGTGAGGATCAAAAACAAGTAAATTGAGGAATTCATGGAAGCTTGAAAGATTAGGTAAATTTATTGCAAAGATATAAAAAAATAAAATCTTATTCGGGTCACTTTTGTCCCAGGCTGTTCATCAAAGGGTTAATGCTACTAAAAACAACCTTAGAGAAGGTTTTTGCATATAACATTAAAAAATATGATACCATATACTTTTGATGTTGTTTTATGATAGATAAGATGAGATTTGGGCCTAAAAATATATTTTCTAAGGCAAAAATGAAATAATCCCTAATCTGCATACATAAAACCTGTCATCGCTGTCCAATGAAAACCATATTTTCTCCAATAGCTGCACATTGTGTGAAAAATCCATGATAAATGAAACAATAGAAATGCTACAAAATAGCTTGGAGAAAATTCTGGTTCCATTGACTTACATTGAAAGTAAATTATATTTTTGGCCTCTCCTGTAAAGTTGCTATTTTGGAGCCACTTGTTTTTCATTAAACAGTGATGGTGTGTAGGTTTGGACAGTAAACAATAAATAAATAAATAAATAAAACTGTAAAATAATAATAAAATAATAAAAAAAATAAAACAAATGACTATAGTATTGTGGATAACACGTATCAGATATCTTTATAAATATCTCTGCTTCCTACAGAATAGAATTCATAACTATTTACTACTTGTGTTCACACACAGCCGATTTTGACCTCCGCATTTAACCCATCCATGCAGTGAAACAGTCACATATACACACACTAGTGAACACACACACTAGGGGGCAGTGAGCATACTTGTCTTGAGCTGTGAGCTGCCCTATTGACAGTGCCTGGGGACCAGTAGAGGCTTAGGTGCCTTGCTTAAGTTGGTTGGTCCAGGGGATCGAACTAGCAACCTTCCGGTTACAAGACCAGATCCCTAACCTTCAGCCCATGACTCCCCCTCACCACTGTACAGACATCTGAGTCAACAAACCATTTCACCTGGACTGACATTGTTTACATCTCAACCATCGAATAACACAGGAATGTGAAATTCAGCGAGAGCAGCAAGGCAAACGCATGCCTCTGTGTCACAAACAGCAATTGCAACAACATGTCAAGCAAGAAAAGAGCTACCAAAGGGGGGAATTTGTTATGAGCATCTGGCAACTCTGCTCATCAATGGGCTCATAGTGGTTTGGCCACTAACAATGTACCTAACAATGTTACATAATAAAATCCGTCCAGTAATAGTGAGATTAGTCACACAGTCCCAAAATAACAGTCACCTTGCAACGCAGTCTGGATTCCACAGCTGTCTGCATTCGTCTTCAGCTATCCGGCCTGATGGATCTGTCCAGGGTTGCTGCTGCCACATAACACTAACCTGGTGGATATCTATTTGAAGCTCATCATCATCGTATATAATACGACAGTCAATCCTTCCTTGAAGGTTATATGACAGTAGATCACTGCTTAAGAGTCCAGGATGTAAACTGATTAGAAACATTAACACTAAGCAATTCTATAAAGTGACCAGAAGATGGCGGAGCTGCCCAAGTTAAGCCAGGTCTGATGAAAGTAAACTAGAAGGTCATATTAGGAGATGTATTGGATAAAATGAAACTCGTCTATTTATTGTCTGTGTACTCAGTCTGTGTGTATATAAGCTGTCTGTTATCCCACTGACGCACTCATGTCCTTGTCTTAAACGAGGATTTGACCCTTTTTTTTCAAATATTCTTCATAATTAAATCATTAAGATGTAAACAAAGTCACTTGGCGTGGTTTGAGATGAGACGCTCCCTTCTAGAAAAACGTACTGAGTCGGAAATGTTTACAGTGGTGCTGATGGGAACCAGGCGTCTAAAACATTTTTTTAAAAGCTCAGTTTTAACTGAAATGGCTAAGAAATCGCTGCCTGTTGCATGTTTAGCAACTTTTAAAAGCTATCCAAGGTGAAGGTAGATATGCAGGCAGAGCTTCATAAGACAAAATAGTCCCAAAAAGAAACATATATTTCAAGACTTATTACTATTTTAATAGAGCTCAGGTTCTGATCAACCCCATTGAGTTGGTAAGTTTCTCTACAATGTACCACTAAATTATACAAAAATAATGAAAAATTAAGGACTGAGTTTCATTATACCCATCCATCCATCATCTTCCACTTTATCCGGGAGGCTGGAGCCACACCATGGACAGGTTGCCAGTTCATCTCTTGGCCAACACACACATATATGGGCAATTTAGAATGACTGGTGAACCTACCAGGCCTGTCTTGGGACTGTGGAAGGAAACTGGAGTACTTGGAGGAAACCCACTCGAGAGAACATGCAAACCCGAAGCATGTCGCCCTTATTATACCTAATATATGTATGGTGTCAATAAAGTCAAAAAACTGAATTGAACTGAATTATTTTCTCTCAATTATACCATCAGGCAGCAAGGGCAATACTTTCCTAGTTTCTCGCTGTGTTTGGAAATGAACAAGAAAACCTGTTCACTCAAAACACGCCAATAATAAAAGCCATTGGGCAGTTGTGCAATTTAACCAGTAGAGATTTACATGAACCATGTATTTTGTAGGGCACTTCAGTGAATTCCTCATTCAAAGGTATTTGTAAATATAGTGGTATACAGTAAGTCCTTCTTTCATGGACTAGTCGTGTATGCTCATTCATTATGAGCATAGAGCTTTTTACGAACTCCTGCTAGACCTGCTTTTTTACTGTGTTGCTCTAGCATAGAGTTATAATAGTTCTTAAAGCTGGTTTTGGTAAGATATTCTCAAAATATCTGTTTTCTAAGAGAGTTAAATGGCTGTGATTGGTCTATAGACAGATATTTCCAATGTTTATTTACAGAATTCAGCTGCACATTAGCTTTTATTATAAGTGGGATTTGGGTGAATGGGTTTTCTGTCTTCCAGGAAAACGTGTTGAAATTGCTGTTATTGCTAATATCTACAAATATCACGCCTCCCTTACTTTCAGTTCAGGCTACTGTGTATAATGTCGTAGTAGTAAAATTACAAAGGTCACAGAGGAGTGCTTCTGATACATTTTTCATTTCAATATAAACTGACTTCACAAGACGCCCAACGCAGGCTTAGCAATTGTTTGTCTGCGATGGTCAATTTAAAGCAGCTTGGGGTCCCTCTACTGTTTCAGAGTGTAATTCACTTTTACACCACTGTTGTAAATGAAAACCATGCTTTAAGCCCCCCCACATGTACAGCTGTGTACATTCATTTGTTGCCAAATTGAAGGATACAGAACTGGCACACAAACCATCACGACTGCTAACAGACAAAGAACAACTAGGCAAGCGCATTAACCTTACAAACCCTGGATTTCACTGACACAGTGTGAAAGCTAGCCAAAACAGCTACACGGCAACCCATATAACATCACATTAAGATGCCTAGTCAGCATCTTAACCTCTGTTGATATTCGCCTGACTATGATCAAAGTCAAAATCTAGCAAGTTGACATAAAAAAGAGATATTTAGGAGAATGTGAGTTGAAGTTTTTGTTTTTGGAGATTTAGGCAAAGAAAAATGTTGGTGGCCTCAGTAGTGCCATCGCCAGGAAATGCAAGTTTATCGAGTGGCAGCATCAGCAAAACAACATACAAATAGGCTAATTAACACATATAAGCAAATAAATGAATAAACACATCAAACTAAACAACATTTAAGTATCATTATGGAGCTTAATTTGATTTGAACTGATACATGCCGGGTGGTCGAGAGGTTCCTTGTTTAAATAGAGGGGAGGCGGGAGTAAAGCATTCATGCACGACTGCAAGAGCGTTCTCAATTCGTGCAACAATTTTGTTTGCACAACCAAAAACAATAATAAAACACTATTTACACCACAAATAACATATTTCCACTTTTAGCCTTTTAGTTTTTTTAGTCTCTCGAGTTGTATAACTCAACACTGTTCTCATACCCCTTTAGCCTCTCTCGTCTCCGAGCCCTCCCTCATTACTACAGTCTACCCCATTATATACCCTATTAGCCAGTCTAGACTAAACCAAAAGAGATATATGGGATATATACTGTAGATCTGAACTAAAGCTTATAACAGAAACATCCACATGCATACCTAATTGGGTATTTTATAGAATGCTATTTTCCTCTGATGGTAAAGGTAAGTACAGTATTTTAATTAGTTAATAAAATGACATAATAAATGTTTTATCTTTCCACAGGTACACTGGATCCACCCTGCACCAGCGATTTTATAGAGACTATAAAACCTGGGTGGCCGGCTAGCTGCCACTCCCTAAGGATACAGGTAAATACCAGTTTCAAGTTCATTGTGGGTCTTTTCACACTTTTTTAAAGAAAGTGTCTTTGGGCAGCTGTCTTTAGAAGGCTGGTGATAGGTTAGGGTGACCTACCTTATCACAACATTCGGTTGCAGTTCAGCATTTTATCACAGGGTGTCGCCAAATCCCGCTCTCTAGCAAATGTACTTGTAGCTATAGATTTAAGATTCAAGAGTTTTATTGTCATATGCACAGCAGAAACAGACAGTTACACTGTACAATGAAATTCTTACTTTGCTGCTCCTCCATTCACCAGTAGATAAAGATAACAATGAAATAAAAAATATACAAAATATATAAAGTATAATAATATATTGTAAGTATAGTATAGTATAGGGATGGGTCAAAGCTTTTGTAAATATACCCAAAGTATTTCTTATAAGTCACGGCTTTGCATGAGCTGTTCTGTACAAACCTTTAAGACTCCACTCTGGCATTACAAGTTCCCCTGAAGAGTTTTGCCAGATGCCGGTGATTACCCAATTGTAATTTCAAAAAACAGCTAAGTTATAAACACGGTACACAGAGCAAAAAGTGTCTGAATATTCCTTTAAGATGTGGTGCTAAAGTTTTCATGAGTACATCAAGCTTGAGGTCCCTGTACAGGGTCACATTTTGTTCTAGCACGATCCAATTCTGCATTGCTGCTGGGCAGTAAGCCATTGTGGAAACCCCGAGTGGTCCTCCGGAGGGATCCATACATCGAGCGACCTTTGTAATGAAAATGGTCTCCACTCATACCAAGACCTTATCGACTTTCTGTCTAACTGCCAATTCATGTTACTTTTTATTTACAACTCTTTTTTTGCAATACTTGCTGGTATTCTGGGGGCTAGGGGTCTGCATATGAATCGATGGAGGGTATATGGCCGTTTTTAGGGTGAATATTGAGCGCGTGTATATGCAAAAATAATTTATTTTCATTGGGGAGTCCACTCGGACAGTATCATTTTGTTTAAGAACAGTATTAATCTTGGCCTGTCCATGCCTTTAGTGTTGAACAGTGAGGTCGGTGGGAACACTAGGCCTCAAAGATAATGTTTGGCAAGAAAAGCTAATTGAATCAAAACTAATTTACAATAGCATTAATCTTGGCCTGCCCGTGCTTTAGCGCTGAACAGTGAGGTTAGTGAAAACACTAGACCACAAAAATATTATTTGATAAAACAAATTTATATTTTCCCAATTACCCCAAATGTAAATGACCAGTCACTATCCCTGCTAAAAAATCTCTGCTTAATCTAATAGACCAGTATCTATGGTTTCATTTAAGTTTGATGGTTTATTTGGTCAACCAGCAAACAGTTGGTCATGCTGATGAACCAGATAAATTGTTAAGCCTATAAAAAACAAACCTTGGGCTACCAGCTTAACCAGCAGGTGGTATGCTACTTTTCAGCCAGAATGAAGAGGGAGACCAGTTCAGAGTACAAGCTTTTATTCTTAGGACATCGGCACCGACTTCTCTGTGAGCTCTCAAACTGGGGTCTCAATCATGTCTACGACTGCATTGCCCTTTAGAGTCCCGCCTATCTTCTTTCTTCTGGCTCTTGTGGTACACCTGGCCAGTTGTAATTCTCTGGCAGGACAGTGGTTCTTGAATAGAAGTTCCCAAGATAAGTCACAGGGTCTGCTAAGCCAGATATGTGACTCCCTATATGGTGAGGGCCACAAAACCACGACCTTCCTGAGACTCTGCAGCGACTGTTCTGTGGACCCACCTGTAAACATATGCTTTTACCAGACGCCATGGGTATAAAAATACTCACAACAGCTTTAACCACCCTCAAGACAGGCTAGGACCATACTGTATTGACTGGATTGTAATACCAGTTGGCAACAAATACTGGTAAGAATCTTACATAGATTGTTTTACATGGTTTTTAGACACATGGGATACACGGTTAGGGACAAAAGTGTCTCATACATTGCTGAAAACACTAGCAGTGGCTATACTGAAACTGACTCTTGTCTGTGATGTGGGTTATATGTGGGCTATTTTGCCTCCCTATATTTGTACTGTCACAAACCATGTAATCAAGTCTGTTTGGGATTACTTAATAATGTGATCTGACAGAACCATAGAATGAGTAAATTATGCATTTCGCACACTGCTAATTGGTAAGAGCTTGAGTTGGTCACAGTTTTTTATGAATACTCTATCTATAAGCATCTATAAACACATTCATAACATGTTAGTGATGCACTCATAAGGCAGTATAAACACAGCTATTAACATCTATGACAATGAATTACACTTTATAAGAATGTTTATTATACATTATTAATTGTTCACATAATGCTTTATAAGTAGTGTTAATAACATGTTATATTATACATCAGTCCCAGCTTGGAAGTCAAGTCCCACCCCATGACCCCCGTCCAAAAAAATACCAAAATTATATTACATCAAATCAAGCCAACTACCAATCAGATCCCTCACCAGCAACCCCTTCTGATGACACACTGAGCATGAGCATTTACTGTGAAGCCAAGTAGCAAGTTGGTAGAGTGCTGTCTTTGTGATTGACTTCCACACCACTAGAAACCTTTGCTTTTTAAAACTCTACACAAGAGCAATTCTAATTGTGGCTGTCATTCTATAGAAGTGCATTGTCATGTTAGCGCCAAGCTAACAGCGGCACACTGACTTTCCCGCCTTGGTTAAAATATTACTGATGGCACGACTAGTTCAAACTCTGACATTTGAAGCTTGTGGTGTGCTTTACTTTGTATGTGGCAGTGCAGTAAGAAAATCCTTCGCAATAAACACTTGACCTTTAGGCCTCGCTCTAGCCTTTAGGCCTCGCTCTAGCCTTAAAGATAAATTAGAGCAGGCATAAAAGACACCTTTCTTTACTTAGAGCTAACAAATTAAACACACTCTATAACCTAATATGAACACTACTCATGATGCATTATGTTAACAATTCATAAGGCCTCAACTTGTAATTCATTTTTAGATTTTTTTATAGCTATGTTATGCTCTTTCGCCGCTGTACAAAGAAAAACATGTGTCTTAATTTTTGTTGATTTTCATTTTTCCACTCTATTTAAAAGGATCAGATGCTGTTTATATGGTGTGAAAGGTTTATGATAATTGGACCAATAGAAATGCCCCAAATTCATTCAGCAAAACTTCTGGTTCCATTGACTTACACGAAAAGAAAATAAGGTTTTTGGCCTCTCCTGTAAAGTTGCAATTTTGGAGACACTTGTTTTTCATTGGACAGCGATGCTATAAATGTGGAATGTGTTATAGTCATGGTATTATTAGAGAGTCTTATAAGCTTTTGTGACTTCATCTTCCTCTAGGGGCTTAATGATACAGAAAACCCAGAATTCATTTGGATAGGTTACCATGGTGTCTTCATATATGGATAAGGATTGTGCTTGATGTTAAGATTTTAGTTTGATTTAATCAATCAACATTTAAAACATTTAAAACTCACCAGTTTGCACAAGCTTTCAGCTAATATCCGCTGTATTATTACTCTCTGATATCTCTCCATAAATGTACTAATCTACAATTGCTTGCCCCCATCTCTCCCCCTCTATCCTCTCTCTCTCGACATTGAGTCGTCACTCAGAAGTCACCAGAGCTCCGTCCCCACTGGCTGATCATCTGTGCCTCCTGTCTGACCTGAGGATGCTCTCCTGCTCGTCAGCCTGCATGACCTGACTACTACAGAAGAGCCGCCGCATCACCACCTCCTGAACTAGAATATTTCTGAAACATGTTAAGCTGAGCTTCTTATTGTATCTGTCTTATAATCTCATTAGCTTTGTTGCTCTTTCTCCATCCGGGGTCGACCAGAGTAGGATGAGTTCCTCACTCGAGCCTGGGTTCCTCTCAAGGTTTCTTCCTTTTATTAGGAAGTTTTTATTGCCACCATCATCTCTGGCTTGCTCTAGTGGGGCTTGGACCTCGATACCCTTTCTCACGTTCTGCTATGCATGGATTCTGGATGTAGAAAGC
Source organism: Megaleporinus macrocephalus (assembly GCA_021613375.1). Classification (NCBI taxonomy): domain Eukaryota; kingdom Metazoa; phylum Chordata; class Actinopteri; order Characiformes; family Anostomidae; genus Megaleporinus; species Megaleporinus macrocephalus. Next base: position 24,628,635 of record CM038727.1, on the reverse strand, counting down.
ACTGTATAAATATATGTTGATTGATTGATTTAACCTTATAAACGTACAGTACTTTTAAACAAAAGCTGTGCTTTACAGTCCAGCTCTAAAGCCCCTGGTGGCAAAAAGCAAAACATTTCAAGCTGGTCTATAAAGGCTAGTCTTGGTCATCCAGGATGGTCATGCTGGTGAGCACACCACCATGTGCTCATTTTGTTGGTGACCAGTCATGCAGGTCTATGCAGTGACTGCGGCAATGGATTCAAAGTCTGTGTCTAGTGGGACTGGACCCCCTCCCCCGTGCTTCAGGTGATTTGACGTGGAATGACCTTGTCGGATTAGTTTTACAGGTATGTGATAAGCCTGCTGCGAGGGACAGTGAGCTACAGCAGTTGGCTGGCATGCAGGTATGGGACAGCATCTGGATATATTGATTGCACTCAGAAATAACTCTTACAAGATTCTATCCTATTATTCTATAATTACCGTGTAAACATAGTGATGATCTTTACTACATGTTGGTCTTCGTGGGGTTGAGACATTTAAGGGGGCTTTTTTTCTTTTTTCTACAGAATTGCAAGTGCATAACAGAGGGGACTTGTTTTTGCCGGCTGGGTAATGTAATGGGACACTGCAACTGGAGGTGAATGGCCGGGGCAAGCCCTCAGCAGCAATACAGAGCCGAATGATGGGTCCATAAACCAGCTGATTCATGTGACACTTTCTAGGGAGAGAGAGAGAGAGAGAGAGAGAGAGAGAGAGAGAGAGAGAGAGAGAGAGAGAGAGAGAGAGAGAGAAAGAGAGAGAGACAGAATTTGGACAACAGCTGGAAGAGGGAGAGAAGATGGAGAAGAAAACAAAAGAGATAACAGGAGTGACAAAAACAAGAGATGACTGAGAAGAGAGAAAGACAGATGACAAAGAGGAGAGAGAGCAGAGAGTACTGAAAAAGAGAGAGAAGAAGAAAGAGAGAGAGAGTGATGATGGAGAAAAGGAAATGACAGTGAGCGATGATAAAGAGAGACAGTGATGATGGAGAAAGAGAGCGATGACAGAGAAGGATGACAGGAAAGGAGAGGGCAATGATGGAGAAAGAGAGAGACAGAAAGAGAGAGAGACAGAATTTGGACAACAGCTGGAAGAGGGAGAGAAGATGGAGAAGAAAACAACCGAGATAACAGGAATGACAAAAACAAGAGATGACTGAGAAGATAGAAAGACAGATGACAAAGAGGAGAGAGAGCAGAGAGTACTGAAAAAGAGAGAGAAGAAGAAAGAGAGAGAGAGTGATGATGGAGAAAAGGAAATGACAGTGAGTGATGATAAAGAGAGACAGTGATGATGGAGAAAGAGAGCGATGACAGAGAAGGATGACAGTAAAGGAGAGGGCGATGATGGAGAAAGAGAGAGACAGAAAGAGAGGGATAGATGATGGAGAAAAGAAAAAGAGGATTTAGAAGAGAGATAATGAAGTGAAAAAGAGAGATGGTGTAGAAGAGAGAAAAGGAGAGAAGTCAATAAAGCAGTGAAAGGAAAGAAAGAAAGAAAGATGGAAGATAAAGGAAGAAAGACAGAAACAAACAAACAAAGAAAAAAAGAAAGATACAGGATAGAGAAGAAAACAGGGAAAGAAAGAAGACAAAGAAAGAAAGACATTATTTAGAGGAAAGAATAAAGAGAAATGAGACGAAGGGAGAGAGCAGAAACAGAAAGGTGTAGAGACGATCGACAAAACAAAGGGAAGAAGGATGATTTAGAAGAAAGTGATTAGAAAAAGAGAAAGAAAGAAAAGGAGAGAGATGATGATTAAAGCAAAGAGAAAAAGAGAAAAAATGATGAAGAGATGATGGACAAAAAAGAGAGAGACAAGAAAAGGAAAGAGTGATATTAAAGAAAGAAGAAAGCAAAGACTACGGAGAAGAGAGTGATGGAGAGAGATAACAAAGCAAATAGAGAAAAAAAGAAAGGTGACTGGGAAAAAAAGAAAGAGAGACATGATTGAGAGGACAGAGTACGAGAGAAATGGAAAAGAGAGAGAGAGTGCAGAGGTGAGAGAAATAAAGAGTAAGAAAGAGAAGGATGATAGAGAGGAGAGAGAGATGATTACAGTCGCTGACTTAGAAGTTAGGCGTGTAGACGTGAATGTTTATAATTATGTAACTGCAAATTTATTTTTTAATCATTTTTCAAAACATCAATAGTAATTCTCCGACAGCGTCCAGAGACCTCCACTTACTGGGAATTCAGCTACTTTTAGCATTGCACTCATACTGACACCCTGAGCCCAGTAGGACTGGATGCTCTGGACCAGACACACATGGGGGGTTCAAAGTAGTAGGGTGTAGGGTAAAAGCAGCAAAGGGTTGTTCCCAGAGTTCAGACCAGAGTTTCCAGGCGCTGGTTTTCTCCAAGATCACAGGATCTCCCTAAGGTAGGGAAGAGTTAGTTACAGGCATTGATGTCCTGTAAGAACAAAGAGTATTGCAAAACACCTAAGATTGGGAAGGTTTAGTAAACACAGGCTTGATTTGACTTGGCCTGGCCTGGCCTGGTTTAGCAAAGAGGCTTGGTATGAATGTACAGGTGTACAAACAATACCATGCACTGTGGTGGGATGGGTTTTTGTAGGGTGCAGGTGATGAGGAGCAGGTGTGTGAAACAAGGGGCAGGTGCAGTGTGTTCAAGGCTACTCAATACTCTGGTGACTAAGACCTCTGGTGGTGCTGAGCAGGATTGCTTACATGCATGTACACGTTCATAATATTTAATTACATTTCATTACATTTCATTATATTTCATTACATTTCATTACATTTCATTACATTTCATAGAACAATAGCCATCATTTACCACTTTTTACCCTCAGAAAAAGTTATGTTTGCAATATTTGACCAAACTTGCTTGCATGATGTTTGGAGTGAAGACATATAACATAATTTGATACAATTTCAGAAAATGACTATGCTTATAAAGTGTTTTTGAAAGGTTTATAAGATCATAAGCATATTACAAAACATTAATAAGCAGTAACAACTTCATGTGTTGAAGCTGGCAGAGTTAATGCTGACTGACAGAGACAACTAGATCAACATCTGCGCTCAATGAACATGGGTTCACTGTTGCCCTTCTTTGTTTGGGTCAGAACTAATGATTTGAAGGTGTTGATGACTTCATTCATAACCATCAACTAATTTCAAACCATTTATAAACAAAACCATGGTAGTCTTATTCTAAAGAGGAACCTATAATTCCAATGTGCATCACATAGGCTTCGACTCCAAGATGACATTTAGGCAAGCTAACATTTGATTGGACTGAAACGGAGGGGGCTATCTTAAGGTTGACATCATGACATGCAAATATGATACCTACATGCCAGACGTGGAGGAGCTGGGAGCTGATCAGCATGCTAACAGTAAGTTATCAGGCTTTCAGTCCACATACCTCACGTATGTATGCAAACATGCCATCTTTCAGACTTAGTCCAGTCTTTCAGACTTCCAGACGCTCTACTGCTTGCACTGCACAGCTAACATAAGCTTACGTAGTTCATGCCAACATGGTTCACACAGATATCATGCTACCAAAAAAAAAAAAAGAAGCAGAAGCTTCTGGACCAGTCGTGGGCTGGAGGTTAAGGAAGCGGCCTTGTGATTGGAGGGCAGCCAGTTTGGTCCCTTGAAGCCGACGAGACACGACTGACTGAAGTGCCTTGACCTAACCTCCGACTGCTTCCTTATGCCTGTCCAACGCTCCAGACAAGTGTGCTCACTGCTCCTTAATGTGTGTTCTTACTAGTGTGTATTAATTGTGGAGAGCAAACATCCATCCATCCATCTATCCATTATCTTCTGCTTTATCCTGCTGGTCGGTGTCACAGGGACCAATCCCAGCATGTACCCAAGGCAGGGTACACCATGGACAGTTCGCCAGTTCATTGCATGGTCAACACACACTCACACACATTAGAGTGAGTGATCAACCTAACATGCATGTGTTTGGACTGTGGGATGAAACCAGAATACCTGGAGGAAACCCACTCAAGCACAGGGAGAACATTCAAAACTTAGAACAGCCCAGACTGGGAACTGAACCGGGACCATCTTGCTGTGAGGTGACAGTGCTAACCATTACACCACCATGCTGCCTGAGAGCAACCACAAGTAGGAAATAGTACTAAATTGTAAATTCTAATTCTGATAGCTGGCACACCTCTAACTAGCGAGTAGCCATGTTGATTCACAACAAAAACCCTGCTAGATATCTAACATCACCAGCCTTTCCACTGCAACTAATAATATCAACCTATATTACTTAACCATGCATTAACTAGTGAGCCATCCCTGTCTTCTGTCATTTGTAGGCATACCTAAGTTTAATTTCAGCCTAGAAATCCCATAAAAATGAGTCAGCTTGCATACACTGCAGCAGCAGTCTGGTGAAGAAACAGGAGCATCTTCAGATGTTTCAGGCGAGCTCCTATCATTTGGAATCATAGAGAAGCAGCTGCAGTCTGAGGATGTTCAACACATTCTGTCAGGAGTTCAAAAATCTTACATCAGAACAAGCCGGTTTCATAAGCTCATATTCACTCGATATTTAAAACTGCCTTCTTATGTGTTTGCATGTCACTTATTCATGATGCATCATTTCATTACACATACTAGACTCAAGCAAAGATGCCATGAATGTAGTAAATAGCCACTACTGTACAAATGTCTTAGGCACCTAATCTTAGGGCTTATCTTAGCACTAAGTATATTTTCACCAGATATCATTAGAACAGATGTAAATAAGCATAAATTCAATACAAAGTAGCATAAATATCTTATTTTAAAAGAAGTAAATACAACCTTGAGCTCCAGTTTGATGAACAAAGCTTAGTTCCAGATTTCTCCTGGATGCCCCAGACATTGTATTAATGTATTCAGTTCCTTCAGCAGCAATCTTGGTTTAGCTTAATAAAGTATTGAGTAGCATAGGCAGGTATTAGATGAGATCTGTAAATAATACTGGGTTGTTTCCACAAGAAGAAGCTTGGAAAGGGTTAAATAAACACACTGACGTATGTAAAAGCATCACTTAATGTATAAATACTATTTGAATATTTAAAAAAATAAATATAAAAAAAAAGCCTCCTGTGTGTGGAAAAAAATATATTTTAAAGGAATATAATAATGTCACCAAGTGCCTCAAAACTACACAGTCCTGAATATCTACACAGTCATATATATATATATATATATATATATATATATATATATATATATATATATATATATATATATATATATATATATATATATATATATATATATATGTGTGTGTGTGTGTGTGTGTGTATTTAATAATATAATTTGTTATTAAGCCACCTGGTTGTCAACATTAGAATGTAGGGGTGGGTTGTGGAGTATGATTTGTATTGGAATGCAATCTAGTTGAATGTGGCTACCAGGCCATCTACAAATAGTGCATTACCTTTTTCACTATATGCCATATATAATACATGGCATATATTGATAGCGACTGTCTCTGTTTCCCATATCTGGAGCTAGCCCTTTAGGGTCTGACTATTGGACTACAGCTACAGGTGTCTTTTACTGACAAAAATGTAATGTTGAGATCAAATCTATGTCCTACTGCTAATTACCTGGGACAAAAGACCTGGTCTGGGCCGTTCTGCGCGGACTCCCCGTACTTGAGTTAGGTTCCTCCAGGTACTCTGGTTTCCTCACACAGTCCAAACACATGCATGTGAGGTTGATCGGTCACTCTAAATTGCCCGTTGGTGTGAGTGTGTGCGTGACTGTATGTGGCCATGTGATGGACTGGCGACCTGTGCATGGTGTACCCTGCCTTCGCCCAATGAGGCTGGGATTGGCTTCAGGCTCCCTGTGACCCCAACTAGCGGGACAAAGCAGAAGGTAATGGATGAATGGATGGATAATTTAAATAAATTCTTTTTTAAATTAATTTAAGAAATTTTTATTAAAAGCAGCTTTATCCTTTGTGTGTTCATGCACTCCCTTAAGGTGGAGAAGGAGAGTCAGGCAATCACGATTATCTGTAATACCTGACTCGAGCAGATACCACTGCTTAAAGCAGCCTATTCCTCATACGCAGTACATTCTCACAACAGTGTTAAAGCAAAGAAAAACAGCTGCAGCGAATCTGGGGTCCGTCCCTACATACTAAGGTAACAGTCACAGGTAAGTGTGAGCTAACAAGTAGCTGTGAGCTAACAGATATCATGCGTCCAGTGCAGTAATAGTTATGACAGTTCTCTGAAGAGTGAACGCTTGGGAGTTAGGTAGCTGTCTCCAGAAAGGAATGCTGTGAAAGACTGTGAATTAAAAACACACTGGAAAGCCCTAAGAAAGACTCACAGTGTACTTGTTTTGGCCAACAGTGGGACAACTAATGCTATATACTTAGCACTTCTACTTTCTGCTCACCTAGGGTGCGTCAGAGATCGGCCACTAAGTCAGTAGGTACTGGATTGGAGCCAATACGTACGGCTCAAGCGGTTTCTGTTCGCGATTGTTTAGAATCCATGCAATTTCGGATGCACTACACCACATCAGTCCAGTTTTATCAGCACTACAATGGCTTCCTGTTAAATTCTGTATCGACTATAAAATTCTATTACTGACGTATAAAACCCTGCACGGTCTCGCTTTGTACCTTTTGTAGAGTACCTGCAAGATCTAATTTCCTATTATGAACCGCCACGTTTACTCAGATCACAGGATGCTGGTTCTCTAATAGTTCCAAAAATTCATTAGACTTCAATGGGGGGGAAGAGCTTTTTCCTACAAAGGCCCCAAATTGTGGAATAATCTCCCAGTTAATGTTCGGGACTCTGACACAGTCTCAATATTTAAGTCTAGACTAAAAAACATACTTGTTTAGTGTAGCTTTTGTTAATTAATCTTCTCTTTTAGATAAAGACAGGAGATCTGGGGGTTCTTGGACACAGAGGTTTATGGTAAACTGAGATGTTGGTGCTGTTGTCCCACCACTTCACGCGATCACCGGTTTGTTGATGGTGGAGTGGGGGGATCCCAGTGTCTCAGGGTGCTCTCATGTCCATGTTACCTTCTGGTTCTCTCTTTTTAGTTTAGGCTGTTATAGTTAGATCTGCCGGAGTCACCAACCACACTCTAAAATTCTGAAAATTCATATTCTCTACAGTCTTACTCCTGAGCCCAACTAACTCTCTCTCTTTACTCTTCCTGAGGAAATGACTGTCCTCCTGTCTGTTGAACGCTGTTGAAGGACTGATCATCAGGCCATCACCCCACCATCACCAGCCAGCTCACCTGTCCATTTACTGCTACACCCTCAGTTAGATCACTGTGCCATCCAGATACACCAGCATTGAGATAGGATGGGACTGTTTCAGCTCACGCCCACTTTACATAAAGACTCAGTCATAGACTGCCTCAGCTAGAGACTGCCTCTATCTGTGCAGCTTCTAAAGCTTTGCTATCCAGATTTCAAACAGAGGCTCCTTTCTTTGGTATTTAGTTTTAACTGTAAATACTGTTTGACCAGAGGAGGATGGGTCTCCCCTTGTGAGTCTGGTTCCTCCCAAGGTTTCTTCCTCCAGTTGAGGGAGTTTTTCTTGCCACTGTTGCCTCTGGCTTGCTCACTGGGGGATATATGTTGTAACTGTCTGTTTTCAAAACTCTGTAAAGCTGCTTTGAGACAACATCATTGTAAAAAGCGCTATATAAATAAACTTGACTTGACTACTTCCGCTTACCAACGTCTTACCATCTTACCAACGTCCTGTGAAGCAAGACATCAGGCCACCACTGTAAAGGTCCAGCTATTCATTTAAAGCCCATTTTGCAGACATTATTTTAGATACTTTTTGTGACACTAACCTGAGTTTCTCTCAGACTCTGTTCTCAGACAGTGTCGAACTGCTCGGAGAAGACGAATCAGGAGGAACCTAATAATTTTTTACAACTAACTTCTGTAGAGGTAGTTCACCAGCAGTAGTTACATACACACAGCCGACGTTCCGCCTTCCACCGTTTCTTTTTTCATCTGCTTTAAATTCATCCACAGCTCCAGTTGAATCATGGGAAAGCACAGTGTACTGCGGCACGGGTGTAGATTTGCTTTAGACATTGGTGGAGACCTATGAATCTACCCCGCCATGCCACGCCCCCGCCTATTGTATGTATTAGCATTAATAACATCAGGGAACACTGCTTGTTATTCATAGCTACCAACGTTGTTAGCCAGCTGTATGCTGTGCGCCAAAGCCTAGCATCGCCATTAACATTATTATGATGGACTAGACTTACACGTTTCTTCAAAAATAGCACATGTCCACCTTCTTTTTTGCTGCCATTCTCACTCTTTTTTGACATCCTTGTGTCACCCATGCTGCACCTTGCACAGTGAGTCTCATATGACTGGAAAGCTTTACTTCCAGTTTTGGCGCTGCTAATAACCAAACAAGTCCCACGTGACAGCAGGGAAAGGCTCAGCCAATCACTCTGGCTATATGTGTTAGAGATTTAATCCTTTCTGCACCTCTAGGTTAATGAGGTGTTGACTGATCGGGGTCTTTTTTTCAGAGGGGATCAAATTATTGGTTGAGGCAATTCAATAATTGCTGAATATTGGTGGGGACACGTCACTTCAGTCCATGCTAATCCTATGCCCTTGTGCTGCAGTCACCTACTTAAAAATGGCTCTCAATTCAGTAGGTCATCCAGCTAACATTCGCGTACAACTTAATGACTATTCAGACATACTAGCTGCACTCGCCTACTGATTTCGCCTACTAAGCAGCAGGAAAGTAGGCGATTTCAGACACGCCCCCAGTTTTAGAGAATACTGCTGTGTGGAACTCCATCAGAAGCTAGCAGGCATCCAGTGAGTCCACAATGTCACCTCAAATGTCGTTCGAGGCCATAAGGTAACCCAGAGATTAAAAGTACTGGTGTGGTTATGTGACTTAATTCATAGGATTTGATCTGGATTTAATTTGTATTGGAATGCAATCTGCTTGAATGTGGCTACCAGGCCATCTACAAATAGTGCATTACTTTTTTCACTATATGATATATATTATACATGGCATGTATTGATAGCTGCCGTCTCTGCTTTTCCATATCTGGAGTTAGCCCAGTGCTGTGTTTAGGGTCTGGCTATTGGGCTACAGCTACGGGTCTCTTTTTACTGACAGAAATATAATATAAATATAAATTATGGCCTCATACAGCCTCTGAATCTTGTAGTAAATAGATCCTTGTTGGCCATCGGCATACAGTGCATCTGGAAAGTATTCACAGCGCTTCACTTCTTCCACATTTTATTATGTTAGTCTTATTCCAAATAGATTAATTGCATTTTTTCCCTTAAACTTCTACACACAATGCGCCATAATGACAAAGTGAAAACTGACTGAGAACAACTGATTTCACTGATCATCCTTCAGTTGTTACGACAACTTGATTGGAGTCCACCTGTGGTAAATCCAGTTGATTGGACATGATTTGGAAAGGCACACACCTGTACATACAAGATCTCGTAGTTGACAGAACATGTCAGAGCATGAACCAAGCCATGAAGTCCAAGAAAATAGTTTGTAGACATCTGAGATTATATCGAGGCACAGATCTGGGGAAGGGTACAGAAAAATTTCTGCAGCATTGAAGGTCTCAATGAGCACAGTGCCTCCATCGTCCATAAATGGAAGACATTTGGAACCACTGGGAACCACCAGGACTTTAGAGCAATGGAGTTATCTGGGTAGAAGGGCCTCAGTCAGGGAGGTGACCAAGAACCCAAGGGTCACTCTGACAGAGACTCAGCGTTGCTCTGTGGAGAAATGCTCTGTTCTGATTAAACAAGTATTGAACTCTTTGGCCTGAATTGCAAGTGTTACGTCTGGAGGAAACCAGGCACCATGCCTACAGTGAAGCATGGCTGTGGCAGCATCATGCTGTGGGGTTGTTTTTCAGCAGCAGGAACTGGGTGACTAGTCATGGTCAAGAGAATGTACAGAGACATCCTTGAAGAAAACTTGCTCCAGAGTGCTCTGGACCTCAGACCTGAGCGAAGGTTTATCTTCCAACAGGACAACAACCCTAAGCATGCAGCCAAAATAACAAAGGAGTAGCTTTGGGACAACTCTATCAATGTTCTTGTGAGCCAGCATGAGCCCAGACTTGGACCCGATTGAACATCTCTGGAGAGATCTGAAAATGGCTGTGCACTGACGCTCCCCATCCAGCCTGATTGAGCTTGAGAGGTTCTGCAAAGATGAATGGGAGAAACTGCCCAGAAATAGGTGTGCCAAGCCGGTAGCATCATTCTCCAAAAGTCGTGAGGCTGTAATGCCAAAGGTGCTTCAACAAAGTATTCAGCAAAGGGTGTGAATACTTAGGTATATGTGATTTTTTTTTATATCTGCAAAAACTTCAAACAAACTTGTCATTATGGGGTATTGTGTATAGAATTTTAAGGGAAAAAATTAATTTAATCCATTCGAATACGGCTGTGAAATAACATGTGGAAAAAGTGAAGCGATGTGAATACTTTCTAGATGCACTGTACTTTATTACAGTACAACAGTAATTTTATTTATAGATGAAAACTGTGGATTTCTAAATGATATATTGGCCACCAAACTGGAAATGTTCCCAGTTTTCAGAAATCTGCCCTCCTACTCTTGTGGGCACATAATATAGAAGTGTAAATAAATAACTTTTTAATGCACACTAAATGAACCATTGACTGTCTCATGTGTTTTGTCAACAATGTCCTTATTTGAAGTAAAATGGTAGTGCAAAATGAAGAGGTGGATACGCAAGCATCTTTTAATGGAGTCCATAGAGAGAACAAATAAAATTATAACAAAAACAACAAACTCACAAAGTAAAGACAACAAAGCAACAGAGTAACATAGAAACATAAGAACATAGCATAACCACAATTCTAGACGAGAGGTAGCTAACAGAGGGTGTATATGCACACAGGAAAACAACAAACACCTGTGACAGGGAGGAGCCACAAACTTGGAGCAGGTGAGGGGCGTGGGAAGAGGGCGGAGACAAGGATGAGCAAACAAACAAAACAAACATAAGCACATGGAACATGACACAGCAAAAGCAGAAACAGACAGAAGAAGTAAAGCGGAACACCAGACACCAGAATTGCAAGCTTCTGAATAGATGTTTGTTCATTTTTGTTTTTTCACTCTTATTTTTTTCTTGTTTTCAATCAAGCAACCCGTTTACGTGTTATAACTTTCTATGCACTTTACAGATTTTAGGTGTCATAACCATAGACGTGTTTAGCATCTTTACTAAGTAGGCAATTTGGTTGTAACAAAGCAATTTAAATGCTGCCAGTTCTAACATCTCCTATAATGTTGACGCTAGAGTATGTAGTTCTGAAGACTGTATAAAAGTGTAAAAAGAAAATACTGACATAGTTACTTTTGCAAGAGTAGAGTTTGTGATTCCTACTTAGTTTGTTGAACATAAAAGTTTAAGTGTATTTAACTCTGTGTATAATTTCTGTGAAACAAAAGTTACGTTGCAAAACTTCGTTCACTTGAGGCAATGAGTTACTTTTAATATTTTTAATAGACTTAACTAATTAGGGTTTACATTGAATCCCACACTACCATGCTCAAGGTGGAGGAAACGTCTGAGAGAAAGCTAATAGCTAAGTGAAAGCTACCCTATCACGCATAACTGAGCCAACAAGCTCTTGTCCATCTATTGTCCATCTTTTTTAGTGCTTTTGTGTTTAGTCCTGTTGCAGTGCAGGCTGAAAGTGTTGAACTGAGGGCTGTCCATCATAGGAGCACATCCAGATAGGTCTGATCTGTTATTGAAGCAGAACTCCGCGAGAATTCCACGAGAAACACATGATTAGCAGGCGTCTACAAACTTTTAGACAGTGGCCCCTATCTCGCCCAAAATCAGCAAGTCAAATGACTTCAAAATTACATTAGAGGACCTCCCCGGCTAAAACAAATGAGTCCAGCACTAACGGTGCTTTTGTGTAGCCTGTACCGAGAAGCATATTTCAACAGTCTTAAGTGGAATGCCAGACCTTTTAACACTCATTTAGCTTCAATCACGTCCTCTCCGAGAGCCGACTCCCGCAAGAACGTCCTGCGAGCAGGCATTAAACAGCGGAGTGGAGCGATACTTAGAAGAACAGGTTAAGAGAAGTTAAGTACCTGCCAATCACGGTTACGATGATTCAACATTGATAAACCGGGATGGCCGGCTTCCGCTTTAAATCACGCTGAAGGGTCCGTCGGCCCCGTGGCCCTGTTGGATTTTTCTAATGAATTGCCGCATGGGGAAATTAAGCAGCTGAAGCTCTTAGAATGTATTTATATTAAGGAAGAGCCGCCGGGTTCGGGCTAAAGGCTGTTTGACTCGCCGCTGATGAGGGGTTAAATCAGTAATGGCTTAAAAGGCCAGCAGCAGTCAGCAAAGCTCCAAATCCCTTTAAGGGAATTTCACTCAGGATAAGGACACGAGGGCTGCGCTTAATATTAACCTCCCTGACTTCTGCATCTTACGGCTTAAATTAAATTAGCCCCCATGTAATTATTCGCAACACACGGCATAATGTGCGTGAGAATGTCTGTGTGTGTGTGTAAGACAAAAAACAAGAGTTCTGAAATGCCTGCCAACCTCCTCTGCAGAGCCCTGACTGCTGTGTTCTGAAAGTTGCATTCAGTTGAAATGGAGTTCTGAACTAAGCTTGTCTCAAGCTTCTCCATCTTCTAACATAACATGCTCTAAAAATCTCTATCTTCTGTCTCTCGTCTCTCATCTCATCCCTATTGCATGGTATTCTCTCTTATCCCTAACACGAGGGTCCGGCCTTCTGCCTTAAAGGCGCCACAGAATAGAAGACTGGATGGAAGTATGTACATCATCCTAACTGAATTAGCAGAGTTCGTATATACCAGGGGTGTTTAATTAGAATTCAGTAAGGTCCAGAGAAGACTTCCTTAGACCAAGCTCCGGACTGTCATCATTTCTAACGTGTGTTATGATTCAGTGGTGTATCCTGTTTACTGAAGTAGTCTAGTATTAGCATCTTATACCATCAGCTACTGAAACACCCACACATCACACATACCATTCAGTATATTTACTGTTTAAATGCTGAACTGAATTAATTATTTGTATTTTTTTCCTCACTTCAAGTAAAAACAGGGGCTACATAAAAAAAAGAGAATGCTTTTGAAAAAAGTGCATCTTAAAGTGTTTATTTATCTTCTTAACTCAGCTTCACATATTAACATGTTGGTTTTACATAGACATACATAGACAACAGTCGTTTTTCATTGGTGACTTTCCTTTTTTTTTACGTTATTCTGGTCGGTGAGTTCACTGCGCCGCAAAGCCTGTATACCGGAAAGACGAGAAAAGCTCCGCCGCTTAAAAGAAACACAGTCAAAATTAAATAATTCTCAATAGTTTATCAGTTTGGGTCCTGTGATGGTGCAGGGTATGCCCATCACTAAAAACAATAGTTAACTTGTAGAGTTGGGTTTAATGTCGTCATACTTAACTACCTACCTTGATGTCCTGTATGGAAGGGGAAGAGGGCAAATGGGAGGTAGCGGGAACTGAGGCTTCTTGTCCCTGTTGGGCGGATCCACCTTCAGGGAGGGAGGGGGGGCCTCAGTGTCCTAAAGGGGGGAAAACCTGCAGGGGAGGAAATTAAGAAATAAATACGTACCAGTAATATGTATATATGATTGTCATGACTAGTTAACAGCTATACAGATGTGTGTGTATATATGTATATGTGTTGTTTGTGAGTTAGCGTCTCTGGATATCGCCCTTAGGCGAGTTATTAGTCTAGTCTAGTCTAGACAATAAGAGCGCCGGTGTTCTCTCGCCTAGGCTTTTCTCAGCTACCAGTGTTGTGGTGTGAGCCCAGTGATAGACTGTTATCTGCTTGTAACATTGAGAAAAGAATTAGTTTGACGCCTCTAATAACCATACCGTTTATTTGTCATTCTTTTCTTTTGATCCAGTTTTTCTTTTGTTTATTGTGGAATAAATTAAATCACGGGTGCACTTGAACTTAAAGCCTAGCCTCCTTGTGTTCACACCCACATCCCTAGTGCCACTCTGCTGTATGCAAATCCCGGTGGCTCTTCCTTTGGGGGGGTACACCGTTACAGGTCCGCATTGGACAGCGTCTGGGTCCAGATGCGAGCCGTGGTCCGCCTATTAGTCACCCCTGGTATATACCATTAACCTTGATTGCCGTTGTCTCCTCCTTCAAATACAGATTCTGTAAAAGCAGGGAATAAAATGAGTTGATTCCAAAATCCTGGACTATTACATAACAGTCTTCACTGCGAATATGACGCCCCCAAAAATGCACAAATACTGGCTCACGTTCCAGCCCAGCAGGAGACAATGAGAACAGGCCAACAAGCATGGCGGGCTATACACACAGAAATGTACCTCAGCAGGCTGTTTGTTCCTCAATGAGTTTGAAACTGTCTTCCCATTTGCCAACTTCATTCCACCTTAAAATCTACAGCTTGTGCAGGCCCCAGCGGACCAGCATTTTCATATCCCTCTTGATGAACATGGATGATGTTCATCTTCAAAATCTAAAATCGACTTCCTATTCAACACCTTCAATTCAATTCAGGTTTATTTGTATAGCGCTTTTGACAACGAAAGTTTTACTTTTGAAGTTTTACTGAAAACAGACAGCTACAACATATATCGCCCAGTGAGCAAGCTAGAGGCGACAGAGGCAAGGAGGAAATACTCCCTCAGACTGGAAGACGCAACCTTGGGAGGAACCAAGACTCTCAAGAGGAGACCTGTCCTCCTCTGGTCAAACAGTATATACAGTTTAATAAACTAAATAAAGAAAAGCTGAGATAATCTCTGTTTGGAGTCTGGATGGCAAAGCTTTAGAACCTGCACTGGGAGAGACTGTCTTTGACTGAGGCAGTCTCTGACTGAAGCAGTCTCTGATTTTAAGTCTTCATGAAAAGTGGGCGTGAGCTGAAACAGTCCCATCCTATCTCAGTGCTGGTGCATCTGGATGGCACAGTGATGTAATTGAAGGTATCCTTGAATTCTACAATTTGTCCCGGCACCAGAAGGTAGCTACAGCATAATTTGAAGTGGAAAGAAAACTTCAGCAGCAGCATCTTTAACAAGATCCTGGACTACTTTAATGCCAAAGTTTACTCCAGACAGTTTCTTAACCCCTTGGATAACATTCGGAACTAAGTCTGCTCTTGCTTCTATTTGAAGTCCTGTCTTTTAGCCACGTGCTTTTGTTTGGTTTGGCTTCTTTTCTCCACACGTGGCGGCTCCTTTGTCCTTGTTAAGCCTCTCGCTTCCGCAAGGTTCCTTATTCGGCACTCCAAGCACCTGTTTTCTTTCTGTAGTCCTTCAGATTTATTATTACCCCAAGTTGTTTTTCTTGTTTCTTCCTAGAGAACAATGTTCCCCATTCAGTTCAGCTCTTTATGAGACATCGTCCTTGGTTTTTTTTGTTGGTCCTAGCATTCCTAGTAGCTTATGTACTTCTCGTATTTGTTTCTACCGTCTGGTTTTTCATGGATTCTGCAACTATAAACCTGGTTTAACCTGTTTTTGCTGTCATCACAATCATTAAAGGACTTCAATCTCCTGCCTCTTTGTGTCTCTGATCTCCTGGCATTCCCCAAACTTTACAATGTGGAGGGGAAAAGAGGAGCAATTCCACCTCAAACCCCAACAGCAACCTATAAGTTGCAGCCATGCTGTGTGAGTTTATTACTGTTTGATGGTTGAAGCAGATTATCTTAAACTGATTGTTTCATAGTGAGTTAAACTTTCACTTTGTGCTCATGTCGATGCCGTGTTTCCTGCTGTTTAGACGTGTTGCTTCTGTGTGAACATCACAGTCTCTCTGTAAACCAGCAAATCAGAGCAAAGCTCATTTAATTATTCACGAGCTCACCTCAGAAAGGAAGTCTTCACAGTGTTGATGTCTGCAACTGAAATAGAGTTTTCTTTTGGCCAATTCATTATGAAGTGTACACACTTTGTAAAACCACACGATTTAAACAAATGATTTCAACAACTGAAATATAACAAAAATAAAGGTACAAGGTTTTGTTGTGGAGGTGTAGTGGTTAGCACTGTCCTGGCCGTTCTGTGTGGAGTTTGCATGTTCTCCCCGTGCTTGAGTGGGTTTCCTCCAGTTTCCTCCCACATGTCCAAAGATGTGCATGGTAGGTTGATTGGTCACTCTAAATTGCCCATAGATGTGAGTGTGTGAGTCAGTGTTAGCCGTATGATGGACTGGCAAACTGTCCATGGTGTACCCCAATGACGCTGGGATTGGCTCCAGCCCCCCCTTGACCCCAACTAGCGGGATCAAGCAGCAGATAATGGCTGGATGGATGGTTTTGTGGTGACAGCTTGACCAGCTCTATAAGGGAGCTCTTAGAGGTATCAAACTCACCAGACGTCTGGTTTCTATCAATACCACTGTGTGCGATCTTACAAATTGCGATTGAGGAATTAAAAAACTTCTTTTTCTAGAGGAATTTAGTGGTTGGATGAAAAAAAGTGTTCCTTGTAAAGAAAGTGACCTTTCACACCGTGACATAAGAGACTCCATGAACCATTAGGCAGGTTCATTCACAAAAACATGAGTAATCAGAGAAAACTGTAAAAACTCAAAAGCACTCCAAAGGGAAACCAGCAAAAACTCAGAGTCAGAGAAAAAAGTCAGAGAAAAAAACCAAAGAATGATTAAAATGGAAATCAAAGGAGCAAAAAACAAAAAAAACAGAACACTCAAACCACAAACTCAAAAACCTGCCTTGAAAGTGTCTATACAGTTCATGGAGGATGGCAAAAAACACAAAAGTCCCATCAAACATTAAAAAAAAATACAGAAGAAAAAACTTCGGACAAAGGTCCCGAAGCTTCACTGAGCAGAAGTCACGGAAAACTCTGAAAGCAGTCAGCAAAGCTCTTTGTGAAGTGTGGACCACTAAGGCAGGGCAAGGAAGGGGAACTCTGAGAAACTTAGGGCTAGAGTTCTGGGTGGCTTCGGCTGCTGGGATTTGAAGCCAGGCCCCGCCCTTGCCAATCAAAGAGTGAGTAAGATTTTGGAAGAGATGGAGGAGCTGGGGAGGTGGTGGAGGGTGGTGGAGGGTGAAGGGGAAGGAAGGGCTTTTTAAAGGGAAGGTCATAGCAGGGACGGAAGGTGGAGCATCAACTTAAAACTGGTGACGCAGACCTCTGGTGGCTGGAATGAGCAGTGTCCTGAGGAAAAGCCTCCTGAGGAACAGAGAGGTGATGTCACAGTGAAATACAGTCTTTGTTTTTGGTCAATTCATCATGAAGTGCACACACTTCTGTAAAGAACAACCATAAGTTTTGTAGTTGTGACAGCTTAACCATCTCTGTATGTGAGCTCTTAGAGGCATCAAACCCACTAGACGTCTGGTTCCTATCAATGCCACTGTGAATGATCCTGACTTGAATTGGAACCATTGAATTATGCAGGAACTTTGAAAAGTCATAGAGTTGGCCTTTACCTGAGTTAACTGTGCAGTACCCAGTTTAGATTAGTCCCACCAATAGTCTGTTGCTGGAAAATACTGAAATGCTTTTGTTAAGTCTAGAAGTTATACTGGCCTTATTACAGGGGCATCCAAGGAGCCATAGATGTTCTTTGTAGCATTCCTCTTCATTTCACACCGAAGCTCGGCAGGCCAGCGCTGCTGTGGCTACCGTACTATTGTGTGTGTGCGAACGTACGTGTGCGCATGTCACATTGTCCTCTCTGTCGCTTCAGCCAGACACACTCTCACACCCTCAGATTGCTTTTCCCGGGTAATGTTTGCGCAATGTATACATCTCCACCAGAGCGAATCGCACTCTCCCCCACTTCTATTCGCCTTCTATTACCCCTCGCGCATTCTTCTTTTTTTTCTCGCCCCATATTGTATCTCTCGGTCTCACTGGATATGCCATAGACCCCCCCACCCCCAACCCCTCCCGCCGCCGCGTTTCTTTTTTCACACATGTGCTCGAAAGTTCCATTAGGTTTGTGATGATGGTAGCGAAAGCCCATCTGAAGTGGGCTCGGCCCTCGGCTCAGAAGTTCCTCTTCTGTTGTTGGTCTTGCTTTCTCTCTCACAGAGAAATCTCATTTTCGCCCTTCAGAGTTGCACCGCTGCCCCTGAGGCGTCTGACCACGGAGCAGACTAGACGTCGGTCAAATTTACTGCTGGATATTCGGTGCCTACTGGGCTCATGTGTGACACCTCTGTTGGTTTCTTCTGGGTTAAAGGCCCCCTCGGGAAACGACGCGTGGCGGTTTAATGCATGGCAAGGAGATCCTGGTTTGCAGTAACAATGAAATAATGCTAATAATAAGAGCCAGAAGGGCTGTGTGTTTTTGTTTTTTTTCAATTCAATTTTAGTTTCATCCGTCCACAGAACTTTTGAGCATTTTGGAATGTTAAGGTGCTCTTTGCCAAACTTTGGTCTTTCTTGGAGAGCAGGGCTTCCTCCGTGGTGTTCTGCCATGGACACCATGAAAGTTTAATGGTTTCATAGACTCATGGACATAAATAATAACCAGACCCACTGATTTCTTTAAACTTTTAGCTGTTCCTGCCGGGTTCTTCGTTGAGTTCTCTGTGTATGGCCTGTGCTGTGATCTTGGCTGAGCATTCAGTTCTTTGAAAAGTAGACTCAGCACTAAGTCGTCTCCATTTATAAACAGTTTGTGAGTTTAAACCATACCTTCACGTGACTAGTTGCACAAGATGGTGCTGTTTAACCATCACTATAAGCAGTGTGTGGATAACAGCATCCTCAGTGTATTAGATGGTACTACTCATTGACTTTCTACGTCTTCATGATCATGATCACATTATCATTAGTACCAATGAGTAAAAGAGAGCAGGGCTCCAGACTGTAGGTGGTGATGTGCATAAATGATTACAAAGAAAATGTCTATCTATGCCATTTAGCTAGTATTATAGCATTCCTAGGGTGGCCGAGAAGACCCAACGCACTGCAAATTCACGAATGGGCTGCAAAACCGTCCACAACACAACAGAAGTGTTTCAGGAGGACACTTAAAGGACGTGGGACCATATACGGCTACGCAATGTAAACAGAACCATGCAGAGCTGTGGTAGCGTCTAATGAGAAGTAAGTTTGTTTATATTTGCTAACTATCCAGACTTACTTCTCATTAGATGCTAGTGATGGTCAGATGAAGCCTCTTGAAGCATTGAAGCTTTCCCTTCAGCTGGTTCAAAAAAAGGTTCATTACTTAAAGCTTCATGTGCACACAAACCCCCCTGCTGGCCAAAACTTGTCATTTCAACTATTTGCGATGGCCTCTTGCAACGTTGTCAGCATGGGAACAAGTATATACGTTTTATTTTCTGTGGTTAATTCATTTGTTCATCTGATCTGTGTTTGATTGTGTGGGTCTGCTAATGGAAAAAACTGCCAGTAAGAATTCAGTCAGTAAATAAATCCAATAGTATGTGAGATATTGATGTTAAAACTGTTGCAGTGGTTTTAAGAGATGGGACAGTGATTGTTTGGTGATGGTGACTTAAATTTTTATTAAGAAACAATACATCACTCCAATACTCGAACCACGTCCTGAACCAGCGAGGCTTCAGACGTCATTAGTGACGTCACTCACCCTTAACGAAGCAAACCTCGATACCCGCTTCATAAACAACTTTCTGGATTTCTCCACACAAGCTCCGAAGCATCTGTATCATTTGCCCACCACTATTAGACGCTACCTGTTCTGTTTACATTGTGTAGGCGTATGTGGTCCCACGTCCTTTAACTGTTCTCCGGAAACACTTCTGTTGTGTTCTGAACGGTTTTGCAGCGTGCTTGTGAATTTTCAGTGTGTTGAGTCTTCTCAGCCACCGTACATTCCAACACACTCTTCCCTATTCATACAAACAAACGATTACCGCTTATGTTCAATGTTTAACCCCTGTATTTTTCCCTTCTCTTTAGGTATCAGCGTTTGTTCACACCAGTGTTTGAGCTCAAGGGCAGTTTAGGCCTGAACTGTTTGTGCTAGAGATACATTCTTCCACAAAAAGCACTTTTGGACACTGTATTGCCAAAAGTACCCGCTCATCTGCTTTCACACGCATATGAACTTGAGTGACATCCCATTCTTAATCTAGAGGGTTTATGAATGGCAGGCCAGTCAAGTTCTTCCACACCAAACTCGCTCCTCCATGTCTTTATGCACGTTGATTTGTGCACTGGTGCGCAGTCATGTTGGAACAGGAAGGGGCCGTCCCCAAACTGTTCCCACAAAGTTGGGAGCATGAAATTGTCCAAAGTCTCTTGGTCTGCTGAAGCATAAAGAATTCCTTTTACTAGAACTTTGGGTCCGAGCCCTCCTGAAACACAAGCCCACACCATAATCCCCCCTCCACCAAACTTTATACTTGGCACAATGCAGTCAGACAAGTACCGTTCTTCTGGTAACCGCCAAACCCAGACCCGTCCATCAGATTGCTAGGCGGAGAAGCATGATGAGTGAAATCCCAACAGTACCACATTGAAATTCACTGAGCTCCTGAAAGCAACCCATACTTTTACAAATGTTTGTAGAAGCAGTCTGTGGCCATGGAAGTGATTGGAACACCTGAATTTAATGATTTGGAGGGTGAATTAACACTTTTGGCAATATAATACAAGTTGCTCTGGATAAATTTCATAAATGTAGATGTTGAAGCTTTGTGTCGGCCTTTAAATGCTTTGATCTTATGGGGATATGGATGCCTTATAACTACCATGAAAGTCATTAAAGAGAATGTGACATTCTCAGTTTGAACGGCCAACAGCTTTCTTTACTTTATGTACAAAACACACTCCAGTTACTTTTTTGCAAGGCTAAAAGAGTACTCCAGAGTAAAACTCTGTAAAAACAAACACACAAAAAAGTTGCAGAAGAGTTCTGCTTTACCAGCGGCGCTACGCTACCTTTAGGCTCGCGCACATGAACGAGTGTAACACGTCACAAGGTTGTTTTGTACATGCATAATTCTAGTAGCAGAACAACAGAGAAAAGCTTTATCATTAATTCTCAATGATGGGATATAAATCACTGATCAAGATCTTCAGCAGATCCTGCAAACATCTCGTGTAGGAAGTAAACATGTAACTGATACTCCAGCAAACGCTGCATCTTGTGCACCAATCCGATGTATGGTTATAGTATGAAGGAGGACTGATTTAAGGAGCGGGGGAGAACTAGAACTGTCATAGGACTGAGGAACAAGGAAGAGATGGGCTGGTGATGGTAGGGATTGAGAAAACTCCATCACACGAAACAGAATATATTACATATCATAATATTTAAACTATTTAAGCTATTTTCCCAGACTGGATGCTTTTATTTGCTCAGCAAAACACTTCATTCTTTAAATAATTAAACAGTATTAATAGAGTAAGTAGTGCTTTTACATATGACAGTGTGTTTATTTAACCCTTTCCAAGCTTCTCCTTTTGGAAACAACCCAGTATTATTTACAGTTCTCATCTAGTACCTGCTTTGACTGCTCAGTACTTCATTAAGCTAAATCAAGATTGCTGCTGAAGTAACTGAATACATTCATACAATGTCTGGGGCGTTCAGGAGAAATCTGGAACTACACTTTGTTCTTCTCAAGATATATTCTACTTCTTTAAAAACAACAAAGGTGTCAAAAGTATTTACATTCATTACTCAGGTAGAAGTATAGATACTAGGGTTTAAAAATACTTCTGTAGAAGTATCAACTCAAGCTTTTTACTCCAGTAAGAGTGTAAAAGTACTGCTTTCAAAACTACTTAAAGTATAAAAGTAAAAGTAATGTAAGGAAAAAAATGCCATTAAGCACTACAGCTTAGGCCACACTGCAGGGGTCTATAGTGCACTAGCCCACCTCCCAAAAAAAACATTATTCTAAAAGCCATAATGACTATAATGTTATATTAAAATGTTAATGGTGATAAGTTTGGGATGCGCAAGGCTTCCTGTTTTAGCCGCATATACGGCCATTAAACATGAATGTATTTTAGTACAATGTAAATATATTAAAGAAGCATATCTGTGTACTACTGAACATTAACATGAGTTTCATGGAGCAGAAGATATGATGACTAGTTGTCTATAAGTATTGTAATGGTGCAAAAAGTCAAACTTTAAAGACATGTTATCAATAATCTTTACTGAAATGTAAATGTACATGAATGAAAACAAGCCGAAATGAAATAGGAGTAACGAGACTATGTTTAAAATGTAGAGTAGAAAGTACAGATAATGGAGTGTAAATGTAAGGAGTAGAAAGTACAGATAATGGAGTGTATATGTAAGGAGTAGAAAGTAGTGATAATGGAGTGTAAATGTAAGGAGTAGAAAGTAGTGATAATGGAGTGTAAATGTAAGGAGTAGAAAGTACAGATAATGGAGTGTATATGTAAGGAGTAGAAAGTACAGATAATGGAGTGTAAATGTAAGTAGTAGAAAGTACTGATAATGGAGTGTAAATGTAAGTAGTAGAAAGTACTGATAATGGAGTGTAAATGTAAGGAGTAGAAAGTACTGATAATGGAGTGTAAATGTAAGGAGTAGAAAGTACAGATAATGGAGTGTAAATGTAAGGAGTAGAAAGTACAGATAATGGTGTGAAAATGTAGGGAGTAGAAAGTACTGATAATAGAGTGTAAATGTAAGGCGTAGAAAGTACAGATAATGGTGTGAAAATGTAGGGAGTAGAAAGTACAGATAATGGAGTGTAAATGTAAGGAGTAGAAAGTACAGATAATGGAGTGTAAATGTAAGGAGTAGAAAGTACAGATAATGGAGTGTAAATGTAAGGAGTAGAAAGTACAGATAATGGAATGTAAATGTAAGGAGTAGAAAGTACTGATAATGGAGTGTAAATGTAAGGAGTAGAAAGTACTGATAATGGAGTGTAAATGTAAGGAGTAGAAATTACTGATAATGGAGTATAAATGTAACAAGTAGAAAGTACTGATAATGGAGTGTAAATGTAAGGAGTAGAAAGTACAGATAATGGAGTGTAAATGTAAGGAGTAGAAAGTACAGATAATGGAGTGTAAATGTAAGGAGTAGAAAGTACAGATAATGGAGTGTATATGTAAGGAGTAGAAAGTACAGATAATGGAGTGTAAATGTAAGTAGTAGAAAGTACTGATAATGGAGTGTAAATGTAAGGAGTAGAAAGTACTGATAATGGAGTGTAAATGTAAGGAGTAGAAAGTACAGATAATGGTGTGAAAATGTAGGGAGTAGAAAATACTGATAATAGAGTGTAAATGTAAGGAGTAGAAAGTACAGATAATAGAGTGTAAATGTAAGGAGTAGAAAGTACAGATAATGGAGTGTAAATGTAAGGAGTAGAAAGTACAGATAATGGTGTGAAAATGTAAGGAGTAGAAAGTACAGATAATGGAGTGTAAATGTAAGGAGTAGAAAGTACAGATAATGGAATGTAAATGTAAGGAGTAGAAAGTACTGATAATGGAGTGTAAATGTAAGGAGTAGAAAGTACTGATAAAGGAGTGTAAATGTAAGGAGTAGAAAGTACTGATAATGGAGTATAAATGTAAGGAGTAGAAAGTACAGATAATGGAGTGTAAATGTAAGGAGTAGAAAATACAGATAATGGAGTGTAAATGTAAGGAGTAGAAAGTACTGATAATGGAGTGTAAATGTAAGGAGTAGAAAGTACAGATAATGGAGTGTAAATGTAAGGAGTAGCAAGTACTGATAATGGAGTGTAAATGTAAGGAGTAGAAAGTACAGATAATGGTGTGAAAATGTAGGGAGTAGAAGGAAAAAGTCAGCTGAAAGATAATTACTCCAGTAAAGTATAAATAACTAAAATTTCTACTTAATTAAGGTAACAAAGTATTAGTACTTCGTTACTTGACACCTCTGCAGAATAAGATATTTATGCAATTTTGTGTTGTATTTATGCTTATTTACATCTGTTCCAATGATATCTGGTGTTCTTATTGGTGTAAATACACTTATTGCTAGGATAATCGCTTTTAAACAATAAACTTGCCTAAGACTTTTACACAGTAGTGTATGTATGTACTTATGTGTGTTTATATTTTATTTATTTATTCACTTCAGAGTTTTCTGTGCAACATCATCATGCATGCTTGACCTGATCATAATTCCCCAAATTCCTTCAGAAAGCTGATTAAGTTCCGCACTAACAAACTACTAGACTCTCATAGTGATGCAATGAAAATACACTTATTGCTAAGATAAAGGCTTTTAAACAATGAGCTTACCTTAGGTAAGACTTTTGCACAATGGGTCACCGCCCCCTCCGGTTATTCAGTAGGTCTACTAAGATCTCTCTTTTTGCAAGACAAAGTTCACCTAACAAATGTTCGAGCGGTTTTTGTAAGTGAAAGTAGCTCCTACCCACACCTCCTACCTTATTTCATTGATTGGACTCCAGGTTTGCTACCTCCTGACTCCAATTAGCTTTTGTTAAAGTCATTAGCCTTGAGGTCCACATAATTCCTCCAACCTACACTGTGAACGCTTGCATGATGTATTTAATTTATACAAGAACATTCACTTTTGGTGTTTGAAACAGATTGTGTTTGTTCTGTACTGTAACGTAGGTGAACACCAGACCACATTTTAAGACTTCATAGACATACTTTTCATGTTCACATGTTTTTTCTTACCACTGAGTTCTTGTTTACTGAAAAACCCCTAAATGAACATGCAGTTCTAGAACTTTCTTTCTTGCGCTATAGATGACACAGATAGCAGACACCTCTCTGTGGGAGACAATATGTACCTGCTTCGTTTTCCGCCAGCAGCCGCTCTCTCGTGGGAACCAGCGGGTTTTATGGCAATCGAAAGATAAACAAAAATCAACCCCACCCCCCACCCCACTGTAACTGGGGATCATGGTGAAGTGCTTTATCTCAGCCAAGGTAATGCTCTGACTTCTCTTACGGCAGCAAAACAGAAGCTTTCAAAGCTGTTCGCAATCTTTGATACCTTTTGGAGTCGCTCTCTTTGTCGCGGCCTAGCTCGGCGCCCTTTGCTTCTCATTTGCAGACGGGAACATTGACATAATTAGTTTTGTTAAAGGGAATAGGTGCTATGAGGGAGGCTGCGCGTGTCTATACGAACGCTATACATGTGTATCAATGGCATTGTTTCACCGTTCAGATAAAAGTGTCAGCAGTCCTAGCGCTGGGCTTTGAAGTAGTCACTAATGAGGCTTTCAGACTGAAAGTATGTGTAGCTGCGCTATCTCGTAAAGTTCACAGCTTTAAAGAACAACAGGAGAGAGCAGGAGTTGAAGCTATGACAGATCTGAGAGGGGCTAAAAAGGCTATGTTAACTAAACAAAGCAATTTGTAGCTAATTATGTTATCTGTGCAACACAAATACGACTATTTGCAGCAGTGCAGCAGGACTACTAGAGCTTGGCCTTCAAATGGCAAAACTCAGTCAATAGGAAATGGGAAAGAAACGCCCTTCGACTATAATGCTAACTTCTGCTAGCGTCACTATGAGAGTCTAGTAGTTTGTTAGTGTGGAACTTAACTGAACTCTAGAAATAATCAGCTTTCTGAAATAATATTGGGAATTATGATCAGGTCAAGCATGCATGATGATGTTGCACAGAAAACTGTAGAGTGAATAAATAAATAAAATATAAACACACATAAATACATACATACACTACTGTGCAAAAGTCTTAGGCAAGTTCATTATTTAAAAGCCATTATCTTAGCAATAAGTGTATTTATACCAGTAAGAACACCAGATATCATTAGAACAGATGTAAATAATCATACATACAATACATACAAATTAGCATAAATATCTTACATTGAAAGAAGTTTAGTTTCAGATTTCTCCTGGATGCCCCAGACATTGCATGAATTCTTTCACCAGCAACATTGGAGGAAGCGCTATGGTCAGGGGAATGTTTTCTTGACATTCTCTGCATCCACTCATCCATGTGGACTGCATTCTTAACCAATTTGGGTATGAATCAATCATCCAGCCATCCATCCATTATCTGCCGCTTAATCCCACTAGTCGGGTTCACGGGGGGGCTGGAGCCAATCTCAGCGTCATCGGGCGAAGGCAGGGTACACCATGGACAGTTTGCCAGTCCAGCACATGGCCAACACTCACTCACGCACTCATACCTACGGGCAATTTAGAGTGACCAATCAACCTAACGTGCATGTGTTTGGACTGTGGGAGGAACCTGGAGTACCCGGAGGAAACCCACTCAAGCATGGGGAGAACATGCAAACTCCACACAGAACTGCCCAGACAGGGGATCAAACCCAAATCGTCTTGCTGTAAGGCGACACCTACATTTATTTATTTAGCACTTTTTACAACCAGTGTTGAGGCATCAAAGCAGCTTCACAGAAAAGCAGTTCATGAAAAACAGGAATCAAAGAAAAGGATGGTAAGAGTCCATGCATAGCAAAACGTGAGGTGACGGTGGCGAGAAAAACTCCCTAATAAAAGGAAGAAACCTTGAGAGGAACCCAGGCTCATGGGAGGAACCCATCCTCCTCTGGTTTACTCCGGATAATGAGAGATGAATCTATTCTTGCAGATCACGTATACCCATACATGTTGATTGTCTTCCCTGGTGTGGATAGAATCTTCCAGCAAGACACTGTGACACGTCACATGGCTAGAAATGTCCCACATTGGTGGGAAGACCTGACCTTCTAAGTACTACCCTGGACCCCTAATTCCCCACATTTGAACCCTATTAAGAATCTGTAGGACCACCTCGATCGTCGTGTTTGCAGCATGGAGCAGCTTTGGGATGCACTGCAGTCAGCGTGGCTCCAGATACCTGTGACAACCTACCAGGACCTTACCCAGTTTCCCAGTTCATCTACTCTGGATATTAGCTGGATATTAGGTCATAATAATGTGACTTGAGTTCTTTATAAGAAATAAATCATATTTTTCTATAATTTAATTCTACTAATAAAGGCACCTCAATAGGAAGAAATGTGCTCAAGTACTTTAACGATAGTGAACGTAATTCTTTACATTCCATCTGTGCTTAGCTGGGAAGAAAAGAAGAGTGGAAAAAGGGAAAAGAGAGTACGAAAAGGGAAAGTGATGGTCGATTTTGAGGAAAATGGCCTGTTTGACCGTGTTCTGATGCCCCAGACAAAGCCCAGTCTAGCTTGAGTGATCCGACATTTTCTTAACATCAAAACAACCTTTCAGTGACCCTCGTGCGACCTTGCGTCTGCTATGTGGTTGCTTTTTGGGAAAGTGAGTGTGGTTGATTTGCTTTGCCCTCTGCGACAACCTCCTCCAAATACAAACACACACACACACACACATGCATACATATACACACGCTTACTTTCCCACACGTGCATAATGTGTGAGACTGCTACACTGCTATCTGGAGACTGATGTGTTCACAGAGTATGACAGCACTCTCTTCTCTCTCTCTTCTCTCTTCTCTGTCATACACGTATCAGAGTTCTTACTGATGTAGCGACTAGGCCATATAGTGAATATATTTGTCATGAAACAGTATGACTATGTTTATTTGGTTCCATATAGCAGCTCATATCATCACTGTAACCTAAAACTAGTACATTTACAGGAGAAGACAAAAACCTTTTGAACATTTAATGCATGTTCAGGTAAAAATGGTTTTATTACAATTACAATTTATTGTTCACGAGTGAGGGAAGGATGCAGCGAGAGGTTGACAGGCGGATCGGCGCAGCATCTCCAGTAATGCAGGCTCTGCACCATCTATCCTCATGAGGAGAGAGAGCTGAGCCAAAAGACGAAGCTCTCGATTTACTGGTCAATCTACGTTCCTACTCTCACCTGTGGTCACAAGCTTTGGGTAGTGACCAAAAGAACGAGATCGCAGATACAAGCTGCTGAAATGAGTTTTCTTCCTGGGGTGTCGGGTATCACCCTCAAAGATTAGGCTCAGAGTCAACCTGCTACTCCTCCACATAGAGAGGAACCAGCTGAGGTGGTTCGGGCAGCTGGTTAGGATGCCTCCTGGATGCCTCCCTATGGAGGTGTTCCGGACATGTCCGACTGGGAGGAGACCCCAGGGGGGATACCGAGTGCAGTCGAGAAGTATAATCCCTTCAGCATGGTCCTAGGTCTTCCCCGGGGTCTCCTCCCTATGGAGGTGTTCCGGACATGTCCGACTGGGAGGAGACCCTGGGGAAGACCTAGGACCATGCTGGAGGGATTATACTTCTCGACTGCACTCGGTTGGTGGGGAGAGGGAAGTCTGGGTTTCTCTGCTTAGACTGCTACCCCCATGACCCAGATCCCTGGATAAGTGGTAGATAATGGATGGATAAATGGATGGATGGTTTTATTGGTTTTATTAAGTGATTTTTAAACTTTTCTATCAGTCCAATCTTCATGAAGTATTTTACAGGATATAAAGAGAAACTGTGGTGTTTAAACTGTATAGAAAAATGAAAATCAACAAAAATGGACATGCATGTCTTTCGTAGGATGGCGATGATATGCTTCTTGTATTGGCACCTAGACATATCCTATCTGTTTCAATACTGATTTTAACATGCCCTCGTCTAGTTCCTATCTAAAGGGTCATTCCATTGCATTCCTGGTGGGAGCGTAGTGGTAGCTTTTCATTGTTAAATTTGAACAATTGACCATTCGTGTGCTTATGACATCATTTGATATCACCTTTGGGATCAGTCCAGCAGTGCCATTAAGTGGAGTACCATTGACATGCAGTGGAAAAGCAAGTTTAATTAATATATATATATATTTATATTTATAACTTAGCTTTACAAGGTTGGCACTTCTAGCCAATTAGAACACTAAGGCAAGGTAATGCTGGTAGGAGGGTCAATAGAAATGGAAGCTGTTATGCTGATCACCAGCAAAACTAGCAAGATCTTGCTGTGTGTTAAGATAAACCAGCACCAGGCCAACATAAACTCATACTAGTACAGTATATAATGCTTCTTTCAGTAGGGGGTGTACAGTGAAAGTATTCAGACACTCATAATCGGAGAATCCAACTACTTTCAGGTGCACCCATTGTTTACGTATTTCTTTAGAAAAGCATTGCCAACAGAGGGATAGAGAGAGCATCTGCGTATGAGTGTATGGGTCCACTATGCACCATGCCTTTGGCTGATGAGCAGTGGAACTGCGCTCTCTGTACAGCATCTTCCAATATCCTTGGAATGAGTTAATCCAGAGCTAATCACCCAACAGCTGTACCTGACCGGACTAATTCTCCTGTGGCTGAATGTAATCAAATCAAAAAGCAGATGTTCCAACATCTAGTGTCACTAATGCAGGGCTAGACGATGACTAACACCAATTCTGCATCAACAGATGGGCTGCAGAACACCAGCAAAGTGGAGCCGCCGTAAAGTGTTTCCATGTTTCCAATTAAGTGGCCAATTTGCTTCAAATGGTTTATAGAAATGTGTCAGTTGTATAGTGTGCTGCAGAACGGTACATACTGATTTATAGGAGACAACTTGTACGAGTGAATGTGAGTGGTTTCTGTAAAGCATTTCAGGAAAGTGCTATTACAGTTCAGAGTGTTACACTTTAGGATCTTCAGAAAGCGGACCACCAGCTGCCCTTTCAGGGTATGAAGAGGGAGACAATAGTGTCCGAGAGGTAGAGAAGAAGGAGGAATGGCCGCTGAGTCACACACTCTCCCCTGGTGTGAGAGAAGGTACTTACATGTTAACATGAAAAAGGGGCCGTGTGGAGGCACACTTATAAAAAAAATCACTTGGCAAGTAACTTACAGTAACTTAGTGGCAGCAGAGTTGCCAGCACATATACATTATAGTGCTCACACTGCAGTGTTTGATTACAGTGATTACATTGTCCTAGACTTTCAAATGCAGAACAAAACTACTGCAGCCCAAATGTACTTTTCACTGGACATAATATTTTATTATATATTAAACAAACTACTACTGGCTAGTGGATGGCAGCAAGCAGGACTGGACCATCGTCCAAATCAGGTCAGTCGCCAGTGACAGAGTTAGGGCCACTGCACGCTGTACTGGCGTTCACTCTAGCGTTGATGGCATAACCAGCGGCAGAGAATGCGAATGGTGATGGGGTGGAACGCTGCTCATGCCTCCAACTGCAATAGAAACTATAAGCGGCGTGCTGGGGGGAGTTCCATGTTAGGATTTGATCACAGCCGTAACATAAAAGATGTCCAGAGACCAGATTAGCATGCAACATTGCATTTTCTTTAGTTCACATACATCACAACACACCCAACTTGATACGTCGGAGTGGGCCATGCCAAAATAACAAACCAAATCCAAGCTAATGAGTTCAGAATATAACTTACCTATAAACAAAAGGAAAGAAAAATAAATACAATCCAATCAACCTTCCCAAACCGGTCAGACAAACAGATACACAAAAGAAAAGCCACCCACTCCTACACCCTGGTCTCCATGTAGATGAGAATGACTAATATAATAGATAGATAGATAAATTATGTAGCTATGTATGTGCTAGAGACAGTTAGTAAAGAATAGAGAGATGCTAGAGAGAGTACAAGCAAGTTAACACTGCTACACCAAGTCTAAAGAAAACAATT
This sequence comes from Megaleporinus macrocephalus, assembly GCA_021613375.1. Taxonomy (NCBI): domain Eukaryota; kingdom Metazoa; phylum Chordata; class Actinopteri; order Characiformes; family Anostomidae; genus Megaleporinus; species Megaleporinus macrocephalus. Next base: position 24,597,938 of record CM038727.1, on the reverse strand, counting down.
AAAGTACACTAATCTTAAGATCCAAAGACATCTAAAAGTTTGCCCCAAGCCACCATGGAGGAAAGCCTCCCCGAAGACAGAGGTCAGGGGGGTTAAATAGTCTGGAATGCAGCAGCCAGCCAATCAGATGCTCAATCCCTAGCCAATCGTCCAAAGTAGGCAGTGCTCCTAATCAGCAGAGGAAAGAAAGAGAGAGAACACAGGAGGCTGGCAAGTCGTCAGGATTGTTAGCACTTTTAGGGGGGTCTATATAGCAACCCACTAGTGGCTGGCACTAGCTTCTTCAAAAGAAGCTCAAGAGGTGTGGTCACGCAAGCAGCCCACACACAGAGACACGTACAGTCCTATAAAGGAAATATTGTGTCTGGTAATAATGTTATTTGTCACTGTTTGGCAGTGTAAAGGCTTGTGTGTGTCTTCTGTGTTGGGGGGTGTAGGAGTTTTGTTTTAGTCTATTGGGCTAGTCATGACCTCCCCTGTGAATTCAGTGTTGGGTATGTGCCGACTGTGAAACATGCTTAAAAAAGCACTTCTCACTGCAGACTTCTACCTTTGCCCTTGTGATAATCTAGGCTCACGATATTATATAATAGAATTGAATAATGATTTGTAAATACTGCCAAATAAAATGATTGAACCTAAACATGTTCTTCCCGTGTCTATGTGGGTTTTCTCCAGGTGCTCCGGTTTCCTCCTACTGCCCAAAGACGTGCAGTCAAGTGAACTGGAGATGCTAAACTGCCCCTAGATGTGAGTGTGTGTGGCCTGTCCAGTGGGCTTCCTGCCATATAAACAGTTTAGATGATAAAAGAATGAATAAATTAAATACAAGCTGCTGTTGTTTCAAAAGCTAACTGGTTAACAGCTTCCTTTGATAATGTTCCACCCTGCCTGTCCTCGCTTACGTCCTGTCATTCCCATGTACTTCTGTTTTGGTCATGTGGTCCTCTTGTCTCCGCTCCTCACCTGCTCTGAATCTGTGGCTCCTCCTGTTTCCAGCTGTTCCATGTTCCCTGTTTTGTTATATACCCTTTGTTTTCCGCTTGTGGTGGTCAGACATATTGCTGTTTTCCCTATTTCTGTGTTCCTGTGTTTCTTACTTCCCGAAGTTTATTGATTTATCGTATTCCCAGTTTTTTTCCTAGCTTTGTTTGTTTATTTTGTTTGTTTGTTTGTTCTTCTCTCGTTTTATTCCCGGGTTGTTTAGTTTGTTTTTCAGTAAATCTGACATTATTCGCTATGGACTATATGAAACCTTATCTGTGTGTGTATCCGCCTGTCCAATCTCCTCACTCATCACAAATAATAGTTAGAAAGTTTCAAAATTTTGCTACCAAGCTGTAGTATTAATGCCATGTTCAACTTAATAGCTCGCTGGGGACCCTGCTTTCAAAATACAAATTTGAAAACAGCTTACTACCCAACACTACTGTAATATGATTAATAACCAACATTTATGATGTATTAGTTTTTCAAACCAGTGAACTTTAAGGTCAGTGTTATAATTTAACCAGTTACTGTTTGTATATATAAGTAGTCACCAAACTAGCATATGGTTTCTGTCCAAAGAAAAACTAAATAAAAAATACCTGCAAATTAGTAACTTTTCTGGAGAAACCAAAAACATTCTTTTCTTCCAATGTAAGTTAATGTAATAAGGTTTTATTCCCAGTAATTTTGTAGCATTTCTATTGGTCAACTCATTGTGAAACATTCACAAGATATAAAGAGCAGCTTTTGGGTTCAAATTATATAGAAAAGTGAAAATTCAGTGCAGGCAATGAATCTGATGCTACTGTCTGTTTACAATGTTGTTATAAAAACATGACTGTTGCCATAAAATGTGGTACTTTATACAATATAATCTGTACTATACCTGAATTCCCCCTGATGCTGCATAACTGTGATATATATTTGCTCAAACACAAAATTGTAAGGCTTGTGAGAACAAACCTTAATGCAATATTGCCCTGAAGAAAACAAACAGAAGTATGCATGTTCTTGTAGTGATATAATTGTACATATACATGACAATATGACCTTTTAGCCTGAGTACTGAGGTTAAGGTCAGGGTTCGGTGTAGGTGTAGCATTATTTAGCTACAGTAATACAAAGATCAATAGAAACCTATGAATGATCTCACAAACATAGTGTGTGTGCGAGCAGGTGTTTGTGGTATGAGTCCAATTATGAAATGACTAAGAGTATAAAGAAAAGGAAATGCATGTACAAAGCACAGCATTCAATCTGAAATACATCTTGACCTCCATTCATTAGCTTAAAATCCAGATGCTAGCTCTAAAACTCAGGCACCTGAGGCCCTGTTACATTTTTTCCAGGCACAATGCAGGGAGGGCCAGGTTGAGAGCAACAGAAGTGGATTAAATATATGCCACTAATAAGAGTGGTGAGGAAGATGGAAAACAAACAAGTTCCCATTTAGAAAAAAGGAGGGCACTCTGGGAGGATATGGCACATGCCATCCCGTTAAGATTGCTGAAATATTTTTGGAAATGGATATGCTTTCATATCTTCTAGCTTAGAGTGCTGTTGCTTGTTACTGGTTTATTGCCCTGCAGTCGCTCTAAATAGGCTCTAACTACCAGGAAAGAAAAGTGTGAGTATATTAGACCAGTCTTATTCAATTTACACTGGACTTCTGGAAAGTTCTAGTTTGAGTACAGAATTGTGCTTATGACATTTAAAGCTCAGCTATAGTTTATCTTTATAGTCTAGAAAGTCTGGCATGTGCAACATCCAGCTGTAAAGGCTCAGAAGGAATAGCCATTGGAAACTGTCAGCTGATGACAATTCTTGAGGATAACAAAATCTAGTACTCAACAATCATGGGCTCCTCCATATTGCTCAAGATCTTAAATTGAAGCCAACCGATAAAAATAGCATCAGTAAATGTCAAGTTAATGGCAAGGAACAATCAAAAAGACCATGAAAACTTTGAGCAAATAACTTGTATGTTGGTCAGAATGGCAAAACAAACCCCCCAAACAACCTACAAGACGTTTTAGATGACAAAGGAGTGGTTTTGCACTGTTCTACTGTGGAGTGTTGCTTGCACAAACATAATCTGTATGGAAGAGTCCTCAGAAGAAGCCACACCTGTGGTGTCACTGTAAATAAGGGCACTGATGAAGGTAAAATTGGTAGTTCTGGCCATGTTCACTGAAGACATGTTTGGTGATGTGTTTTTATAGAAACCATTTGGGTGACTATTGAGTTCTACTGTTTGTTAGCAATGCTAGCCCTCATTTCTAGCTCTAGTTCTAAACTTAAGAAGCAGAATTGGTTGATTGACTTCGTCAGGCTAGATGAAAATTTGGGTAAATTAGATTTTTTTGCCAAAGGTAAAAGAGGAAGAGCATGACCAGCGAAAAGATGGATGGATACAATCAGAAAAATCATGAACCAGGCATTAGGAAGGCCCAAACAGAAGACAGGACATTCTGGAAAAACACTATCCAAGTCTGAACTTGAAGGAGTATTAATAGCTGGCTTTGGAAGTCTATATACATATATGAGTGTTCTCCTTCCCGTTTACAAATTGAAGCACCGGACAGGGAATAAGTCGACGGGAGAAAGCAATGGAGAAGCGAACGGGAGCGAGCGTCACACAAGAAGAAGGAGGGGAGAGTGGGGAGGAGACGAGTGAGAAGCGCTTTCAACACCTCACTCGGTTATCAAAGGGCAGCTGTCAGCGCCTGACGGAGGCGGAGGAGCTTTAGGACAAGGTCAGGAAAACACAGCGGAGTGACAGCGCTCTTTCAGAACCACAGAGCTTATGATGGGTGACGCTGAGGAAGAGCGAAGAGTGAAAGCGACAGAGAATGAGAGAGAGTGTGACAGATATCCATCCACAGCTACATTTTTAACCATCTGATTCAACACGCACAGAGTCAAGATCCCTGAGTCACTCCGGACTCAAAGCTTTCTCATCTGCAACCGAGAAGATACGTGGTGGATTGAATCACTTTTATTGTCAGCTTTTCAAACACGCAAACACACGGCACTATGCGTGCACACACACACACACACATTACATAACATGGCCTGTCTCAGACGAGGTAAACACTTCAGTATGGAGGACTTGTCTGGGGCAATATATAGATCTCTGTTTTTGTTGGAATTAAAATTGGTGCGGCGGTAGAGGCGAATGAAGCACTACGACGGCCTTAGGGGACAAAGAGCAAGAGAATGAAAAAGAAAGAGATGGGTTTGGAGGTTGGGCAGTGGACGACATGCTTCCCCCTGAGAAAATGAGATCTGTGAAATGGATAAGACTGGACTGCTTGAGCGTACGCCGATTTGGGCTGAGAGAGAAAGTGAGAGGGAGAGAGAGAAACAAGAGAGAGAATATAGAATAGAATATATTAGAACAGAATAAAATACAACAATGCAAAATAGAATAGAACACAACAGATCAAAACTGAACTGAATAGAATACAACAATAGGTTGTTAGCCAATGACATCACATCGCTGCATTGCTATGGTAGGAACTGCAGATGGAGGGCCGGAAGGAAGCTCCATCAGACTCTCTCAACATGCCTGTGGTTTACATTGTTTCAAAATCATTCTGAAGCATATTTTCTTGTGTAACGATGCTCTGTTGATAGCTGGAAGGACTCCCCGATGATACAGACTTCATTTTCAAATATATATATTTATTAGATAAATAAAGTACAGCATCATTTCTAACATCTTCTGGTGTTCAATCTTCTGATGTTAGAGAGAGGTTCTTGGCCAGATGTGAAGTTCCTATAACCTGGGCCTTAAGTCTACTGTCTACTGGTTGTTCCGGACATTCCAGAAGGCGAATGCATAGTTCTCCCTTATTTGACTGGGGTAAACAGAGTCTAAGATAGAAGACCTTTTCCATAGGATAAGCACTTGCTACTGTTCTAAAGATAACACCTCCTGCCATACCAGTTTGTCTTGAACACAGTATGCTGTGCTGTCAAATGTAGATTTAACTTATAAATGTGGCAAATTAATAAACAGGGGAAGAAAGTAGCTTTTCTTACTTTAAAACGTTTCTTCAAAATACACTTCAATTCAAAATCAGTTTAACGAAGAAACCATTAGGGGCTTTGAACAAATACCATAAGCTGCTGCTCCTGAGGAAGAAAAAAGCAAGAAATGAACTAAAAAACAGCAGCAAATACAGCTTACAAGTCTTCATCTGCAGTCAGGACAAGACTAAAGGAGCTTCCTGTTTGAGTTTCTTGTTAAATCTATCACCAGAGCACAGTCACAGTACCCACAGACCAGCTGTTCACTATACAATACTCACCAGTGGAAGGTGAGCATTAGTGATAGATTTCAAACCTAACATTATAATAGGTAAACAGTGTAACGTTGGTGTGGACAGGCGTCGCAGAGTTAAATATTTGTTGCTGGTTAGTCCACAAGACAGTGGAAGAAAACCAAACAACAGACACTGGGGAGCTCCTTAGTCTTGAGGTCGACCCAACTGCTAAGAGACAAGCTGTACCCAAGCACTTTTACATGTTTTTCTTTGTTTTCCTGACCAGAAGTACGCATGGAGGAGAAGGTAGCTTTTATATGCGCTGCCGTGATAGCAACAAATCCTGCCGTTCAGTTTCTCTTCATAACAAAAGGATTACCTCTAACATACACTGAGTTTTTGTGTCTGTACCTTTCTCTCATAATAACATCTAAACCTTTGCAGTACAGACTCCTCGCCTCCATCTACACCATTCTGTTTTTCACTTACTGCCCTCCCTTTTGATTTCGAACTTTGTTGGAATGATGTCAGTGAAACAAACTACTGGATCACCTCATGGGTTTTCATCTCCATTGCAAACTGTTTTGTGAGTACCTTGTGGGGTGTCCCCTTCCCAAGCTGACAAATGTGGGCACAGTTCAATTGAGCCTCACTACAAAGGCTTCTAACTGGGCTAATGTTCTCACAGCAGGTTTGGAGAGCAATCCACACATTGGAGGACTTCATGGCCTTTCTATACATAGGTCCGTGCCTTCAGGTGGAGAAATTAGTTTTGAATCACACAACAATAAGGGCAAAGCTGCTCCTACCCTGTTGTTTGCCATGCCTGGAAATTCCCTGAAGGTGGAAAATTTTTTCAGAGAACATTTTTTGTGGAGGTCCATACCACTATGCAAGCCAGACACAGCAGCTGTGGAGGTCCACTGTAATGCCAGTGCTGGGGTCCAGAGCACCATCCAGTGCCAATGACCAGGTACCTTTACAGGGCTTCAGATACACCTGCAGCTAGTTCATGGAGCCCTTCAGACACACAAAAATACCACTCACTTTGGGCTCCCATGTTGTGAGATATTTTATGTGTGTTTTATTTCCAATTTCACTTTCAGATCTACAGCAATTGGTCTCCTTAAGAAGAACTTACAATAGCAATAAGCTAACCCACCTGGGACATCATACCAACAGCCTACCAACACCTTAACTATCACCAAGCAACAGCCTAGCAATAACAAGGAGTAACGTTGTAATTTTGCACCACACTATAGCAACAACCCAGAATTTATGTTCCCAGCATTCTATGTGTATAGGTTTTTCTTTTCCTAGCATCACATGTACATAGATTTATAAGTTTATAAGGTCCTATGTGCCTAGGTGTCTCTGTTTCTGGGTCCCTGTCTGCATAGGTTTCTCTGTTCCCAGCATCCTATGGGCATAGGTTTTTCTGTTTCCAGGGCCCTATGTGCATAGACTTCAATGATCCCAGGTCCCTGTGTACATTATTTTCTATGTTCCCAGAACCCTATTTACATTTACAGATTTTAATGTTTATAGGGATGTATATACATAGGTGTTTCCAGCGTCCTGTGTACATAGGTTTCTATGTTCACAGGACCCTATTTACATAGATTTTAATGTTTATAGGGAGGTATATACATAGGTGTCTATATTTCCAGCATCCTATGTACATAGGTTTCTATGTTTCCAGGACCCTATTTACATAGATTTTAATGTTTATAGGGAAGTATATACATAGGTCTCTATATTTCCAGCATCCCATGTACATAGGTTTTGTACATAAGTTTCTATGTTTCCAGGACCCTATTTACCTAGATTTTAATGTTTATAGGGAGGTATATACATAGGTGTCTATGTTTCCAGCGTCCTATGTGCATAGGTTTCTATGTTCCTATGCTTTTTTTTCCATAGCCCCATGTTTAGGTCTTTATATGATGGATTATACTTCAATATGATACATGAAGGGAATCAATGAAAGGGTTCCCAAGGACCCTGTTTAAGTCATGGGGTCATCAAAGGTTACACATAAAACGGCAGGATCAGTCAAGCGCTCGACTGAAAATATTTTGCAATAACAACCTACTCAGCCAGCCTAGCCTCAGTTGCCTAACAACAACAAGGAGTAACATTGTAATCTTGCAGCAACACTATAGCAACAGCCCAGAATTTCTATGTTCCCAGCATCCTATGTAGTGGATATACATGAGCAAAATTTTAAAACAGAATATTTTTGTTTGTAAATAAACCAAGTGTAAGATGCTTTGCATGTAAAGCAAAATGGGTACTGTTTCTCATGACAGTTTGAATGAGACTCCGCCTGAACTTCCTATTTTATAATGTATAGTAATGCACCAGTTCACAACCTAGTATCACTTAGCCAGCCAACAAGTATCATCAAGAGTCAAAACATGCTGCAGTGTCCACGACATCTTATTTTTAGAAGAAAGATGGCAAAATGAAAAAAAAAAATGTTAAGAAGAAAGAAGAAAATTGAAGAGTTGCCCAAAGAAAGGATGAGAGAGGGTGCTTAGGCAAAGTGTTCAGAATTCTAAATGGCTATCCAGTCTGACACACACACACACACACACAGCAGATCAGAGAAATATGTTGCAAGGCTGGAATTTTAGTTAAAGTTTGAGTTTAAGCTTTTGTGCTCTGCTCATTAAAAGTTTCCTGTGCGTGGGAGTGACCGTTTATTAAAAGATGCTCACATTCGGCCCTTTGTTGACCCTCTCTGCAAAGCCAAGGCTTGGGGGCCAAAGACCTTCTAAACATCTGCTTCTTGTTTGGATTCACGTAACCAATTAGGAGTTTTGGGCTTCTGGTGATGAAGGATGAAGCCGTTATCTCTTTTTCTGCTTTGTCCTGGGTAAACAGGCATTTTCCAGCAGTTGTTGCTGTCTTTTTGAGGAATGCCTGAAGATGGGAACTGATTAAATCTGTCTGCACCACTGGAGCCAGACTTCCGCCTCCAACGACATAGACTATTAGCTTGTGGTATCATGTTGTTTAGGGAAGTGTGAATGTATATGCAGACACAGCGTGCTTATTGCATGCTTTCCTGCTACTGTTGACCAGCCCTCGCGTGACAAGGGATGTGAAATTTGTAGATCATCCTCTGCAAGAATAGAGAGTGTGCATGAATGGTGCAGAAATGTGGTAGAAATATTGCCACTGCTTGGAGCTGGTGGAAGGCGATTCTACGTCCCCAGAGAATTCACCACCCTGCTCATTACTGTGGCGTACATTCCACCCTCAAGCATGAGCCTCACCTGATCTTCGGCTGCTCGGACAAGATCTGTTCAAGTGTACCAAACCAAGGGCCAAGAGCACGTAGACTGAAATGCTTTCAAGGGCGTGGCTAAATGTAATGATTTGACAGACCTGGATTGATAGACAATATTGGTGACTGGCTACATTAACAAATGCATAGATGATGTGACAACCTTTCAAACCATCAACACACACATTAACCACCATAGATCAACACCACTGATCTATGCAGAGGTGCTTGTGGTGCTGCCATCATGTCAGACAACAAGGAAGCTCTGAGCACAGCAAGAGCCATAGTGCTCCAGGTTATCAGCACAACTATGCACCAAGATGCTTTCTAGACACCAGAGACGCATGGCCTATGTGGTAGGACATACAGGCCATCATTGACTTTGATGGTGATGCCTTGCTTCCATAAGCTTTGAACAATTTCTGTGTGTGGTTTGAAGCCCAGACCAACCAACAAATGAAGAGGAACACTCCTGGTCCCACTGACCAAGTATTTAGTCTATCCACAGTCTTTCCAGAGTTAACCTTTGGAAGGCTGCTGGACTTGACAACATACCAGGCTGGGTGCTCAGGGGATCTGCTGACCAGCTTGTGGATGTCATAACCAACGTTTTTAACATCTCTCTAAACCAGGCACTATTTATCTGGCCTATAGTCGACGCAATATACTCTGCCAGTCACTTGTCACTGACCCCACTGGACAGAAGAGGCAATTACATGAGAACGTTGCTCACAGACTTCAGCTAACTGGACGTCCGGAATATTTTGACAAGGAGACCACAGTCTATCAATGTTGGCAAGAACATCTTGAGCCACACCACACACTGAACACAGGAGTGTCCTAGGGCTGGTTGTTAAGTCGCCTTCTAGTCATGCTGCTGAGTCATGACTGCAAAGCAAAGTTTGCTGATGATATCACAGTGGTTGGTCCCGCAGTTGATGTCATCTAATTGCTTATGGCATCATGTCCAAAACCACAGGACAAGAGAATGCTTCACAACAAGTGACCTTTAAAATCTACATTTTAACCATCCACAAGGAAGTCAACGTTCACAGCTATGTATGGGATTTGTCCAGTGAGCCCTGGATCACATTACCAGGCTTCAGAGAACTACAGATATATACCCTGGAATCTCACAAATTTGTATCTGACTAGAGTGCTCCTTAGGTGGCCTTGCTGAGGCGCTTGACTGCAGTAGAGTTCCAGAGAGCCAGAGAAATAGCTGCAACTTGGTGAAAATAAAAATAACCAACTTCAAACCTTACAGGATTATACCCTTTCTTCAAATGACGCATCTAGAAATCTGGTTTAATGGTATTCATTGTCTGATCTATGAAACACTGTAGATGGGCAACGAAACAATAAAATACAGCCAAACGCTACAGGTCAGTAGAGCGTGATGTGCTCTTTCCATCAATTGGATACAGACCACCACTGTTGTATTCACAACAGTATTCACCAATGCTGTTAGTGTCACAATCACATAATGAGCGACTAGACAACGTCAAGCTTGAATAATCAACAAGTCAAACCCCTAGTCCAGAGGTCACTAATACGCAGACCGCGGTCGGGGTCTGAACCCAGACATTGTCTAATGCGGACCCAAAATGATAAACTATTAAGAAGGATTTCATTCTAACAGTGTTTATTTTAAGCGGCAGAAGTTTCCTTGTGTTTCCAGTATACAGGCCCATCGCATGCATTGTGGGATCCCCAAAGGCGCTCCTCCGCCAATCAGATCTGGCCAGATTTGGGAGTGTGGCTCAAGGTATGGAGCGAGAAACAGCAGTTGGAGAATAAAGTGAGACGGAAAAAGCCTCGTTCGCACAGCGCGCTCTAAAAAGTTGTATGTACTTTTTCTGTAAATAAGCACTTTATGATGACTTTTTTTTCAAAACCATGCAGTTTTTTTTATAAAGCCCTTGTTTTTACTTGAAGCGAGGAAAAAACAAACATTTATTTGAAGTTTTATGGAAAAATTAATTCAGTTCAGCATTCAAAACTATAAATATTGAAATACACTGTAGGGTATTTGTAATTTGTCTTGTCTTTTAGTTGCTGATGACATAAAATACTGATGAGATAAATATAAGGCTACTTCAGTATACAGGATCTGGCACTGAATCATAACACAAGTTAGGAATTATGTTTAGATGTATGTTGAGTTCTTTTGAGGGCACAGTAAATTTACACTGTTCTACGAGCTGGACGCTGACTACTTTACACTGTATCAATGTGTCATTTCTTCAGTGTTGTCCCATGAAACGATATAATCAATTATAGACACTGTACATATATTAGGAGCCCAATCGTATAAGTTGTTTTGTTGTCCTGTCTGCTATTTAATGTAATGTGTATTTATTGTTTTGTATATTTGTTGTCTGAAGTATTTATTGTATATTCTGTGCTCGTGTGCCTGTTTGTTGTATCATGGGGCCTGAAAAACGACCTTTTGTTTCAAGGTATACAAGTTATATTAGGGATTACAAATAAGACCACTTGACTGGGATGAGAGCCTCTCTTCCATCAAGACTCCTGCTGTGCCTCTTCATGGCCACACATTCTAAGTGGTGCTCTTTTGACCTTCTTTTCTTTAGGAAGAAAGTGGGTAATGTTTGACTTGCAATAGAGGTCTAGTCTTGCAGAAATACTCAGAGCAGTCTGTCCTTATCTTCCATGGCTGGATTCAGAAGGACAACTATATCCAGACTTTTGCAGACATGGATACCATCAGCTAAATATCTAGACCCCATATTAAGCTAGGCTCTGTTCATTATCAATGCTTTGAAGTCAAGAATCGCAGTCCTGTGGGAATCCTATGTGTGGACATCAGAGCATCATCATTGCTTCCTTAACAGTAAAGGTACTCCAGCAAGGGCGGGACACCAATATCTTGACCATACATAACGAATTGGTCCTACTGCAGCAGTACTCGGGCGTCTCTCCTGTCATTCTCTACTGCCAACACTTGTGTGAAGCCTTAGAAAAGATAAAAGCACTGTGAAATACAGTCGAGGGAGCAGGTAGGAGCAGCACCTAGATCTTTTTATACAATTTGTTGTCAACAGCTCTTCACACATCAGAGCTTCTGTGGGACATCCTCCAAAGGTGTGGCTCTCCAACAGTTCTATAAAGAAATAACTACAAGTGTGACTGTAGGTGGCCAGTAGTTTGCGGCTTTCAGAGTTCATACTGGTGTTAGGTAGGCGTGAAAGCTTGCAGTTGTTCTTATGGAGAATGTAAGTGGTGCTAAATTAAGATCTAGGCACGTTTTAGAACTGCAGTATGCACCTGAATGTGGACATCCTGCAGCACAGTGCTCACTGCAGCAGTAAAGGCCTACAGCAAGACCAGCCTCTCAATTAACATCTCCAAAATTGAGTTTCTCCACTTCAACAAGCTGAGAAAGCGAATCTTCCTCAATAGAAACCTCAACTTGTCACCGTGCTTGCAGTCAGAGGACATAATAACACAACAGCTAATGCTAGGCTGGCTGTCCTATGTGAAAGCCTGAGAACTCCATGACACTTGACATGACTATTATGAGAAGCTGTCCCTGTCCTTCATTAGGCCCTGCTTACTGGCAACGCCGATAGGCTGGTACCTCCTTGGCGACATGCATTTGAATGGCTGCCTGCAAGTGCATGGGGTATTTCAGCAACTGGGTTTATTTGTTTCCAGCTCAGTAGTTCACATTCAGCTCTGTGGCCTGTTACATCTGTGCTAGCTAGACCAACTGACTTAGTCAGTTTTGCTCAGAAGGCTCAAGATCAATGTTTTGGGGTCTCTTGCAGCAGTGGGAGCTTTTTTTTTTCTTTTAGATTAATAAGTGAGGGGACGGTAGGCTTGTGTTCTATCTTTTCTTTGTATTTGTTTAGGCTAGTTATCTCCCTATCTATTCAGTTAGCTTGATCTTTTGGTATGTGGTATTTTGGCGTGGCCCACTCTGTACAAACATCTCAAAAGTCCCGAAAACGTCACTGTAAATGTGGACTAAACAGCTAATAATACAGCTTTAATAGTTTAAACATTGTCTTGGGTTGATCATTCTTTTTTTAAAATATGTTATGGCCTTAGTAAACCACTAGACGGGTCGTAACATACTCTTGAGTGCACACTGTTTATGTTCTTACCTGAGAACAAATTCCAAATAAGAAATAATTGAAAAGTCAGAATTTGCCAATGTGGGTTTTAAGAAGATTTCTTTTTTCATAGGAATGGCTGGTGAATGAGGCCCATTGTTAGCATTTCTGTGATTACAGCAGCAAAGGGCTCAGGACCATTAAAAGGAAGTTGAAAACAGATGAATTGGAGAGATAAAGTGCTGCAGGAGAAAGAGAATGCTTGCTTGTTTGTCAAATATGTGAAATGGTGTATCAACCTGCACTTCATACTGCTGCTATGTACGTATGAATGCATTTATATTAGTGCTGTCAAAATCAATGTGTTAACTGTTGCAATTTATTTGAAATACTTCATGCATTTAAAAAAAATGCAATTAACGCAGCTGATGTTTACTTCCTGTGGCTGCTGAGGTGTTTTGCCAATCCAGATCAACAGTTTACATTACAGGAGTGCTGTACTCGTGGGATATGGCTTTGGTTGAATGAAAAAGTGCCTCTTATTAACATAGTATGAGGATGATATACTGAGAGATGTTAGTTAAACTGCGTCAGGAGACATTTTATCATCTACCCTCGAGAGAAACCATCGTTTCATGAATGCACTCTTTGTATGAAAGCGAATGGAGCAAGCGTAGTGTGCCGCTCTCACAGTGACCACTGGACCGACAAAAACTACAGAAACACAAAACTATGCAGACGCCTGTACTGATCATGTTACGGATGACGCGAAAGAATGAAATAGCACTGAAGCGTTAACTGCACTTGGCACTGACAGAGCTTGTAATATTAAACAATTGCTCTAATCGCAATCAATCACAGCAAATTGTGGGAATAATTAGTTATTATTATTATTATTATTATTATTATTATTATTATTATTATTATTATATCAGTATGCACAGTACTGTGCAAAAGCTTTAGGCACCTAGAAGCTGTTTTTTCGGACAGGAAGCTTTTTTTCTAAATAAAAAAATAGTATTAATACTGTAAGTAGTGGTTTTATATATGTTTACATGTGTGTTTATTTAACCCTTTCCAAGCCTCTCCTTGTGGAAACAACCCAGTATTATTTACAGTTCTCATCTAATACCTGCTTTGACTGCTCAGTACCTCCATCCATCCATCCATCATCTTCTGCTTTATCCTGCTAGTCAGGGCCATAGGAGAGCTGGAGCCAATCCCAGCGTCATTGGGTGAAGGCAGGGTACACCATGGACAAGATGCCAATCTATCGCATGGCCAACACACACTCACACACACACACACACACACACACACACACACACACACACACACCTACGTGCAATTTAGAGTGACTGATCAACCCAACATGGATGTGTTTGGACTGTGGGAGGAAACTGGAGTACCCGGGGTTTTGCTGTGAGGTGACACTGCTAACCATTACACCACCGTGCCTACTCAGTACTTCTCTAAGCTAAATCAAGATTGCTGGTGAAGGACCTGAATAAATTCATACAATGTCTGGGCCGTCCAGGAGAAATCTGGAACTAAACTTTATCTTCAAACTGGAGCTCAAGATATTATGTAATATCATAATATTAAGTTATGCAATAATAACTTAATAATATTAAGTTATGTAATAGTTTCTTTACCTTTTAAAAACAACCTACAGTTAGTAATGGGTACTACAACAAGAAATTTATTTCAGTTGAAAACTAATTGACAGTTGACTGACTAATTTACACAAATTCACTTTAACCACCTTTAAAAAAAGAACGTAGAATTGAACTGCTGGAGACTAAATCATAAAAAACGGAACTGATTAGACTATTTTTGTTTGTAGCTAGTGATGTTACATTAGTGGCTTTGGATTGAGCAGCGTAGCAGCACATAGAGCTTTTGTTGCTTGCCAGAACAGCTGTACAGACATTGTACAAAAAGCTCTGTCCATGTTGTTTCATTCAAAACAACACGCTGAACAAACAGTTCTGAACAAACCCACCTCAGTTATGGAACACATCCATGAGGGATTGGGAGATCCCTAATGCTACAATGTTTTGCAGTTCTATTGAATCAAATATAAATACTTTGCTGTGTTGCTGGTCTTGCTGTTTTTGTGTTTGCATGTTTAAAAACAGACTAATATGGTCCAGTGTATACATGGCTGAAAGGAATCATCCAAGGCAGAATGTTTGAAGTGACCAACTACTTTATATTGGTATGGTGCATCCCTAGTAATGAATTCCCAGATGATTTTAGTATTCGGACACTGAAAAATGCCTTAGGCAGGTATTTTACAAGTTTGGTTTAATACTGTTCAATATTTTGTGAACAAGAAGTTATTAGATGATAACTTTTATTAAGTTATTTGCTTGTTTGAACTTGAGATTACAAGCATAATGCAGTTTTTAATGTAAGTTAAATGAATAAACAAATGCATCTTCCTCTCTGCCATGTTGCTCAGGCTGCTGTAAACAAAAATCTTGGACTCTGCCTGGTCTCTACCTGTATGTCATGGAATTTTGGGTAATAGGTTGTTGCTGAGTCTGCATCGGTGCAGTCTTCGCCAAAGGCAGCAGTAAGGGTGCACAGAGAGTTCTCCTGGGCCCCCTTTTTGAATGGCAAAATGAGAAATGAGACACCCTATGGCCTTGAGTGCGCTGTTTGGGAGAGGGCTATAGAGGTGTTTTTCTCATTTTTAACCAAGTTCTGACATTTATGGATCCAACTAAAGGCCTACCTCTAATAATCATGGTTTTCCATGGATAGGTGGTCAAAAAAGTTGGGAACTGTATGTGAAATGCCAATAGATTCAGAAAATTGTCCAAAGAAAAGGAACTTTGTTTTATCTTATCAAATTCATTGATAATTGATGCCTGCAACATATTCTTGGAATTTTGTGAAATGCAGTAAGTTGCTAGTATACTGGATTTTACTGGTATTCATACAGTACAGTTTTAGTGTAGATGTATATGTCCTGCTAATGTAAGTCCGACGTGGCTATATTATATGAAATATATATATAAATATATATATAAATATAATATATTACATGCAAAGTTTTAATGGTGGTGTGGGGGGGTCTTATGTTGGTTGGCTACTCCATTGCTGGCTACGCCACCAACTCACTTGCCATAGTGTTGCTCATGCTAGCTTCTTTTTCGGTTTCTTCTGGGTGAAGAAGAAACTGGGTGAAGCAATATGCTACAGCGCCACCCTGGGTGCTGCAGCTTTGCAGAATGTGGGTGAAGCAGGTAAAAGTTATTTTTCTCTATATTACAAACAGCATATTCCCATAAAAAACATTTTTACTGACCCTCGCCATCATAAATTTGATTTTGTGGGAGTTCATTAGAGGGTCCTGGAATAACCTGAACCCATTGTTCACAATGTAAAGATACATGCTTACATTTTAGGTGAGGTATATATTATTATATTTATATGATGTCATATTAGTGACAATACTGGAACAATACCTTAAACAATACCTTAAGAATAAGAAAATCGTCGAAAAAAAACGTTCATATATATCTATGTGCTGGGGGTATGTTTAGATAAGTTGCGTGAGTGGGTGGTGTGGAAGTGGTGATGGGGCACATGGGGATGGTGTGGAGACAATGTGGGGACAGTGATGGGGCATGTGGTTATGGTGGAGTCCAGTGTTGCAGAGATAAGGTAATGCAGGGTTTGGATGGTGCTGGCTAATGTTGAGGGTGGGAAATGTAGGAGAATGCTAGGCTGGGATGGGGAAAGGGTTGGGTAATGCATTGATGGATAGCGGAGAGTGTGGGAATGAATGGGAATGGGTAGAAGATGGTGTTGAATCATGTGAGGATGGGAAGGAGATGGTGTTAAAGCACATCGGGATAGAGTTGTGAAAGTGTTGGGTAATGTGAGGATGGGGTGGGGGCAGAGAATGGATGCTACTGAATGCTATTGAAGAGTGTGATGATAGGAAGGGGATGCTATTAAAGGGTATGGAGATGGTATTGAAGAGTGTGGGGATAGGAAGGGGATAGTATTGAAGAGTGTGGGGATAGGAAGGTGATGGTATTGAGGAGTGTGGGGATAGGAAGGTGATGGTACTGAGGTGTGTGGGGATAGGAAGGTGATGTACTGAGGTGTGTGGGGATAGGAAGGGGATGGTATTGAAGAGTGTAGGGATAGGAAGGGGATGGTATTGAAGAGTGTGGGGATAGGAAGGGGACGGTATTGAGGAGTGTGGGGATAGGAAGGGGACGGTATTGAAGAGTGTGGGGATAGGAAGGGGACGGTATTGAAGAGTGTGGGGATAGGAAGGGGACGGTATTGAAGAGTGTGGGGATAGGAAGGGGACGGTATTGAAGAGTGTGGGGATAGGAAGGGGACGGTATTGAAGAGTGTGGGGATAGGAAGGGGACGGTATTGAAGAGTGTAGGGATAGGAAGGGGATGGTATTGAGGAGTGTAGGGATAGGAAGGGGATGGTATTGAAGAGTGTGGGGATAGGAAGGGGACGGTATTGAGGAGTGTGGGGATAGGAAGGGGACGGTATTGAGGAGTGTGGGGATAGGAAGGGGACGGTATTGAGGAGTGTGGGGATAGGAAGGGGACGGTATTGAGGAGTGTAGGGATAGGAAGGGGATGGTATTGAAGAGTGTAGGGATAGGAAGGGGATGGTATTGAAGAGTGTAGGGATAGGAAGGGGATGGTATTGAAGAGTGTAGGGATAGGAAGGGGATGGTATTGAAGAGTGTAGGGATAGGAAGGGGATGGTATTGAAGAGTGTGGGGATAGGAAGGGGATGGTATTGAGGAGTGTAGGGATAGGAAGGGGATGGTATTGAAGAGTGTGGGGATAGGAAGGGGACGGTATTGAAGAGTGTGGGGATAGGAAGGGGACGGTATTGAGGAGTGTGGGGATAGGAAGGGGACGGTATTGAGGAGTGTAGGGATAGGAAGGGGATGGTATTGAAGAGTGTAGGGATAGGAAGGGGATGGTATTGAAGAGTGTAGGGATAGGAAGGGGATGGTATTGAAGAGTGTGGGGATAGGAAGGGGATGGTATTGAGGAGTGTAGGGATAGGAAGGGGATGGTATTGAAGAGTGTGGGGATAGGAAGGGGATGGTATTGAAGAGTGTGGGGATAGGAAGGGGACGGTATTGAAGAGTGTGGGGATAGGAAGGGGACGGTATTGAGGAGTGTGGGGATAGGAAGGGGACGGTATTGAGGAGTGTAGGGATAGGAAGGGGATGGTATTGAAGAGTGTAGGGATAGGAAGGGGATGGTATTGAAGAGTGTAGGGATAGGAAGGGGATGGTATTGAAGAGTGTGGGGATAGGAAGGGGATGGTATTGAGGAGTGTAGGGATAGGAAGGGGACGGTATTGAAGAGTGTGGGGATAGGAAGGGGACGGTATTGAAGAGTGTGGGGATAGGAAGGGGACGGTATTGAAGAGTGTGGGGATAGGAAGGGGACGGTATTGAGGAGTGTGGGGATAGGAAGGGGGACGGTATTGAAGAGTGTGGGGATAGGAAGGGGATGGTATTGAGGAGTGTGGGGATAGGAAGGGGATGGTATTGAAGAGTGTGGGGATAGGAAGGGGATGGTATTGAGGAGTGTGGGGATAGGAAGGGGACGGTATTGAGGAGTGTGGGGATAGGAAGGGGACGGTATTGAGGAGTGTAGGGATAGGAAGGGGACGGTATTGAAGAGTGTGGGGATAGGAAGGGGACGGTATTGAGGAGTGTGGGGATAGGAAGGGGACGGTATTGAGGAGTGTGGGGATAGGAAGGTGATGGTATTGAGGAGTGTGGGGATAGGAAGGTGATGGTATTGAGGAGTGTGGGGATAGGAAGGTGATGGTATTGAGGAGTGTAGGGATAGGAAGGGGACGGTATTGAAGACAGTAGGGATAGGAAGGGGACGGTATTGAAGAGTGTGGGGATAGGAAGGGGACGGTATTGAGGAGTGTGGGGATAGGAAGGGGATGGTATTGAAGAGTGTGGGGATAGGAAGGGGATGGTATTGAGGAGTGTGGGGATAGGAAGGGGATGGTATTGAAGAGTGTGGGGATAGGAAGGTGATGGTATTGAAGAGTGTGGGGATAGGAAGGTGATGGTATTGAGGAGTGTGGGGATAGGAAGGGGATGGTATTGAGGAGTGTGGGGATAGGAAGGGGACGGTATTGAGGAGTGTGGGGATAGGAAGGGGACGGTATTGAGGAGTGTGGGGATAGGAAGGGGATGGTATTGAAGAGTGTAGGGATAGGAAGGGGATGGTATTGAAGAGTGTGGGGATAGGAAGGTGATGGTATTGAGGAGTGTGGGGATGGGTTGGAGAAAGTGAAGTGTTTTGCAAGGATGGGGTGAGGACGGTGATGGGAAGTTCATCCCTGTGCAGCTCTCTAACACGTCAGTGCTGAAGGAGTTTGTTTTCAGTTGTGGTTTGAGTCTCTTGGTAAGTCTTCAGGTCACTTTATTTACCAGAAGCTACAGTATGTGTTATGATGAGAATGTGAAAGACAAATATAGAGCCTGCCACCCATTACCTTCACTGAGATAGAGAGCGAGCGAGTGAGCGAGAGAGAAAGAGAGAGAAAGAGAGAGAGAGAGAGAGAGAGCAGTTTTCATTTCTGGCGGAGGTGCTTTGTGTCCTGTCATGTCTTGTGTGTGGCAGTGTGTGTGTGTTTAAAGTTTCATGTTCTACCACTCTCTCCTTTCTTCATCTCTTCAACACTCAGAACAGATCCATCAAACACTGCCCGCTAGGTGCGGACCTGTGTGATCTCATTAAAACCAGTGTGTGAATGCGCAATCTCTCACTCACTCTCTCTGTTTCTCTCTCTCTACCTTTCTCTCCCAATTCTCAGTCTTTGTCTCTCGTTCACTACTCTTTTTCTCTTGTTTTTTTTTCTATCTCCTTATCTCATGGTGTGTCTTTCACTTAGTTGATCTACTCTGCCCCATCACTCTCTATCCTTGTACTTCTATATCTGTCTTGCTCTCCGTTTCACTCCCTAAATCTTTTTTTCACTTCATCTGTCCATCTTTCTCTTCTATTTCTCTCTATCTTGCCACTTTCTTACAGTTTTTTCCTGTTTCTTTCACTCTTTTTCTCAATTCTTTCTCTGTTTCTCTTTTTTTTGCTCTACTGTCCCCCTCTCTTTGTCCTTTCTTCCCCTTCTGTTTTTCTATGTGATTGAAAGATGTGTTACAGTTTCTCACTCGCTAAAACATGCCAAAAGTAAAGGAAACATGGGGTGACAGCTTACAAATAATACTCTCTCAAATACCAGCACACATGTAAGCTACATCAGGGTTTGACATACGTATTGATAAAATAAGGAGAACTAAGTAACGGGTAAACAAATCTATAATATATTATATACATTATATTATATAGTAAAGCATGTACATGACTAGTTAATGACAAACATATAACGGTAGCTAGTTATGAAGAGTCTAGTTTTGCATTTATGTTATTATTAAAATAATTCACACACACACACACACACACACACACACACACACACACACACATACACACCACAACAACATGCCCCCCCCACATAACTCTACTTCTCTCACAGTGATGCATAAATACCTCAGAATCCACCAATTTAGTACAGAAAGTACATTCAGTTTAGTCTGATAGTAGTGAATAGGTCAGCAGGTATAGTCAGTTTAGTCTGATAGTAGTGGGAAGGTCAGCAGGTATAGTCAGTATAGGGTTATATCAGTTGACATGAGGATCTTATGTAGGTCTTATGTATCTTTATGAACAGTAACCTTCAGTATAGTACAATATTTGTTTTGAAATAATGTAATTTTTTTTTTGAGGGTTTTTATGGTACATAGTACGAAATGCAGTGAACAATAGGTTCCATATTTTGATATTCTTCCACTTTGGCACATTTCAAATCTTTTTATATGAAACTATCTGCAGATAAAACAGCAGACATACAGCACTAATGGCCAAAAAACTGAAAAAAGTAAAATAAAGCAAAAACAAACCATGAACCACCCATTTTATTTTTTAAATACCGGAATGTGTGAGTGACAACAGTTTGTTGTTGCTGAGGGCTTCCCTGTTTGACTGATTGCTTAAACAGTTAATAACTCTGAATATCTACTCTTGGTTCTGGGTTTCACCTGTGCAGACTGCATTTGTTATTAAAAAAGATAAGCCAACATGAAAAACAGAGCGTTGTCTTTGGCAGAAGAGCTACTCATTTAGAAGCTTAGATAAGAGGGAAATTCAATCAGAGCCTGTCACGGATCTCTGTGCCTCTTAAAACTGTAAATGGGGAAGGCAGTGTACAGACTAGAAGCAAAACGATTATCACTGGTAAATGCTCTCTCTGTCAGCAGTACCTGGATTCTGTTTGGGTTCCACAAATTTCCTCCTAAAATCTCTTCTCTCTTATTCCTATCAGTAATTGTAAATGCTCTGATCAATAACACACCAGTCATCATATGTTACTAAGCTTAGCATTTTTTTTCTTCAATCTAGGCACTAAATACTAACAGGCTGCAGTTCTGCAACACTCACAGAGGTAACTGCACAATTTAGTTCAGTTATAGGGGGTTTCCTGTCATTAGGATGGGAAAAATCCATTCTTGGAGCTGAGGTAGGCAGGTATTATAGTGTTGTCCTATTATCTATTTCTGACGTGTATTTTTATTTGTTTATGCTTCAGTGTTCACTTCTTTTTTTTATTTAGAGCCTTTGGTGTATACTAATTTTGAGTTTGACTGTTAGCTATTGTGGTGGGATGGAGGGTTTTTTTGAAGGAGGTGGCACATAGAGCCCAGGAGGGGAGTCAGGTGTGCTAGTGTTTTACAGGTAAGGTCCCCTAATAAAGCCTGGTTTGTCTACCAGGCATTCTAGTGTAGATTTCCTTTCTGTTTGATACTTAATGAGTAAGTATCTGTGGTGTAACATAGGGGTCCAAAACAAAGTTGGGACACTGCAAATTTCACTGATTATAGAATAAAGACAACATATCGACTGTTGAAACTGAGAAATTTGATCGCTTTTTTGAATAATCTATGCCAATTTTGATGCCAGCAGAACATTAAAAAAAATTGGGACAGGTACACGTTTACCACTGTATCACATCACCTACCAGCACTCTGTAAGCATCCGGGAACTCAGGAGACCAATCAAGACTTGGTCAAATTTTCGTTTTGTAATATCCAGCTGTTGCCAATGGGTGAAGAGTCTGGAGTGCAGTCAGGTCAGTGTAGCACCTTTCACTTTCCATCAACTTGCATTGAAAGTAAAGTGGCCTCTTCTGTAAAGTTGCCATTTTGGAGATGGCCCCCCCATTACAGACGCTGACTTTTGAAGTATGCGCTGATAAAAAGCTGGATAATTCCCCTTCTCTTTCGTCTGGTAGCTGTGGCGCTCATGATTTCCAAAAAAAATAATTCAAATTTTGATTAGTTGGACCACAGGACACTTTCCACTTCACCTTAGTCCATCTTAAAAATCCATCCAGTGATTTGCACTACAGAATCATTTCTGAGAACTAAAGCTCACGAACATCTAATATTGTTTATCGGCCTTGTCTCTTTTCTCCAGAGTCTCTAAATCCTTCAATTGTATTACGGGGTGTAGATGACGACTTTGCTACTTTACTTTAAGAAACATAATTTGCTTGCACATTTTTTCCCCCTTCCTATCTTCACTACTGAAAGACTCTCTTTTATACCCATTCATGTTGCCAATTAATCTAATTAGCTGCGTGATGTTCCACCAGGTGTTTTTAAACATTACATAATTTTTTTCCAGCCTATTGTTGCTCCTGTTCCAACATTTTTTAAAATTTGTTTCTGTAATTAAATTCAAATGACAATGACATTTTTCAGTTTGTCATGTTTGTTTTATACTATTATTAGTTAAATATGAAAATGAAATGATTTGCACATCCTTGCTTCCTTTTTTGCATTTATGAAAAAGTTATAATGAGGAAAATGTTGTAATGAGTGAAATGATAGAAAGACATTTCAGATTCCAGACGTTGTGGTTGAGAGAGAGGGAGAGTCACTGCCCATCTTTAAAAAGAGGCTCCAATGCCAGTGTGACTGGCTGGAGGATGACACTGGTCTGTACAGAGGAGAGAAGAGACTCTGAGTGAGCCGTATTTGTGTTTAGTTTGGTTTATTTTCTCGTCTTTAATGTGTGAATAAAATAAAACACCTCTGGTTCACTGGGTGTTTGGGTTTGTCTTTTAAGTCAGTGTGCTTGGCCCCTGATATCATACTATTAACGACATTTGTATTAAAGACTCTGACTCTGTTCTAATGTAGGTCCTCCTCCACGTTCAGATGACTTTGAGATGGGTTTAGTCCACTTGTCCGAGGCTTTGACACAAACTTTTAACATGAAAGCTTACTAACTAAATTACAGTGTTAATATAATTTCCAATGAATAAAAAATAATGTAAATAAATAACTTAGAGATGGAAGAATCGATCGGTTATGTATTGATCGATTTTTAATCAAAATATGTGATCGGTGATCGGCTGATATTTCTCTAATTTAGCCGATCCTGAGAGCCGATCGATGGCATTAAACAAATGAGCCTAATTTCTGTATTTACAGATAGCGTTTCATCCAGGAATAGGAGACCTTCTTGAAACCCCCTCCAGCCAGCTCCCTGCAATTCCTATCTGAACCCCTAGGTGGAAATACACACCCTTTCATTTTCCACAAACTGACAAAAGCAGCGGCGTCATGAGAACAGATATTGTCTGTCTGGCAGCTTGTTACCGTATGTGACGCAGACTCATCCAGAACATTTTTAAAATTAGTAAAATCAGTGTGTCTCGTTGAGGAACCAAGACAAAGACATTTAACTCTACTAATCTGATACGGCACTGCATGCGGCTGAATACAGTGAGTATCAGCAAACAGCAGAGCTAGCACGCACAGCTAGCACAAAACAAACAACCCAGAACACCATACAGACCAGATCTGACCGGTACGAACAGAACAGCAGTAACAATTCAAGATCTACATTTAATGATTGCAGATTGTCGTTTATAATTACCAGAGTCTGCGTTTAATGACTGCAGTTTTCACTGAATTTATTTAATTAGCTTTTTTAGTTTTAAATTAAGGGTCTAAATGTAATGATTGCAGTATTGGAGATATTTGTTTGATTTACTTTGTTTATTTACTGCTAATTTAGTTTAAAATATTATGCTGTTTCATATGAGCTCGTTAAAAATGGTAATAAATCAGTTTAGACCATGTATCATGACTTGCTTGCGCTAATAACTACATTTAGCCCTGTCGTGGCATATAGCCCCGCCCTTTATCGGTATCGTCTATCGGCCGATTGTGGTGAAAGGTGATCGGCGATCGGAATCTGCCTCAAAAATGCTGATCAGTCCCTCTCTAAAATAACTAATAAAGAATTTAAAATGATTTTTTTTTAATAAAAATGAGAAAAGAAAGCAAAACAGAATCATTTTCACTAAAGGTTTGAGACTTTTTGCACACCCGCTGTAACAAATGGGGGGTAAACTGTAGAGGTTGACACCAGTGACACCCATACAACATACAAACACTCATACTGACATCACAGAGACCAGCCCAGCCAATCAGTGTAAAATGACTTATTCATCAGCTGGTGTTTGCACGCGTGTGTGTGCACGCGCACGAGAGAGAGAAACAGAGGGCGATCTGCACTGAATAAAACATCTGAATGAAAGAGGGCAGGCGGATGGAGGGAACAAAAGAGGAGATTCCTCTCAACTCGGCTGCATTTACATGACGCTGTGATGCTCCGGCCGTATCGCAGCAGACTGTGGCTTTGATTTCTACTGTGCGCGTGTCGGCGAGTTTATTCATCCGGTTGCTCTAAGCCCAGCATGCGCGTGTGTTTCGGCCTTTGATACCTAGAAAAGCAATTTGTGTGTGCGATGGGGGAAAGTTGTGAGCGTAAAAAAGGGGCTCCTCCTGTTTGTGTGTGTGCAGCTTTGAAGCTCGTTCTCTTGAAGAGAGCAGAAGCACAGTTTTATTTTCTATTGTACCGGCTCCAAAATTGCCCATTAAACATGAATACAGACCAATATTACTGCTTTGATTCGATTCTGACAGCGAGAGTCGCTGCTTATGTGTACACGCTCCACGAGAAGGTGCCTTTAGTCTGTGCGTGTGTTCCTGATTGTAATTTTAGTGACTTAGCAGTTGCGTAATCAATGCCTTTATATGAGGAATGTATTATTCATTTGAAAGAGACCTTTTCGTGTAGATCATTGCTTGTGTATGTGTGATTAGCAGTGGTGAAATGTCAGCGTTGGAGTCAAGCCCTCACCTATGGCAGGGGTCCTCAATAGGGGTCCGCATTTAGCCAGCACCACAAAAGCAAGGGCCAGCGCATTAGTCGCATAATGTTTCATAATTAGGCAAATTGTACAGTAATTATTTGTTTATTGTTATAGTGCATGTCTGGGATAAGGCAAGTGGTGTTACCCATCACCAGAGCATATGGGAGAGTGAGGGGGAAATGCTAACTCATACCCTACTGCTGTCCTTTAGCTGAAGGGACCAGCATAGAGAGGCAGTGGGGATAGGGCTCACCCTTAAGGTGTGCCATAAAGCCCATGGCCAACTCAGTGGGGGAGGTGTTAAGAGGGATGGTAAGAGGAGGACAGGTGAAGGTATGTGTGCACTGTTTCTAATTATTAAGGCCTTACGTTTTGTTCTGTTCTGTTTTGTTTTGTTCTGTTATGTTTGGTTGTTGTTGCTTTCTTTGTTCAGGTGAAAGCCCATTCTTGTAGGATGGTCCCCTCTATAGTTTGCAATGGTTATAACCAGGGATGGGCCTGTTCTACAAGATGGAAAAAATCCCAGTACTCTGGAGGCTAGCTGTAGAGTACTGACCCTGAGCTAAGGTGTAGCTGTTGAAAAGCTAGTCAAATGGGGTAGTTCTATGGTTTTGCCACCAGGGACTGCTTAGACAGACTGTAAGTCAGTCATTTTATTTTAAATACCATTCATTACCATTCAATATATATATATATATATATATATATATATATATATATATATATATATATATATATATATATATATATATATATTGTTTGTATATTTTTGTTTTGTTTGTAATAAATTTTTCACCGTTTTCACCTTATCATCGGAAGTCTTTTTTTCTACCAACCCACCCTTTTTTCCCCACTATGCATACATTAATTAATATCATTAATTAGGTATGTCAGCTGCAGCTGCACAATTTTACTCACCATTCAATGAGAGAAGTGACAGTGGCTGGTTGTAACAAGAGACTTAAAGTTGGGGTGGTGCCCTCATGTAGGTTTGCACTGGAGAGTCTATTTCTGTCCTGGCTTTGGATAATGTTCATTGAAGAAAAATGATGACTCACAGATGTGTCAAGGATTTTACATATGTGCAGCAGAGAGAAGTCTGCCCTCCTATTTGTCAGCATCAAAGGATACATCGTGGTACATGCCAAACCAGATGGAAACTCCCTACCACGCTAGTTTTGTAGGGGGCCCCAGATGCCACATCGCTGTTCTTTGATTATGTCACACATGTCTTGTTCCTCATATTTGGACACAACACGGGCTATGACGAAACCGTGTCAGAATTGAGCTGAATCCATGGATTCTGATCCTGGAATTCAGCACTCATTCCAGATCCTGAAGGCCTGATCAGTGGGAGAGCTGGATGCATGTAGCTGGATGCCACAAAGGAAAAGAACTCCTGATTGGAGAGTTTAATCATTGGGTGTGTCAAGATCCCAATCCTAATACCATAATACTTGCAGAGTGTACATACAGTCAGAATTATGTCCTATTAATTTACTAACTAAAGAAAAGGTTCCAGAAATAATATAAGGCTTTTTTCTGAAGAACCAGGGTTTTTCTCCAGCAAATTTTGGACAGTTTTATAACTATATTTTATCTACATTCATGTAAATGTTTTTTTTATATATTTAATTTTATACCTGCAATGTAGCATGATGCACTGTCTTGCTGCCTTGCTCTTGCACCACTTAAGCACTGGTGTTGTAACGTTATGGTTGACTTGAAACACTTGATTTTGATGTACTGCATTTGAAGATTCTGGGTTTTTCAATTGGCTACACAGTTATTTGGCTGGAAACCATAACAGCAATCTGGCAATCCTGAGAAACAGTAGCGGTAATTCACTGTAATGCTTGTGTGAATCTAATTTGTAAAACAACAAAGTTGTTTTCAGTTCGTCAGCCAGCTTAATGAGGAGCGAGGGGGGAGTTTTTGTTTCCTTGACTAAATCAGGTTTTGGTGTATATTAATTTCTGTCTTGCGCCCGGATTTCACATGCAAATATTAAGAATGGGAAAATATCAGTATCTTTTCTTTACAATGCTTTTAACGTGACTTCTAGAGGAACATCAGGGGATCAGGGAGGGTCTCTGAGCCAGCTGAGGATTCCACTTGACAGGTAGGGGTAATGGGAGGAGAAACATGTATATTATTAAACCACTGCTGCGTGGTGATGTAATCAAACCCAAGCCATGACTTTTAGAGCCAGGTCTTCAGTATTAACCATTAAGGCCAAAACATGAGAAAAAATAAATAAATAAATAATTCCCTGTATGATAGTGCTCCCCACTGTTAGCATCTCTATGGGATTCTAGTTGTTTGTTAGCATTAACACCAATTCACATGAACATGTTTTTTTTGGCAGTTCTAGGTTAAACACAGACATTCAAATGTTCCATATTTGCCTAAAGCTTGTGACAGACATATTAGCATATTTTTTATCTTGTAGTTGACTCTCAGTAGAGAGCTCTGGCACAGAACAGCGGCTTTCGTTCCTAACAGCCCGTTGATTAGTCTGCTGGTCGCATTCACAGTCAGTGACATAGCCAGAACTTCCAGAAGGTGACTTCATTTTAGCAGAACTGGTTCTGCCTATTGTAAATCGAAGCATGATTGGTAAATTCCTTCGTAATTATAAAATAATAATCACTTTGTAATTATGCTGATTGTTCGTCTAACACAGGGGTGTCCATGCTTGTCCACTAAGGACCGGTGGGACTGCAGGTTTTCATTCCAAATGAGCAGAAGTTCAACTGATTCTACTTGATTAATCAACTGCTCAGCCTTCAAACAACTGATCATGTGATCTCCTTCTTAGTTGGAGTAAAAACCTGCAGGCACACCGGCCCATTGTGGATAAGACTTCAGCTCTTGAAGTCGTAGACAATGAGAGCTTGCTTAACTATATCTACCTGGACACCACAGAGGTAAATGTTTACTGATTGGTCAGTTTTTCTGCTGGTTGTTCAAGAATTTAACCTCTTTGTTTCCATTCAAAGCTTAACAACTAAACAGTACTTTAATACAATCGACATATGAAAGTATTCAATAAAATGACCATAAAGCCATACAAGATGTATTTTTTAGCTCCCAAAAATCATTAAGCCATTCATTATGCCGCCAGACCTCATAAACAAATACAAACACACACACACATGTTTGTCTTACTATATTTGTAAGGTATAGGTTATGGTTTCTACTGAACTTTGTATTTGTACTATGGCTAAATAAAACTACAGCCACACCTAAACCTAACCTTAAACTCAGTATGCAAACTGTACTTGTGAGGACCACAACAAGAACACACACACACACACACTTTTACATTTACTTTGGTTTGTCTGAATGTTCCCCTCACTGTGTTAAACAATGTAAAAATATTTCAACTCTACATCAGCAATTTATCTGTGTTGCACTAGTATGAGGCGATCACACACACAGCAGTGATTCTGGGGTTTTTAAACACTGTGTCCACTCACTGTCCACTCTATTAGACATGCCTACCTTGTTGGTCCACCCTCTAGATGTAAAGACCTGTGGGGATCCTCTAGTGGTCCTGACTATTAAAGTACAGGGTAAAAGTTGGATAACAAAGTAAAACAGAGAATCAGATGGACTACAGTCTGAACTAAAAAAGCACCTATATGGGATGTGGAGCTGGACAGCAACCTCTATTTAATTTAGTATTTCATTTATTAGCCTTCCATAAATCAGCAAGATTTAGTACAGGATGCATCTCAAAATAGATACTAGGGTTTAAAAATACTTCTGTAGAAGCTGAAGTATTAACTGAAGCTTTTTACTCCTGTAAAAGTGTAAAAGTACTGCTTTCAAAACTACTTAAAGTATAAAAGTAAAAGAAATGTAAGGGAAAAAATGCCATTAAGGACAAAAGCTTAGGCCGTATCACAGGGGTCTATAGTGCACTAGTCCACCTCCCCCAAAGGAACAATCTTCTAAAAGCCATAATGACTATAATGTTATATTAAAATGTTAATGTTGATACGTTTGGAATGCGCTAAGCCGCATATACGCCCATTAAACATGAATGTATTTTAGTACAATGTAAATATATTAAAGAAGCATATCTGTGTACTACTGAACATTAACATGTGTTTCATGGAGCGGAAGATATGATGACTAGATGCCTATAATTATTGTGATGGTGGAAAAAGTCAAACTTCAAAGGCATGTTATTAATAATCTTTACTGGAATGTAAATGTACATGAATTAAAACAAGCTGGAATGAAATAGGAGTAACGAGACTATATTTATAGTGTAAGGAGTAGAAAGTACAGATAATGGAGTGTAAATGTAAGGAGTAGAAAGTACTGATAATGGAGTGTAAATGTATGGAGTAGAAAGTACAGATAATGGAGTGTAAATGTAAGGAGTAGAAAGTACTGATAATGGAGTGTAAATGTAAGGAGTAGAAAGTACTGATAATGGAGTGTAAATGTAAGGAGTAGAAAGTACTGATAATGGAGTGTAAATGTAAGGAGTAGAAAGTACTGATAATGGAGTGTAGATGTAAGGAATAGAAAGTACTGATAATGGAGTGTAAATGTAAGGAATAGAAAGTACTGATAATGGAGTGTAAATGTAAGGAGTAGAAAGTACTGAAAATGGAGTGTAAATGTATGGAGTAGAAAGTACTGATAATGGAGTGTAAATGTAAGTAGTAGAAAGTACTGGTAATGGAGTGTAAATGTAAGGAATAGAAAGTACTAATAATGGAGTGTAAATGTAAGGAGTAGACAGTACTGATAATGGAGTGTAAATGTAAGGAGTAGAAAGTACTGATAATGGAGTGTAAATGTAAGGAGTAGAAAGTACTGATAATGGAGTGTAAATGCAAGTAGTAGAAAGTACTGATAATGGAGTGTAAATGTAAGTAGTAGAAAGTACTGATAATGGAGTGTAAATGTAAGGAATAGAAAGTACTGATAATGGAGTGTAAATGTAAGGAGTAGAAAGTACTGATAATGGAGTGTAAATGTAAGGAGTAGAAAGTACTGATAATGGAGTGTAAATGTAAGGAGTAGAAAGTACTGATAATGGAGTGTAAATGTAAGCAGTAGAAAGTACTGATAATGGAGTGTAAATGTAAGTAGTAGAAAGTACTGATAATGGAGTGTAAATGTAAGGAATAGAAAGTACTGATAATGGAGTGTAAATGTAAGTAGTAGAAAGTACTGATAATGGAGTGTAAATGTAAGGAGTAGAAAGTACTGATAATGGAGTGTAAATGTAAGGAGTAGAAAGTACTGATAATGGAGTGTAAATGTAAGGAGTAGAAAGTACAGATAATGGAGTGTAAATGTAAGGAGTAGAAAGTACAGATAATGGAGTGTAAATGTAAGGAGTAGAAAGTACTGATAATGGAGTGTAAATGTAAGGAGTAGAAAGTACTGATAATGGAGTGTAAATGTAAGGAGTAGAAAGTACAGATAATGGAGTGTAAATGTAAGGAGTAGAAAGTACTGATAATGGAGTGTAAATGTAAGTAGTAGAAAGTACTGATAATGGAGTGTAAATGTAAGGAATAGAAAGTACTGATAATGGAGTGTAAATGTAAGGAGTAGAAAGTACAGATAATGGAGTGTAAATGTAAGGAGTAGAAAGTACTGATAATGGAGTGTAAATGTAAGGAGTAGAAAGTACAGATAATGGAGTGTAAATGTAAGGAGTAGAAAGTACAGATAATGGAGTGTAAATGTAAGGAGTAGAAAGTACAGATAATGGAGTGTAAATGTAAGGAGTAGAAAGTACTGATAATGGAGTGTAAATGTAAGGAGTAGAAAGTACTGATAATGGAGTGTAAATGTAAGGAGTAGAAAGTACTGATAATGGAGTGTAAATGTAAGGAGTAGAAAGTACTGATAATGGAGTGTAAATGTAAGGAGTAGAAAGTACAGATAATGGAGTGTAAATGTAAGGAGTAGAAAGTACTGATAATGGAGTGTAAATGTAAGTAGTAGAAAGTACTGATAATGGAGTGTAAATGTAAGTAGTAGAAAGTACAGATAATGGAGTGTAAATGTAAGGAGTAGAAAGTACAGATAATGGAGTGTGAATGTAAGGAGTAGAAGTAAAAAGTCAGCTGAAAGATAATTACTCCAGTAAAGTATAAATAACCAACATATCTACTTAAATAAGGTAACAAAGTATTTGTTCTTCATTACTTGGCACCTCTACAGTCCAGTAAGTAAGAGTGGACTGGGCCAGCGGCGTCAGAGAACTACTTCAGAGGACTGGCAGGCAGGGCTGCGTATCTCTTGCGCGGGAAACTGTCATAAAGCAACATTGCCTCTCACATCCATTATAAATGAGTGCTTAATAATGCATCGAGAATTTTGTTTCAGAGCAAAAAAATGTGGAGGGGAAAAAGAGAGGATCTATTAAATATGGAGATCCGGTAATAAGGGCTAGGTGTTGCGTTGCTGTGGAAACAGCGGGTTCGGGAAGGGATAAAATCTCTTTCATGTTTTTCCGCTGAGAGTGGGCGCCGGACGAGCTGTTTGACCGGTGTTAGTGCACAGAGGCGTGAATGTAAAAGACAGGGTGTGTGTGTGGTGGGTGGGGGGTGGTGCTGTTAACCTGGTCACGGTGTCTTCAGGCTGTGGATGGAACAGGATGGTCTCAGGCTTGAGCAGAGATTTAATTACACACTCCTACAGAGCAGAAGAAGAGTCTAGCAGACTCGGAAAGCCCTACACAGCAGGGGATCCTCCCCACCCACTACACAACTTCTTCAGCCTGCTGCTATTAGGGAGAAGACTGAGGAGTCTTCGAGCTAGGACCAGCAGATTGAGCGACACCAGGCTTTCAGGATGCTCAACTCTCTCCCTGGCCTGCCCACAACCTCACTCTTGCCCCCTGCACACACCAACTTTGGATCCTGCACCCCTCCCCATTCATGCACAAATCAAGAACTGGTTATGCACACAGCACTTGTAAGCAGTCTATAAGCTCATCAGGTCTGCACTACTGTTTATAACTGCACTAGCCACGCCCACATACTTTAATCTATCAGGTACCTATGTCACTTCACTGTTTTGATGTCAATATCAGGAATCTTTATATTTCTATATCTAGATGTGTATGATTAGTGTGTATTAGTCATATATTATAAGCTTAGTCATATATTTTTATGCTTAATGTTATTTAATGTTTATTACTGCACCACAGGTCTGAGAGAAATGCAATTTCAATCCTCTCTATGTTCTGTACATATTGCAGTATTAACAATAAATCAGGGTCTCATATATTTGTTTTGCTAAAGCTGAAAAAATAAAAACACAAATTCTACAAATTGCCAGCAACAGTACATTTGATTAATTGTTGCAAATAAATGAGTTCAATTGCTATTTAAACATCATTTCAATAGCAATTACACTTGGTTGTTTACATAGTTACATAGAGAAGAAAGAAGGTATGTTTATTAAGAACAGTCTGGAAGGAAACATATTTTAATTCATACACTTACAGCTATAGCCATTTTCTAAATGACCTGCATTAAAGTAAGCCATGCAACCGACAATGTAGCCTTTTATCAGTGTAGAATTCAACACTCAATACATCAACTGCTTGCCACAAACATAACCAAACTGTCTTGCTTATACATTTAGATCACATTTTAGCTTGTGTACCACAGTAAACCGGAGAAGAAAATATACATAAGATGGAAGCTAAAAGCATCACAAGGAAAACAAGTGTGTGTATGGGTTATAGCTTTTATTATATACTGTGGAGTTTTTTGACTGCACTTTGCTTTTACACACGTGGACAGACTGTTAAAAAAATACATATTGAGACCAGGAGAGAAGGCTCTGCTGCAACATGACTTTCCACTGACCGGGTCAGTTGCACGTTTGCACTGACCGGGTCAGTTGCACGTTTGCACTGACCGGGTCAGTTGCACGTTTGCACTGACCGGGTCAGTTGCACGTTTCCACTGACCGGGTCAGTTGCACGTTTCCACTGACCGGGTCAGTTGCACGTTTCCACTGACCGGGTCAGTTGCACGTTTCCACTGACCGGGTCAGTTGCACGTTTCCACTGACCAGGTCAGTTGCACGTTTCCACTGACCGGGTCTGTTGTATGTTTCCACTGACTGGGTCAGTTGTATGTTTCCACTGACTGGGTCAGTTACGTTTCCACTGACTGGGTCAGCTGCATGTTTCCACTGACTGGGTCAGTTACGTTTCCACTGACTGGGTCAGTTGTATGTTTCCACTGAATGGGTCAGTTGTATGTTTCCACTGACTGGGTCAGTTGTATGTTTCCACTGACTGGGTCAGTTACGTTTCCACTGACTGGGTCAGTTACGTTTCCACTGACTGGGTCAGTTGTATGTTTCTACTGACTGGGTCAGTTGTATGTTTCCACTGACTGGGTCAGTTACATTTTCACTGACTGGGTCAGTTGCATGTTGTAGTATTGCACTAACATACACTGTGATATATATATTTTTTCAATTGTATATCATGATTCCAAAAGAAAGCTTTGCGCAGCTATAGTCACATTAAAATCCATCCCTCTTGATAACATTTTGGTTGGGAAGGTTCACCACTGTTCCAAGAGTCCCAGAGCTTTAGTTTCTAGCTGCTTCACCTTGCCAGACAGGTTTTGTGTTGTTTAGAGTCAATAGGTCTAACAGCAGCCATGCCTTGTTGTGGTAGAGAAATTTAACTCAGTATTCAATGGAATGTAGCTTGCGCACTGTTGTACGATACAAAATTGTTGATTGTTGATGTTTCAACATACTATCATAACCCCAAGTTAACACTGTTGAACAAATAATGAAGGTCGAAATTCAATTTCTGGGAGCTTCATTAAAACATTTGGAGGACTTATTTTATTAGTTGTAGGAATTTCCCTGCACACGCTAGACACCACAAAATATATCGTGTGGACAAATCCCACAACAACAAAGCATGTTTTTCATGAGGTGAATTTTATATCCATTAGAAACCTTTTTATGATATGATGTGACACGATTAAGCATGCCAGTTTTGCGGCTGTGTCAAAGACATGAACCAATTAGCTTGCTAGTTAGTTAGTTAGTTGATTAGCTATGCGAGTTAGCTCGCCAGCCAGCTTAATTCAGTCAAATACTGTTGTTATATCAGTTACAAAAGCTATTTTGCTGAGTTAAATGTCCATATACACAACCTACTTAGCTAGCCAAGATCCAGTTAGTTAGTTAGTTAGTTATCTGGGCTAGCTAGCTAGCCGGCCAGCCTTAGTCGGTCATAGATCAATTGTTATATCCTATACAAACATTTTTGTGACCCACACAGGTATTTTCCTTTTGTGATCAGATTAACTGATCATTTTGCATCAGTGTTGAAGGTATGTAGGCATGAACCAATTAGCTTGCTTGCTAATTATATAAAAAAATGGACAACTTGCAGTCAACTTAAAAATATATCTTTAAATGTTGACAGTTATGAATCAACATAATTATATTAGCAGTTGTCATAATTAAAAAAACACACAAAACCTTGCCTTAATTGTTTTTGATGGCCTAACAATATGGCAATTACTTGTACACACAGGACAAGGTACGGCTGAATGGGATATTTCCTTCAATAAATTACATAATTTAAAAACAGGATTTTCTGTACTTGGGTTCTTTGTCTATTATTAAAAGTAGTTGATCATGATCTGACACATCCAAATGGGACAAATATGGAAGAAAAGTAGAAATTTTTAAGGATCAGGCACTGTATACAGCTTGTGATAGTAAGTGTTACTTAGCACATAACTTTACAGCAGATCAGCTAGCAAGCTTGGAGCCCCCAGAAGTCTTTCTTAGACCCTGCCAAAAAGGTTGGTTCTGAAACTGGGATGCCCAAAGTAAAGAATCCTGAATACGGAAACGTAATGTAGTCTCATGCCTAGTGTTTTCACTGTACTTTAAAAAAAAAAATTCTGCACGACTAAGAATATAGAAATGGATCTGGGACCTCTAGTTTCAATACATTTATTTTCAAATTCTAATTTAATCTGTCCATATTTTGATTTGATCTATATTCACTATTTTTTCTTGTCAAATCTTTATTCATAATGCTATTGTTCTATTATTTTTATGTTATCTGGAGGTGACCTCTTTGAGCTTTGGTCAGTCAAAGTTTCTTCCTCTTAAGGATTTTATCCCTTGGCACCGTCACAATTGGTGTCTTATTTGGGGCTTTGACCTGAATGTCTTACTTACCATCTTCAACATTACATTTAAGAACTCATGTGTAGGTTAACTAGTAAATAAACTGGCTACCAAAGGACCACTTTTGATCACTGGTTATAAGAAATCTGAGCCAGTCAATATCTCTACAACAAACCATTTCATATCCAACCACTTGGATATGCATGTCACCCATGGAATTACAGAGACATTTCTTTAAAAATTCTTTTAAAAACACCTTTAAGAGGGTTAATGGCAATGCTAGTAATGCTAGTAGCTGTAAAGTCTTCGCTTTTCTTTAAAGTACTTTGCTGTGGTGAGAACAGCCCTTGTGAAAAGGGATCATTTTATTCTTTTTGACTTATATCATGTGATGAGTGCTGCTTGCTTTGTATTTTGGGGCTAATTTGCTTTGATACATAATCCAAGTTGAAAAGATTTACGCTTTCTTCTTTGAGAAATCTTTTAGGGTCGGGCTGGGTTTGGGCTTTGTTCGTAAATGGGACCTATGACAATGCTTCTGTCATTCTTGCTCAGTGGTACAATGGAAGCTTTATTAGATTAGGCCTGAGTTACTGAACTGAGTTGACAGTAGCCAAAGAAGCTACTGTAGCAGTGTGCAGCAGAATACATACTCAGGATTCTTACTGTGTCAAATGAGCTGCTACAGGCGGTTCATCTTCATTTTTTAGGCAGTAACTGTTATTTATGACTAAGGGAGATGGTAATAAAAAGGTTATCGGTCACAAGTTGTCACATTTTGGTTGGCTGTTGGTTGTTATGAAGTTATGTTTCTAGCTAGACTTGCTCCTAAGACTGAAATGGCACAGAATGTGTACAATCAAGCAAATCTTACGTTTGAATAAATGAGCAAAAAGCATTTAAATGAAGTTAGCATTGGCTAATTTGATACCTAGTGTTACTTTAGTTAAAATTCTAATAGATGACATTCATTAAAGTTTAAATAATATAATACATATCACGATATTTTTTTCATTTCAGTCGATATCGATATAAATCAAACATTGCATTTTTACTTTAAGTGATAAGTGAAGATCAAAATTTTAAAATTGTTTTTTATTTTTTGATTTATTTTCTACTAGCAGGTGGCCTACACTCTGTGCTGTGTGCTTTAACCAAACATGAAATGACTGGAACTCTAGTTCAGCCACTTGATTGGTTTGGCGGTGGCACTATTCTCATTTTCATTGGCTTTTTATGTTGTCTCTCAAAACTTGAACGGAACTTAATTCTATCCATTTTCTATCGACTACGTCTTATAGTTCTATCGAGGAAACATTTTTTTGCGATAATTATCGTTAACGTTTTATCGCCCAGCCCTAATAATATGGCTTGGTGCCTTTATCCATACCTCAATATTTTAGGGATAAGTTTTTCGAAGTTACTAAATTACTGACATATGGACACATATTGTTGCATTCTGCCAATGACTGTGTAATAGAAAGCATATAAGACCCAAAAAATAGTAATTATTGTTCCATTTTATGTTGATGACTGAGGGTGTTGTACCATTGGGTACTGATGACAGCCACCAGAGACAGGAAGCGTGACAGCAGGAGGGGGACGCTAGTCGTCAGAGAGGCTTCTGTTTTGTTGGCAGGCCACTGTACTACACCTGATGTTTGATTCTGGTAACTGGGGAGGTGACAGAGAGGCGAAGCAATGAATTCTGTTAGCCCCTTAGCTGAAATGAGCATCATCATGGCCGGTTGACTCTTGGTTAGGCTTCGGCTGCTTGGGAAAGGGAAAGAGAATTAACTTCTCTGCCCCCCCGTCACCACCCCTGCTTCAACACTCGTATAATAGGCATAGCCTAGTATCTGATAATGCCTGGCACAGTTGCGGGTGGGCTCAGGGTTAGTTAGTGTGGAATCCTGGTCCGCTATTATGTTCTCCGGTAAATTTCCTGATGTTATGTCAGTTTACTGCCTTGCTCACACTATAAAGAGCATTTTTAGCAGAAGTGATGGCATCACCTGACCCTTCTTCTGATCGAGACCACAGCACTGATACTGAAAATGTTACTAATGTTCCTGCCAGTATTGTTACTTTTCATATCAAACACATTTTCCTGTTTGAACTATATTTTATCCCACATAGGCTTCTGTAACTCCAAGCTAATGAGCAGTCTGCGCTCTGTTGAATTCCTCAGTGGGTCAAAGAACGCCACGCAGCACCTAACCATTACATCATTAAAGCCATATCAAGAGAACTTCACAGTTGATCACAAGTCCCTTAGTTGTCTGTTGGGTAAACAGACAATGGTCAGTAACGTTACAGACAACGTTACTAGTCTGGCCTTTTTTTAGCTCCTATCTTTCAGCTCACAAGCAGTCAGTTTGTGAAAAGGTAGTAAACTGATGCCAAGCGTGATAAGCGACACTGAAAGCTTTATTTCATTCAATTTAAATGAATAGAGTGTGAAATGAACGTGATAGACCATTGCTCTGCTACATAACAATATGAAACGCAATGTAACACGCTCAGTGTGCGGTGGCCTTTAGTCAACAAAGAAAACAGCAGGAGGGATGTGTGCACATGTTTGGACTGCGAAGCAA
Source organism: Megaleporinus macrocephalus (assembly GCA_021613375.1). NCBI lineage: Eukaryota > Metazoa > Chordata > Actinopteri > Characiformes > Anostomidae > Megaleporinus > Megaleporinus macrocephalus. Next base: position 24,560,203 of record CM038727.1, on the reverse strand, counting down.
ATAAAGGATGAAATGGCAAAAGACATGAGCAGACCAGTGTGTAATAGATGCTAACACATCACATCTGACCAAACATCTGAAGAACCACCATGCTGACCTGTACAGAGGGTTTCAGTTGAGAATATCACATGCATTGCAACAGGAGCTGTGGTAAATCCAAATGTTCATTGGGATGTACTTCCCTTTGAAACAACAAAAACTCTACCTTTGGTACTGAATTTGAATGACAACACTTGGCTTAAATTACAAGTGATATTAATGACAGAGGAAAACTTCCATCCTCCAGCTACTGGTGTTTTAGACTTCCACCAAAGGAACTGTGAAACAATTATTTACCGTCAACAACTTGGAGAGCATAACTAAAGAATTTGTTGAAGCCCACCAGGATCCTGTCAATATACTAAATATACTCATGACATTAAAGTTTGGTGACTAAAAGGATGTTTTGCAACTGGCTTTGGCACAGGTTATACAGTTTATCATCAATTTTAATAGCGGCAAGAGTAAGAAACACCAAGGTTGCCAATTTTGAAGAATTTGTTGAGGGGGAGATTTGGACTGACGCATAGTTGAGCTAATACTTGCTCTATGGACTATCTATCTACTCAGCAGAGATCACTCCACATTACAAATATATTCCACAGAGAAACAACAAATATTGTTTTGTAAGAAAAGCTAGCATTTGGCTGTACATTGTTCACAGTTGCAGTTCTGAACTGGGATTCCATTATAAATGTCCTACTAAGTAAATTCCAAATTCCTGCTATGGATTGCACCATTTTCATACATAGTTAAGTTGTTCAACTAGGTGGTGTGCCACGTACCGCCTCATTGCCTGATCTGCGACATTTGGGTTCCAGGCAGCCAAGAAACACCCAACAACAAAGAGTTTTGTCACTCACGCATGCAGCACTTGAAACAAAGGCAGCCTTCATTTCAATAATCATTTCAAAATCTCCCTGTTGACAACCAGACTACCATACAAACCACCTCCCTTACAAAAAAGAAGTTTATTCAAGTGTACCGTTAGTTTACTTCTTTTAAACTAAAAGGAAGTGAGTATGCTTTCAGTTTACTTTTTATGTACTTCTCAGTGATATACTAAACACAGTTATACTTAAGTATGCTTGGGTTGTACTGACAAGTATAGAACAGTATAAGTATATTTGGCCTTTACTTCTACTTAATCTTTTGATTGAGATAGTAGAAGTATTCTTGCTCTGCAAAAAACACATCCAGTAGAATATTTATTTAAAATTTGATTTATAAAGATTTATAAAGATACAAATATGTTTCTTAATCTGAGTGTGTCTTGTTTATTTTACGTGTGTCCACTGGTGAGGAAATTAAAGTTGTTAAGTTCTATTTTAAGTACAAAAAAAACCCTTCAACTTAGTCATTTACTTTAAAGTACAACAATAATATAAGCAGTAAATTATAAGTATTATCTTCACTTAAAGAAAACTTACAAGCTGGTAAACTAACAGTGAACCCTTAAGTTTACTTTTAGTGTAGTTGCAGTACAAAAGATGTAAACTAGTTGTATACTTGGTTTATTACTCTTACACTTAAAGTGTACTTAAAAGTATACTTTTAAAAACTAGAAAGTGGGCCAATTTAGTCCCAAGAAGTATTAAAATAGTACATATACAAGTGTACTACTAGTACAATGACATTAGTATAGTAACTGCATAAAGTATACTTAATAAAATGAACTTTCAGTATACTTATTTTCTGTAAGGGCTGCTATTGTCCAATCAGTGACCTGCTCACTGTAGGTTTGGATACTCAGATCCAGCAAGGACATTAATGTACTTGGATTAAATTGCAGGACAATATACAAGTTTGACGGGAGATTGGACTGAATGGGGGATTCTGGCCAATACGGGGGAGAGTTGGAAGCCCTGAAACACTGAATAGGACTGAGACCCACTACACTCGTTTTATCAGCTTTACTAACTATGCAGATGTACAGCTGGGCAATTTTGGATGGCAAGATAGTGGCAGTGTGTTTGTTGGCCTGGCGTATCTCCCTACCGGCTGTGTGTTTAGCTGTGTTACTGTTGTTTGGTAGTGCTAATAGCTCTCCACTATTATTTGTTTATGACCATCAAGCACTACTCAACAGTTGTACCTCGGTGGATTTCTGAGACTGGAATCCCGAGGGGCAGAGTAGCTTTCATTCCTGGCTTCTGTCTGCCTGACGCAGGGAGATTTGTCACTGTCCCTGCTTTGTTCACAGAGGGAAGCAGAGTAGAAAGAGGGGGAATGAGAGGACCTCCAAGCGAGATTAAGGAACTGCTCAGTTGGCAAATTGGGGCTTTTCTTGCAATCGCCATTTGTTTACAGTATCATTTTGATCAATCGAAGTCAGTCCACGACTGACTTGTGCCTGTGCATTTGGTTCAGTCCACTACACACCTTCAACCACGACTGAGACTGTGTCCCCGAAATAGAAGAGCTAATCCTTGCAATCACAGAGCGTTGAAGCTCACAGTTACAGCAGTCGGAATCTGTACCAACGCACTTGCCTTTGCTCTTTAAGACATTCATTTTATAGCTTATGTGGTCTGAACTTTCTATTTTATACTGAGACATGGGTCACAGTCGATGACTCCGCCCCTTTCCTGGAACTTTGCCTAATCGATTGTGATTTTTTCCAGTTTACTTTGGAACACAGGTTGTGGCAAAGATTTTGGCATTGGATTTGCTAACTTCCTTGCATTGATTGGGCCAATGTCTGACAGAGTCTTACCAGTGGTTGTTGTTCTGCAAAACATCAGGTTAACATCAAAACGTATTCATGGACTCACCCATGTGCAAGATCAGAAGCTTTTGGCTGCTTGTTTAGGTACATTAGGTCATCCATGGTGTCATACCTTCTTTTTCTTCTGTCCAGAAGAAGAGAGAGACCAGTTCAGAGAATACGCTTTATTCTTGAAGATACTCTGATACACATATATGCTCGAAGGATGGTCTTCCTTCGACTGCCAACCGCACAGTCTTATAGGCCTGCCCCCACATTTCATCTGGCCCATGTAACCTCAGTTATCTCCTGGGTTTGAGGCAGGTTTCTTTGGGAGGTTCCTGTCGTAAAATGACAGATTTGCTGAACCATAAACTTCTCGTAACCTCTGTAGCATTTGGTGTGACGGCCATCTGTGTCTGAACAGACTCCCTTTACCAGATGGCCTTGGCATGTAAGAAATATTTACAACAATGGCTAGTGGCCTTTTCAGATACTTTGAATTCTTGTGCACATGGTTTGACTCATTCTAGTGTTGTTGATTTAGCCACTTATTTTATCATAATTGTCTAACTGCTTTTTTATACTGGTGAGATTAAAAAACTTCAGCCACAGGTTAAGGGCAACCACTCAGACAATCAGTCGGGCTTGAAGAAGAGTGGAATGAAAATGGAAAAAATAAGACTACAACTGAACTTTACTATCTTCAATATGACTTAATTGACTATTGACTAGCTGTTAAATCTGCTAGGGAACAATATGCTTTATTATGCTTTATTCCTTCTTTCATCTTATGGAAAACTATTTATAGGTCAGACTGAAAAAAATAGGGCTTATAGGGCTTATATTAATGTTTGGGTCAGGATTTTCCACTTCTCCAGCCATACCCGGGTGATTTTAGGGAGTTGAAGGCTGTTTCAATGTTGAAATTATTGAACAGAGCTGAGCACAGTCAACAACCTCTCTGCTTGACGTCACGCCCCTACAGCTGTTTGGGGAGACTTTTTTTTTAGGACCTACTATCTTGAACCTTAAAGACCTTCCAGACCACTGGTTTGTTTCTTCTGTTTTCAAACATGCAGTAACAGTGTTTTAGAGATATTTCAGTCTGGTTTGAAGGCTATACATGGCACAGAATCTCCCTCCTTAAGGTGACAAATGACCTGCTACATTCTGCTGACTCAGGAAATTGCCCCATCCTCATGTTATTGGATCTCAGCTCTGCTTCTGATACGGTCGACTGTAATATAGTTATTGATCGGAGCCCAGAGGTGCTTTAGTTTAAGCACAGAATATTTTTAGTCAACATATTCAACTTCTCCTTCACTGCTGTCACGACTAAGGGGGCAGATCCTTCGCAGCACTGCAGTGACACTGACGTGATGGTGGTGTTACAGTGTGTGCTGTGCTGGTACAAGTGAATCAGACACAGCAGTGCTGCTGGAGTTTGTGTGGACACACTGTCCACTTTATTAGACACTCCTAGCTTGCTGGCCCACCTTGTAGAAGTGAAGTCAGAGATGATAGCTTATCTGTTACTGCACAATTCATCCTCCATTAGTGGCCACAAGACTCTGGATGATTTTGGTTGGTGGACTATTCTGCTGTAATAGTGGTCCTGTGGGGGTCCTGAGACTATTGCAGCACTGCTGAAACAAGAGGTGACTAGATGTGTTTGATGGTATACATAGATGTAATGATGATCATTTGGGCTGAAATGCTTAAGTACTGAGTCACACAACTCGGTCACAACTACTGGTCGCCCGCAATCTCTCTCTCTCTCGCTCACCACTCGCCCGCAATCTCTCTCTCTCTCGCTCACCACTCGCCCGCACGCTCTCTCTCTCGCTCACCACTCGCCCGCACGCTCTCTCTCTCGCTCACTACTCAGCCGCGCGCTCTCTCTCTTGCTCACTACTCGGCCGCGCGCTCTCTCTCTTGCTCACTACTCGGCCGCGCGCTCTCTCTCTCACTCGCTCACTACTCAGTCGCCCGCTCTCTCTCTTGCTCACTACTCGGCCGCCCGCTCTCTCTCTCACTCGCTCACTACTCAGTCGCCCGCTCTCTCTCTCACTCGCTCACTACTCGGCCGCCCGCTCTCTCTCTCGCTCTCTCTCTCACACTACTTGGCCTCCCACTCTCTCTCTCTCGCTCACTACTCGGCCGCGCGCTCTCTCTCTCACTCGCTCACTACTCAGTCGCCCGCTCTCTCTCTCACTCTCTCTCGCTCACTACTCAGTCGCCCGCTCTCACTCTCTCGCGCTCATTACGCGGTCGCCCACTCTCTCTCTCTCTCTCTCGCTCACTACTCGGCCGCCCACTCTCTCTTTCTCTCTCACTACTCTGTCGCCCGCTCTCTCTCTCGCTCACTACTCTGTTGCCCGCTCTCTCTCTCACTCTCTCGCGCTCACTACTCAGTCACCCGCTCTCTCTCTCTCTTGCTCACTATTCAGTCGCCCGCTGTCTCTCTCACTCTCTCGCGCTCACTACTCGGTCGCCCGCTCTCTCTTTCTCGCTCACTCACTACTCTGTCGCCCGCTCTCTCTCTCTCTCTCTCTCTCTCTCTCTCTCTCTCTCTCTCTCTCGCTCACTACTCAGTCGCCCGCTCTCTCTCTCTCTCGCTCACTACTCAGTCGCCCGCTCTCTCTCTCACTCTCTCTCTCTCTCTCTCTCGCTCACTACTCAGTCGCCCGCTCTCTCTCTCTCTCTCGCTCACTACTCAGTCGCCCGCTCTCTCTCTCACTCTCTCTCTCTCTCTCTCTCTCTCTCTTGCTCACTATTCAGTCGCCCGCTGTCTCTCTCACTCTCTCGCGCTCACTACTCGGTCGCCCGCTCTCTCTTTCTCGCTCACTCACTACTCTGTCGCCCGCTCTCTCTCTCTCTCTCTCTCTCTCTCTCTCGCTCACTACTCAGTCGCCCGCTCTCTCTCTCTCTCTCGCTCACTACTCAGTCGCCCGCTCTCTCTCTCACTCTCTCGCGCTCACTACTCAGTCACCCACTCTCTCTCTCTCTCGCTTACTACTCAGTCGCCCGCTGTCTCTCTCACTCTCTCGCGCTCACTACTCGGTCGCCCGCTCTCTCACCCTTGTTCACTACTCGGTCGCCCGCTCTCTCACCCATTTTCACTACTCGGTCGCCCTCTCTCTCTCACACACACACTTCTCGGCCGCCCACTCTCTCTCTCACTACTCGGTCGCCCGCTCTCTCTCTCTCTCTCGCTAACTACTCGCTCGCCCGCTCTCTCTCTCTTGCTCACTACTCGGTCGCCCGCTCGCTCTCTCTCGCTCACTACTCAGTCGCCCCACTCTCACTTACTCGTTCATGACTAAGTCGCACTCAGTCTGTCGCTTGCACTGACTCACACCCTGACTCACTCAGTCACACACCATTAATTTATTTAGGAGCATACTTGTGTTTTATAGAACTACACTGAAATACAAATACATTTTTGTTGAATAAGTACTGTTGTAATTGCAGTATGACTCAAAAAGTATCTCCCTGACCTGCATCAGAACATCCCGTAGTATGCTGCATTAATAACATACTTCAAAAGTAATTGTAGTTCACAGTTTCTAGTCATAAATCTACTTAAAAAACCCTTAAAAACACAACTAAATGAATTTTATAACACATTGCATTAGCAAATATATATTCTACATTGTTTGTGCCAAAATGTTCAAAGAATAAACAGCAAAAATATGTATTTTTCATAAAGTGCACTTGAATTCCTCTTTCCTTTACGAGGGCACAGCGGAAAGTGGAGTTTGGATACAAGTAGGACAAGTTTACATGTGAGATTAAACAGAGGGAATTGGATCTTACAGAGGAAAGATCCGTGAGACGAGCCAATGATTTATTTATTTTTTTAAATCTTTTTTTAATGGCATAGGAGAGTTCCAGTAATGACAAACGTAAAAGTCTTTGTACTGGCAACATCTCTTTGAAACATTTCTTATCATTTCATCAGGTAGGGGTAATTGAGAACATGCTCTCTTATGTATTACGGCTTGGCCAAGAGGCGATGCCGAGACGGTGATAATCAGAAAGACTGGAAAATAGCATCTTTTCATCATTGCAGTCAGAATGGCTGGCCAGCATATCCGTTCCCAGCGCTCCTCCACAGAGAGCAGGTTTCACGCAGAGGGAGTGTTTAATCACAAGTAGCATGATACAAAATGCTAATGTTGCTATTAATGAATGAGACCTAACTCTCCTTTCATAGTCTATTAGGCATAGCACAAATTAGATGATGCTGCTGTAATTGGTGGTTGCAACCTCTCATTTGGTTGTAGCCGTGGTTTTATTTTACTGCTTTTAGATGGTCACATTGTAGTTATGGCTGAAACCCATAACCATACATAGTTAAACCAGCTCCCTTCAGACACAAACTTTCTGTTGTGTGCTAATAGCATCATGTTAATGTAGGACATTTTAATTGCATGCAATTCTGGACCCCTTTTTTAGGTTCATTCATCATGAAATGATAAAGGAAGTCTAGCACTGTAGTCTTAAAAATAAAGCTTCCCAAGACAGTCTAGTTATCCGGCCTAGAACTACAGTCAACAATCAAGGGGACATTTGACGTTTCCCAGCTAATCTCTTCTCAAACTCTAAGTGTTGATGGTGAGATCTGAACTCCCAAACATACTAGGGGGGTCAATCCACTGATAGGTCACAGTGTTGGGACAAGAAGGTCGTAAGAAAGCTTCATGCATGAGGTGTAGTTTTGCTCTTTGCATTGAAAGCTGTGCTACCAACAGCAAAGGGTTGCAGGGTCACAGCCCTGAAAGCTTTGAGTCTATTACCAAACACTGCTGTTTGCCACTCAAGGATAGTTTGCATTATCCCAAGCATTAGTACATTTGCTGCCATTACACATGCAAACAAGGCTGCTCGCATTAGCTCGTGCTGTTGATGTTCTTTGTTCAGTGACACAGCAAGCAGTGGACTAAGAACCCATTTACACCTGGTCACTTCACACGTCTCGAGTATTAGGATTCCATCCATGTACCAGGCGTCTGTCCCTTGGAACGCCAATGAGAGCCACGAGAAGGTGATGCCCTAAGCTTACTTGAAGAAAGCCCTAGCCCACAAGACACAATGAAGGACATTGATAGCCACAAGTAAAGACAGAAAGATAAAAGCAGCATAGGAATGGTGCCTGTACCACAAAACCAATCTCCCAGGCCCCGCCTCCTGTTCCACAATGAGGCCATAAGACATTAGATCCTGGGGTGACGCTTGAAAGGAGGGGGGGTAACTCAGGAAATGGAGTAGCAATCTCTCTCTCTCTCTCTTTCTCCATCAGTGCCGGTGTCTTTAGCAGGGAGTGTGTTAGGAGGATGAACAGCAACACACACAATTGGCGAGCTGAAAGCTTAATGTCTTTTGTGTATAATAAACGTGACTTTGTTAGCTGCAGGCCAAACGCTTGCCTTGAGTGTCCTTCTTGATCCCAGGGTGGTACAGGCCGCGCTACAATCTACAAAAGGCCAAGCCACCTAACAATGCACCTGGGACTGATGCAGATACTTACCCAATCACTGAAAACACTTCAGGAGGTGGTCTGAGATGCGTTGGAGCCACATGTTATAGTAATGTAAACACAGCCGTCTAGCCAGGACCCTTTAACAAACACCTGTTAACTGACAAAGTGGGCCAACCAGCTCAACTGAGGCAGTCTAACTAAAATAAAAATAGCCAATTTAGTTTATTATCCATCCAACTTGCTGCTTTGATATAGTGACATTCAATCCACGTCTGTGCTGCTTCGTTGTCGGTCTTACACAATTCCAGCAAAAACAACAGCGCCCCCTAGTGGCAGTGTGTACGCCTGTTTGCATTCTTTGTGAAAGTAGCACTGCATTTCCATGTGGATCGGGCTTCACAAACGCAAAACAAAAGTCTCAAAATCCCCCTCAAAAACACAGAGGAAATTAAAACAAAGAAGTCACGGAAACAGCCGCGTGACTTGATCCACAAATCTAGACCCAACATGTCATGAATACATTTTAAATTTGAGACTGCGTCTTTTCAAAAATATGTAGTGAATTTTGAGTTTTTTTCATCAATTGAATGCAACAATGGTCATTCACATTGTGTGAAGATTTCATGATGAATGAACCAATAGAAGTGGTCCAAAATAGCTTGGAAAAACTTCTGGTTTCATTAATTTTCATTGAAAATAACATATGTTTTTGTTCTTTCTTTTGTTTGTTTCTTTTCTGATGTTTGTTTTTCATTGGACAGCGACGACATGTGTTGTTAATGTATTGTATTTAACAGAATTTATACAAATTGCAAGCCATGAGACACAGACTGGGATATATATTTATTTGTGAGTAGTGAAACTCATTTGTGATGTGTGTGCAGTTGGGGAATTATCTTTTACACATCTGTCAGGTCTGTTTTGAGACTAATCTCTCTCCATAAAATCCCCTCCAAGTACAACCCAGACTCCTACCCATGCAGTACGGCACTGGACACTTGACCTATGTCTGCACGTAAGCTGTTGCGGTTGTTGTTTGAAGAAAAGCACAGCATCATGCAAAATTGCGAACTTCGGGGCAGTAACCTTTTTAGCGTAGCACAGGAAGAGGCTTAGCGGACAAACTGGTTGCTGCGTAATAAGCCCATAATCGGATTTCAGCCCAACTTACTGGAGATGCGTTTGACTACCAAGTATAAATGCATGTGGCTGAAACTGTGGCTGGAGTCATTCCAGATGCTAGTCACATGAAGTACTCAGGTGTAAACACGGTCTAAAAGTCCAGAAGGGAAGCACATTGTTAGGCTCTGAATGAAAAATCTTTAAAATGCTAGTAGTACGTGTAGATATAGCTAAGCGAGCTTTTCTATAGGCTACACCTACAAGAGCAGAAAAAACACTAGTGGTTTAGATGAACCATCAACACAAAAACAGTACAACTGGATGCAAGCATGGTTTTATTGAAGTCAGATTTAATAATGTACAATGTTTTGTTGTTGTTTTACATGATTTTAAATGGTTCTGAATAACAATTCATAATTTAATTCTATTTAATAATTTAATTATTATATAATGACAAATTAATGTCAAACTAACTGCAAGACAAAGAAGTAGTTTAGACCTCAGTTTATTTCAGCCATAGTGCAAATGAAACAGGCCAGACACATCAGTAATAATAAAAGTAGATGGAGCTGCATAATCTCCACAAAACCAACAAAGTAACAATCACAGAACAAAAAAATCTCTCTCAGTGTGTCAATGACTGTACAAGACATATCTTTAAGACTTATCTTTATATGGAAGATGGGCCAATGGGCCGCCCCCTCTAAATTGTGGGCAGGTCTCTTAAAAAAAAGGGGAAGAATCCAACAGCATTGGCCCCTGAGGACTGTCGGCCCACCGGGCAAATGCCCGGTACGCCTGATTACCAGTCCAGCCCTGCTAGCAACCAAATGTAGCTACAGAGTCTCACGTGACAGCAGGGACAGGCTCAGCCAATCACACTGGCAATATGTGTTACAGGAAAGTAGGACTCGAGTAGAAAACGTGATTAACCCTTTCCTCACCTCTGGTTAATGAGACAAGCTTTTTTTGGAGGGGATTAAACTATTTGGTGGAGACTATTCAATAATCGCTGGATATTGGTGGGGACACGTCACTTCCATCCATGCTAATTCTCCACCCTTGTGTTACCATAGTTCATCAGTAGCAAAGACTATTTGAAGGTCCATGAGCCTCTAGTCCAGAAGGGTCAATGCACTCCACAGTTTAATATTTTCCCTGCTTAGTAAACAGCTGCTACAGCTCAGCTAATTACGAACCTCTTAATGAACTGAAACTAGTTTGTCAGAGGAGAGAAAACACAGCAAAGTGCAGTGACCCTCCATGACCCGAGATGAGAAACACTACAAACACTGTGTGGCCCCCTCACCCACTGCTGCATACCACATATAGCCTGTGCCACTGGAAGCTGGAGGCTGGAAGCTTTTGCAACCGTCTCTTTCAAGAGAGACTATGAAAAGAAGTGTCAGGTGTTGCAGCAGTTCAGTTGTGCTGTTGTAAAACTCATTTCCTGCAATTTTTCACTGTCATGACTCAGTGCCCCATAGGGCTAGGCCTATTTGGAAACAAATTAAGCCTCTATAGGCGATGTAGATACTTAAAAAACACACTTCTTTATAGAAATGAAAGGGTTTTTTTCCTCTTCCTCTCATGCCTGTCAGAGGTTTCATAAAATATGAAAAGGCATTGAGTAGCATTAAGCTTAATATTAAGATATAGTATTGTGCAAGGTCAGAGACCACCATTTATTCAATTTCAAGTATAAATGAACATTAAGTAAGTTATTTGTCTTTCAAATATATAAAAAAAAAATCTCAGTAGATAACTGATGTTGATGTCTGGACGCTGGGTGGCCAGTAGGAGTTGCATGACTTTAGTCAACAGTTATTTAATGAAAGACCAGTTAATGATATGTGGAAAAATTTCATTAATATTTATAAATATGGTTGTAACTTCATTACTTAGCGACTGGTTTTATGCTTAGTCATCATGAGTACTATGAAATCCTCTTTTGCCCTGTCTGTGAACTTTGTGGAACCCTCTTTTGTCCTCTGTGTTTGTGTACGCAAGCTGAGTGACCCTGAACATTAGACTGAAACTGTGAGAAACTGTGATCTAAGCTCATTTGAAGATAAAGTGTATCTATGATGCCCCAGCTAGAGACACTTGGCCGTTGTTTTGCAGTCACAGAGCTGCAGACCTACGCTCACACTTGCCAAAGGCTCAGTTTATCCATATTTGTATTAGCATTTTTCCCAATGCATAAAAATGTTAACAACCTTTGGTTTGGTCATAATAAGGTATAACAGATCTTTGTAGTATTTTGACCAATAACCTTGGCTAATAAGGCCCATGGTCTAGGACTATGATCATGTAATTATTTTTGTGCTTGTTTAATTTCATTAATTGTTCATAAATTAGTCATTGTTTGAGCAGCAGTAGTAGAAAATGATCCACTTGTACCAGCACAACACACAGTGACACACCACCACCATGTCAGTGTCACCTATGATGAGAATGATCCACCACCCATATAGTTTCTGCTCTGTGGTGGTCCTGACTATTAAAAAAAATGGTAAAAGGGGTGAGGGGTAGTAAAGTATACAGTGAAACAGATGGACTACATTCAGTAATTGTTGAACTACAGAGTGATAAGTTTCATTAAATGGAATTTTGCTAGGTTGCCAAAAGCTAGAAATAATACTGTAAAAATGTTATTAGAACGTTGTGACTAAAATGCCCATATGCAGTTTTACACAGTCATTTACACCCTATGAATTAGTCCAAGGTCATATTGTTATATCGTCCAATGAAAAACAGGCATCTCCAAAATTGCAACTTTACAGGAGAGACCAAAAACATACTTAATATTCAGTGTAAGCCAATGGAACCAGAATTCTTTTGCAAGCTATTTTGAGCACTTCTATTGGTCCATTCATCATGAAATTGTCATACAATATAAACGACCATTGGTGTTTTCAATTGAAATAGAAAACTCAAAATTGGACAGCGCTATGCTAGTTACTTGGAGTATCTAATGTTACCTGTATTAGCTACTTGCTTTCAAACTCGACATCAACAAAGTCAATTTAATTTGTTTCTCACTGTGAAACTTTCAGCCCAAGATGATCTGCTTTAAGTTACAAACAGCATGGCTACTACAACATGTTACTGTTGGGCTTGTGATGAAACTGCTCCTCTTTTCAGTCTCTTCGGTGTTAAACGCTGAGTAAAGCTGCTCAATATTATCCAAGGTTTGAGAAATTGTCCGGTTTGAAATGTGCAGAGCACAATCTGTAGCACTTAAAGGCTAAAAAACAGCTAATATGAAAATATCAAACACATTCTTAACATGTGATTATTAATAGTTAGAATTTTTTTCTTTTAAGTCAAGAAATACGGTCCTTGACTTGTTTAGCTCTGCCCACTGTTCAGAAACTGGCGTTCTGCATGTGACGTAGATGGTGGACAATGCTAGAAGATGCACTTACGGTAATGCAAAATAACAGAAAGGTGTTGTTGTTTTTGCCTGTAGTAATTGGATGTACAGTATAACCTCTGTGCACAAACATCTGAAAGACCCCCAAATAACAAGAAAGTGGGCTAAATTTGTCAACTTTAAACAAGCAAATTGGAAAGGACCATCCTCTCACTCAGTCATCTGTAGTGATCATTTCACATCTGAAGATTATCACAACTATGGAACATAGGCTTACACGACGACTGGATCTTAAGACTGTTCCAACAGTATGGGCGTGTAAGGAAACCAGCGAGAGGTTTTCAGGAGCTTCCGTGTACGTGGAGGTAAACCAGGTAAGCACAATTACTAGCTAACATTAGCTTCACAAGTTCAGTGGCTCAAGTCATGCTAAGCTAACGTAGCTGAATTATGAAGATTTGTAGTGTCGTATGAGTGTGAGTTCAACTTTGATCATATTTTACAACAATACCAGTACCTCTATATCAGAGTTTAGCTGGTTGCTAGACTGTTGTCATGAATAATGTTGGTTATTTAGCTAGACACTGTTTACACTTTTGCTTTTGTGTGTGTGGTTTGACTAAAAGTCTCAGGACTAAGTGATATGGTGGTCTATTTTGCTTCATTACAGCTCTTTCAAATTCAAATTCAGAAATACCATCGGAATCTGAAGACCAGAACTGGAAAATTCGCAGTCCCTGTCAGTCATAATGCTGTTGTACCGCATTGCTGTTCACTGTTGTCCACCAGTGATGTCACACGGTGTCGTTCAGGAATTTCCGTAGCGAGCTCTGGTTTTTCCGTCAATTGAATTAAAATTAAGCAGCAAATTTCATTTTAAGTTATGTTTATATATTTTCAGTATCTAAACCAATAAGCAATCACCAGGGGTGTGCACAAGTGGTGCTTAGCTTTTCACTTATGAAGCTGGTGAATAAGAAGACATGAAAAATGTATTTATGTAAATTGTGTAAATATTGTTAACACATATTATCCTAAATATATGTTATGTCTATTATTCTGTTTTGCACTATTACTACTATTTGCATTAGTGGTAGATTCTAACTGCATTGACTGCATTGTACCTGTACTGAGCAATGACAAAGTTGAATTAATCTATCTATCTATCTATCTATCTATCTATCTATCTATCTATCTATCTATCTATCTATCTATCTATCTATCTATCTATCTATCTATCTATCTATCGGTCCTTGCAAAGAGAATGGAAACTGGTGGCATCCACTTTACAGCTTTGAATGGTAGATTTGTCCATAAAGTTTAAATTCAGCAAATAAATAGCAACTGTGTTAAAAGACTAGCTAACAGTAGAGCACACTGGCATAAAACCTTGTTTGTCTTTATATGTGTAAGAATGGTAACTTATAAACTGCAGCCATTTCCTCTCCTCTTTCTCATCACAAGAACAGTAACTTAGTAGTCGTTTCACACAACGACAGCGTCAGCCAGCACAGTGACATGAAGAAGTGGCATGTGCCCTGTTTCGGACTGAAAGGTTAAACTGTTTCGTTTTGGTCTACTTACCATTTAACAGTTAAACCTACAGATAACGGTAAAATGTTTAACGATGCTTCATTCCAGTGTGTGTTTGTGTTTGAGAGACAGAGAGGAAGAGAGATGATGAAGCTATTTATTCTTATCTATCTGAAATGAGGCCAGCATCTTTCTGCTCAACTCAAAAAAAAGTTGGATCTTTAACAAGAAGCACAGACAACACCCATAAAACTATGTATCAACCTACAGAAACACACACACACACACACAGAGGCTGGATTTTCAGCAGTAGAGCCCCCCGAGAGACTAAGCCAAACAACCTTTCATCATACTGTGATGATGTCTTCTATCACCTGAAAGACTTTTGTGGTAAGACCACAATAGGCAACCCAGTGTGTGTGTGCGTGTGTGTGTGTGTGTTATATATATATATATATATATATATATATACAGTACATACCAAAAGTTTGGACACACCTTCTCATTCAAAGAATTTTCCTTATTTTCATGACTATGAAAATTGTAGATTCACACTGAAGGTATAAAAACTATGAATTAACACATGTGGAATTATATACTTTACAAAAAAGTATGAAACAACTGAAAATATGTCTTATATTCTAGGTTCTTCAAAGTAGCCACCTTTTGCTTTGATTCCTGCTTCGTAATTACTGATTAGTGTGTGTGTGTGTGTGTGTGTGTGTGTGTATGTGTGTGTGTGTGTATTGCTTTATCTTTGATAAGAAACCCATAGGGGGCCATATGAGTTCTATTCAGAAAGGCACCTATTCAGTGCAGATTTCTATACTGGTAACACTTTCTATGAATCCTGCATTCACAATCTTATGTATGTATTTGAAATGTATTAAACCCCCTTAGGCCATGTGGTCTGAGGGCCTTTGAGGCCTCTGGCAGTCAGAGGACCCTGGCGACTGGCCCCACTGCCCTGGTCAGTAATCAATCTCAGATTATGTGACAACTCTAATCCTGTGCTGAGCCAATAACATTCCAAGTTGAGAAAACTGTCCATCAATCACACAACCCACTGTCTGACTGCTTTCAGCAGCACAGTGTGTTTTGACTGTGAATGACATGCAATGTCCATCTTATTCACACTTTAGCATCTGTAATATGAAAAATATGAGAAAAAAAGTTGCCAAACTATGTGGAGGCTTTATGGCTTTTTTTTCTAATGTCATGGCATTTCCCTAAATACAATATCCAATAGGGCTCAGAGAGTTTGATAAATTGCACTTTCTGCTGAAAAATGCCATGTAGCTGAGCTAAAAATAGTAGCACCCACGCACACACAAAATTCCCGGATCAAACAAATCAATTATAGTCACATAAAACCTGAAACACAAGGCACAAATCTGCAATGTCAAAGTCTGAGCAAATACTGGACCAATTATATAAAATGTTGCTCGCAACCAGAGAATAATTTTCTTTTTAACTGGAAAGTTGCTTTGAAATGTGTGCATAGGCAGCCATATTTCCACTGAAAAACCTAAATGTTGCAAAAACAACTGCAATTAAACACTTTTAAATGGTAAGTATCTTCTTATTGAAAGCAGAGGTACAACAATACACTACATAAGAGTTTCTATTTTTTATGCTTTACCATATAAACTTTGTAAAATTTGAAAAACACTTAATGTGGGGACACAAACTGGTCCAGTTGTCTGCTGTGCAGCTGTCCACTGATGTATTTTGCATGCCTTTCCAATGAGAAACAGATCTGGACTGCAGGCAGGTCAGTGTAGCACCCTTACTTTCTGAATAAACATGAAGACAGTGTCTTCACAATGTGTTCTACATTAAATGATTCCTTCATAGATGCACTAGTCAGATCCTGGCTTTTGAACTTTATACTGGTAACAGTTTGGATACCCAGTTTCTTATTTGGCCCATTTTTTCATAATCAGTCTGAAGTGTTGACACGTCAGATCACTACATACTTTTCCACTGCGTATCAGTCCGTCTAAGAAGTGCTCAAGCTCGAAGACGTCAGCAGCATTTCTGGAAGTTGCTGGCTTATGACTTTCACTGTGTATAATACAGCCCTAACTTGCAGTGTTTATTGACAACAGTTTGTCAAAAGATCTCATGTGGTGATATCCATACCAGTTTCCGATGCAGTGCCATCACGGCCATCGCAGTTTTTGTTCTAGGCTCAAAATAGATTCACAACTCGCTGTTTTCTGTTCTTATATGCAATTAACTTCCTGTCCTGGCTTTCTATCTAATATCACTGAATCTTGTCACCTAATCATCTAAAATAATAATAATGGTTAAAGAAGGAAGGATCGATTGGCTATGTATCGGTATTGGCCGGTTTTTAATCAAAATATGTGATCTGCCGATATTTTTCCAATTTAGCAGATCAATGATATTAAACAAATGAGCCTAATTTCTGTTATTCCAGCTTGCATTACATCCAGGAAGAGGAGCCCTCCGGCCAGCTCCCTGCAATTCCTATCTGAACCACTAGGAAATACACCCCCTTTTATTTTCCACAGACTAACTAAAGCAGCGGCCTCGCGAGAACAGTTTACTGCATTCACCGCATGCGGATAGAAAACATGTTGTCTGTCTGTGTATGTGACTCATCCAGGGCAGTTTGTAACATCTGTAAAATTAGGGAAATCTGTGGGTTTCATAGGGGAACCAAGACAAAGACATTTAACTACTAATCTGATACAGCACTTCAGAGAACACCACACAGCTGAATACAGTGAGTATCAGCAAACAGCAGAGCTAACACACACAGCTAGCACAAAACAAACAACCCAGAGCACCATACAGACCAGATCGGACCGGTACGAACAGAACAGCAGCAAGACCAGAGAGCTAAAAGAACCACAGCCAGAGTGATTGAGTTTATAGTTCTAGATAAGCAGCTCTTCTCGGCTGTAGAAGACGTTCATTCTACCACTTAATATTCCACCTGGATCCACGCTCTGCCGTTCCTAGTAGAAATACTTTTCAGATGTTGCTCTTCCGGAGCTGTATCAAGTAGTTTATGCCCACATAGACCAACTTCTAATTTAGTTAAAAATATTATACTGTTTCACATGAGCTCGTTAAAAATGGTAATAAACCAGTTTCCACCAGGTTTCATGACTTCCTTGCGCTAATAATTGCATGTAGCCCTGCCATGGCATATGGCCCCGCCCTCGATCGGTATCAGCTATCGGCCAATCGTGATAAAAGGTGATCGGCGATCGGAATCGGCCTCCAAAACACTGATCGGTTCATTTATAATAACAGTACCTGCCACCTTCTTTGTAGAGACTGCTTCTATAGCTACTAATAAGGCAACAAAAGGATGTAAAGAGTCAAGGAATCCATGGAAAGCAACAGTGGCATACATGAGTCTAATTAATATGAATTAAATAATACTAATTAATACTTATCAAGGAACAACCTGTTAAAAAATAGGAACAAATACAGTATAATATTTAACAAAAGTTTTGTTACATTAGTTGAGTCCAAATGTATATAAGAAAAGTTTGTTCAGTCTGCAGCCATCTTTGCTTCACTGTTGGTATTTCTAGTCCTATAAGTTGAAGGACTAGACTTGAAGGATAAGTTGTAATGACTTTAGTTAATGTCAGCAGCTACTATCAATCCAAACACTTCAAGCTGATGCAATTACACTGATAGAAACACAAAATACCAAGAGGTTAAACAGAAAAGCCAACAGAATACCTCAGTTTTGGCCTTTACCGAGTAGAACAACCATGTAGACCCAGCAAACAAAAAGCAATCAAGAAAGAAAACGTTCACACCGGTTGTTTAGATTGAGTTTGGATGAGAACAAAATAAAACGCTCATATCAACCAAAAAAGTCAATAACTTTTTCAGAAAAGCTTCAGTTCCACAGACAGCAGTTCATTACTGCGGAATAACTGCTAGTACGAAAGGTAAGAGGAAAAAAAACAACAGACCAACAACAACAAAATAGCCGAAAACCATAAAAAAGGCTTAACAAAGTACAAAAGAAAGACAGATCTCACCCACATTCTTGGCTTGATCCCAATTATCAAAAGTAGTGCAAGAACAACGACGAGAAGATGAAATCCAGAAGAAGAACAGGTCGTTACATTCCTTTTTATGCTGGCCTTGGGGATCCAAACACACTCCAGCTATTGTTCTCCCTCAGGATGGCACCTGTCAAGATGGCTGCCCCTATATTCAATGTAAGAGTCCCAGTTGCTGTGTGAACGGGAACAGTTTGAAAAACAAAGGATAAACATAATATGTAAAGCACTTAAAAACAAAGGAGATAGATGTCCAAGCTCTCCCAGTGAATTAGCAGCCTAAGTGAAACTAACATCTAATAAAGTACTTTAGCTAAATGACTGCTGCACAACAGAATAGGTATTTAATAGGTTCTATTATTTGACCAGGTCACATAATTATAAATCGCTAAAAATACAAGTATCTCAAGTATTTCACTAAAAACACAAGCATGTCCTAAATAGTTTCTTAATATTCAATTTAAGTTCATGTAAAGAGTTTTTATGGGGTTTGGAGGATTTTTATTGGTGCATGAAAGCTTCACAGGATACAAAGGTCAGTTGTCGTGTTCAAATGATACAGAAAAATCGAAATCAAATGGTGAATGGTAAACCAGCCGAGGCCCGGGTTAACAACGACCGCCACCGGTGCTGTTGACAAATAGGGTGCCGGCGGAAATTGGGCTACTGTTGGTCAAAAACCACGAGGGGTGAAACCTGTCAGGAGACAGAAAGAGAAAATGAAAGCCAAGAGTTTAGGGCTAAGGGTGGCAATTCTGAATGTAAGGACAATGACAGGCAAAGGTAGAGAGCTGGCTGACATGATGCAGAGAAGGAAGGTAGATGTTTTATGTGTCCAAGAGACCAAATGGAAGGCCAGCAAGGCTTGCAGCATTGGAGCTGGCTTTAAAACTGTTTTACCATGGTGTGGACAGAAAGAGAAATGGAGTAGGAGTAGTCTTGAAAGTGGAATTCGCAAAGAACGTAGTAGAGGTGAAACGAGTGTCAGATGTGTCTGAAGGTAGAAGTAGAAGGTCTGATGTTGAATGTTGTCAGTGGTTATGCGCCACAGGTTGGATGTGAAGAAGATAAAAAAATGTGAAGTTTTGGAGCGTTCTAGATGAAGTGATAGAAAGTATTCCCAGGATGGAGAGAGTGGTGATAGGAGCAGACCTAAATGGACATGTTGGTGAAGGAAGCAGAGGAGATGAGAAAGTGATGGGTAGGTTTGGTGTCAAGGAAAGGAATCAGGAAGGACAGATGGTGGTGGATTTTGCCAAGAGGATGGAAATGGCTGTAGTCAACACTTATTTCCAAAAAAGGGGAGGAACATAGGGTGACCTATAAGAGTGGAAGGAGAAGTTCACAAGTAGACTACATTCTGTGTAGAAGAGGAAACCTAACGAAGATTGGGGACTGTAAGGTTGTGGTAGGAGAGAGCGTGGCCAAACAGCATCGGATGGTGGTGTGTAGAATGACTGTTGTTGTGAAGAAGAGGAAAACAGTCAAACCAGAGAAGAAGACCAAATGGGGGAAACTGAGGAAGGAAGAATGTGGTGAAGAGTTCAGAGAGGAGCTGTTAAAGGCTCTGGGTGGTAAGAACAAGCTCCCAGATTACTGGGCTACTACAGCAACAGGGATTAGAGAGACAGGTAGGAAGGTACTTGGTGTGTCATCTGGACAGAGAAAAGATGATAAGGAAACCTGGTGGTGGAATAGTGAAGTGCAGGAAGCTATTCAAAGGAAGAGGTTAGCCAAGAAGAAATGGGACAGTGACAGGACTGACGAGAGTAGACAGAAATATAAGGAGATGCAACATGGGGCAAAAACAGAGGTAGCAAAGGCAAAGCAGAAGGCGTATGATGAGTTGTATGGGAGGTTGGACACTAAAGATGGTGAGAAGGACATGTATAGATTGGCTACACAGTGGCTGGAAAGGATGTGCAGCAGGTTAGACTTGCTAAAGATAGGAATGGTAATGTTCTAACAAGTGAGGAGAGTGTGATGGGAAGATGGAGCTAATGAATGAAGGGAATGAAAGGGAAAGAAGAGTAGAGGTCATTGCAATTGTGGATCAGGAAGTAGGAAAGATCAGTGAGAATGAAGTTCGGAAAGCTTTGAAGAAGATGAAGAAAGGGAAGGCAGTTGGACCTGATGACATACCAGTGGAGGTATGGAAATGTCTGGGAGAAATGGCAGTGAGGTTTTTGACTCAATTATTCAATGGCATTGTTGAGAGTGAGAAAATGCCAGAGGAATGTTGGAGAAGTGTGCTGGTGCCCATTTTTAGGAACAAGGGTGATGTACAGAGTTGCAACAACTACAGGGGAATTAAGTTGATGAGCCACACATGAAGATCTGGGAGAGAGTTGTGGAAGCTAGACTTAGACAAGAGGTAGCAGCAGTATGGTTTTCATACCAAGAAAGAGCACCACAGATGCCAACTTTGCTTTGAGGATGCTGATGGAGAAGTACAGAGAGGGTCAGAAAGATCTTCACTGTGTCTTAGTTGATTTAGAAAAAGCATATGACAGAGTGCCGAGGGAGGAGCTGTGGTGTTGTATGAGGAAATCTGGAGTAGCAGAGAAGTATGTCAGACTGGTACAGGACATGTATGAGAACAGCAGGACAGTGGTGAGATGTGCCGTAGGAGTGACAGATAGCTTTAAGATGGAGGTGGGACTACATCAAGGATCGGCTCTGAGCCCCTTCTTGTTTGCTCTGGTGATGGACCGACTAACAGATGAGGTTAGGCAGGAATCTCCATGGACTATGATGTTTGCAGATGATATTGTGATCTGTGGTGAAAACAGGGAACAGGTGGAAGATAACTTGGAGAGGTAGAGATATGCACTTGAAAGAAGAGGAATGAAAGTCAGCCGTAGCAAGACAGAGTACATGTGTGTGAATGGGAGGGAGACAGGTGGAACAGTGAGGCTACAAGGAGCGGAGGTCACAAAGGTGCAGGACTTCAAGTACTTAGGGTCGACTGTCCAGGAAAATGGGGAGTGTGGTAAAGAGGTTAAGAAGAGAGTCCAGGCAGGATGGAGTGCATGGAGAAAAGTTTCAGGAGTGATTTGTGACAAAAGGGTGGCAGCAAAGATCAAAGGAAAAGTTTACAAGACAGTGGTGAGACCTGCTATGTTGTAGGGTTTGGAGACAGTGGTGAGACCTGCTATGTTGTAGGGTTTGGAGACAGTGGTGAGACCTGCTATGTTGTAGGGTTTGGAGACAGTAGCATTGACAAAAAGACAGGAGAAAGAACTGGAAGTGGCAAAGCTGAAGATGTTGAGGTTCTTCAACAGGAGTGACAAGGATGGATAAGGTTAGGAATGAGACCATCAGAGGTACAGCACAGGTTAAACAACTAGGGGATAAAGTTAGAGAGGTCAGACTGAGATGGTTTGGACATGTCCAGAGGAGGGACAGCGGGTACGCTGCTAGAAGGATGTTAGAAATGCAGCTGCCAGGAAAAAGACAAAGAGGAAGGCCAAGGAGGAGATATATGGATGCAGTTAGAGAGGACATGGAAGTAGTTGGTGTGAGGATAGAGGACGCAGAGGACAGAGTGAGATGGAGGAGGATGACTCGCTGTGGCGACCCCTGAAAAGGGAAAAGCCGAAAGAAGAAGAAGAAGACTTGCAGAAATGCTGTATCCCTTTTGATAGCAGTACATTTTTTTATTTGAGTATAGGACCTGTGTACTTCCGCCACCCTTGTTACCAAATCTTCTGATACTGCCTGCTAACGGCCATACTAAAAGCATCACTGCATTAGCATTAGCATTAATGGCCTTTAAAGTGAGGACACAAGAAGAATCCCCCAAATTTGTACCAAATACCAGGGGCTCATTTTTTCATCCATCCATCCATCCATCATCTTCCACTTTATCCTGATAGTCAGGGTCATGGGGGGGCTGGAGCCAATCCCAGTGTCATCGGGTGAAGGAGGGATACACCATGGGCAGTTCACCAGTTTATCCTATGGACAACACACACTCACACCTACAGGCAATTTAGAGTGAACGATCAACCTAACATGCATGTGTTTGGACTGTGGGAGGAAACCGGAGTACCTGGAGGGAACCCACTCAAGCACCGGGAGAACATGCGAACACAGAACAGTCCGGACCGGGAATCGTCTTGCAGTGAGGGGACTACACTGTACTAACCACTGCACCACTATGTCACTGACAGGTTTTCAGTTTTCTGTATTAATATGTGCATTAATAGCATCACTCTTCATCACTATTTAAGAAATACTTGTTTCCTGCAGGCAAGCTTGCAAATTTTGCTGACGTGCTCACCACACACAGCTCATTTATTACTTCTAAATAATTAATTTAGCCTCCCTCCCTCCCTCCATACTATTCTGCTACTGAGAGCTGCATTTCCCTCATGGATCAACAGGTTAATTAGCAGGCTAAAGTCCACTGCACACCAGATGCAGGGCACAGTGTCCAAACATGTAGAACTATTGTTGCTGACACTCCATGCCAATGTGCACCAACACTCATCGACTTCGGTCACAGTTAAATTCCTCAGTGTGTCAGCGTGCCACGCAGCATTTTAGCATTACTACATTCAGTTAAAGCTGATCTGAGACCATAGAAAGAAGCAGGAGATCACAAACGGCTTAAACTTTATATAGAGACCAGCAGCCAGTCTTATAAATAAAGAGGCACATGCAGTTATCTTAACTACTAGCTGTACTTGTACATATCTGCTATGTGACAACATGGTTTCTGCATGTGGGGAGCCATAATAAAAAAATAAAAAAATAAAAAATAAATAATAATAGAAAAAGAAAAAACATCTCAATTTTTGTATGTCATTTGAACACGACAGCTGTTCTTTATATCTTGTCTATATAAATAGACCAAATGCTCCAAATCCCTTTCTGGTTCCATTGATTTCCATTCAAAGTAAAGTGAAGTTGCCATGTTTTTCCTTGTACAGTGACCATATGTGTCTTTCGTTAAACATATGATTTAAAGCAAGAATAATAATAATCACATATATTCTGCTACTGAGAACTAAGCTCACACTGCCATCTCCGTCTGCCATCTTTTACAAATTGACCAACCACCTCAGAAGTTCTCTACAGCCAGAATTCTGGGTCTTTTTAAACAGTTGTGTGTTTTTTTGTCCTGCTGGAGGTAATCATTGCAGGTTTAATGAGCTAAAGCAACTATAGTAACAATGACGGCCACATAGAGCTTGTGCAGCATACAGCGTTCGAGTTCAAAGCAAAAACAACCTTACCTCGGTTTCTATGGCGTCTCAGCTGCTTATGAGTGGAGGGAAAAATGGGTTTGTGCAATTAGGAGGAAAGAAGGAATAAACTTTGTCAAATGGGGGGGACATACCTTCGTCAAGTGCGGTGAATAATTAGCCTAGTCACATGCTCACAAGCGGGGTCAGTTCTAGTGTTTAAATGCAAAAAGTGAATATTTATTTATTAATTAAACTGTGCAATAAAAATCTGGCAGGTAAGCTTCTGACTGTATGACAGAAATATCTCACACAATGTCAGAAAGTAATTGATCTGGAAATGAATAAAGCTGCTCTTTTAATGACTGAAGTTTCAGGACTAGTACAAAAGTTCTGAGCAGCAACAATCCAGTTATAAGAATTGTGTTAATTAAATTAATTATGTATGTTTAAATGTGGATACTAACTTTTACAGAAGCAACCGTGTTTAAGAAATGTTTGTAATGTTGGTTTCATGTTGTGTGCTTTATTCTAGAGTGTTCACAGGGTAATCTGGCTAAGTGTTCTTAGACCCCCGTTTACACTTGGTCATTTCATGCAACTTGAGTGTCAGGATTATATCTGAATAAGGTGAAGCCGCACAAGAGATGCAACGTAAAGACAAAACGGATACAAATATAATAAGACAGATCCAAAAAGTTCAAATCACCCCAGGAAGTGGGGTCTGAGATGCATCTGAGTCACATGGTATAGCAGTGTAAACACATCTGTCTCTCCAAGACACGTTCCACAAACAAACCCTCTCACTGTATAAACAAATATTCCTCTCCAAGCAGGATGCCACTAGACAAGTGACAAAATCGGATGAAACTAAAACCTCATAGTAACATAGACAGACCAACAAGTTGCAACTGGAGCTGCATTTGACTACAACAGTGGCTAAAATCTTATCAGGATGCTGGATACTTTTTTGGGTGAAAGCAGCTCCTCTAATCTGACTGGCGGTAAATACAAATATAGATATAATTGCAAAGCATTTTGACAATTTAATAGCATAAAATAAGATTTCTAGCTATTATACGCTCAAATCCTGTGGCCAGTTGGTCAAACTATTATAGTATGTTGTTACTGATCACTGATCAGCATTGTAATATATTAAAAAGACCTGAAACAGGGGTTAATGAGCATCCTTTCAATCCACCTCCATCAAGATGTGACCCTACCCAGCGGTCAAAGGTGTCATATCCTGACGTATGCATCTACCTTACTGAATCTCTATATAATGTGTATTTATATTGCTATATGTCCGACATGACGTTAATGTGAACAAATTACATTGCTAACATTAACATGCTTAAAAAAAAGCTAACTGGCAACCTGTAACTAAAAGTTAGTTTATAATGTAGAGCTCAACATCATGATCTTCCCTGTGGTGAAGTGTTTGCAACTGACATACACGTATTATCCACCCTGTTTAAGCGTAGCATTGTGTGGTGGTCATATGATTTGTCATGTACAGTGCCTTGCAAAAGTATTCGGCCCCTTTGAACTTTTCAACCTTTTGCCACATTTCAGACTTCAAACATAAAGATATAAAATTGGGGGACACAATTGTGAAGTGGAACAAAATTTATTGGATATTTGAAACTTTTTTTAGAAAAAAACTGGAAAATTGGGCGTGCAAAATTATTCTGCCCCCTTGCGTTAATACTTTGTAGCGCCACCTTTTGCTGCGATTACAGCTGCAAGGCACTTCGGGTATATCTCTATCAGTTTTGCACTCTGAGAGACTAAAATTTTTGCCCATTCCTTCTTGCAAAACAGCTCGAGCTCAGTGAGGTTGGATGGAGAGCGTTTGTGAAGAGCAATTTTCAGCTCGTTCCACAGATTCTCGTTTGGATTCAGGTCTGGACTTTGACTTGGCCATTCTAACACCTGGATATGTTTATTTGTGGACCATTTCATTGTAGATTTTGCTTTATGTTTTGGATCATTGTTCGATTTTGGTTTCATCTCACCAGAGTACCGTCTTCCACATGTATGGTGTGTCTCCCAGGTGGCTTTTCAGTTTTTTATTTCTAAAAAAAAGTTTCAAAAACCCAATAAATTTTATTCCACTTCACGATTATGTCCCACTTGTTGTTGATTCTTCACAAAAAAATTACAATTTCATATCTTATGGTTGAAGCCTGACATGTGGCAAAAGGTTGAAAAGTTCAAGAGGGCCGAATACTTTTGCAAGGCACTGTACGTGTTAATAGTGACCACTAACAACTGTGGCAAGGAAGGAACTTGAGGATACTTTTTTGAGAGTCACAATAAAATAAAATAAAATAAAATAAAATAAAATAAAATAAAATAAAATAAAATGAAATAAAATAAAATATTCCGCTTTATCTCACTAGTCGGAGTCACGGCAGGCTGGAGCCAACCACAGTGTCATCGGGTGAAGGTGGGGTACACCATGGATACGTCACCAGTCCATTGCATAGTCAACAAACTTACACACACACTCACACCTACTGGCAATTTAGAGTGATCTATCAATCTAACATGCATGTGTTTGTCACTATCCCACCGTGCTTCTAAAATAAATTTAATTTAAAAAGAAAGTTCTTCTTTTTTTAATTATCTGACACTTGGTGACCAGACTGTCTATGTAGAAAGGTGCTCTGTTACTGAGGAGCTCTATAGCTCTATAGCCAGTGCAAAACTATGTATTTAACTTTTTTCTTGAACACCAATGAAAGGCCCTGCTCATCATCCACAGCTGGTGATGCATGACTCCAGGTTTTCAGGAGTCATCTCTGCTTAATTTTAACCAAGATAGCACCAGCGTCGATGATAAAGAGATGGTAGGGAGAAAGAAAATCCTAACGATAGTTTATCCGTTTTTTGGAGTAGCTACAGACTGTATTAATGTCACTAGATTATACCAAGTAATATCCGGCAGCTTGACAGATGATCACAGCTGACTAATGATTAAACAGATCTTACCATCTCGCCTATCCTACATAATAAGGCTGCTGAAAGGAGCTCGAGCAGACTTCAGGATGAGATAATCACCACTAAAGCTATAATTATGTTAAAGTTAATTATCATTAACTAGTTAACTAGATATTTTCCCAGAGCAGCTGAATGTTATGTTGTTTCCCTTTCTGCAAGGCATATTTGAGATTTCTGCCGCAGTTAGCCAGAATGTAACTGCAGCACCACTTAAGGTAGGAAAGAACATTTTAACAAGCAGCTTTATCTTTTTTTCCCCGCACACGTTCTGCACGTTGTTTATCTGCACACACGGTTTTTCTTCCTTGTACCAATTATAATGCTTGTTTATTGCAACTCTAATTATAAAGTAAATGAAGGGGTTGGTGTTCCGTAGCAGAGTTAGGGTACAGAGCAGTTTAGTGACCAGGATTTGTGCTTGCAGTGTGTGTTAAACAGCACTGGCACACGATAAAGCCTATTAATTAAAACTCACATTAATCAAATTCAAACTCTTACCTGCTTTACACATGCTGCTGTTAAAATGACTCTCAAAACAATTACTATGAAAAATTAAATGATACTCCAAGAGTCATTGGTCAAGAGTCGATCTCCACTCCCGGACATGTTGGAGTTGAGGAATCGATTCGTTTGAAAACTCTGTCCACAGCTAAGAAACACATTCTTCTTCTTTCTGAGCATGAAACGCCAGCATGCCTCCCATTAAAAAAAAAAAAGAAAACCCTGTCGGAGCCGCCATCACACCAAACATGAGTCCTATGTGTCTGGTGGTGAAGGTAATATACTTAATATATATTACATTGTGTGAATGTGAGAAATTACTTTGCTTTATGGTTACGGTCAGGGCTGGACTGTACCGGGCATTTTTTTTTAAGTGACCGGCCCACAATTTAGAGGGGGCATTGGCCCATCTTCAATATAGACAGTGAACTGAACCAATCAGGATACGGGACGAAAGTTTCAGTGTCGAGTGTGCGTTAAAGGAGAGGCAGCATGGAGAAACCGAAGTGGCAGAAAGGGGGTGCGGAGAAGTTACAGTCGAAGAGATTGAAGAGTGTCACTGTAGATGAAGAGTGTCACTGTAGATGCTGCAAAATGTGCGAAGGTCCTAGACATGTTCGCTGCTGTAGCCTCCACGTCCTCTGTGACAGCAGTGCTCCAGCAACAGCAGGCGGTAAGTAAACACAGCAGCGGCAGAGAGAGGAGCAGTCAGAGACGCAGGCTGTGGACAGGGAACCCGAGGGACAGACTGAACGAGAAGGTGTACGTAAGCAGGTAGTAACGTTAGGATAACACAGGAACTTTGAGGTGATGGAGGTAATGTTAGCCCTGGTTACGGTTCATTTTACTTCTGACCAACTTGCTTTAAACTTGAACCCCACAATTTGTGAGACAATACAAGACAAGACAAGACAAGACAGTGAGAGAACTGAACAGAGAAACTCCTCCTCAGTCAACATAAGGCTGCTTATCACTCAAGGGCTACTTATACTGGTTTTGCTCCAGCCAGTGCACATTGGTTGGTTACCATTAAATTGGGTGGATCTTGATTAGACTTGGTTCGACATGGAAGCTTTAATAAAAGTTCTGCCAGGAAGAATCTAATGCTACATCATTCATTCATGCATTCATTCATTAGTCCCAACCATTAGCTGGCCTACACCAGTTTTTAAAATGACTCTACTTGTCTATCCCTCCAGCTGCTTTCATGTGCTAACATTCTCCTCTTTCCTCCTTGCCATCATCATATTGAGGGGGGTGGGCTCCGACCATGCCGTCCCAATCTTCCAGGACATGCGGAGGTCTTGACGCTCCAAGACCTGGACCGAGGATGGGGCCTAGGCTGAGTTGAAATAATTGTATTTTTCACATTCAATCATATCATATCATATTTAGTCATATCCAGACCCACAATATCTTTCTTTACTTCTTCTGCCTCCTGAGTCTATCTGACAGAACCATCTTCTCCTCACATCAATTCAGTTATCAAAACTTTGATTGACATACATTTTAGACAGTGCTGTCGAGAAGAGAACCACTGCTCCAGCCATCTGTATTGGTTGCAGACTATTTCACCAACGATAGTGTCCAGCAGTTTATCACTGATGTAATAGACATGGGTTACTGTTTACACAGCATTGCTGACTATATGTAGCTTTGCAGTAATTAGAACTTGTAATTGCATGTAAGCTGTTTAGCATAACCTATAAAGGCAAACAAGGTTTAAACATAGCTATGCTTGTAATATACTAGTGCAATTCTGTTGCCTTTGTGATTGCATGGGATTGTGAGTTCTATGGATACTTTGTCTTTGCCCTTGTGATTCTTAGATGTTTGATTCTTAGATGTTTGATTCTTAGATGTTTCTTAGACAAAGTCATTTAACTAGAAACTATGTTTTTAAACATTTGTTCAAAAGATGTAGTGAAAGATTATACATAAGCTTTTAATTGACATTAGGGTGGTCATATCATTTCACATTATGGCTACTATGACCTTAGACTGTTTGGATATGTACTTGTTGGGTCTTTATGTGCATTTTGGTGGGTTTACAACCTTTTTGGCCTTAAACTATACAGGTTATCTGGCAACCCCGGCTCCAGCCCAGTAAAGAAACTAGCAAGGTCACAGTCCAGTGACTTTGCAGTGGAAATGAGGACAAAACCACAGATTTACAGCCATTCGGCAAAGCCGCTAATTGATTGCTCGATTGTTTTCGAAAGAAGCAAACAAACAGACCAAATACAAAGTGGTTATTATTATTTATTGCAGTGATACGTGTCACAAAAGCAAATGAAAGAAAAAAAGCCCACTTCAGAATATGAGGGCTAGGTATTTTATTAAAGCGCTGTACAAGAGTATCACAGCCTGGACACATGATTGACATTATGAATGACAGTCTTTTTCTACTCCACATGAGAGAGAAAGGAAAGCGACTCTCTGAAGAAAAGAAGCAAGACTCCGAGACAGGCGGTGCAGGAACTTGCAGCCCAGTGCCGGATCGATTACATCTAAAGAGAAAGGTCCTCTGAGAGAAGCTTGTGAGGAAATAGCTCGGAAACACTGGGAATTAAGAAACCATGTTGAAGTGCTTTATGTGTCCTGAAATCAGCACTGAAAACCCTACTGAGCCCTTTAGACAGCTAAAAATGGGGGAAAAGATCAGAAGAGCCCTCAAAATAAAGCTGCTGATGGCTGATGATTACCATTTCCAGTATAATACTATTGTGCTTCTCTAGTTGTGCTCTCCACTCTGAAAAGTAAAGGTTCCTAAAAGGTTCTCTGTTTGGAAGTTTAAACTTTCAACACACGTCTTCACACTTTGTACATCTTATGAGCCTAAACAGGTCAAAACTATCCGCTGAAGGGTTCTCAATGGAACCAATAGGTGGTTCTTCTGTGGCATCGCTTCAAAGAACTCTTATTGGCACTTTTATTTTTAAGAGTGAATAAGCATATGTGCGTATCAACAAGGTCTTTAACCTACATGCAGATATAGTATCTGCTATCCTGTAGCATCACCGCTTTGAAGAAAATAAATATGTAGTTGTGTGCAAAAGTTGGGTCAAATGACATGTTTTGTTGATTTCTAAGCGAAATTAAGCCAACATCCACAGTCGTCTGTACTTTTTATTGAACAAGGAATGTTTATTTGCTTAGGAAACAATACAAACATAAAATGTATCTCCATTTTTTGTCGATTTGTGTTTATTTATATAATTTGGACACAACAGCTGCCGTTTACATTGTGTGAAAATTTCACAATGAATGGACCAATACAATTTTTTCCAAAATAACTTGGAAAAAATTCTGGTTCCATTGACTCACAGTAAAAGTGAATAATGATTTTGTTCTATTTTGTAAAGCTGCCATTTTGGGGATACTTGTTTTTCATTGGACAGCAATGTTATAATAGCCTCATTTATTCTTTTATGTAAAAAACAAATGACCCAACAATAAAAAAAAAATATGAAACATGTCATTTGACCAGCAATGCTGGGGTATTCAGATTTTACATACAGTCAGTTCAGGTCAGCATAGAGCAACTGTCAGAGGTGGGTAGTACTTAGACCAATGTTCTTAGTTCCAGTGATGTAACCAGAAGCTAAAGCTGCTTTTCCACCATATGGGACGAGCTTGATGAGACTAGACTCTACACCGATGACCAGCTACATTGAGGTGGTGATCTGCAGTGGAAAACAAAACAGCTGGTACTAAAAGTGAGTAGAGTACAGCTGAGCAATGTGGTTGTAAAGCGCCAATATGGGCCAATAATGCCACCATGAAAAAATCATACATGACAATGTATTTTCCTTGTTTACTCTCTATTGCTACACCGTGAAGCATCTAATGGGAACCTGAATATTTATGCACTAGCTATTGAAGTCTTTTTAAATGAATAAATACATCAATATATGCTGGTTATGAATGATTTATTTGAAAACGGTTTATCAGAAATAAGGAAACTATAAACAGACATCATAGTTGTTTGTATACTGTTGATGGAAGCTACCATGATCCCCAGTGGTTAGGCCATTGGAAAGTTTTGAGTACTTTACATGTAGATGTAGGTGAATATTTACTTCTGAGAGTTTTCAGATGATTCTCTTTCTAATCAAGGCTATTTTTTGTAAAGAAAGTAATCCACACTACCCTCCATTTAGCTACTAGTTGCTTGTTCAGGGTTTCACATCATTTTGATCTGTTGGTTCTGCATTTGTCGCTCATGCCTCTCTGAGTTTTAGCAGTTCAGTTTAAACCAGTGTTCGTCCACCATGGCCTTGGAACTCTAGCGCCAACCACAACCTGCCACAGATGCATTAGTCACCACTGGTTTAGACCAAAAGCATCTCAAGAATATAGTCAAGCAAACCATGCTGATAGATGTGCTAGAGAAAGGACGTTTGATCATTATGCTGGAGATCCACCACCCTGCAACCCAAATCCAGCACACATAATCCAGGTAATGTAGGCCTTAGGAGGCATCTATATCTATATGATAACTAATATCAACGAATAGGGGTTCTATTAAAAAACAGGACTGGAGACTTCTGTGCTAGAGACCACAGTTCTACAGAAAGTCCAAACTTGAGAAGTTTTGGAGCTCTTTGGATGTTTTCACTGCGCTACTTCTACTTCAGCCATTACCTCAGTCCAGTAACAATATCTTTACTTAAGTGTGGGTGTAAACTACTGTACCGACCTCTAGCAGATACTAAATTACCACCACTAGCATCAATTATTTGGTCCTGTATTCAGCGTCCTTCAGAGAATGAGCGGCTCTCTGCTCTTCGCCTCCTTGTGCGGCGTGCCAGCTCTGGCTGATCTCTCCCAGCCCTGGCGTATGCGGGTGATGCTGCGGTCCATGCATGGAGTGATCACGACAAATTTCAAAACGAGAACCAAGCAGGGGACCACCAAGGACACCATGTAGGCAGGCGGGGTCCACCATTTGTAAGCGGAGGGCCTCAGGAACTTGTCCCAGCCATATAGGAAGGTGTGGGCAGTGCACAGCAGCAGGGTCAGATGACCTAGTTTAGACTGAGATAAGAGAGGACATGGATTGAGAACGGTTGAGGGAAAAACACCAATGTTGCTAACGGGCAATGAAACGAGGAACAATGATGTCATGCAAGTTTTTGTTCATTGACAACTGTGCTAGCACTAGCTGTTTCTCATAGCCAGTGCTTGGGCCTCCTTACTCTATCCAGTTATACATGATCCATCCATCTGTCTAAGGAGAAATAAGAAAAAATACTATCATGGGTAATATTGGCTATAATCAAACTGCTCCTTTATGGCAATAAAAAATGAAATAATATATAATTACTAGTCTCTGGTATACAGTAAGGGAAAACAAGACAGGTTTGTTTTTGTTAATATACTTTCAGTGTATATATTCACTTCAATATGTAATGTGTTGTACTATATATATATATATATATATATATAGGGGAAAAACATTTTCAGACAACGTTAATGACATTAGTAACACTAGTACTTTGTTGCAAAGCTGTTCTTGGTAATTACACCTTTGAGATAACAGCAAAATGTAATTACAGTAATTATAGTAAGAAGTAATTAGCTTTTAGGCAGCAGTGTGGTTCAACTTTGGCCCCTTTCTCTTCACAAACCATCTCCAATTCCTCAATATTAAAGGGTTCCTCTGCTGGACTTTAATTCGAAAACCCTCCATGGTGTTTTTTTGTGTCTCTTACGTTCCTTATCATAATATATTTATAGAAAGCTATTCAAAGCAATTTCTTGGATTTTCTATTGGTCCAATTATCATGAAGTGTTTTTTCATGATTCTCTGGATTCTCTGCTAGCTGTGGTGTTAAATAGTTCTACAACTTTGGTTTTAATACCTGTATACAGCTGAATTCTCTCCAGTTGAGTGAGTTGCTGACAGATGGGAGCGATGTGATTCCCAGTAACACAAACAGTGCAAACCCCAGCATTCCCATAGCCAGGTAGGAGTCGGAACGCCAGGCCATGATGTTGTCGAACTCGTAGGTTTTATTCTCTTTGATCTGAAACAGAGTCATTTATTCAGTTAGCATCTGCAAGCTGTAGCACCAAGTCACCTCAGAAGCAGCGTATATGCACTATTTGAGAAATATGCTTAGTAGTAAGGTCCTATAGAGGGGCTAGCAGGAGGGGTCTTTATTTTATTTTCATTAATTACCTAAGCTGAAAGCCTCACTGTCATGGAATCCTTTTTATTTGAGTTACCCTCTTCCTAAACCAGGTTCATTTTATTTAAACAAATGACTCGATGTTGCATTCTGTCACTAACAAACCAATCACAACAGCCAGGAAATTTACATGACTTAACTAAACAGACATGCCTGGCAAACATAAATATGAACAGCTGAACACATATAAAAGTAGAATATTCTTTCATTACAATACACACAATAGGTGGACCAGCAAGGTAGGCATGTCTAATAGAGTGAGTGTACACAGTGTTTAAAACCTGCAGCAGCACTGCTGTGTCTGATCTACACATACCAGTGCAACACACACTAACACATGACCGCATTGGCGTAGGAACCGGGGGGGATGGGGGGGACGTGTCACACCCAATATCAGAAACAGGTGGATTTGTCCCACCCAAAAATTAAACCACAGAAAAGCAGAAACTGTTTAAAAACTTTTATTTTAAAAGCGCATTCACAATTCACAATTCACATGCTGTGTTTGTTGTTAGCAACTGACTTTGGTTGTTAGGTTGGGGGGCAGGTCGGGTGAGTCTCTGGCCTTGCTGGAGTGTGGGGTAGTTCGTGCCAACTTTAAACACGAGGTCAATGAATAGCAACGATGAGTTGTTTAGTTTGTAAAGTGAGCTTTAATTGGACTCATCTTATAATAAACTGATGTACAGATAATGTTGTATTTTGTTTATTTGTAATTAACCGAAATTCCACAAATGTTGTTCTACATCACTAAACATACAGTGATTTACTACTTTACCTACAGTTGGATCAGCTTATAGGGTGGGCTTTGATTCATATTAGTAAATGTGTCCCCCCCATTGTCAAACCTACTCCTACACCCTTGCATGACCGGCATTTCAGTGTCACTGCAGTGCTGAGAATGATCTGCCTCCCTAATAGTACCTGCTCTGTGGTGGTCCTGTGGGGGTTTTGATCATTGAAGGTTTGAACCACTGAACAGGATAACAAAGTGCAGTGAATCAGACGCACTACAGTCAGTAATTGTAGAACTACAAAGTGCTCTTATATGGTATGTATCTAAGGCGTGTAGAAACAAGGATCTATACTTGATGAAGTGACTTGTCAGTGTGTGTATGTATACATGTATCTATATATCTACATCATCACTATCCAAAAGAAAACATGTATCTCAATTTCTGTCAATTTTCATTTTTCCACATCATTTGAACATGTAAGCTGCTGTTTACATTGAGTGCAGATGTCATGATGAATGGACCAATAGAAATGCTTCATAATAGCTTGTAAAAATCTGGTTCCATTCACTTACATGAAAAGTACAGTAGGTTTTTGTCTTCTCTTGTAAAGTTACCATTATGGAGATACTTGAACAGCGACAGTCTGTTATATATTGTCAGGGCTGCGGGCGCAAATGCGAGCTTTCAAGAAATTTAATAAACAAAACAAAACACGAAGTACAAAAACTGGAAACCACAAACAGAACAGAGCTTACAAATTTGAATGACACTAACAAACATTAGACAAAAAGCACCACCCCGGAAAAGCAAGACAGCAAGACAGACTAATTACACAAGATAACGCGGAAACAGGCGACAGCTGGTGACATGGGGAGGAGACACAGATGGGATATAAGTGGAAGGCGATGACAAGCATCACATGACAATAACATAGGCACATGACGGGAATGAAAACAAACGCACATGGGAAGGATGAAGGGACGTAAACATGAACATAGACAGACGAGACCAGACAGGGGAAACAGGCAGGGCGTGACATATATCTGTTATAAGGGTGTAGATTTGTTCTTGACATTGGTGGGTACCTATGAATCTACCCCCGTCAAGACACACACACTGTCTGTTTTTTTTTGGTTTGTGATAAAGCAATAAAGGACTGATATACTTCATATGCTATTCTAAGTGTTTTCTAACTGTTCTAAATAACAATTTATAATTTAATTCAGGAATAATATAATCTTAAATTAATGTTAAACTAATGACTGACAAAGAAGTAGTGTAGACGTCAGTTTACTTCAGCTAGAGTGCAAATGAAACAGGTCTCATACATCAGCAGTAGAAAAAGTTAAAAGTAGATGTTTATATTATATATATATATATATATATATACAGGGGTTGGACAATGAAACTAAAACACCTGGTTTTAGACCACAATAATTGATTAGTATGGTGTAGGGCCTCCTTTTGCGACCAATACAGCGTCAATTGGTCTTGGGAATGACATATACAAGTCCTGCACAGTGGTCAGAGGGATTTTAAGCCATTCTTCTTGTAGGATAGTGTCCAGGTCACTACGTGATGCTGGTGGAGGAAAACGTTTCCTGACTCGCTCCTCTAAAACACCCCAAAGTGGCTCAATAATATTTAGATCTGGTGAGTGTGCAGGCCATGGGAGATGTTCAACTTCACTTTCATGTTCATCAAACCAATCTTTCTCCAGTCTTGCTGTGTGTATTGGTGCATTGTCACCCTGATACACCGCACCGCCTTCAGGATACAATGTTTGAACCATTGGATGCACATGGTCCTCCAGAATGGTTCAGCAGTGCTTGGCAGTAATGCGCCCATCTAGCACAAGTATTGGGCCAAGGGAATGCCATGATATGGCAGCCCAAACCATCACTGATCCACCCCCATGCTTCACTCTGGGCATGCAACAGTCTGGGTGGTACGCTTCTTTGAGGCTTCTCTACACTGTAACTCTCCCGGATAGGGGAAAACAGTAAAGGTGGACTTTACGATCTGCGATCCTTGCACCATTGAAACCGACGTTTGGCACTGGCACGAGTGACCAAAGGTTTGGCTATAGCAGCCCGGCCGTGTATATTGACCCTGTGGAGCTCCTGACGGACAGTTCTGGTGGAAACAGGAGAGTTGAGGTGCACATTTAATTCTGCCGTGATTTGGGCAGCCGTGGTTTTCTGTTTTTTGGATACAATCCAGGTAAGCACCTTTCAGACAGCTTCCTCTTCCTCTTTTGAACTCTGGTATGTCCCATAATGTTGTGTTTTTGCAATATTATGAGCAAAACTGTGCTCTTACCTGCTAACTGAACTTCACACTCTGCTCTTACTGGTGCAATGTGCACTTAATGAAGATTGGCCACCAAGGTTAAAATAAAGAAAGGTGCTAGAAAGATTCTTCTTCTTAGAAAGAAAACAACAAATGATAAGCATCTACATGAAAACCACTGAGGCTTTCCACAGTCTTTACTAAGAAGTCAAAATTATTTGCATATAAGGTATGTGATTTAGGTCGGGATAAAGATGTCTTTAATGCTGTATATATTGCTCTCTGCTACGTTTGGCTGGTGTAGGAGTAACATGTCTAAAGAAA
Organism: Megaleporinus macrocephalus; assembly: GCA_021613375.1. Lineage (NCBI taxonomy): Eukaryota > Metazoa > Chordata > Actinopteri > Characiformes > Anostomidae > Megaleporinus > Megaleporinus macrocephalus. The sequence continues at coordinate 24,523,622 of CM038727.1, read as the reverse complement.
CACAGGCCAGAAAATAAAATGAACCTTGACAGCACAAGTTAGTAATGCAGGAATAACATGTTTTCTGTAGGCGACTCCTCCTGACTCTCGACTTATGTTAGAAATTGATGGATTCTACATCTCAACTCCATCAAATCTGAGCCAATGCTTTGCAGATGATAATGCAATACAGCAGAGAACACTGAGGAAAAACTGAGTGATGTGCTAAGAAAATCTGTACTGTAGTCCGATTTCTTTGAAATGGACCCATTTAAAACCTTCGTTTTTATTTTTTTTACAGAAAATGTTGGATATAATCTTGGTCCTTTTTTCATGAGGCTAAACATAGCTTTGTATTTGCCAGTTTCTTTTTGTTTTAATGTTTCAGTCCACCTTAAAAGATGGTTCTTTTAGAGTGCAACAGTGCCATAGATATTTAAATCTGAGCTTCATCCATTTTTCTTCTCCACAATGTTCTGTTAAAAACATTCTTTGCTTTTGGTTTTCATAACATAACTGTTCATTGTGGTCCAAATCTTGAAGAAAGTGAAGCGCTGCAGTTTAGGACTGATGTTTTTTTTAAAGCAGGTAATTAAACTCTTACTACTTAAACTCAAGCTCTTCACAGCTTTACACATGCCTTCGTCAAAGGGGCCCTCAAGACGATCATAGTGCAAAAAACACTTCAGAGCTGAAGACTCGACTCGGTTCTTCCAGAAGTGGAAGTACGTTAAAGTTGTTACTCATTATCAGACTTTCAGTTGAAGGTGATCCGCTTCAGCCAGCAAACAGTGGATAAAATCACACCATGGCTGAAACTGATGGCTGTTATGTAACACTCTTGGATTTTAGAAACAGCTAATTTTACTGACCTCTTCTACAAACGCAGGATTTGTATTTGAAGGTGAAACCACAGTGCTTAAGGTTCACGGTATGTCAGTTCTAAACTGAACTATTATTTACGTATAATGACGTAGGTACAGTTTTCCATTCTATGATCCCTTTAACACATAGACGATTGTTAATTGGTAGAGTGAGAACAACACTCTACTCTTTCTTTTAGGCAGTGAGGTCTAGGACTCGGGCTCCGTCCTTCCACTCCCGGGGCGGTCATCATCCTCCCATCCCTTGTGGCTGACATTCTCTTCCTCACATTTGCTTCTCGTGACTGTCTTCAGTGCCATGGTTTATTTTTTCCTGGCCCAGCAATGTTGCTATTAAAAGCCTTATAGTTGTGATTGTGTCTCGTTCCTTCTCACAGGTCGGGGCCAGCCCAGCACCTGCACCCTCTTCTTCTGCAGCCATGCCTATGTAATGTGTGCAGACCTAGTTGTCTTGGCAGCATAGGTTGTTCTACAATCTCTTAATGACATTAACGGTGCCATCACAGAAGTCTATGCTAGCTTTGCCAAGGGCACTAATACAACCCCTTACTATGATAGACCCTGGCTATTGGACTCATTGCTGGTAACAGTCTGGATGGTCTTTTTCAGCTTTGGTCCCAAGCAGATTCCAAAGAAGACCTAAAGTAGTTTTTCTGACTACAAAGCATGTTTCCACTGTGTGGTGGTCCATCTCAGCGTGCTTCGTAGAAACTGCTGGTGCATCTGGATATGGGTAACATTAGGTTTCCTTTTTTAGGTTTCCTGTTTGTACAGTAAAGTTTTAACTGGCGTTTGTGGATGTGACTATGTATTGCAGTGTTTTGGCAAAGGTGTGCCAAAGTAATCCTAAACCCATGCGGTTATGGCGGTTATAGGTAAATGCTGCAACTGCGGAACAAGAGAGCACAGTTATTCAGTTATTCACCCAATATTATTGGCGAACTGACATATTCATCCAGCCCAACATGTTAAAAAGTTAAATAAACAGAATAAAAATAAATAAACTGTTCTCGAGATCCTTTGGATTGACTGTACAAGTTTTTGCTGACTACTAAAACCCAAAGCCATCCATGGTAACATTTTGTCTTTTGCGCCTCATCATTTTTCAGGCATACCTTCATATTTCTTTAGCTGCTTCATTATTATTTGATTAGCTGAGTCGCATTTATATCGAGTCATATATTATTAAAGCTTTCGATGAATTACTGCTGGAAGTGATGGCACGCTAGTTTGATTCATCATGCCTGCTACTGGGTCATTCTCTGTGGTGAGCATACTTGAATAGAAGGCCACATCTCGGTTGTTGTGACCAAGATTTCTTCTGCGTTTATCATGCTATCTATATGCTGCAGTAATCCTTATGTTTATTCTAGAAGTATTTTGGTGTTCGAGAAGACAATGTAGTCTCGTAGTTTCATAAAATGTTAAACTGGCAATAAAAGTACCTCAACGATATAACAGCACCTGCTGAGGAAAACACACTACACTCATCTAGCCAGTCAGTCACTTCTGAAGACATTAATTAGGGGGAGCTGGTGTAACACGTTATGGACCACTTCGCTTAGATGAAGCCATCTCACTAAAAGTATCAATTATAGCTCCGCTGGTGAAGGATCTCCTTCTTATATGGCCCTAAAATGCCGAAACAGCAATCCAGAAAATATTATGCAATGCAAGCTCCATAAATCTGAATGCTAGCATATCATGTGTCTCGTTTTTTTTTCTTCAGATTTTTACCGTTGTGCCTCTTTTGAGCTTTCTATATATTGTCTAAAAGTCATGATGAATGGACTAGACATTCTCTGAAATTCCAAAATTCAAAAATTGATGAAATAAAATGTAGACTTAACATTTTGGAGGTAATAGTTTTTCTCTGGACAGTGACAATATGTCCAGAAGTACTGTAGATTATTCTGATTATATTTGTGCTGGTATTTTATTTGTCTTTCCAATGTTTGCAGTGGTCATGGGGACTTACTGCCCTACACAGGTTCAGGTATTCCCAGCCTCAACACATCTAAACCAGCTCATCAAGGACTTAGTAACTGATCTGTTCATGCTCTGCCCACTGATACATTCGTTTATTGCAACTTCCGCACTTAACATTGTCAAAAGGCGCATTCAACCTAATAAAAAAGTGCGAGCGGGAGGTGCAGTGTTGGACAGTTGTTCCACCAATCTCCAGTTCACTCTCTCCACAAAAGCAAAGAACAGATGTAGTGGTGAGTTGTTCCACGGATAGCAAAAGCTTTGCTTTTACAGGTGCAAGCGTCCTCCCCACAGGAAGGTGGAAGCTAATGACAAAGCAGAAATTGTGGGGTTGCATGTGGGGTAGCAAATAAGATTTCAGCACCCGGCTGCTAAGTAGTGAACAAAGAATCACCTGTTAACAGTACTGAGAAATTCTGTTTTCAGTGGATAACAAAAAATAACTCCATGCAAAAGAAAACCTTTAAAAAACTCAATGTATACCTCTGATTATTAACCATTAACCAAAAAATACATAGTTCAATGAACACAGTTCATTTTCAATAAATGGTATTTAAATAGGAGTAATCCTCATTCCACTTTGGTTTTGAAGGGTGCAACTTGTTCTAGATAACAATCTAATAATAATAACTCTCATGAAAAGTTTTCTGGATTTGTCACTAATTCTGAACTTGAACCTGATTGGGCTAAAGCCATTGATGAAAGAGTATAGCTTAGTTTAAACCCTCCTAAATGCTATTTTTAACACTATCGTGACCAAGGTATTTAGCCACTTAACACATTTCCAAGGCTTTTTCTGTTGACTGTTGCGGGCTACCAATTTTATGTTGACTGTTCATTAACATGGACTAACTTGTGATGAATGCAAGTTAGTAGATTACGTTATAATCCTTTCATATCTGTTACGCTAGGCAGTATAGTGTTTGTTGCTTTCATGGGTCATGTCTGCGGTGTTAAGTTCGCCAAACTTCTTACAAATGGAGCAAAAAAACCATACGGATAGACCTGATGTGCTGGATTACATGTGTTGGGGCAGAAACAAAAACTGTCCAAAGACTGGAATTGAGAATCATCCCATTTCACATGTCCATATGGGCCCCACATGGGTTAATAATGGGGTGCCAACTGGGTCCCAAAAACTGACCCAACCAGGACCCATGACTGTGGCCCAAAGTTATAATGTATCATAATTGAAATGTATCACCAATCAAAAAGTCCACTATAAGCCCATGCCTTTGTAAAACCCATAGAGCCTGGATAAAACCCACATGGGCCCCACATGGACATGTTGGCTGGGCTAAAGAACATAGTCACTTACCAGTGTGGAAGTGAAGGTGACTCTGCGTTGGAATACATAGTATCTGATGGGTATGGCAAAGGTGTAGAGCACATGCAGGAAAGCGAAGGCAAGAGCCAGCAATCCCAGCTGCTTCCTGCACAGCATCCAACGGTCCAGCCAGTCGGGGAAGCGGCGATACTTGGTGCCATTATAGAGTTGCAGGAAGGCCGCCATGACACCTGGCAGATAGCACAGCGCCAGCATTACCAAGGCGACAATCGGGAACGCCTTATTGGCCAGGGAGATCATGATGCGGAATGAAATGTCTTTCCCTTCCATGACCCACGCGTAGATGACATCTCGGATTAAAACATAGATGAAGATAGCTGCAAGCAGTCCAATAGCTATACGGAAGGGGAGTCTCCACATGGGGAAGAGCTGGAGGGGGATGTCTTCCAGCTCAGAGGCTGCTCTCAGGGACCCTCGGTCCAGGGCTGTAAGGCCTAGACTGTGGGCGATGTCCACGACCGCCTGTTTCGCATCAGGGTGGTCGCCACAGATCAGCACCTGAAAAGTTGTAAGATGTAGAAACATTGCTCATCATCAGGGTTGGCGATGTCTAGCTTTCCAAAATGTTTCAGAAACGAAGTGATAGTGAATAATAATAATAATAGTGTCTTAATATATCACCTTAATCATGTAAAGAATGTAAAAGCTTGGCATTTAATGACTTTTATATTAATCAGCAATATAATTGTGGTGATGTAAACAAAGCCATTCACAGTGGTTTGATGTGAAGTGCTTCATTGTGGAGAAATTTCTTTAGAGTGGTGGTGGGACTGTGATGTCTACAACACAAATGCAGCCATTGCTTACTCTCCAATGCAACTGGTGAACCCATACGTGTCTTTTGAGTTTTGGCATGAATTTACCCAGATGGGGTTGGTGGCAGTCTCTAAGTCCAGTTATAAACTAAAGAAATGTCTTAGTTATTCTTCTGCATCTGCAGTAAGTAAGAACCACGTTAAATAGATTTTCCGCTAAACTATTCGAATAGCAGAAAAAACAAATAATAACTTCTCACAATTTTAAAAGTGGTCCTCAAACTTTTGACAGGCAGTGTAGGTAGACAACAAGAGAGGCAGAGAGACTGAAGATTTCTGAAGTGGCTTAGAAAAAAAGAAATATCTGCTTTCACTTTGGTGAGTTCCTAAAGCTCCTGGGTTTGAAATGCTGTCCTTGAAAGCAACTGAATGTAAAAAAATAAAAAATGGAACTGAAAATGTTATCTTCATCCTTTTCTCAAAGCCTTCAGCGCTCCTAGTTTTACAACCTTCCTGAGAGCAGACATCTGTTTGTATTTCCAACACAATGACCTAGATAATTCTTTTTCCCAGTTGACCTGAACCTCCAAATCTCAAATCCTCATCAACATTCACGGACCCTTTGCACAAGCACAAGCCTGATGCATCATTAATGGAAAGCTCAGATTTGCAATTAACCTCTATGCAGAATACGACACATGCTCAGTACAATGTGTAGTTGCTCTGCCCCGTAGGTAAACATTAAGCTAGCTCTTGTGTTCTGGATTATCCTTGTTTGGACACATCAGAGACGTTTTCTTTGTGAAGTTGCTTCAAGTCTGAGTGGGTTTTGAGTCTCTGGGGTGCGAGTCTAGTCTTGAGCCTTCAGTGGGGAATGTTAGTATAGTCTTGTCATTAGCTTCAGGCATTGCACTGTAAAGAACAGGTGTCATCACTATGTCGCCAGGGCCGTATGTTCCCTCATTAAAAATTTCAAGGGAAGTAGCATTTGTTTCCATGTTTCCTTAATCAGACTGTCATGACATGGAAAAAAAGAGGATCTGCTTTATCTCAGGTGTATTTACAAGTATACATACTCTTATGTTACTCATTCATTCATTCATCTTTTTAAACTACTCATCCTTCTGGGTCTTGAGGATTAGGCCAGCCCTTATTGGCAGAAGGCAGAAAACACCCTGGACACACCTAGGAGCAATATTGGATCTTTACTTCACATGACTGCCTGTCTTTGAGCTGTGGGTGGAAACCAGAACATGGGAAGAACATGCAGACCCTGGTTGCCCGGCCAGGGAATCAAACCCAGGCCCCACCATTGTGCCGTCCATTTCCATGTTTCGTAAACAAGAACAACACTAGTAATACGCATTAACCCAAGAACCCAATAACATTGCACACATTGATATAGATTTTCAACCATTTATTGAAGAAAAGCAACCCAATAGTCTGCAAATGTATGTGAAGAACGATCAGTTTGGTATAGAGTCAGGAGGTTCAATCAATTGGGTGACAATGAGGTGTGAGTGTACTGAACCTACCAGATTTGAAAAGCTTCAACCTGAGTTATTACTATCAAAGTCTGGTCTTTACCACATGCATTTGTTGGTGCATATCATGTCCCAGTCAAATGAGAACTGTTTGCCAATGCTCATTAAGCTAGCAGAGGCTCTAAAACTATTTCTGACAAGTTCAGATTCAGCGATCCACTGTCAGGCAAATAGTGTACCACTGGAAGAGACTTAAGAATATTGCTACCTTTCCTTGGAGTGGTCATCCAACCAAAATGACCGCAAGCTAAAAGTGTAGATTACTTTGAAACATCACAAAGAATTCTGAGCTAACATCTAAGGATCTGCAGGTCTATCTACACTGTCAATGTCCCACAATCAGGCAACCATTGAACAAGAACAGTATGGAATGATAGTGTGGAGAAAGTCGCTAATCTCCAGGAGAAACATGTCCGCCTGTTGAAAGTTTCCTAAACCACAAATGCTGGTCATACATGCTGCTTATACATGCTGTTCAGAAATTGTTTAGTGTGTACTCATGCCGAATTCTGATCCTTCTATCAGAATGATTGAAAAACAAGTCTGATTCGTCTGACAAGCAGCTTTTTATCACTCCTCAGGGGTCAGTTTTGATGCTTCTGTGCCCACTAGACATGTGCTTTCTTGTTTTTCACTGACAGCACTGGTACCCGACAGATCTAGGACTGCTGTAGGCCATTTGAGACAAAGCCCGATAAATGGTGCATTCTGTTGTTCAGTTCTGTGTTTGATGTGTTTTGCCTGGTTGGACCCATCTATCAGATGGCCCGTTTTTCTTCATTACCTTTTGACCTCACTGATCCACAAGCTGTTAGCGATTGCCAATCACTGGTAGCTGTTTGCTGTACACACCGTTCTCAGCAAGTCTCTGAAATACTGGCACGTGAAAAGCCCAAGACGACATCCAACAAGAGACGCTAGAACCGGCACACCCAGCGTCAGCAGCCACGCCTTGTTCGGAGACTATAAGATCACTAATGCTGCCCATTCCAGGAGTCAATTAATATTAACTAATGCTAGAAATGCTAAATTGCCTGGTGAATAATTTGAAATGCTAATCTGTATTATTTATGCAAGCACATCACATGGCCTGTGCACTACGAGCATACCTACGAGAGGGTCTGGGAAGGCTTAGGAAGCCTGGTACTTCTGACTGTCCTGACTTTAAAAACTTTTATAAACATTTTAGTAAATGTAAGGTCGGCACGAACAATGTAGTTGAGTACATGTTCCTGACTTTTGCTCCATTTACCAATAAATAAATAAGACAAAGCTTCTGTTATATCATTACATATTTTTGGTGGACACTACTGCCATGAACATACACTGTGTGCTTCCATCAACTGCACCAAAAGACACAACATTTAAACTATGCTAGGTTCCTGTAGGCTACTCACCCGGTCAACATGGGCCCTTATATTTTTTTTACGTGCACTAATATTGGGCTTACTCATTGGTGATACATGGGCTCCAGTTAGGCTATGACTTTGGACCCCAGTTAGGCTACAGTTGTGGGTCCTGGTTTGGTCAGTTTGTGGGTTAAATGTGTGGGGCCCAGTTAGGCTACCGTTGGGGGCCCAGCGGGGCTGTAGTTATGTAATCCAGTTAGGCTACAGGTGTGGGCATCATTAAGATTACTGCCTGTTTAGCCTACATTTGTGGTCCAGCAGGGGTACAATTATTTCTGCTCTGACTGCAAGGCAAGTTAGGGATTGTTCACATGGGTCCCAAGATAGCAGCCAAGATTGGCCCCATTAGTGGCACACATGGGTAAACACACCCAGGTTCCATATATAGCCAATGCATACATTTTTGTGGGCTGGGTTGCCTAAAGGGGACCCAATTTGCAGCCCATCTTTAACACAGCTGGGGCCCACATGGACATGTCAGCTGTGTACTTATCTCTAGAAAGTAATATTATTAGTTGTCTGATGCTGGTAACAGGTAGGTCTCTGGTTAAATAACCTTTTCCTACCATAGTATGCTCTTCAATTTTGCCAGTTAAATTTAAGGTAATCATGTTTACAGTTACAGCATATACCAGGCGTTTGAATCCAGAGAGGACGGCAAAGCAGTGTAAGTACTTTTACCCCAGAGAACTCAGAGTAACGCACTAAAATTTTTTTGTTTGATATTAACCTTGAAAGTTAAACCTCCAGTAAAGTTTAAGTGAAATATCAGTCTTCTCTAGAAACTGTGTGGGTGTGGCTAGTGAGCAGCTTGATTGACAGCTCTCTGTCCAACACTCCTTGCCTGCTCTATCATTCATACAGAACTGTGACTAAACAAAATACAGTTAGGAACAGACACACTGAGGGACAGGCGGACAAACAGGCGGTGGGTAAAGCAACATGTAAATGAAAGGATGAACAGATGTGCAGACAGATGGATGGATGAAGCAACACATGAAAAAAGGAATAGATGCACAAAGAATGTTGGTGATGTATAAATGAACGAACAGTTGACAGGCAGCTACAGACTGGGTTAGATTCAACTCGCCAAGTTTCTCTGACTCTAAACAGTATTGTGTGGGCGGGGCCAGAGACATCAGCCTTGTAATTGGTTAGTAAATGTTAATGTCAAATGTTTTAGAACACTACCAGTCAAACGTTTTAGTACACTACCAGTCAAACGTTTTAGTACACTACCAGTCAAATGTTTTAGATCACTACCAGTCAAACGTTTAAGTACACTACCAGCCAAACGTTTTAGTACACTACCAGCCAAACGTTTTAGTACACTACCAGTCAAACGTTTTAGATACACTACCAGTCAAACGTTTTAGTATACTACCAGCCAAACGTTTTAGATACACTACCAGCCAAACGTTTTAGATACACTACCAGCCAAATGCTTTAGATACACTACCAGTCAAACGTTTTAGATACACTACCAGTCAAACGTTTTAGATACACTACCAGTCAAACGTTTTAGATACACTAACAGTCAAACGTTTTAGTACACTACCAGCCAAACGTTTTAGTACACTACCAGTGAAACGTTTTAGTAACTACCAGTCAAACGTTTTAGATACACTACCAGCCAAATGTTTTAGATCACTACCAGTCAAACGTTTTAGTACACTACCAGCCAAACGTTTTAGATCACTACCAGTCAAACGTTTTAGTACACTACCAGCCAAACGTTTTAGTACACTACCAGTCAAAAGGTTTAGTACACTACCAGCTAAACGTTTTAGTACACTACCAGCCAAACGTTTTAGTACACTACCAGTCAAACGTTTTAGTACACTACCAGCCAAACGTTTTAGTACACTACCAGCCAAACGTTTTAGTACACTACCAGTCAAACGTTTTAGAACACTACCAGTCAAACGTTTTAGATCACTACCAGTCAAACGTTTTAGTACACTACCAGCCAAACGTTTTAGTACACTACCAGTCAAACGTTTTAGATACACTACCAGCCAAACGTTTTAGATACACTACCAGTCAAATGTTTTAGATCACTACCAGTCAAACGTTTTAGAACACTACCAGTCAAACGTTTTAGATCACTACCAGTCAAACGTTTTAGATACACTACCAGCCAAACGTTTTAGTACACTACCAGCCAAACGTTTTAGATACACTACCAGCCAAATGTTTTAGTACACTACCAGTCAAATGTTTTAGATACACTACCAGCCAAACATTTTAGTACACTACCAGTCAAACGTTTTAGTACACTACCAGCCAAACGTTTCAGTACACTCCCAGTCAAGAGTTTTAGCACACTACCAGCCAAATGTTTTAGTACACTACCAGTGAAACGTTTTAGTACACTACCAGCCAAACGTTTTAGATCACTACCAGTCAAACGTTTTAGTACACTACCAGCCAAACGTTTTAGTACAATACCAGTCAAAAGGTTTAGTACACTACCAGCCAAACGTTTTAGTACACTACCAGCCAAACGTTTTAGTACACTACCAGTCAAACGTTTTAGTACACTACCAGCCAAACGTTTTAGTACACTACCAGTCAAACGTTTTAGAACACTACCAGTCAAACGTTTTAGATCACTACCAGTCAAACGTTTTAGTACACTACCAGCCAAACATTTTAGATACACTACCAGTCAAATGTTTTAGATACACTACCAGCCAAACGTTTTAGTACACTACCAGTCAAACGTTTTAGTACACTACCAGCCAAACGTTTTAGTACACTACCAGTCAAGAGTTTTAGTACACTACCAGCCAAATATTTTAGTACACTACCAGTCAAACGTTTTAGTACACTACCAGTCAAATGTTTTAGTACACTACCAGTCAAATGTTTTAGATCACTACCAGCCAAACGTTTTAGATACACTACCAGCCAAATGTTTTAGTACACTACCAGTCAAACGTTTTAGTACACTACCAGTCAAAAGGTTTAGTACACTACCAGCTAAACATTTTAGTACACTACCAGTCAAACGTTTTAGTACACTACCAGTCAAACGTTTTAGTACACTACCAGCTAAACATTTTAGTACACTACCAGTCAAACGTTTTAGTACACTACCAGTCAAAAATTTTAGTACACTAAAACCTTTGTGTGGAAGTGATTTAAAATGTTTGACCGGTAGTGTTCTAGAACTTTTGACTGGTAGTGTTCTAAATTTTTTTGACTGGTAATGTTCTAAAACTTTTGTGTTGTGTAAGATTATTAGCTATTGGGAAGATATTCATAAGACATATTTTGTGCCTGTGGTTTTCTATGGTTTTCCAAGATTTCCAGTGCTCTGTTGGTGCGGGCATCAGTGCCAGGTTGAAATTACTGCTGTGAAATTTTCATAAGCAGCTGGTACTGCACCAGAGGTGGCACCCTGGAGTGACTATGCTGAGTAAACCAGAGCTTCAGTGAGATGAACAGCTGCTAAACCAGATCATAGAGATTGCAGACACAAATATTTTATATAATATAAAACACATATAGATAACAAATATTATATATGCCAACTAGGACAGCACTTGTACATATGCCTTAGTGTGACTCATGACTAATGTGTATCATGCCACAGTGGGGGTGTCCTTAATAAACTGGCAAATGTGCATTTAAAAAACAAAAGTGGCATTTAAAGCCCCAGCATGGGTCCCTGAGATCTTCTAATAGCATTCAAATGCACTGTTTATACTCACTAAGTGGAAACAGGCAGAGATTTGAGTGCAAATGATGAATCAGCAATGGCACATGAAATCAATTGCCAGCCTACTTGTAGCTTATTTACATATCATTTACAGGAATCCCATCTTTTGATAGGAAGCCTCTAAAAGGAAAGCCTTTGGGGGGTCATGAACTAATGGCTGTTCTAGGCACAGTTTGAGGTCAAACAGTGAGTGCTTACTGACCGAAATGAATAAAACATGAAATAAACAAAAGTCTTAGTTTTTTAAGATGATGAATGATGTGATTGTGATGCGCAGTTATTCCCCTAAAATGACATATTTAAGTGTGTTAGAGGATTTTGCATTAGTTTATTTATTATAGTGCAGTGTAATATATATTTAAATGAAACATGGAATATTTGCAGCATTTGTTTATATTAATATATGATTATTAGTGTAACTGCTATTTTCTATTTGTATTACTGGTAGTGTAGTATACCATGCTATTGCTTTTTTCCTTTTGTGAAAATTTCATGATTTTCATGGACCAATAGAAATGCTCCAGAATAACTTGTAAATTCTGGTTCCATTGGAATACATTGAAAGTAAATACAGTTTTTGTCCTCTCCTGTAAATCTGCCAATTTGGAGATACTTTACAAACTTTACATGCAAATTTACATTTATTCATACCAGATGCAAAAATGTTATATTAATGAATAACATAATGAATAACCAAATCTGCATGCACTCTATGTACAAGTGTATGCAACATGATGAATAAAAGCCATTGTTTTAACGAAGAAGGTTGGAAGTTCATTGTAAAGGGAAATTCCGCTAATTTTTCAGAATAATCTATTTCTTAGATCTTACCATAGTTATTCAGAGTGGTTTGGTGTGAAACTCAGCGTTGCTGATACTGTAGGTACCAAAGGTGCAACAAAAGGTGCAACAAAAGTTTAACCACTTTATGTACCATCCAAGTCCATCAATGAACATTCTTGTGTTTTCAATAGGGAATGTTATTGATGGTAAAATGGTGGTAAACCTGGGAAAAAAATAATCTTTGTCCATGAATTTGCCTTACAATGCCCAGCAGGTACGTCTCCACCATGAACAGATAAAATAAATCATAAAACAGTGTCTTACGCATCAGAAAGCATATTCACAATAAAGGAAAGGAAGCTTTTTGAGGCATTAGATGCTTGGGATGTCTGGTTTCCATCAGCACCACACTGTGAACAAATTTAAAGTTTCTCTAGAATGCAACAATTCACATCAACGCCCACTCTGAATGACTTTGTTTACATCCATATATATATATATATATATATATATATATATATATATATATATATATATATATATATATATATTAAAAAAAAACATTAATTATCCAGACATTTCTCTCCAATAAATGAAAATCCCAAGAAAATAAATCAATATTTTGGGATACTAAGGCAATGGTTTGACAAATGTCAATCATTATTTAAGGCAAGTCATTGGGGAAGACAGGATTGAGGGGTTTAGCAATATTTTGTGACATTAGTTACTTTGCCCCATGGGTAAACATTAAGCTAGTTCACGTGTACCTATCCATCCTTACTTCAACACACATGCACACACTGCTATCAGAACGTGGTCAGTGACTCACAGGAGGAGGTCATAATCACTTGCTTGGGTTTAGTCTCCATGAACCCAATCCCACCACCACTGAGGGGCAAGGCGTAGCATTGGCCTCATTTCGCAGACAATAAGCAGGAACAACAGAAACACACATACACACACACATGGATGCTACCCTGCCATTGTGAGTGCCTAACTTTGTTAAGTTCTGAGCTCCATGCTGTGCTTTCTGCTTTCTCACCTGGGTGATGAGATGGTACTTGAAGCATGAGGTCTGAACCCATGCCAGCTTCTCTGACAGCTGAGAACAAAACTACGCGTCTCGCGTTTGTGGCTCTGGAGGTACAGTGCCATTCTGATGTCTTCCCAACATGCGTCCATGCCTGCCGTAGCTAAGTTAACGTGTATGACAGTATGTCAGGAGACAATACTGTGGAAGCTCCAGAGAAAGGCTTGATTAATAATTACACACGGGTTTTGTTGGAGATCAATTGTCTCGGTTACTCTGCACTTTGATCCATGACTCCCTGACCGGAAAGATCTCAGATGGATTACAGATTAGGATGTGGGGGTTGTATTTTTATTTTTGCAGGTTATTAAATTGCATTGTAACATTGCTTAGTAATTTCATTCACTTGCCACTTTTTGAGGTCCCCTACCTCATAGGTGCATGATATAGGTATACAATGACAGGTTGTACTGTTTTAACACGTCAGTGTCACTGCTAGGTTGAAAGGAGTCCGCCACGCAAGAATGACCATGACTGTCGTCAGAAACTGACCAGTAATGAAGGGCTAACACAAATTATTTACGACATCAGATGGGCTATAGCCTCTAACTGTGCACCAGCAAGGTGGAACCACAAGGTATGGGCATCTAATAAAGCAGCCAGTGGATGTCAAGTAAACTTGATATGGTATGATTATTGTCTGGTAATTTCATGTTGTAACTTGGTCTCTTCTTGATTTTAGGGTCTACCATTAGTGCATGCGCAATAAAGGTGTGACACTAAATAAGAGCCCTCTTTCTAAATGATCTAAGTGTTTTCTCCCTTGCTTGTGTACAAATTATGCCTTCTGAATAACTTTTTCAACGTCCAGGAGCTGGCCAATGAATTCTCCTCTTTTATTATAAACTGGGTGGTCACAAATAATTAGTGTGCAGAATACCCCCATTGGTACCTAGAAGGGATCCCACATTGATTGGCTGCTCCAGCATAGACGACTTCTAACTCAGTAACCATCATATCAGTGCCGATGCTAGATTCACTGGTAAGCACAGTATTTAGTTGGACAGACAGTCTCCTTGTTTGCATGTTGTAAGGTTGTTAAGAGGTATTCTAGGCATAGTTACAGGTGCAAGGTGATGAAGGAGCAATTGGGTAACCCAGTTTGCTACAGGGCCACCCTTAGGGCAGCCTAGTGCTGCATCCCTAGTTAGCTAAGTATACAAAGATAGAAGCTTGCTGATCATGGGGGAAGTAGAATTTGTGTATGAGTGAAGGCAATACAAAATAACAAGTTTCAGTAACCCTACTATTTAGATTCTGAGACATTCAGAAGGGTCCAAGAGCTTAATTAGGTAGTCCCAGAAACTCCCCAGCACCCCCTGTATTTCGCACCCTACGTGTAATCTTGCATCATGTGTGCATAAAGCAGTACCCTCACCAACGCGCATGTGGTTTGTCCCGCCTATAGAACTTCACTCTTTTCTTGCCTTGAGGTTCTTCTCTGGCCTTCTTACAGAGTAACAGCATTATTGAGTTATTGAGCGAGTTATTGAAAGTTATTGAGCGAGCTCCCTGTTGTGTGTCCGTCCTTCCGTCCACTCAATCCGTCTGTTTATTCAACTGACCATGTCAGCATTCAGCGGCTGCACGTCCAGCCATAATAAGAACCTTGCCTTCCCTACCACGTCACCATGTTAAACCTGGACAATGTGCTTAGTATGCTAAGGTCACAGCAAGTCAAGCCACCTGCAGATGTGGAGCCTGTTTTACTCTCCATTTGTGCTGTCGGATTTAATTCTGCCTCAGTGGAGCTGCATGATGGGAGTGTTGGATTGAGAGCGTCTATCATACATACTCATTAGAGCTTCATGACCAACCTTTGGCTGTTGACTGGAGACAAGAGGTAGACAGCTAATGTCACTGCGTGGAAGCCAAGTATCTTATTAAATTCATATAACAACAGAAACTGTCTGAACTGTGGTTCTCATTCTTATGTAGAGAATTATTTACTCAAAGGGCAAATGGCTTGTTAGAGGTGGAGGACAACAAGCTAAAAGCTAAAGTTATCAAGGTATCTAGTTATTTTGGTACTTCATCTAAGATCTCTTCTTCTTTTCACCCTAAAAGGTGGAGTATTGCATTTTCTGTATATGTTCTTATGGCCTTTTTTGATGACTGAGGTATGAGTTATACTATACCTATTTGTTATTGTTATTATTATTATTATTATTATTATTATTATTATTATTATTATTATTTAGACTACAGACCAGCAGCTAGGCTAACAGTCGGGACTGGATGACATCACAAGGAAATGCAAAAGGTCATATTAGGTATTTGTCTAGAGCATGTTGGTTGTCATAATTGCAGAACGCTAATGAACATAACCATGGAAACAATACCAAACCATACATTCTGTCAAACTGAACCCGAACCTTTGCACAGCAATGTACATCTGTGTTCATACCTGTCTGTTGGCGTCCAGTCCCCCAGACTGCAGTGCCCACGCAGAGATGGTGTTGAAGGCTTTGACCACAACTGCCCCTGGGACCAGTGAACTCAGGTATTCAGCATTGGACTGTGGGTACTGACCTCTAGTTAGATTATTACTGATATCCACCAGCACTTTCCCTTCCAGAACCGGGCTCATTGAGGTCAGAAAGTCGTACTGCTCTCGATGAACTGCCACAAAGATCACACTGGCCGTCTGTGCTGCCTCCTCGTGGGACATCACTTTGGAGCCCTTGGGCAACAGAGACGAGTTTTTGGGGTCTCTGGACCCGTAGACAACCTCATACCCAGCCTGGAGCAAGCGGAGGCCCAAAGAGCGGCCAAAGTCACCCGTGCCGAAAATGCACACAGCGCCTTGCTTAGACAGGCTGCTCAGCGCCGTCATGGCAACGGAGTCCGGCTTCATATCTGCACATAAACAAAAAAGAGAAAAATATCAGACTGCATTTATTGGCTCTTAAGGTGGTGATTTAACTGCATCAGTGCAACGAACAATCCTTAAATGTCAAAGCTTTGAATGTTAGAATCCGATAAGGTTTAGATAACATTTGGATATTTTGATATGCAAAAATGTTTTAAACATAATAAAGAGAAATAATGAAAGTCTGTTTGAGTTAGTAGACATTTAACTCAAAAACATAATTTGGTTGCCATTCAGGGGTTAATGTTTCAACATTTCTGCATAATCAAATAATAATTTTGAAAAAATCAAGTCAAATCAAGTCAAAACTGTTAACAGTGATGATAATTGGAACCAGATGTCTGAAGAGTTTAATGCGCCTAAAAGATTCTAGAAGTTATTAAATGAACTGATTATGAATATTACACATCATTCTACAATAGTTTTGAGAAAAGTTTTTGGATAAAAACACACATACACACACACACACACACACACATTTTATCTGCTCCACTTACCGTATAGAAACACTTTGTGGTTCAACAATTACAAACTGTAGGCCAGTAGTCAGATACAGCAGTGCTGCTGGAGTTTTAAACACCTCAGTGTCACTGCTGGACTGAGAATAGTCCACCAACCTGTGACTACTGAGCACTAGAGAATGACCAATGCAAGCAGATGAGCTACTGTCTCTGACTTTAGTCAAGTCAAGTTTATTTGTATAGCGCTTTTTACAATGATGTTGTCTCAAAGCAGCTTTACAGAGTTTTGGAAACAGACAGTTACAACATATATCCCCCAGTGAACAAGCCAGAGGCAACAGTGGCAAGAAAAACTCCCTCAGACTGGAGGAAAAAACCTTGAGAGGAACCAGATTCACAAGGGGAGACCCATCCTCCTCTGATCAAACAGTATTTACAGTTTGATAAACTAAATACCAAAGACAAGAGACTTTGTTTAAAATCTAAATAGCAAAGCTTTTTAGCTGGAGGTGGTTTTATATATATATATATATATATATATATATATATATATATATATATATATATATATATATATATATATATATATATATATATATAATATCTCAATGACTTTTAGCCGAAAGAAAAGCTTTTGGTATGCCTTTAGTGTGAAATTTATGGAAATTTATATTATACATAAAAATAAGGTTCCTAAAGGGTTCTAGGTTAGGTTCTTTAATGGATAAATAATAAATATTACATTATATTCAGCCAGTTTAAACTTTCAACAGGCACTTCACACTTGCACAACACATTTACGACAAAGGTTCTTAAACAAACCATTATTTGAAAAGTTTTTTTAATTCCTAAGAATCTTTTTGGCTTACTGTTTTTTATACAGTAAGATTTGATTACAATTTGATTACAAAATATTGGCCAGAAGACAAAAAAAGTTCAAAGTAATTTGAGGCTAAAACCTTAAAGCTAAAGTAACTCAAGGTACTAAGTGGAATTTCGTTTATGACCAATCAGAAATCGACTAAGTAAGAATGTTACTTACATGCAAAGAAGTTTCTTCTGAGATGCTCCAAGGCTGTTTAAACTGTGATGTTCTCAAACGCCTTCTTCAGCAACCCTTGTACCTGATATGTGTCTTTAAGAAAATCCTTAATGTCGAAATTCTAGACTTTTGTCTATTTGTGCAGAACGCTTGAGTATTGGTCATTCGCCTCCCCTTCAGCAGTGTGCTTTGCTGAGCTGCTGTTCTCCGTCCACTCTTCTTCATGCAGTGATTTCGAAACAGGCAAGTTTCCTCATTGACTTCAGTGCTGTAGGTTGCACAGGTCTGTATCCCCTTAGGAAGCCACGAGGCTCACTGAAGACTGTGTTCTTGCGGCCGTTTGTTTTGCCCCTGTTTTTAAGGGGGTGGGGTAAGAGGGGGTGTGTTCAGCCAGGATGGCCCAGGCCCTGGCTGCTGTCCAGCCTGGGAAACTCCAGATCTTCGGGAAGTGTGGAGCTTGTATTTGTGTTTGTTTTTCTACATTTTTTAGGCCAAAGTGTCCTGATTTTGCAGCCAAGACAGGAGAAAAGCAGGACTGACCAACAGAACACAAAAATAATTTATTTGTTTACAGCTGCAAGGACAAAGGCAGTTCTTCTTGGTCACTGAGGTTAATGTTAAGGTTACTTATTGGCAGACATGCGAAAGATTGTTTTGTTGATTTTATAGGTTGGATTTTTTTCCCCCTAGTATCTTAACCTCTAAACTGTTGCCTCGTTTTTGCCTGAAATGGCTTAAAAAAATAAAAGCAGCATAATTTCCACATACTTTGGGCTGCAGTCATGGTCTTGGTCTCGTTTGAAAGGTAACACGCTCAAGTTCTTTCCCAACTGAAGAGTGAGTCATTGTATGGAATACTGACACAGAGTAGCAGAGGCTAGAAGAATGGTGTATTTCTGCCTGCCTCATAAATCTCCTGCCGCGTTACCAAGACCACATGTTTTGGATTATAATGTCTCTATGGATAGGTTTCGAAGCTATGGACCCAAGGATTTGTTAACATTTGCTCATTCTGTGCTCATGCTGCAAATGAGATGGTGCTCATCACTGCTGTGAATCATTAAAATAGCTTGATGGATTTATATCCTAAGATTTAAGCTTTCTAACAGTGTAAAGAAACTATGATGCTCAATGATCTGATGCATAAAACAGATGCAAGAAGTCTGCTTGTTCCCAGTTAAACTAAAAGGATTAAAAGTCAAACTAAAAGGTTAAACTAAAATTTCTGTATGATTAATGGTTAATATGCAAACAAAGGTAATTCAGAGTGGTTTGATGTAAAATGCTTCATTATTGGGCTACAAACTGGGCCATATGTTTTGGTAATAGGAATGTCTAAAAGCAACCTTTACAGATATGATCAAGTTATTACATGACATGGTTATGAAAGTGTTGCATGATGCACAATACATTATTTTACCATACTTTGCAATGAGCTTTTAGTTTCAAGCTAAAATGTGTTCAGAAATCATATAAAACATATACTAGCGTATATAAAGACATAGATTCAAGTTTACTGGTTGGTTTGCATAGTAAATGAACTATATGTCATAGACATCATAACCTCTGGTTCCCATCACTATTAGAGAAATCACCGACAACGGAATTAACATTAATCTACACTGAATGACAAAGCAAACGCTGCTATGCAGAAATTTTGAAAAATTGGTGGAACTGCCCTTTAAGAATGTTGCCCAAACTTTTGCACATGGCTGCACATACAAGGCATGTCCACACATTGTATAAAAACAAGTGTGCGTGTGTGTGTGTTGTGGGGAGGAACTCTGTGCCAGTACACAGTGCGTTTGGTCTCTTCCCGCTGTTGCTTAACGTTTCAAGCCAAGCGACACTGCGCAACAGTGGAATGTCTGCAGCACCCAGGCCTGCCAAATATTACAACGCTTCATAAAAGTGCAGCTGAGCCTCACTTTCTTTTCCAGTTCTCAACTCCATCAGTCATAACATTTTTAATCAGATTACGTTGAATTGTAAACGCCCTTAATCTTTTAATCTGTTGAGTTTACTGGAATTCATTTAGAGAAAAAAGCTGCATGTAACAAACAACCCAGTATTTCGTAACTTAAAAAAAACCCAAAAAACTTTCATCCGACTGCACTGGCTTTCACATAGACGAGTGGTCTATGCGCATGTACTCATTTCGACGCCCACAACCTACACTCGTTATGCTAGTGGACCTGGTAAAAAATAGTTTTGATGTGTTTTTATAAAAAAGCATGATTTTAAAGCTGCATATCTTTGGGATTCAGAGACCTCTCTGGTGAAAATATGTAACTAATGCAATGCGCAGAAGTACATATCATCGCTGTCCAGAGTAAAACTTGTTACTTCTTTACAGGAGAAGCCAAAAGCAATTACTTTCAATGTAAGTCAATGGAACCAGAATTTGTTTCCATATTATTTTGTTGCAGCTGTTGTGTTTAAAAGATGCAGACAAATTAAAATCATCAAAAATGGAGATACATGTCTTTCTTTGGACAGCTACGATGTATATTGTATATTGTATATATGTATATTGATTTTGGCCCCCATAAGTGGATGAATCTAATGATCGCTAGAACACTGTCAGGGTGTGACCAAAAGCAAAGCCAGGAGGACAATGAGGAGTCAATTTAGTTTGTTACAAAAAGTTCTGGCCTGGCAAAACACAACCTCCTCTAAACCATGGCAACATGGCCCCTTTTTAAGAACATGGGTGACCCCATAAACTGTTCATAGGGGACATCTCCCCCCCCCCACCCCCCCCCCCAACAGTGGCAAACAGTTAAATCCAGCTTGATAACGCTGTCTTATCTTACAGCACATTCTCAACATATAAGATAAAATTTCAATGTCAGATATAAAAACGGTACTGTCCCACATTATTTAAATAGCTCCCTGAATACATCTGGTCCCCTATGAAGGTTCCAGATAGTCTAGGCCACATTTCCCAGAATTCCAAGCAGGTCTATAAAACATGCTCCATAAGCCCGCACTCCCTCTTAAGCACCACTCACTGACCCACGCTGCAGACATGGCTCCTAGGGAACAAAGAAGGTGGTAAAACACATTCGGTGAGCTTAATAAAATGGTAAAACTGTCTAAACCTATGGTCTAACTCTTCTCGCTAGTGTGCACTCCTAGCATAGAAAAGTGTACATTTTAAAAGATGTTGAATTACTGACCATTAGCACAAGATGAGCAATGTTAGAATACCAAAGAGCTATATATAGTGTAAATAACAGCACATTTTTATCCTTATGTTGAGCACAATAAAAACTACATCAAACTATGACATCCCCAGCACACTCCAATACCCATGTTGTTGTTGTTACGTGTGGGGACCTTAGTGGGCCATCACAAACACTGAAAGAGTATTCAAAGAGAGCTCTGTCAAAACTTGTCTTATGCGAATGCAAGTAAATTATCTAATATTGTCATTACATGTTGATTTTGCATTTAAGACCTAAACATCAAGCCAGACTCTCTTTTTGAGCCTGTGACAGCACAGCTTAGTGCAGGGGTATTTAATTAGAATTCAGTATGGTCCAGTCAGAGAAGATTTCCTCAGGCCAAGGTCTGGACGTCATAATTTTTAACTTGTTATAATTCAGTGCCATTTACTGCGCTGTAAAACCCGTATACCGTAAAGACAAGAAAAGCTCCGCCGCTTAAAATAAACAGTCACAATTAAATCCTTCTGAATAGTTTATCAGTTTGGGTCCGCGTTGGACAACGCCTGGGTCCGCCTATTAGTGACCCCTGGCTTAGTGTATTTAGATCTTTTTTTGCAGCAGATCCTTAAATTCCACTACCCCATTTAACTCATATTACTCATTACATATTTGACTTGTTGTTTCACTCCATCCCAAGATTGATGGAGTTTGAAGGCCTGGGCAACACCATGCACTCATGGACTCATGAACTCAACTCATGTTTCTCAAACCAATATCAAACAACAGGTGCAGTGTACCAGCATGAATTCCCTTCCCACAGTGCCATTGCTACCGTAGACACATACCTGGCAGTCCATGTGATGTAAAAGAAAACAGGACTCACTGTAACGGGCAATCTTCTTCCATGGCTCCAAGGTCATCCTGCCTTCAAAGTCCAGCTATGACCCTTGGGTTTCCATTGTAGGTGCACAGTGGACAGGAGTAAGCAGGGGCACTGACCAGTCTGCAACTATGTAGCCACTACCTTTAATACAGAAATGGCCAGCTTTCTAGTGCTGGTCTGGCACTTGTTTCCCAGCATGGTCAAGCTACAGGCAACACATGCTGGGTTGACTGGGTTGGCTGGGTTGACTGGTGATCAGCCTAATAAATGCTGACCAGCGGACCAGCATCCAAAACATAGCATATTGTGACTGTCCAAAGAAAAACAAAAATCTTTACAGGAGAGGCCTAAGTCGTTACTTTTAATGCAAGTCATTGGAACCAGAATTTGTGATTTTGGAGCAAATCTATTGGTCCATTCTTGATAAACCTTGTACAATGTAAATGGAGGAGACTGCATTGTTATGATGCAGGTACCTAAAAATCAACACAACTGAATATACATGTTTTTCATTGGATGGCAATGACATGCTGGTTTTGCTGGTGTCTAGCCTGCTGGACTTTGCTAATATTTTCTAGCAGTTGCAGAACTGTGACCACTCTTTCAACCCAAAGCACGACTGATGTCTAACCATCTGAAGTTCAGAAAATGATGCTCTAGGGTTAGCGATCACAGTTAGCAGCACTTGCCCTCTCTAGCCAGAGTAGGATTGATGAGCGTCAGCAAGTAAATGCGCCAATGTGAAAATGCTATGTCTTGTTATTTCGTTTTATAATGCAGAAAAATGTCATACCTAAGTGTGTACCTCCTTTTCACATCAGCAAACCAAAGTCATTTGACTAGGGGCGCCAGAACTTTTGCACACGACTATACCTGCTAGAGGAGGACAACTTTGAGGTTACGCTTACCGCAAGAGAAGAAAAAAATGCATTCAGCTCGCCACGGCTATAGAAATTGAGTGAATAGGCTTATCCAACCCCACAAGATGTGGGTCAGAGGAGCACGATGATAAATGAAATATGGAACATAGCGACTCTTTCATCTCCCGCCGAGATCCGGCATCTACTACAGGCCTCAGCTGGCCTGGCCGACAGCCTCCGCAGTCATCCATGACCACAGAATAGAGGTATTCATAGATAATTGAGCACTTAAGATAATAATAGGGCTTCTTACAAAGAACCTTCGCATGTGCATGATATTCACAAAGCTCTTTCATGGCATTATGTGGCTTCTACAGGAATACACACATATCTGAATCTATTCAGGTATCTGAGCTCGTAATCATAGGCTGTGTCAAGCCTAGGTCATCCACACCCGTAATTACAGCTGTCCGCGTCTGCCCACACTCGGCCATCGCTAACGCGCACCTCTTGATTAGGAGTGTGCGGGAGCGTATGGGTCCACTCTCTAGCCGTTATTGGGCTTATATATGTTGCACTGACATATGAAATATGAAAGGAAAAACAAAAACAAACACGCTTTTTCTTGGAGCTAAGCAGGCAAAACAACTGTCTGAGCAAACCAACGCAACACTGACATGTCCAATAAAATGTCATAACTGTATTGATCTTTCGGAGCCTAGTTTTCATATCGAAACTCATTACACACAGATGCTGAGACGCGGCCAAACCAGCCATAACAATGACATTTCGAGACTGTTATTAAAAACTGACACGCAGACGCTATATAAACAATATTGACTGAGCCATCATATGTAAATGACAGAAGTAATTTTGCTGCTGACTGTTACTTCTTATTTCTCTTTTTGTTTTTAGTACAAACTTTCATGAGCTCACTCTTTTTCTTAATATTTTTGCATTAAGCCCCTTCATTCAATTTGCTGGGCCGGATTCAGTGTGGGTCCACCCACCAGCTAGTTTACCTTCATGTTAGAGACTGTAGTCCATCTGTTATTGCATAATTTGTGTTATCCATCTTCTGGCACTTCATCAGTTGTGAGTTTTTGACCACAAAGTAAATCTTGGCTCCATATTTTTGGCTGGTGATCCCATTATTACACTTATACTAGCAACACACCCACTAGAGTGAGTGACCAACCGTGCAGCAACAGATCACAGTCTGTAATTACATACCCGCATAGTGGACCTACAAGGGAGGTGGGCCTCATAAAGTGGCCAGTAAATGCATAGTTGGAGATGATTTATTAATTTAAGGATATAATACTGACCTTACACCAACAGATTTTTAAGCGATTTTACTGCTACAGGCAAATTTCCAGTGTCGGAATAAAATTATGAGAGTCTTGCTAAAGTTGAGTCGCGCTCACGTCATCTTGATCGTTTAGTGTAAGGTGGTCAAGACTGCCGGTCTTTTTCTTGTCGGAGCGTTCCGATAAAGTCAAACATGTTTAATATTATCATAAGTCTTAAGTACTGGCTCACGCAAATTGTCACGTGAACATTGTTGACAATCAATAGTTGAGCTCTATTCACCACCAAACGGGAAGCCACAAGGAACGCAACCGCCACATGCAACTTCTCAAACATGGTACATGAGTGTGCAGGAATGTCTGGCGGGTAAAGAAGTTAGACATGGAGGGGAGACCAGCAAGCGTTCGTAAACTGCGCTTCTCCTGGACTGTACAAAAGGAGGAGAAACTGGTGGAGCTGTGGAGTGAGCCAAAAAGTGCTTCTTTTTATGTGGAAAAGGTAAAAAGGTGGACTTTTCTGCCAGACATTCCTGCACACTCATGTACCATGTTTGAGAAGTTGCATGTGGCGGTTGCGTCCCTTGAAATCCCCGCTGAGTATGCTATGCTAAAGCACTGCTGAATGGAGCTACAGTGTTTACAATTAGCCTAGCAGCAAACCGTACATGTTAGCTAAATATTGCTAGCTTCAATCATATAAATGGGAAAGAATCTTAAAAGGAATCTAGTTGCAGTCTTGTAAATAGTGACTCTGAAAGACCACCAGTCTTTGCAAAATCATAGCCTGTGACTAGTCTGTGACTAGTCTTTAGATGTGAGAGGGTGTCAGACTTTAGTCTATTAAACGTCTTTTCAGAGTCTTTTAAAAGTCTTTTAAAAGTCTTCTAGTGTGTGGTCAGCATAAGTTGCCCCACATTGTCTTCCCTTTTTTATTATTGCATTGTTTTTTAATGAATGCGATTGTGTCAATTCTAAGTAAAAAAAAAAAAAAAGACAACGTACCCAGTGAGTGGACTGAAAAGTATTTTTGCCATTCTTCCATTATTCAAGTCTTCAGCTGTTTGGTTGCACAGGGCCTTCGTTGCTGTATTTTGTGCCTGGGAGACAAGTCTGGACCGCGGGCAGGCATTGCTGTTGTTGCCGCCTGTGGTAAACAAAACAGTTTTTTTGTCCTGTGTACATTTTCCTTCTGAATGTCACTGGGTTATCTGAATTGCAAGGTCATTAGGGAGTGGAAACATGACGTGTGCTACACACTGCTGGACACGGGATTGGCATTATTAGACTGGCATCCTCACCAAAATACCCCACATAAATCAGCAAGCCTTAGCAGTTTAAAGTACAATTGGAGTATCTGGCATGGTTATACAAGAGAGTTGAAGTTTATTAGCAGATTTATGTGTCAGCATCAGTTTGCCCTTAGAATAGATGTGACAATGTATATATTTCACCTTCTTAATGACTCTGTAGATCAGAGGGTCTGGTGACTTTTCTGAGAAAAAAAATATATATAAGACAAACCTTATTAGAAAAGCCTATTCTTTTCTCCAGCAGAGAAATCCAGCTTAGACCATAATATGGGCAAGACGCCAACAACAGAATGACACAACGGCATGACATGACCTCTGAAGTCATGCAACACATGAACAATGTGGCATGTTGACATTGTTATGCTGATATAAGCTCTGAAAAAGACGTAGTCTAGAGGGCAGCATATGCTGCTTCAAATGTATATATATTTATCAGCATTGATGGTGCTTTGTATATGTGCAAGCTACACTCGTCATAGGCATTAATACAACACCCAATGATAGACTCTGTTTTAAAATTTTACAATGGTAACAGGCTTGTTCAGCCTGGAAAACATTAAGTCCATTATCATTTTAAATTATCTGAAAATATAAATTATCTATAAATATATTAGTGCCTTTTAGAAATCCAGAGAGGTCAGGAGCATATTTGGAATTCATTGGAATATGACTTATGATATATAGTACATAGCATAAGATACACAGTGTACAGTTGTGGATCTCTCATTGAAGAACACTGTCCTTGAATGGTTCGATCATTTTCTGACACATTTTTTTGACCAGCCACGTCCCATCCTTCCTCATACAAGACGAGGCCTTTTCTAACTGAAGCTTTTATACGCAAGCATGATTACATCACCTGGCGAGTGTTGCAGCCAGCAATTTCAGAAGGGTACGGTATATGAAGACATGAAATTTCTTGCCTTCGTATTGATTTCATTTAAAAGCTAGGTCAGTACAGGTCATGTTACAAATGCTCACTCCAAGCACACACCTTTCAGAACGGTGCAAGATATCTGTTGTGTTTACAAATATTTGCAAACATTACAAAAAACCCCGGCAGACCATTTCACCACAATCAGGGAGAAAAAAAAGATTGCATGTCAGCATCCCCTTAATCTCAACACTAAAACCTCAGCAATGTACATGCACACACATATACACACACCTGAAGGTCTTTGGGCTGTAATCACAGACACAGCTTTCTAAGTGCATGTCTAGGAAAAAACTCTAGTGTCTCTTTCATCCGAGATACTCAGCTGCTTTACAAACGCGTGTCTTTTCTCCAGGCAGCACTTCAGGCCAAAGCCTTCCCAACCTAATCACGCCCCTTACCGCTAGAAATCATGCTTTGTTTTCCTTTACCGTACAAGCACATGGTCTTCATTTGCTGGAATTTGCTGAGGTCATGCACCCTCCCTCACATTCACAAACATGTACACACACTGTTGGTTTTATTACAATGTCAGGACTTGGAGTCCTATTTTTCATTAGGAGTATTAGGATTATTACTTTAATTGTAACTGCAGAAGCACCTAGAAATAGCACTTTTAGCGTTTTTAGGCTTTAAAGGAAGTCCCTCAGTTAAACTATGATTTACAAAACCAGAAGAAAACTGAATGAAAGTGTATTTGTATTATTTTTGTGTGTTTATTATTTGTTTCCCTGCTATTTTTGATTATGACATTTGCATGATTGTTTGATTATGACAATTGCGCTGTTCATTTTATTCTATCACAGCCATCACTGTGGAGTTGTGCTAATTGTTTTCAAAGTAAGTGGGTCTCGTCCCACTTTTCACTCCCCATTGCTGTCTAGTCAAGTCACCAAGTCACAACATTTGCAGGGGGTTAACAGTGTCCTACTAAATCTGATATATTTATTATTATATTAGTTGAATTTGTAGTATTTACACAATTGTAAATTAGTTTAAAATATTTAAATATTTAAATGAATGTATATTATGCTGATGTTATTAGCAACTATGTGCAGAAAGGGTGAAAAGAATATTTTCCAAAAATGTTAGTATCCTCACATAATGTCTTGATTTTCAGAGAACATTAACTCAATAACTCCAAAAAATGTCCTGTAACAGTCACTGTGTCAAAATAATGGTGTAATAATCCCAAATAACTACATCATAAAAAATACAAAATTTAATATCTAAATAAATTAGTAAAATGTTATGTTTATAATTATGCAATATTTTTTTAAATAACATCTACATAAGTAAATATTTTAGGAAAACGGGTGAAAAAAAATATATGCTAAGTCTGCATAGAGAAAATTAGTAATTAGTTACTCTAAATAAAATATAAAATCATTATTTTCATATTTTCATTATACTGAGTTACTGAATCGTTTTTGAGGCCATATTTTGAATCATTATTAAATCGTTTATACATATAAACAGTAATTCACAGCATTAAAATATGTCTTTATCAACTCATTATTTTAGGTCTACTACATACATACATTCTTCTCTACCTATTATGAATGAGCTTCAATAGAAAACTGTTTATTCTCTGAATACTGTATTTACCTACTATAAATTACTGGTAAAAGTTGTGTAATCCTGGCTGTAGTTAACAGGAGGTCATGCCCCTTCATATCTACCTTTTTTCCCCAAGCTCAGGTGTGGAAATCTAGGAATGACCAAGTTCTAGCATGCCCTGAAACATATTACACAAAAAAGCACCACAGGCAAAACATTATCCAACTTTCTTTCCCCTCCTAGCTCTGCGTCGAGCATGACAGCAGAGCCACAACTGAGCCGTAATTACATGGCACAGGCAATGAGCTACTCTCCGTAGAAAAATGACACAAAGCTGAAGCGACACACAAAAAAACAAACACGAAGCACAAACACAGCATATGGTGGGGTAACGCTGTAGAAGAACAGCTGGGATATTACTGTCTCCCAGCTTGATTGACATTTCTCCTTTTTTCTTTGTACTGCATGGATGTACGTATCTAGGATAGGTACCAGGAGAACGCGACGTTTGTTATGTTCTTGTGTCGAGTGAGCCTTGTTGTTTTTCATAATTGATTTGATGAGCAGCAACAGTTTCTTCTTTGGTTGATTAGAGTGCTGGCAGAAAAAAAAAACTGGAGAAACAAACTCTGCAGTCAGATTTAGGTCAGCAGTCTGCTTGCTGCAGAAGGCATTCATTTAGATTGGCATCTACTGTGTCATGTTTCTACAACAGGGCAAAATCTACTGTGTCTGTTAGGCTGTGCATTCTGGCACCTCTTTCAACCGCACCAATAACAATTCAGAGTTTTCCATGAATTCAGTAGCAGTGAAACAAACTGGTTGCATACAACCACAGCAAACACACTTTTTATCAAAATTGAATATGGTCTGCTAAATTTAATGCAAAATTTCTGTTTCTTGCTGTCTGGAGTTTAACGTAAACCATGAAAGGTGCCGTTACCTTTGCACAGACCAAATATTACTGTCCCCAAAGCATTAAATACAGCAAATAAACATTAAATGTACATTTGTGTCCTATGGAGAAGTTTAAAGCCGGATTTGGATACAAAAAATAATTCCCAAGCTTTAAACATCTCAAGGAGCACTGTGCAAGCGATCATATTGAAATGGAAGGAGTATCAGACCACTGCAAATCTACCAAGACCTGACCGTCCCTCTAAACTTTCAGCTCAAACAAGGAGAAGACTGATCAGAGATGCAGGCAAGAGGCCCATGATCACTCTGGATGAACTGCAGAGATCTACAGCTGATGTGGGAGAATCTGTCCATAGGACAACAATCAGTCGTACACTGCACAGATCTGGGCTTTATGAAAGAGTGGCAAGAAGAAAGCAATTTCTCAAAGATATCCATAAAAAGAATTGTTTAAAATTTGCCACAAGCCTCCTGGGAGACACACCAAACATGTGGAAGAAGGTGCTCTGGTCAGATGAAACCAAAATCGAACTTTTTGGCCACAATGCAAAACGTTATGTTTGGCTTAAAAGCAACACAGCTCATCACCCTGAACACACCATCCCCACCGTCAAACATGGTGGTGGCAGCATCATGGTTTGGGCCGGCTTTTCTTCAGCAGGGACAGGGAAGATGGTTAAAATTGATGGGAAGATGGATGGAGCCAAATACAGGACCATTCTTGAAGAAAACCTGTTGGAGTCTGCAAAAGACCTGAGACTGGGACGGAGATTTATCTTCCAACAAGACAATGATCCAAACATAAAGCAAAATCTACAATGAAATGGTTCACAAATAAACATATCCAGGTGTTAGAATGGCCAAGTCAAAGTTCAGACCTGAAAAGAAAAGACCATAAAAGAATCTGTGGAACGAGCTGAGAACTGCTGTTCACAAACGCTCTCCATCCAACTCACTGAGCTCAAGCTGTTTTGCAAAAAGGAATGGGCAAAACTGAGAGAGACATACCCCGAGTAACTTAAAGCTGTAATCGCAGCAAAAGGTGGCGCTAGAAAGTATTAACGGGGTGAATAATTTTGCACGCCCAATTTTTCGGGGTTTTTTTTCTAAAAAAAGTTTAAAATATCCATTAAATTTCGTTCCACTTCATGATTGTGTCCCACTTGTTGTTAATTCTTTTACAAAAAATTACAATTTTATATCTTTATATTTGAAGCCTGAAATGTGGCAAAAGGTTGAAAAGTTCAATCTATATATATATATATATATACACACACACACACACACATCCTAATTGGAGAAAGGGTTTAGGAGTTACTGCTCTTTAAAATGAAGCTGCCTCTTTTTCTAGGGACCAAAAGTCATCGGACAATTATCTCAAAAGCTATTTCATGTGCTATTCCCTTGTTTATCCATAATCAGTTAAGCAGGTAAAAGGTATGGAGTTGGTCCAGGTGTGGCATTTGCATTTGGAAGCTGTTGCTGTGAACCCACAACATGTGTCTGAAGGAGCTCTCAATGGAAGTGAAACAGGCCGTCATTAGACTGAAACAAAGAAGAAATCCATCAGAGAGAAAGCGGAAATGTTAGGAGTGGCCAAATTAACAGTTTGGTACGTTCTGGAAAAAAAGAGCGCACTGGTGAGCTCAGGAACTCAAAAAGACCTGGGCGACCTCGAAAGACATCAGTGGTCGATGATCGCTGAATCCTTTCCATGGTGAAGAAAAACCTCTTCACAAATCCACCCAAGTAAAGAACACTCTCCAGGATATAGGTTTATCAGTATCTAAGTCTACCATAAAGAGAAGACTTAATGAGAGCAAATACAGAGGGTTCATCACAAGGTGCAAACCATTAATTAACCCCCAAACTTAGAAACCCTAGATTAGAGGATTAGACTTTGCCAAAAAACATCTAAAGAAGCTGGCCCAGTTCTGGAACAGCATTTTTTATACAGATGAAACTAAAGATCAACCTATATCAGAGTGATGGGAAGAAGAAAGCACCAAAGCACAACACATCCTCTGTAAAACATGGTGGAGGAAGTGTGATGGCATGAGCATAGAAGACAGACCCTCAAACAAGCAACAACTGAAGACAGCTGCAGTAAAGGCCAGGCAAAGCATCACAAATGAGGAAACCTAGCATTTGGTGATGTCCATTGATGTCCATTGTCTCCAGATATCCAGATAAGATTGTCATTGTCCAAATATTTCTGGGCCTAACTGTATATAAATACTGAAGAGACTAATGTGCAGAGTTGATCAAAAAGGAGATAGTGGAAGCCGTACCTCAGATTTAAGAGGAGCCCTTTATTACCGAGACATTAGGAAGTGGCACATGCGGAGCACCAAACAACCCACCGTTAACCCTCTACAAACACTTAACACACTAAACAAACCCACTCTCCAATACAGAATAACACATAAAATACATAACAGGACAAACAACAACATAAACAACGCTTTCAACAGGGGAGCCCTTGTTTGTCAAGCCATCGCACTGATGTCAGAAGTAGAGTGATGCCCTCCAGACCTGTGAGGAATGGAGAAACCCCAGACTGAGTAGCAAACAAAAGCTGTTTACTTGTGTGTTAAATGTGGTTAATATGCAACTCTGATCACTTCCAAATGAGGTATGAGTTATCTGGTTTCAGGCTGATTGGAAGTGTTGATTAAGGGTGGGGTGTGGATGTATGACTCCAACGTGTAAACATCCTTTTGAGGTTTTAGAAGTTCCTTCCCAAAATAAACACATTAAACACATACATATAAGATGAACAACAAACCCTTTCAATAGGGTGCCCTGGTTTGTCAGGCCACCACGCTGGTGAGGGATGGCGCCCCCCAGACTGGTGAGGAATGGAGAAACCACAAACTGAGTGACCAAGTCTGACCAATGACTGCCAAGGGAGAGGCAGCACAATGAAATGGGCGTTGGGGACTGCAGAACAGGCAGCGGAAGGAGGCTCAGCTCAGTGGAGCCAAGACCGAGGGTAGTGGCCGACGAGGACTGCAAAGGCAAAGAGTGGCCGTGGCCATCTAACAACACTTTAAGCAGGATTCGGGCGTGGTCACGAGTTCCCTAGCACAGACATTCTCTGGCTCCAGTACACAAACTTGCCCAATCACAAACTTGATTGGGCAGTGGGAGGCGCAGGGAGCACTGAGCAATAGATTTTCCCTGCTGCCAGGTTCAATGGGGAGCCACTCGTTGGGGGTGCTTTGTTTCCTGTGCCTCCTTCTTGCCAAGTGGCTGCAGTATATTATGAAGTAAAGCCACAGAAAAAGGCCTTTGTGTCTACTTTCTTTATATTGCAGCATATCATTGTGCAGTACAAGTCAATTAAATGATTTAGTGTGTGTTTATCATCTTAAAAAGATCTTTTCTTAATGAGCTCAAGCTAAAATGGTTAAAAAAAGGCTTAATTGGGGCCTGACAGGCTTTATTAAAACATTTAAGCATTAGCGTTTTACTTTGATTTAACTTTTAGCAGTCAGCAGGGTGTCAGTAGTTTTCAGAAGCTAAACAGGGTCACAGAACATTTGGATGTATTATGCATAAGTGGTTCTTCGTGAAGCTGCTTGCGAAATTGGCACAAGTGATAAATGATAGCAAGACAATAATAATAAGCTACTTTTAATGATCTAAAATACTGGAAATTGTTGATAATAATTCCATCTGCATAATATTTGAGTGTGTTATTTCTTGAGTTGGTGTTTTATTATAAAAGGAGTAACACAGGAGGCTAAAAAAATGCTTCAACACACTTTCCAACTTTGGGTGTGTCTCAAAACCTAGTTAGCTGCCTACAGAGGGAGCATTTTACGTCATAGTATGTGCGCTCCCTTAAACATGCTGTCTACTGAGGCACCTTATTTAGACTTGATTTTAAGAAGCATCGAATGCTTCCTCAGCCGCTAAGACAAACCCATGATGCAACGCAGGCTAATCTACAAGCAGTGAAGTGGTTTTAAAATTTGAGTTATTTTGATTCTCTCTGGTGTTTTAATGTGTTTCTTGTCATATAATCACACAAAACAGTATTTATCAACTTTTTTAACGAGTCATTGACCATTTTGCAGTTTTATACTCAAGCCATTAGCATTTATGCTAGCAAATTTTCAAGCCTCCAGCTATTGTTTTGGATGCCGACCGGTAGCTTAGCAACCACCTAAACCATCTGTCACATGCTGCAGTGGGCAGGAACAAGCCGTGACGCAGTCTC
This sequence comes from Megaleporinus macrocephalus, assembly GCA_021613375.1. Taxonomy (NCBI): domain Eukaryota; kingdom Metazoa; phylum Chordata; class Actinopteri; order Characiformes; family Anostomidae; genus Megaleporinus; species Megaleporinus macrocephalus. The sequence goes on along the minus strand of CM038727.1, from coordinate 24,490,563 downwards.
TCTCTAACTAGAGCGTCTCAGTAATCTGTTTTATGAGGAGAGATGAGGAGAGAACGCTGCTACTTAAACAGCTGCCTACCTAGACAGCCTACTTAGACACTCACTAGGTTTTGACACACTCCCCTTGTCTTAACATTCATGTCCACATTGTATCATTACATCATCATTGTATCATTATAAAAAACAAAGAAAGCAAAACCTACACCTACACCAAAACCTAAACCTTTAACAAACATAAATACACACAGGGCATCCACCTTCTAACCTGGTGTATCTATACACACAGATTACTACGTGATGATGAAACTGAGGCTTCAAAGCTTGTGTTGAGAAATCCAGGAACCCGTTCATGAAGTGCGAGGCTTGCTTCGTTAAGGGCGAGTGACATCACTAATGATCATGTGGTTCAGGATGTGGTTCGAGTATTGGCGTGATTTATTGTTTCTTAATAAAAATCAATTAAGTCACCCCACAATCACTGTCCTATCTCTTGAAAGCACTGCAACAGTTTAATATAAACATCTCACGTTGTATTGGATTTATTTACTGTCTGAAATCATACTGGCAGGTTTCTTTTAATTAGCAGTGCTTTGTTAGCGTTACCCACACAATCAAAAACAGATTAGATGTGAACCACATGAAATTAAATTAAGGTGTTTTTTTTACTTGGCAGGGTTTATTACCATGCTGACAATGTTGATAATAAGGCCATCGCAAGTAGTTGAAATGACAATAAAAGTTTTGGCCAGCAGGGGGTTTGTGTGCACATGAAGCTTCAAAAAATTAACAATTTTTCGAACCACCTGGAGGGAAAGCGTCAATGCTTCAAGAGGCTTCATATGGCCATCGCTACTTACCTGTTGGACTCCTCAGATAAATATAGGGTTGGATGTCTACAAACCATGGTTTAAGTACGGAAATTGGGATGGCAAACCCAAAACAGTCCACACGGTAAGCAGCCTAGAAAGGCACACGGTGGAAAATGGTGGTAGCATGTTGTGATCTGTCAACGTCTCATTAACCTAGAGAAAGGATAAGCTGCAGAAAAGGATAAATCACGTTCTCTACTCGAGTCCTACCTCCCCAGTGTGATGTCATCCCTGCTGTCATGTGAGACTCTGTAGCTGCGTTTGGTTGCTAGCAGCACCAAAACTGGAAGGAAAACTTTCCAATCATATGCAAGACTCACAAAAGCGAGTGAGGATGGCAAGAAAAAGGAAGAAGGTGGACATAAGGAACGTCTTTGTCACAAGTCTAGTTTGCTAATGAAATGAGTCCATCATAATAATAATGGCAATGCTAGGCTTTGGCACACAGCAGGCTAGCATCGTCTGTAGCTGTGAATAACATGGTTTGGAAATGAACTGCACAACATACTGCCAACTGTCAGTTCTCTTACAGTCTCCCAGAGCAGCAGGTCTAACTCTGGTTGAAACTCTCTTTCTCTCAGAGACCTTTCATTTCCACTATGGCTGAAGTGAAGTTAATAAGTCTGTAAATGTAAATTCACTGCTTATTAGTTTGAAAGTGGAAACACTATCTGGATGAAGATATGATGAAGATGAGAGATTTCTTTCTGTGATTGTTAGTTTGTTGGGTTTGTGGAGATTATGCAGCTCATCTACTTTTATTACTGCTGATGTGCGAGACCAGTTTCATTTGCACTATGGTTGAAGTAAACTGAAGTCTAAACTACTTCTTTGTCAGTCATTAGTTTAACATTAATTTACCATTATATTATTCATTCATTAAGTTATGAATTGCTATTGAAAACAGTTTAAAAGCACTTAGAATAGCATATGTAGTATATCAGTCCGTTAACGTTTTATCACGGAGCAAAGAGAAAACAACAACAACAACAACAAACAAAAAAAACAGAAAGGGGGCCGGGTGGTAGATTCACTTGTTCCCACCAATGTCAGGAGCAAATCTACACCCTCGGGGTGGACTATTGCTCCTCTGGCATGGAGGACTGGCCTGGAATTCCCGGTTTCCAGTCAGCAACCTGCCCCCTGTGTGTTTTCTGTTCAGCTTAGTTTGAACTGAATCTGTGGAAATTCCATACAGTGAAATGGGCTTCCAGGAAGACCTGGGACAGTTTCATGAGCCAAGAACACACTGAGCACTGTTATGGTTCATTAGTTGGGAGTGAGTTTAAAGGGTCAGGGAAAAAAACTGAAGCTCATGTTCAATCTCTAACTTTCCAGAGAAAAATTCCAAACACTCTGTACACATAATTAAAACTGAGATTAACTGTTATTATGACTAACTGAGAGTAAGTCGATAAGTAATTGGACATTTACCAGGGGCGATTGTAGGCTTAGAGGTTTAGGGGTGTTGAGCACCCAAATGAGAACAACTCATAAAAAAAAACTACATTTAAAAGTCATTTTGAACTATCAATCCAAAACTTAATTTACAAATGTATTAAGATATTTTATTAAAAGTAAAATATAATAAAGGATAATATATATATATATATATATATATATATATATATATATATATATATATATATATATATATATATATATATATATATATATATATCAGACACACCAATTCTAATAATCAGTTATCAATATAATTACGATTACCAACAGATTCTGAGTATATGGTTAAGATCATGTCGGCTTTACCCTCTCACCTGAACCTGCCTCTTTTTCTGGAAAAAGAATCAAATATCCATAGCTGATTGGCTGAACACACACACACACACACACACACACACACACACACAGTTACGTTATAGTATAATCTCTTCATATCCTAACATTTTGTAATATTAATAAGCTAATGCACATACAGACAGCACTACTGTAGCACCTTAGCTTTAATAACACACAGGCAAACCAATGGCACAGCATCTCTAGCAGGGGTCACTAATAGACGGACTGCAGTCCAGACCCAGACCCAGACATTGTCCAATGCAGACCCAAACCAATAAACTATTGAGAATGATTTTATTTTGACTGTGTTGATTTTAAGTGGCGGAGCTTTTCTTGTTTTTACGGTATACAGGCTTTAAGTCACAGTTAATTCAGAGACCAATCACGTGCGCTGTAAGATCACCAAAGGCTCTCCTTAGCCAATCAGATCAGTGCAGATTGGGGCGTGCAGCGTGCGAACTGGCGAGGTATGAAGCGAGGAGCAGCTGCCGGAGACTAAAGCGAGTCAGAAAGAATAACGAGCTCTAAAACAGAAAAGTCAACAGTAAAAAATTACTGTTTAACAGGAACGGTTATGGAATGGACCTGCTCGTCTAGTTTTGGAGAATACCGCTAAAACCAACATGTCAATTTGTGAAGCTCAGTTAACAAGAAGGCACGTTTTATTACTTTCTCTATAAATAAACACTTTAAAATGCTCTTTTTTCAAAAGCATTCCGTTTTTTTATTTTAATGTAGCCCTTGTTTTTACTTGAAGTGAGGAAAAACTTATTTAGAGTTTAATAAATAATTCATTCACTTCAGCATTTAAACAGTAAATATACTGATATATGCTTAATGGTATGTGTGAGGTGTTGGTCTTTCAGTTACTGATGGTATAAGATGCTGATACTAGGTAACTTAAATATACAGGATCTGGCACTGAATCATAACACAAGTTAGAAATGATGATGGTCCAGACCTTGGCCTGAGGAAATCTCCTCTAACTGGACCTTACTGAATTCTAATTAAATACCCCAAAAGAATATTGTTTTAACATTTCCAGCTTGTCAGAGACAAATTAATAGTAAAAGAAAAAAAAATAATAATAATAATTTTTCTACTATTTTTTTCTACTATTTTTCCCCCCAAAACTAGGGCTAGCTACGCCCCTAACATTTACACAATTTGTTTCATCTTGATTCGCTGGTCTAGACCTGAAGCAATGACTAAAAAGATAAAGCATAGTATTAATCTGCTGGCATCAGCTGATATACTTGGCAAACCACAGCCTTTCTATGCCTAGTTCCATGATCCAACTAAAAGTATTTGGACTGATTAACATAAGCCTATATTAATTTGTCAATTGCAGGACTTTGTTGCAAATCCTCTGCTCTCAACATCTGCCTGAGGTCTGTAATCCATACACATTGCCAGGAAATAGGGATCTTCCCTAGTGGCCTGTAATGCATTTTCAGTTCAATCTTGTTTTGGGGGCTTCACCATGTGAAGTGAATGCACAATAGGGTTTAAGCTGTGTGACTGATATGGCCAAGCAAGTACATTCCACCTCTAGGCTCTAAAAACCCCTACAGTTGCTGTAGCACTGTTTTGGATCATTGTCCTGCTGGTGAAACACCATCCACTATTCCAAGATATTAGACTTTTTTTAAGCATAGAACAGTTTCTTGATAGCTTTCAGCATTCAAACAGGGCATAAGTGGCAATTCTGATCACCTCCATTGTTGACATTATACAGTTCTCCTGACATCCATTAAACCCAGATTCATCCATCATACTGCCAGGTGAAGTATGATTCATCACTTCTGAGACAACATTTTCACTGCTCCAGAGTCCAGCGGTAGAATGCTTTACACAACTCCAGCCAACACATGGCATTGCACATATAGATCTTGGACTTGTTTGCATTTGTTCAGCCTTGGAAACCCAGAGACAGTATTTATTCTAATGCTGCTTTCAGAACTTTCTGTGGTTAGTGGTGCAACAGCTGATGGGTGATTTATACCAGTGTGTCTGCATACTTTTGGCCATACTGTGTACCTTTATTGAACAAAAGCTGGCATTCTGCATTTAAATGTATTAGTATAGCCGGGTTCTACCAAATGCGGCCAAAATCCAGCACAGTTTCATAGCTGCCCAACAACACACCTACGAAACCAGGCAATCAGCAGATAAGTTGAAGGGAAATCACCTAACTGTGCTGGACGCTGGCCCATCCAGGACTGAATTCATAGAACCCTGGTATGGCTAGTGTTGCATTTAAACTCCAGCGTAATAGAGTGAAACAGCTAAAGAGCAGTATGTGAAATGCCACCTGGTATTTGAAGGTCTTCGGTCTTCCAGCGCTGGCTGGCTGCTAATGCATTTGCCATAGTAGCACTGATGCTGGAAACACAGTGTTTTGCTTAACAGTTCTTGTAATGGAAATACTTTTTAGCTTGATAATACACTCTTTCCACCAATCACTAAGGAAATTGGGTGACTGAGAGGTATACAAATATGCTGCTACATATTGTAATGGTTTTCATGCCATCCCATGGTTGGGTTTCAGCAAAGCTATGAAGGACTGACTGGGTGAACAGATTTACTATAATGCAACCCTGAAGCAGGCAAGTGCTCATGTCTAGTTAGTTAAGAATAGAGAGACTAAGAAACCACTTATCCCAAAATTTGTATTAAAGGAAAATAAGCATAATGTCATAACTTTATTTTCAAGGACTGCCTAGAACTTACATTTTGAGACATTCGGGGGAGGGAGTGAAGGGCCCCCAAGAGGTCAATTAATCCAGGACCCTCTGTATTTCGGCCCTTGCTGAAGTGTAAAAAGTGCTAAAATAGTAATAACTGAGTCACTGCGTAATGACTTTCAGGTTGCACTGCATACCCCAGGGGAAGGAGCTCTACAGTGCATTCCCAATTCTAGCCATTCAGGAAGGAGGCAGATGAAAAAAGCACAGCCATACACAAAGTATAAGAGCATTCACACACAATAGGAGTCTGCAACATTATTATGCTAATTCTAAATACACGCTGAATTGATTTCCCACAAAAATGGTCCCAAATACCAGATCGTCACCATCCAGGTTGGAGCCAAAATTCGTTTTCCCTCGGAGAGTTCTGTCATCACAGGCAATGTTCTCTCCGAAAACTCTGATTTCAATTGCAGCCACATGAGTCATTTTTACCGGTGATGCTATAAACAAGTTGGCATTTCTATCAAATAAGCAAACACATTCATAAATATGTAAAGACTTTTAGTGAAAAGACAATGATATGGCTAAGATGGTTTAAGCTAATATATGCGACTTCATGAATATCAGCAGAATTCACAATGAAAACGATGAAGGCTTCGGCGATAAAAGAATGCCCTGAGCGGGAATCTGCCTCAGGGAGTATTCGCATGGGCAAGAGGAATAGGGGTGTGTGAATAGACACGCAAACAAATTTCCATTTGCTCGGTAACTGATGAAAAATATGTCTGTGCAGGCGTGCGGGTCCTCAAATGAAGACAAATATTTGTATCTTTTGCAGCGAAAACCCACAATGCAACACAACATTCAGCGTATGTCAGGCACGCATGGATTGAGTGCTCTACATGTGCAACTGACAGCATAGCAATAAAAGCTAGAGACAGAATTGCAATCTCTATGACAGGTATGCCATGAATATTCATGAGGCCGAGGCAGAGGCAGAACACACCTGCGTGTTCCTGTTGGCACCGAACATGTGTTTGTGTGCGTGTACGCGTGTGTGTTGCAGACGTGCAAGAGAAAGGAGCACAATGGAGCATACCGACAGCAGAGGCAGCTATGAATGATGGAATCCGGCCATTATAGTATTACGGAACAATGGCTGAAGCACAATTCCCAGAGCAGGGCTCGCCAGCTTGCGTCTACTGTACGAGCATTCAACAACAGCTCCTCTGACTAGTTTGGACAGTATGAATGGCAAACCATGGATATACACTCAGCATCCACTTTATTAGCAACATCACCCTTGTGCTTCCACTTACTGGTGGTTAGTATGTTAGTTGCTTGGAAAGTTCTATTCCACCTGTTGTAACTTCTTGAAGATACCACCCTACAGACATGGTTTGAGAAGATCTGATGGAAAGTCCAAAATGGTCTGAATTCGACTGCAACTACACCCAATGTAGTCCAACTGACTACAGATGCACTGTATAGCCAGGCTCTTATCTCCTGGGCTTGGGGCAGATTTCTTTAGGAGGTTCCTGCCATAAACTACACAATGGCCATCTGTGTCTCAGACTCAGTTTAACAGATGGGCATAGTATGTGAGAAATATTTACAACAATCCCAAGAGTTATTCTGAATGAAATAAATGAAGTTCTGACTTTTTCACAGGACGAACAGAGACTAAACAGAGGCCTGGCTATTTACAAAAGGTACAGCCAGAACAGAGCTCGGGTCTGGGGACTCTAGGAGGCAGCCACCAGAGCTCGAGAGCCAAGTGGGAGCAGAACGACGTGATTTTGATCGGAGCATGAAATGACTTTTCAGAAAGTTGGAGTGTCAGTGGTCTCTCTGACTCTGAAGCTGCTCCAGGATTGCTCTACCCCAGCGAGCCAGACTGTTCTTTTTATCCTCACTGACTACCTCTGCGGGACATAAGTGATGCGGCAGTGACTCAAGAGATTGAACAGGATGGCCATTCATGCACAGTGTCTGCGTTACAGAGCTGTTCGGCAGAGCTACATACTGGGAATTCTCACTAATCATAAAGTACTACAGGCACAGAGTTCACAGTGTTAGTTTCATGTTATCCATTTTTCTGCAGGAAGATGCTGTTAAAAGTAGTTGTGTTTATCTACTCTCTGTGGTTTTCTAGCCTGATTAAGTCATTGTTTCAAGCCTGTGAAGCCTAAACAATTACAGATCATAGCTCATCAAGTTACTTCGCAATTTGTTATCTTCTACTCCAATGGTCAGTATGCTACCACTGGACAAAGAGCTAGGAATGTGTACAGTATTAGAATACTGGACTCACTATTCAATTATTTATTGGTTCATTACAGGAAGAAAATATGTCTTCTAACAACAAGAATCACAAATTTTATGTTTCAAAAAATGCCAAGATTATTCATATTTGTGAGTAAGTATGAAATGACACTATACTTTATTACTCTAAAACATGTTTATCTACACACGAGCATGTAGATGCATGGTTAAATTAGATGACCGAGAAGACTGAGATGGTTACAATGTATTGCCATTTATGTTAACCGCTCTACCTGACGTTAGCTAAGACAGACCACCAGTGAGAAGACACTGAGTTGTCATCCAGTATTACTGTAGTTTTAACCCAGAGTCTGAAGCTCATTAGCTCAGGAGCACCCTCTGTTACTTATTCAACATGAAAACCTTTTCTCATGGCTGTTGTTTTAGAGTGTTCCTGCCGTGTTTGGGGCAAGGTTAGAGCTCAGACAGCTTTTAATGAAGCCTACATTTAGTACAGAAGCAGTGTCCAAGGTGACAGTATGTGACAGCTATATCATTTAATTTGGAACAGGAAAAAAAAAAAACTGACCTCAGCTTTGATACTTGTTGGTGACTGACAGTTTCTCAATGAAGATTAAACATGTTAGGAATCTATCTGGAGAGCTTACAATGTAAATACAGTCTATACATGCTCCTAAATTCTTGTTGTTTGTCATGAATCTTTCTCTTCTTTGCCATTTCGTTAGCTAGTAGCTAGATGAGACTGTTGACTGCATTGTTATGTGCGGTCTGTGTGCCAATCTTTAGGGTTAAAGGTGAATTAGCGGTTATATTTAAAACAAACAAATAAATAAATAAATATCTAATTCTGCTGCAAGGTGTAGATGAAAGAGACATATGCAGCTCTGGAACTGCATGTTGCTGATCCCTGTTGTAGTCAATGTGTTGGATGTGGGAGACATGGGTATGCATGAAAGCCAAAACATTATGACCAAATGATGAGTCAGTGAATCTTTGAAACAGCAAGGCTTGTGTGGTGCTTCTGGTCAGTGGTGGTGTCTACCTACCGTCAGTGGTCCGAATATGGACAACCTTCAAACCAGCGTTGGGCTGTTGAAAGACTCATCAGTTTGCGAAGGCAGCAAGAGCTATGTGCCTGATCTGAACCGTCGTTCTAGGCAGTGTTCTGCTTGGAAAATCTAGGTCCAGGCATTCGTCTCGTCATCAGTTGGACACAACACCTACCCTAACATTGTTGCAGACCAGGTTCACATCTTCCTGGCAACAGTATTCTGCTGCCATGGAAATTTGTTCCAAGTCAATTCTGTATAGCATCTGTGGGATGTTGCTGGAAAGAGAAAAAAACAATCCACCACAGCTTCATCTCACAGCCTACAGGACTTTAAGGATCTGCTGCTATCTTGGTGCCAGATACCGCTTGGGACCCTTCATAGGTCTTGTAGAGTCTATGCCTCAGAAGCTGTTTTAAAGACATCCAGAAGACCAACAGCACATTAGTCAGGTGATATAATGTTTTGCCTCATCAGTTTATACTTGTGCAAGCTCCAAAACCAGATATTACTGTGTCCTCCTAACACAGCCATGACGCCTATATGTGCTCTTTGAATGAATGTAAAAGTAGTGTTACTTGGGTATTATACATGTCAGAATCAATGCTAATTAAGAGTGGACCACCACCCAAAAACATCCAACCAAGTGTGACTCTGTGGTCACAAACTGACCATTGATGAGAGTCCACAGAACTGTTTAGACAAACTAACTGTATGAAAGCAAGGTAAGTTTCTATTAACAAAGTGACTGCATAGGACTTAGGTCCTGCTAGATAATGATAATGGAGGTAGTATTGCACTGATAGAACAGAATATATTAATTTATAATATTATATAATAATCCTGTGAGTCACTCAACCAAGATACTGGAACAACAGAGCTGTTTGAAAACTGATCCAGGGTGATAAATTCACAACTTTGTGTGGTTCACTTTTTTGTCATTTAATCATTAACATGAACCAGCCACACATTTCACAGCAGAGTTTAATGAAGCAGCACCCACTTTGTAGGAGTGTTTGGCCATCACACGCTCCAACACGAAAAAGAACTGACCCAAATATGAACTCCCTGCTTCAACAAACAAAAAGCACAGATCAGTATGCATTCCAAACTGGTTTAATCTGGTCTAGTGCTGGTTTCGCGGGTCACCCAGCACACCAATATTTAAAACATGCTGGTGATCATACTGCTCTAGGCTGGATTTACAAAACAATACTAAACATTGTGTATTTGTGCTTGCACACTGAGGAATTTGTCTTATGCATTTAACCCATTAAACACCCATATACACAGGCACTAGTGAACATACACACAAGGGGGCAGTGAGTAGACATGCCAGAGTGGCGGGTAGCTCTATCCACACTGCCCATAGAGCAGTTAAATTCCTTGCTCAAGGGCACTTCTGTCATGTCCTGTTGGTTCAGTGGATCAAAACAGCAACCTACTGGTCAGAAGGCTGTTTCTATAACCTCCAGCCCAGTCCAGACTGGATTTTGTCTAGTTCTAGTGTTAGTTGTTTATGTGCTTTAAAAACTGAATAAACATTAAAAAAAATATTAAATAGCCTTTTTAGTCACTCTATGCATCCGTCTTCCACTTTTTTCCACTAGTCTGGGTCGCAGGGGTCGTGTCCTTTTCAGCGTCATTGGGCAAAGATGGGTTACACCATGGACAGGTCATCAGTCCATCGCATGGCCAACACACACTCACACCTACAAACAATTTAGAGCGATTGATCAAGCTAACACACGTCTTTGGACTGTGGGAGTAAACCCACTTAAGCAAAGGGAGAACATGCAAACTCCATACAAAGTGGCCCAGATCGGGAATCGAACCTGGATCGGCCTGCTGTGAGGTGAACGTGCTTACCACTACACCAGCGTGCCACCTTTAGTCACTCTGAATGTGTATATAGGCTATGTAGCTCTGTTGTTTGCTAGTTAGCTTAACATATTAAATGATATGAAACAATATACTGCAGTCTTTTTTACATGCATTGACAAATATCTACATTAAGACAGAATTATGTGTGAAATCAAACCAATTTTTGTCTGTCAAGGGTGACACTATCATAAAAAGCTAGCATGATGGCTAATAGCAGGAACATCTTAACTAGTTTATAGTGAAACGTCAACAAAGCCAAACGTTACAAATGTGTCAGTGTATTGTCTTCGTTTACATTCTGATGCACATGTTTTGCTTTGGACAGCGACAATTAGAAAAAAATATATGTTTCTTTATTTTTGTTGATTTTTTTTTCCACATCATTTTAACACGGCAGTTGTTCTTCATATCCTGTGAAAGTTCCATAATGAGTGGACCAATAGAAACACACAACAAGAGTGTATCATTATTGTCTATTCTGATTCTGTATTTAGTGTAAATTGTACAGACGTATAGCATTTAAATGAGCCTTTTGGCCATTTAAACATCATACATTGACTGCACTATGAACATATATGTTCAATATGAATATCATGTTTTACTTTTTTCAAATTATCAACAATATTTGTCACATGTAAAATTATTTGAACATGGTTTTAAACACATTTTTTGTGGTCTAAAAAAAATAATTGATGACCAACAGCCACCTAGCAGCTGCCACTTTGGCCCACTGGGGGGTTGAAAACCACTGGTCTATATAATAGGCTATTTCCTGGACAGAAGAATGTTGAGAGTGATAGACAGACACACTCATGTTGGACATGAATAGAGAAGAAAAGCTGAGACAGGCTTGATCTCAAAACTGGAGGCGTTCTTCCCGCAAGAGCCAGTAGCGTGTGCGGCTAAGCTGGTATTAGACAAAAGCTTTCCTAAGGGACACTGAGCCAGACGCCCATGGTGGACACATTAGACTGGAAGAGGACTAAGTGAACAAGAGGCTCAACAATACTCAACAGTGGGCGAGAGACAGACTGAGTGAGAGTTGTTGTTTTTTTTTTTATAACAATAATTAACAAATTATTATAACTGTTCTAGCATAATTGCTAAAATGATTTAATGATCAGTCTTGATTATAAATTGATTACATTCTGTTCACGGCCACGCCGTGCTTGAAACACAATCAGAGTTTCAGTTGAATTGAGTTGTTTTGGAACCGGAAGGTTAAATTAGCCATGACACAATATATTCAATGAGCAAATTACTGGAATAATAGAGGAATTACACCAAATCCAGTTAATGCAATCAGTCAGCTTCCCCTGCTAAACACTACTGATCTAAATCCTTTTCATTAGCTTAATTAGAGGACCTCGCACTCTGCATTATTCACTCTCGCTCTCCATGGCCAATTTTCCCCATTTCCCTTTGTCCTTCTTTCATATGCAAAGCATTTTTTATTTATTTCTGAGCATGATAAACAGACCGTGTATTGCATTCATTTCCTTTCCTCTGCCTACTTTCCTTTTCATTCCCCCATAGCTTACCTCCCATTCCCTGTGGAGGCTGGAGTTAATTGCCCGCTCAGAGTGGCTTAACCTGCTGACCTCTCACCTGACCCTTTAGTACCTGACCTTCAGACAGAGACGCTAGCTTAATTAGCGCCACACAGCAAGGGCTGTGACCTTGACAATCTGCTGAGCCTGTGCTCATCGGAAATCGCTCAACTCTACCTAAACCTCGCTCGCAGAGTGTATGGCCTTTAACTATATTAAGCTTTCTCACAATGCCGTTGCTAGATGGGGTTATTTATTTATTTGATTCTGGTAAAAAAAGTTAAAACCAAGTAAATCTACTGAAATAGTGGTAGGAATCTCTTTAGGCAGCTTAGTGAACAGTATTGTAATTAGATTGGTTGCATGTTCCTTCCTTTGGATTACAGCTTGGAGTCTGGATGGCTGGAGCAGACTCCCAACATGTGCTGTCTGTTTTCACCACTTCAGTGCCTTTTTTTAATACTTGATTTCTGGCTTTCTGCGAATGTTAATGAAATTCAGAGCCAGATTTAATGGGTGGTGTTCGAGAGATCTTTTCTAGTGTGCTGTTGCTCAGTAAGACGCAAAGTATTGATTGAGAAGTCATAAAATCGTTGAAATGATGTACGATTTCCACACCTCACTGAAGGCACATTGTTAATACTTGAACTCAACAGCAAAACACTTGCACCCCTCTGTACCCAGTATTACAATTAAGGTTTATTTATTTATATAGCACCTTTTACAACAGAGGTTGTCACAAAGCAGCTTTACAGAAAAAAAATCAGACTTCAACGAGCAAGCCAGAGGCAGCTGTGGCAAGAACAAATTCCCTCAGATTAAGAGGAAGGAACCTTAAGAGGAACCAGACTCAAAAAAGGGGAACCTATCCTACTCTGTTCCACACTAGACAGCAAAACAAGTACAAATACAATAAGAATAGAATTGACTACTTTGTACATAAATGAACATGAGACGAAAAGAAATGAGGAAAGGACTGAGAAGAGCAGCAGAAGGAAAAATCTTTGTTTAAGTAAGCAGATGGAATCTTTGAAGGTGCCAGAGGTATGCAGGTGAGTAGCAGGAAGCTCCATGATAGGAAAACTGGTCCAGAATGCAGGCAAACAGATCACAGGATGGGCAGCCGTTCAACAACACACCATATGGGATAAGCAGTTGTTGAGTAAAGTGTTCCTGATGAAGTGCTTAGGGAGTGTATGTCACAATGACATACGCTGTTATAATCTTGTGGTGGCGAGATAGCTGCACATTCTAGAGCCAGGCGCTGCAGCCAATCCTTATTGGCTAGAAGCTCCACTGACTCCCATGTAGCCACAGAGTGCAGTAAATACAGCACATAGCTTATTAATGTGTGTAGTGCTTAGGACGGCTATTTCCTGATGTGAAATTCAATTATGTTTTCTTTGAACCAGTGTTATAGTGGTGGGCTTCAGCTGGTTGTGGGCTCTAAGGGTCTAAAATTGCATTAAATATCATAATAATACGGCCTGACTCAGTTGTTTCCTGACTAATGTGGAAAAATGACAAACAGTCCAATGTGTGGTAACATCAGCAGAACCAGTGACTAATGTTACCACACATTGGACTGTCCCAGTCGAAAATAAATGTTGTTTTGAATGACGACACAACAAAACCCAACATTTAATGACTTTCAGCACTGGATCCGTGTCGCTCATCTTCTGAGTAACACCAAAAAGCTGTCAGCAAAAAGCAATCGCTCTAATGTGCTAATGGTCTTCTCCCCTTACTTTTGGTGCTGTTACTATCCAAGTCACAAACATTATAAATCCACTACAAGATGCTAAAACACATCTATTACATTTTGCCAGACCACATTGAGGGCTAGTCTAATAGAGGCATTTTTGCCTATTTTACTTACTGAATGACTGATTTAATTCTATTAAAATTAGTCAAGTACAGCAAGCTAGAATGTAAACCTATTTGGAACCTAGGATGAGCTTGAAGACACATCACTTTCTATGTGTGAAATCTGCACTATGCAACCAATGTGCACTAGAGTTTATTCAGTAAAGCTGTTAACATTACTAAAATAATCAGGACGTAGAACAAGGTATAGCCTATAGCAGGGGTATTTAATTAGAGTTTAGTAAGGTCCAGTTAGAGGAGATTTCCTCAGGCCAAGGTCCGTACAGTCATTATTTCTAACTTGTGTTATGATTCAGTGCCAAATCCTGTATACTGAAGTAGCCTAGAACCAGCATCTTATACTATCAGTAACTGAAACACAAACAAATTGCAAATACCGTTCAGTATATTTCAGTCTATTTACTGTTAAATGCTCCAAATAAAAGTTTTTTCCTCACTAAAAACAAGGGCTTCATACAGAAAAAAGTGGATCGTAAAGTGTTTATTTATAGAGAAAGTAAATAAAACGTGTGTCTTCTTGTTAACTCAGCTTCACAGATTGACATGTTGGTTTTACAGAGCGGTATTCTCCAAAACTAGACGAGCAGGTCCATTCCAGAACCGTTCCTGTTAAACAGTCAGTCATCACTGTTGACTTTTCTGTTTTTAGAGCTCGTTATTCTTTCTGACTCACTTTAGTCTCTGGCTGCTGCTTCTCTCTTCTTACCTCGCCTGTGTGCGCGCTGCACGCCCCAATCTGCACAGATCTGATTGGCTAAGGAGCCTTCGGTGATGTTACAGCGCACACGATTGGTCTCTGAATTCACTGCGCCGTAAAGCCTGTATACCGTAAATACAAGAAAAGCTCCACCGCTTAAAATAAATACAGTCAAAATTTAATCTTTCTTTATAGTTTATCAGTTTGGGTCCGCACTGGACAATGTCTGGGTCCGGATCCGGACCGTGGTCCACCTATTAGTGACCCCTGGCCTATAATTTAATTGTGCTATAAATTATGGTCCATCAAAACTTAAACAATGTCCCCAAAGGTCCTCCAGCGTCTTGAAATATCACTTTTACTACACATCATTACACATAACAGCATTATTGTGATTGGCTGTGATTTGAGGATAGGGTAGCTAATTCAAAGTAGGCGTGTCCAAATCGAAAGTTTACAGTGAGTGGACACCTTGTTTAAAAGCTCCAGCAGCACTGCTGTGTCTGATCCACACATACCAGCACAACTTCAGTGACATTGCAGTGCTGAGAATGATCCAACACCCAAATATTACATGCTCTGTGGTGGTCCTGTGGGCATGCTGAAGTTTTAGAACTATAAAGTGCCCCCATATACGGTACCCTTCAGGGACTGAAACTCCACACGGAGTGTGGATACAAGAAGGTGCATCTAAGGATGTGGCTGGTGATATTTTAATAGTATTGGACATGTACAGCGATTTAAGGCATACAAGTCTTAACAGTCAGGATTCCCCTCCAGTTAACTTGTACCTATAGCTTGTACCTATTATAGCTTGTACCTATTATAGCTTGTACCTATTACAGCTAGCACGGATGAAGTTTTTAGGTGCGACATTTAAGATGGACTGGAGTATGTGACTAAAGAGCTGGTGAATACAAAGCTACCTTCAGCCTCTTAAAAAAGAGAAACCGATTACATCTTAAGAACCGAAAGAGAACCTTAGTTATGTCTCTAATAGTTATGACTTCTAATAAGAACAAGATATGTTTTGGACACTACCCTTACAAAAAAGAAGTTTATTCAAGTGTACCATTAGTATACTTCTTTTAAACTAAAAGGAAGTGAGTATGCTTTCAGTTTACTCTTTATGTACTTCTCAGTGATATACTAAATCCAGTTATACTTAAGTATACATGGGTTATACTGACAAGTATAGAACAGTATAAGTATATTTGGCCTTAACTTGTACTTAATCTTTTGATTGAGATAGTAGAAGTAAGTATTCTTGCTCTGCACAAAAACACATCCAGTAGAATATTTATTTAAAATTTGATTTATAAAGATTTATAAAGATACAAATATGTTTCTTAATCTGAGTGTGTCTTGTTTATTTTACATGTGTCCACTGGTGAGTAAGTAAACGTTGTTAAAATTCTATTTTAAGTAGAACAAACCCTTAAACCTAGTCATATACTTTAAAGTACAACAATAATATGAGCAGTAAATTATAAGTATTAAGTTCACTTAAAGAAAATGTACAAGCTAGTAAACTAACAGTAAAACCCTTAAGTTTACTTTTAGTGTAATTGCAGTACAAAAGATGTAAACTAGTTGTATACTTGGTTTATTACTCTTACACTTAAAGTGTACTTAAAAGTATACTTTTAAAAACTAGAAAAAAAAATATTAAAATAGTACATATACAAGTGTACTACTAGTACAATGACTTAAGTATAGTAACTGCATAAAGTATACTTAATAAAATTAACTTTAAGTATACTTATTTTCTGTAAGAGTACCTCACCATTATAATTAATAATGCCAGAGACGTCAATATATGCTATGCAGCTGATGGCGGTCTGGCAAAAACCAGGCCTGCCTATTCTTGTTTCTTTTCAAACACTATACTTTTGAACTCTGCTCTTGACATTTTGACCACTGAAAAACAAAAGTAAACAAAAAAAGGCACTATTCCCAGCACACCCACCTCTTTTCTCACCAACACCACTTGAACATGTCATGTCGCACCTGTGAGCTGAAAAGTTTAACATGTGATGAAGTGGTATCACTGCAGTTTGAACCCCAATGCTCTGACTTTCTTAAAGCTGCACTTCACATCACTTATACTTATACTCTAATAACTATAATAATAAAATATAGCGTTGCGAGAGATGCAGCTAATGTCTTCTTGACATCATCTGGCAGAAAGTATAAAATACTGAAGCTGAAAATTTATTCTGTGCATGTGGGTGGGATGTCCATTCAGTGGCTTGAGGCCACAGAGCTACTATGTTTAGTATTAAACCTATATACCTGTCCAACATCCACAATTCTAGACAACCTGACTTATAATCAGAGTTGAGGAGTGAAGTCAGAAGGACTGCAACCCTGTCCCACATGGTGAACAGTTAGCTCCCATTGTTCTGAAGCAAAGTGTCCCAAAGTCTGAATATCAGTGTGTAACATTAGGATTTGTTATTACTAAAACACACATGTTCTGCAATTAATTAAGCGTTTGTTTGCTGTAATACATACATTACTGTTCAAATTTGTTTGCTAGTTGCACACTGTCTAGGGTTTCTTGAGTTAGGCTCACTAGCAATACAATCATTATACATACAGAGGTTACCTTTACATGTGGTAAAGTTTTAGCAGTGTTATGATTGGTTTAGTAGTAACTAAATTGAATGGTTGATATTTTTTTAATTAAAAAAGAAAACCTAATTAAGGTAAAAGGTCAATCAAAGCTGAAGGACATCAGTCTAAAGTCCAAGTCAGTTAAATGTCTGAAATGTATTTGGACCAATTTGTTAGAATGATGCATGTTACTCATATATTTAGTAGCTGGTGCAATAAGTAATTCTGCTGAACTTGTATTGCATTTTAAATGAATGTGATCTGTAAGTGACTAAAATTACCTTTTTCCCTTTAAACCCAAAATATAGGCTACTGTGTTTACACAGCAGGTAAAGTGAACCAACTCTAATCTTCTTCAGATACTGTTCATGGTATCTTTAGCTTCTGAACTGACCAGCATGTGCAAAAGAACAATGCTTCATGTGGAGCACTCATTTAGAGATGAACAGTCATGACCACCGACAAATGCAGATTCACTCCTGGATTTTTCAGGTGTATCTTTTTCAGCATCACAGAAGCAATCATATGGTTCCAATGTCTGACAACTGGGCTCAACACCCAAAATGTGCTGTAGAAAGAGCATGATTTGACCACAGTCAATACTTTGATACATTTCCTTCGGGATCAATAAAGTATCTATCTATCTATCTGTCTGTCTGTCTGTCTATCTGTCTATCTATCTATCTGTCTGTCTGTCTGTCTGTCTGTCTGTCTGTCTGTCTGTCTATCTATCTATCTATCTATCTATCTATCTAGATAATGTCCTTGGTTTCTTTGAAGTTCACTTTCTGACTTAATTGTTCTTTGACACTGCAGCCTCCTGCTGTTTTGCCTGTGTTTGGCCATTTCTTTCAAGAGTGATTGAGATATTCCTACCAGTCTAGTTCATAAACAATCGTCATTCCAAATGCTTGATGTCCCAGTAGCTAGAAGTTATGACATGCAGTTGGACAGACATAAAAATTAAGAAAGTGTTCTAAATCAGAACTGAATGTCAGATTCAGTGTGTTTATTCATACTGCCTGTAGTCATGTATGAAGAAAAACATTGGATTTGGGTTGTTTTTAGCATGTCGTTCTTGAACCAATTATAGCTTGCATAGCTGAAGTTTTTAGATTTCTTTAAAACTTACAAGAATTTATCAGCTATTACGTTGAATAGAAAGCAAATTAAGTAAATTACAGACTAACCAAATATTACAAGCTGTTTTACCTCTTTTCCTTTAAACGCTGCATTTACTGCAGGGCGACCTTCAGGTTTGTCCTTCAGTCTGAATGTTTTTATATATTTAAAGGCTTGTTATTTGAAGCCATGTTGAACCTGACAGGTTTCGAATAAGCGCTTACTTTTGTACAATGCAGTGCCTGAAGCTAATAACAAGACTAAACTAAAATTCTCTGTTTATGTTTAAATGCTACACCCAAGTCTCCTGAATCGGCTTGTAAACATCTCTGATTACTACGACTACACCATTCAATGAGTAGAATGATTGAAAAATACTTCATCAGTCACTAGTAAGCTTCTTAAAACTGATACTAGATCCACTGGATATGGTTCTTTTCTCCATACTTCTTTATGCAACTAATTCCAGAGTTGTTAGTCGTATTAATATTCAAAGTTACCTGAGGATCACTGTTATACCTCAAGCTACCCGGAGCAGATTAAACACCTGGAGAACTGGTGCCAGGATAGCAGTCTCCTCCTGTATGTCAGCAAAAGCTAATAGTGAACTGCGGGATAGGAGCTACTACCCTGCTGGATTAACAGAGCATCACCTGAGATGAGGTTTAAGGGATTGCCTACCAAGGTGCTGTGGAACATCACAGCCTGGGGTGGGAACAACACCAGGCAGGACAGAGGGGTTCTACAGAGAATGGACCAAATGGATTGCTTTCCCACAAGCAATGCTGAACCAAGGTCAGGAAGATTGTGAAGGAATCCCCCATGCAAACAACAGACTCTTCTCTCTGTTGAGATCAGGGAAGCACTTTCAGTCCCTGAAGGCTAACACAGAGAGGATAAGGGGGAGCTTCTTCCCGCAGGCCATATGGGCTCTGAACCAAGGCAGCAACAAGCACCCCCTCAAGCACCTCCCCTCACACAGACACATAGGACTTCTGCCATATATATATATATATATATATATATATATATATATATATATATATATATATATATATATATATATATATATATATATATATATAAAGCATATTTTATTTTTAAGGACTACTGGAATAGGTTTACATGTGGCTTTATAACATTGTAGATCGTTTATATGGACAAATGGACAAGAACATATAACACACTACAGGAAAAAACATAAGCATAATAGTTCCCCTTTAATCACATTTTTTTGTAATCTATTCACAATAGAGGAATACATGAGGGCTTCTAAAAAAAAAAAACAAACAAACAAAAAAACATATCTTCTATAAAACCTCAGAGGACATGTGTAGGTTAAGTTGTTGGTTTTAAATAGACCTCTGGTTCCTATCACCACAACAGTAATGAAAACCGAGATAGTATGGTTATTTGCAAATCAATCATTTTGCCCCAAGCCAATATGAATGACTTTGTTTACATCTCATCCACAGAATTATCCAGGCATGTTGAACAGTTGATGAAATTCACCTTATAGGCGCTTACTAGGTACGTGGACCCACATGGAAAGCTGTTTTGTGACAGCGTCTCCTGTCCAGGTTCATACAATGTAGAAGTTCGGTAGACTTTATGAAGGCTCCTTACTCTCACACATATTATTGTCGTCCCAAGAAAAACAAGCATCTCCAAAATGCCAGCTTTACAGGAGAGGGCAGCAACATACATTACTTTCAATGAAGGACAATGGAACTGAATTTTTTCCAAGCTATTCTGGAGCTTTTTCATTGTTCCAATCATCATGAAATGTTGTAACAATGTAAAAGAGAACTATAGAACACACATTATGTAGAAAACCAAAAATCGCAAAAAAATTAGATTTCTTGGGACAGCGACAACGTCTTTACTGAAGCCGATGTTCATTTCTTGAAAGATTCAAACTAAAAGTGAGCATTCTATGGCTTCACTCCATTACTCATTTATTAAAGAGTGTTGAATAAAGTTACAAGCAAAACAGGCATCCTAGGACCATGTATAAATTAAATAGTCCAACTAATGAGTACATCTAGTTGTTGTTGGTAAAGGCTTGCGTGATGCTCATTCTGCTCCTGCCTGGGATTCCAGACGTTAAATGTCACATCTTGTGCACACTGAAGCACGGATTGTGTTTTCAGGTTGCGTTTATATAATTTTCTGGAGTTGCAGGTCAGCATCCGTCAGCTTTGCCGCTATAGGCCGGCTTGCTAGGGCAATCACAATTTCTGGCTGGCTAAGCTTCCCTTACACTTGCCTGATAATTTGATTTTGAGGTAAATGACGATGCAGTGACTACACGGTCATGGTCAGGTTAGAGACCCAGGCATGCACACATGTACGCACACACATAGACAGAAGCACAGCCAGTCATTGTTTTTCCAGGTGAGCTACCATCCTGCAATAAGCTCTGCTTGACATTTAACAGCTGTTCTCTTGTGGATTTTGACTGAATGATTCTGCCATGCTCATCTCCATAGCACCCAGTGTCCGGCCTATAAAATAGGCATGCATAATTACACTTTTACCTTACGCACGGGTGCATTCGAGCACGGGCTTGTACTGCATGAGCCTTTTGCACACTTTAGCAGGACAGCACTGGTGCTCTTAATGGCAATTGAGCTAATTAGAGCCACTGGAATATGATGTTTTTACTCCAGTGATGTTCACGTGTCACTTCACATGAATCTCAGTTTCAATATTAGATGCGTCGCCAGGCTCAACATTATATGGCACTTTATAAAAGGGCAAAACAACCGTAAACACTTGGTTAGATCATTTTTTTAATATATACTAGCTAACAAAATGACTAATCCTAATTTTCACCTACATTAGCTAAAAAGCTGAAGGTACTCTACATGAATAAACACTTTACACTTGCAATTCAAATCATTCAAACCTCCATTGCAATTTAGGTTTATTAGCAAAATGTGCAAACGTTCAGCTGTTTGCAATAATTCAATCAAAAAAGAACAATAAAACTGCCTCAACACAACTAATAGAACAAGTGTGTTCTTCAAATTTAACACAATATGCCACGTTTAATGACGACTGTAGTCTTGGAATTATTTGACATCTCTAATAGTCATATTTGCAAATTTGGTGTTGTCTGAAACACACCAGATTCAACTAATCAAGGGATTCTTTAATTGCTTGAGATAAAACAATAACATTTTTGGACTGGCTAAGAGTTTGATGACTGACATTTGATCAAAGGTGTCAAAAGTATTCACATTCATTACTCAGGTAAAAGTATAGATACTAGGGTTAAAAAATACTTCTGTAGAAGTTGAAGTATTAACTCAAGCTTTTTATTCCAGTAAAAGTGAAAAAGTACTGCTTTCAAAACTACTTAAAGTATAAAAGTAAAATATAGTGCACTGGCCCACCTCCCCAAAAAAGATCATTCTTCTAAAAGCCATAGTGACTATAATGTTATATTAAAATGTTAATGGTGATAAGTTTGGGATGCGCTAAGCTTCCTGTTTCAGCCGCATATACACCCATTGAAAATGAATGTATTTCAGTACAATGTAAATATATTAAAGAAGCATATCTGTGTACTACTGAACATTAACATGTGTTTCATGGAGCAGAAGATATGATGACTAGTTGTCTATAAGTATTGTAATGGTGCAAAAAGTCAAACTTCAAAGGCATGTTATCAATAACCTTTACTGAAATGTAAATGTACAGGAGTAGAAAGTACAGATAATGGAGTGTAAATGTAAGGAGTAGAAGTAAAAAGTCATCTGAAAAATAATTACTCCAGTAAAGTATAAATAACCAAAATTACTAATTATGTAAGATAAAGTGTACTTCGTTATTTGACACCTCTGCATTTGATTGCATGTTAGAAAATTGGCAAGGTCAAGACGGTTGTCCAAAAAAGTTAAGGGAAGCTCAATGCCCAGTACAAACAAAGAAAATGATACAAAAAATATGTCCCTAGAGATACTGTTGCAAGTTTGCAAGTTTGAAATAAAAAAATACAGTGATCTTAAGCATTGTTTGAGTCCACCAAGGCTTGGTTTCAAAAGAAGTCAT
Organism: Megaleporinus macrocephalus; assembly: GCA_021613375.1. Lineage (NCBI taxonomy): Eukaryota > Metazoa > Chordata > Actinopteri > Characiformes > Anostomidae > Megaleporinus > Megaleporinus macrocephalus. Next base: position 24,468,048 of record CM038727.1, on the reverse strand, counting down.
GGAAGATTCTAGACTGGCCGCCACAATCACCTGGTGGGATTTGAAGATGGTGGTTACAACGTGCAAACCCACAAATATTAGTGAACTAGATGCATTTTCAGAAGGTCATAAAAAAATGGTGCTCTTCTAAATACTAAAGACATCTATCACGTAGGGGTGAAAAATTCTGAGACTGCAGTCGTCATCTTGTTTGTAACTGAATGTTTGTAAATTTGCTAATTTAAAATGGGAGTTGAATTGTTTTGACTGCAACTGTACATTTCCCCAACACAGAAATCTGTACTCATTCAGTCAAAGAGCATTTATGAGGTCAGCCGCTGACGTTGGACAAGAAGTCCTGACTTGCAATTGATGTCATCCCAAAGATGTTCAGTGTTGTTGAGAGCTCTGTGTCAACCACTGGAGTTCCTCCACACCTAATTCATCAAACCAAGTCCTTGTCACTTTGTGTACAAGGTTACAGTTATGCTGGAATAGCAAACATCTTCCTCAAACTGTTGTTAGCATCTATATTTTGTCTTTGTATGTTCACTGGAACTAAGGGACCACTAAGTCCAAACCCTGAAAAACAGCCCCAGAGCATTATTCCTCCTCTATCAAACTTTACTGTTGGCATTATGCAGTCCAATAGGCAGCATTTTCCTGGTACCTACCAAACTCAGATTCATCCACCAGACTTCCAGATAGTGAAGGACGGTTCATCACTTCTGACAACACATCTCCACTGATCCAGAGTCCGGTGGCTGTGTCCTTACACCACTTCTGCCGTCGCTGGGCATTGCACATTTTGAGCCGAGGCTTGTGTGCACCTGCTTGACTCCTGTTTGGAAACCCACTTCATAAAGCTCCCAAGCTCCTGATGTTACTTCCACTGGTAATTAAAAGCCACTGAGCTCTTCAGTATAACACTCTACTGCTGATATTTGTCTATGAAGACTGCAAGCTTATGTGCTTGATTTTGTCCACTATGGGTGTGCCAAACCCCAATAACCAATCATTTGTAAAATAGGCTGCTTTGCTTTAAATTGGGTAGTCATTCCTTTAAAGGCTGCATACACTGGATGTAGCACTTAGCTTCTTCCTTTAGACTGAAGGCTTTTCTATAGAGAAAATCTTATTATTTAAAGCTGTATGAAAAGCTGCCGAGGGCTTTAAGGAGAATGCCAGAACAGTAACTACTACTGTTTACTTTTCCTGGTTCTACCTCCAGGTTGTGGCCGCAGCAGCTCAGGAAAGTCACAGTTCCGAATCAAATATTTTTTATGGAATGGGAATGATTTTTTTTGAAGGTAGTATAAAAGAACTCTTTGATATAAATGGATAAATAGGAAGTGGCCAGGCTCTCAGTTCTTGGGCAACTTGGTTCTTGGTCAAAGTACTCAAATGTAAATTATTTCTAATAATGTTAGTTATATGCATGTGAAGGGCCACATTGTTTCAGGAAGTAATAGAGGATTTATAATACCAGCTGCTATAATACTGTTAGATACTAGAGCTTAAATTAACATCATAGCCTACACCACTAGCTACTGTAACATATCTGAAATGACCCTTTGCCAATAACATTTTTCCCACTATTGTACTTTCCATAAAGGGGAGTCATGTTTGTGTGGTGCTGATGTGTAGATATGACAATCTGAGAGCCCAACCACAGAGAGCCCATTAGTATAATTGATTTTCCTCTGCTTTTGTATTAACCTTCTTTCATTAACCCATAACCTATACAGGGGATCTAAACTATTTTATTTGTATTGATTGTTAGGGCTGAGTGAGTGTGCACTGTAGCTCCAGCCATACACTAATCCATATGGAACATTCACATTAGATTAGCACCTTGTTTGGGGGCGGGGGGGCTTTATTGCATTTTTATGTGCATGAAGATTAGAAGTGATTCACACATTTATGGATTCGCTGATGTGTTGGAAATTAATGTGTGTGCTCCTCAAGAAAACAGCTGTACACTTGAAAACTCTATAACCCTTGAATTAAGCTCTACCATTTGAACGTAAATACACTCTTGTGCATATGCCCTGTATGTTTTTATATAACAGCTAGTTTGACATTAATGCTTAGATTTTTTATGTCTAGGTAATAAACATGTTAATTGTGAGGTGTTTGATCGGCTGTCTCTCTTTGCTCAGGAGACGTCACATCACATCCTGTAAGCATTAGATCATTACGAATCGAAATATTAATTCACTTGGACACTTCTTATAGCTGAATCAGCTTCGGTACTTAAATTTTGACAGGTATTGACCTGTTGGAAAGCAAGACACGTTACAAATATATATATAATTTAATTGTTTGATTAAATAATCAACATCATGCAGAAACGTCTGGAAATACACGAAATATAACTAGACAAAGTTTGGTTAAATTTTAAACAAACTATGATTTAATTATAAAACTGTCATTTTAATACATATTACCACATGTCAAGAACAGGCAGTGCGGTGTCTATGTTTCTATATGGTAGCATGTGTTCATTGTTTCTTTGTGTTTATCTCTTATTCTGAAGATTAGTGTAGCCACTGTGTCCTCTAGGAGCAATATGTAAAATGTTTAGCTTAAATGATCTCTATGTATCGCAATGCAGAGATATCTACTAAAGTTAGCATGTCTATTAGCTGGCCCCAGCCCATCCTGTCTCGTAATACTTCAAGGGGTGATAGTCGGTCGCAGTAGCGATGAGTCTGTATATCAATCAGTCTAACATAAGAAAATTAAGCACTGCTTTAACAGCGTTCTAACCTCTGATCAATCATATTAAAGGTGCCATTCAAATGATTTAAGGACAGGTGGCCAAAGAAAAGTAGAGCAAATGAATCATGGCTAAAGCTCTTGGCAAGTAACCACTGCCACCTGCTCTCCAGCAAGAAACCACGTTCAGCAGCAAACAAGGCGGACAAAAAAGGCGGTGTTGCTTTCCACTGCTGGAGATGCTTTTAGTGTGTAAAGGGATTAAGTTTGACGTTAAAGCTGTAATATTTCTTCTAGATTGGTAAGAATTGAAGAGAGTGATGAAGGGAATGTGATTATTTTGGTAATATATATCCCCATCTTATTGGCAGTATGAATTCAACAGGTTGCTTCTGTTGTAGCTTGTTTTTTTGCAGTCAAAATAAAGAGGGAGACCAGTTTAGAGTATATGTTTATTCTTAAAGATACTGCCGTACAGACATGATCTGAGAAGAAAACGTCTCAACTCAACCAGCAAACACACCCTATTTAAGTCCATCTGACGACAAGTCCAACTGGCCTTTATAACACTGGTTTGGGGCAGGTTCCTGGCGTAAAACATAGGGTCTGCTGAGCCAAAACTCATGAAAACTCAACTTTGTGCGATGACCATCTGTGTCTGAATAGACTCACTTTAACAGATGGGCATGGTATGTAAGAAATATTTACAACACTTATCTATATGTTAATAGTGATGATTTTTATTGTGTGCTAACTATCTTTCTGCTATCTGATAAATGACTACAAACCTTGATGCACAGGAGCAACCTTGCATGCAACCTCTAGCATTTTGTACAAAGATTTTTTTTTTATATAATGGGAGAAACAGGAATTGACCAGGCTCTTAGTTCTTGGGCAACATGGTTCTTGGTTAAAGTACTCAAATTTTGAGTATATTATGTGTGTCTAATAATATTAGTTTTTATGCATGTGAAGGCCTACAGTATTTTGGGAAGTTATAGAGGATTTTATAGATGAAGGTTACCTGCTTCTGCTTATACAGTATAATACTCCCAGATAATACTGCTTATATTAACATCATAGCCTACACCAGTAGGTACAATAGCATGTCCAAAATTATAACTTAACATTTTTTCCCCAATTGCATTTGCCATACAGGGCAGGAATTTCCCCCTGTTGTTTGCAGAATGAAACATTAAGGGGCAATTAAACACATTTTGTTTTTTGCTAATCAAGCTTAATAGCATTCGAACAAGATTTAATAACTGTTAACACAAATATACATCTCTGTTACAGATTGTAAACAACTTAAGCTGGAGTGCAAACATTACAACTTAATCAATATTTTTCGAATTAGGAGCCAATTGTAACGATTGTATGAAAATTCTGGTAAATAGATGTAGTACAGTTGTACATTTGTTAGCTAGATAAACATTCAGACCTGAATACACAGAAATATTCGTATCAGAATAAGTAGTGAAGAGAGTGTGTGGCAAATGTGGTAAATGTATCAGAATGTTAAAACAGTATGTTTATCAACTTTTTTTATTTTAACTCGCAAAAAAATTAATTGTCTTGAAAAGATATTGTATAGTTGTCTCCTTGCATTCTCTGACAGCCTTAGTTTTGTTACAGCTTCCATTTCTCAGTGTGTTATTTACATGCTTTAATATGATGCTATGTTGTAGACTGGAAGACATTGATGGAAATGAATATGGGTGATTTCTCAATTATAGTTAAAGATCTGCACAAGTTGGGTTCACCTGCAGGTCCCGCATGATCTGCTAATTAATTTGTGTGCAGAATTCATCTCGTGGCAGCTCAGTCATTCCGTGTGAACAGCCAACAGGCTATATATATATATATAAATGGACAGGTATTATGGCTGGATGGGCTGGAAAGGCTTGGACAACGATTGGCTGCTTGTAGTTCTCACAGTCGGCAAAACACATGAAGCTATAGAATACCTGTAAACGTTACTGATACGGGTGGTTGAAGAAGCCAAAAGTGGTGCTAGGTTTTGTGGGCAGGACAGGGCAAGAGCCACTCTAGCGCTTGCAAATGCAAGTGGACCTGACTAGTAGTTAAATCGGATGGGTGCAAGCATTAACAATAAGGGGATTATGGTGTGGCATTTATGTTTCCGCTGGCTTTAGAAATGCATATTTTAAAGTACATGTTAAACACAAGTATCCTTCACAACAGCATGTTTCTCATTCATTTCTTAAAATACTTATTGCTTTCAATAATTACTTATTAAAACCTATCTACAGAACTTAGAAACCAGCTTTTGTGCCTGTCCCAGTCCACACTTTACCTTGAAAGATAATTAATAATGTACTTCAAAATGATTAATTTTGCCCTAATGTATGAATCAACCTAACTGCTTAAAACATGTATTTTTTTAACAAGGCATTCATAGTTGGTTTGAAAAAATATATATACACACATTTTAATCATGTCCCTCAATGTTCACCCTTAACTCCCTTATGAAATAGCTGGAATATTTCACATTTAAGTCACATATTTAACAGGAGTTGAAAACCCTCAGTCTCCCCAAGAACAACAAAAGTATGATGGTATTTTAACTGTGTGATAATTAATCAAAAATGCTTACAAGATACTTTTTTGGGTGAAACTTGAGAACTGTTTGTGTGGCTGCTGTCAAACCTCACAGATGATATTGCAATGGCAGTACAAGAAGATGACCAAAGTCATTACCCCGCTGGACCCTACACACACTGGCCACTTTAGTAGGTACCATCTTTCTACACTTTGTAATTCTACAACTACAGATCAGTCCATCTGTTTTGTTGTATAATTTGCTAGCCCTCCCTTCCTTTGTCACATTCATCAATAGTCAGGAACCCCACAGGACCACCACTGAGCATCTATTATTTGTGTGGTGGATCATTCTCAGAACTGCATTCCTTGCAAGCTAATTAACAAGGGCTTTTTCACACTTTCCCTTGTTGCACACAATCCTATTGAGTGTAGCATCTGCACACCTAATTTACCCCTTGAAGTTGGCACCCCGGTCACCAAGACAATCCAGCTGTGCAAGGCTTCCCGCCAGACGAGAGATTCCCAATGGGACGACTCAAATTCCCCACCCGCTTCATCTGGAGTTTCGGAATTCCCAGTGTATGGCGGGGGATAATTATAAAACCTGGCCGCTAAGGGATTTCGCTGCTTGGACCCCAAATGCCTGCATGACAATCCAAGTGGAAAATGGCCCGTTTTTTCCTGGAATGGCTTTTTTTTTACTCCATGAAATGCAGACATGAGACTTGTTTCACCCAGAAACTGTGCTGGTTTCTAGGCCCGGCGGTTCATGTTTAATGCATGCTGGAGCTTGTTCTGGAAGGGTAGTGTGTTCTCTGCATGCACACACTAAATACTGATGCAAACCTGCAACTGATTAATTTGCCCAGAATGGGTCAAAGACTAGGACTAGGTTCAGACAGCCAAACGTTCAGCTAAATTTAGACTATCTGGACAAAATCAAACACAACACAATTTGTTTGTGCTAATTATCTCCAGAACAGATTTGGTTTTACACCTGAATTGGATTGGTTTAAAGACAAAAGCTTCTCTCAAAAGTACTGCAAAACCTTTTAAACAAACAATGCATCAGGCATCATTTCATGTAATAATATTTTGTGATGGCAGTAAATGCTATACACTTCAGATGTCTGGCTGCTGTTATGACCATTGTAAACAAGTCTGACTCTGGAACAAAGCATTTCAAATACAGAGTTGTAAGACAGTGGTGTACAACAACAGTGTTCTGCTGCGTCTGATCTACTTGTGTAAGCACAACACATGGCACTGCCACGTCAGTGCAGTACCAAGAATGATCCATCACCCAAATGATACTGGCTCTGTGGGCTTGTGGGGGTCCTGACCATTGAAAAACAGGAGGAAAGGGGGCTAACAGAGTAGATAGATAGATCAATACTTTAATAAACACTCACATATACATACACACAGACACAAAAGGGAGAAGTGAGCACACTTGCCTGGAGCAGTGGGCAGCCCTACCACAGCACCCAGGGAGCAGTCAGGGGTAAGGTGTCCAGCGGGTTCATAGGATTGAACCGGCAACCTGCAGTCACGAGGTTGGTTCCCCAACCTCCAGCCCATGGCTGCCCAAACCAGGACTTCCTATGACATTGCAAGAGTATGCAGAGAAATGATGGAATACAGACTACAGATGGACTTTGCAACAAGTGACTATAAAGATCTGTGACGAAGCCAAACTCCACAGGTCAGTAGGGTGTGACGTGCCTTTTCTAATGAGTCCTGGATCATATTGCAAGCCATCAGGAAACCAGACATTCCAAACCTTTGCAAATTTGCATGAAATTTAGGCTTACGCTGAGCAGACTTGCCTAGACACTGGCCCTCGGTGGATAGCCAGGGAAATTTCGAGTGTCGTAACTCTGAAAATAAGAGTAGCCAGCTTTAAGCTTCATAAAATTATTGTGTTATGCCCCCTCTCAAAACACAGTTTTCTAGTATACTTCAGAAAACTGGAGATGATGACAGTCTACATCTGATCTTTGTAGAACTGTAGATCGGAGAAGAAATGTTAGAACTTCACAGGTTAGTACAGCATGATGTAAATCGCACTGCCAGCCATTGTTCACCTATTGTCTTTCTCTTTGAGGCATCCATGTTGTTAATAACAATCACATGACCAATGACTAGTAAACATAAGGCTTAAAGCACCAGCGCTGAGCAGCTGACAAGAAGAGATTGTTAAACCCCTAAGTTGGAGAACTACAAAGTGCACCTATATAGCAAGTGTTGCTGATCAAATGCATGGATGATGAAGCCTGCTGGCAAAATGACAGCAGACCCCATTTTCCTGGACATCAACTCTTTCAGCCACTGGTAAAAGACTCTGGGCCACCAAACCAGCCCAACAGCAGAAGCACTCTCACAAAGCACAGTAACCGTTTCTTATTTCTTATTGTCTTTGATTTTATGTTTCCTTTAGTTAAACACATACAACCTGGGTCTGGTTTGTTTAGTATGTTACATGCCGTACACGTGTGCTCCCACCAGAAGAAATGTACTGGTAACATACTTGGCGAAATAAAGAGATTCTGATTCTGAATGAGCGTAGACACAAGGAGGTGTACTTACGGAAGTGGCCGGTCAGTGTAAATTGTGTAATATGTATGAATCATTGGTGAACATGGCCTCTGCGTGCCTGTTTCTCACACTTTCCCTCTCACTGTCGGCCTTTCTCGTGTGAAAACCTCATGAATCAGAGGCACCAGTATACCTGTGGGAGATTGTTAGAGGCTCAACTGCTGCCACCGATGCCAGAGCGAGAGCGCGAGCGAGAGTGAGAGAAGGGGAGGGGAACTTGTCAGAAAATTGTTATTTGATATGTGTTTTTTGACTTGTAGATGGTGATTGCTCCGGGGTTGTTTCATTTGAAATCGCTTAGAAAGACGCCTGACAGTTGAATGTGGAAGGAACTGGGAGGGGGAAAAAAAAGAAAGAATTTTAGGTCTACAATTGTGTATGTTAGAGACAGAGAGAGAGAGTGAGAGAGCAAGAGAGATTAAAAATCTTTTAGTTTCTGCAACACAGGCTGAAGCTGGTGCATTGTGGGTAGGGTGCGCAAGACCTGACATTTCCTGTCATTTTGTGTCAGTTTCTGTGACATTAAGAGCCGTACTGCTGCTCTTTTATTCCCATAATTCAGAGCAATTTGAACATGTGCGCGCACACACTCCGAGGAAATAAGAAACAGCACACTTTTTACATCCATTCATAAATCGCATATTCACCAGGGCCCACACAGTGCAGTGCAAACGTTACACTACCCTTCATATATTGAATTTCCAATCAAACAGCCATTAAGATATTGATCTTGCAGGAGATGCTTTAGAGATTAGATGCAAGACAATCCACTTGGAGAAAGTAAAGAAAAAGCAAGTGGAAAAAGTTTCAGAACTAAAACATTATTAATGATTATTAGATGTAGACGTGGGCTTGTAGGCAACAGGGTGGTGTAGTGGTTAGCACTGTCGCCTAACAGCAAGATGATCTGGGTCTGCATAAGTTTAGACTTGGCTTACATAAATAAACTCAACCTGCCATTTAACTCTATGCGTGTCTGGTTTGTTTGCTGAGTTTGATTCCCGGTCCGGGTCGTTCTGTGTGGAGTGTGCATGTTCTCGACATGCTTGAGTGGGTTTCCTCCAGACACTCTGGTTTACTCCCACAGTCCAAAGACACACGTGTTTTAGGCTGATTGGTCACTCTAAATTGCCCATAGGTGTGAGAGTATGTGTTATCCTAAGCCAGAGGGTTGTGTCAGGAATGGCATCCAACGTAAAACACTAGTTCCGCAAATCTAGTATGCGAGTTGACTCACTGTGGCAACCCCTGTAGAAGGGGATAAGCCAGAAGAAGAAGATATAGACATGGGATTCTTAACAACCTGATAGACCAAAAAAAGACAATAGACCACCATCTCCAAAAGGTTTTTTGCTTTTGTGAGCACTGTGAGAAGACACCTCAACTATATGGGTTTGAAAGGATGTGTAGCTGGTAAACAGCCATCACTGAAGTTTAAGGAAAAAGACAATTTACCTTTCAAACAAAGAAGCTGCTTGTGTTCTCAAAACAATGTATTGGCCACCCCAGAGACCTGACCTCAATTGTATGTGTTTGGGATTACTTGGATCCTGACTGTGTTGACCTTGGATTGATCTTTTGGCTTCATCTCTGGTTTTCCCTATGGTTGCTGTGTTCTCCCGGTATTTGTTCCAGCTCAGCATTAGTTTAGACTTGGCTTGTGTTAAAAAAAAAAAACTCAACCTGCCACAAAACCCAGAACTTAATGATTTGTAAATACACTTCAAGCAAAAACGGTTTAGAGACAAGATATTTAGCATGTAACTTGTTCAACTTCTTTTCTTGTAATCAACAGGACTAGTTGGGTAATATTAGAAACATTATGAAAAACATCTTTATCTAGGAATGCAATCATGTTTGTGTATATAAAGAGCATTTAGGGAATACCTAGTACCATATAAGCATATATGGGGTAGGTCAAGGCTCACCACTTTGCCCCTATAATGTGCCAATAAAAAAATAAACAAAAAAATAATAATCCAGCTCTGTGCTTTGCATGACAGAGACCAGAAATGTCCAGCACTTGTGGCCTAATAAAATTGACTCATGCACAGTGAAGACATTTACATTAAGACAGTTCTCCAGGTCAAAGAACCACAATCCTGATTGCTACCAGTGTAAAGCTGAAAAGCCAAAGTCCGTCATAGTATAGGGGTGCTCATGGCATGGATAACTTGCATGTGATCACTGTCCAAAGTAAAACATCCATCTCCATTTTGGTAGAGTTTAATTTTTCTATATATTTTGAACAGCAGCTGGCCATTAAATACTGTAAAAGTTTCAAGATAAATGGACCAATAGAAATGCTCCAAAACCCCTTGGAATCTATACACTAACTTACTCTAAAGGTTAAGAAATGTTTTGGCCTCTCTTGCAAATGTACTATTATGGAGATACTTGTTTTTCTTTGGACAGCATCCATATCTGTGAAGACACCATTAATGCTGAAGGATATATGCACAGTGTTTCTCAACCCTGGTCCTTGAGGCCCACTGCCTGATACGTTTTAGTGTTTTTGCTGCTGCCAACAAACCTGATCCAACTAATCGTCTGATTAACAGCCTATTATTGGGTTCAAGTGGATGAGTTAAAGCAGGAAAAGCACTAAAAATCTGCAGGACCGTTGGCCTTCGGGATGTGGAGACTTCCATGAGGCTGGTATCATATTTCATACTGTTTATATTGAATTAGGGTTTATGTGGTGTATTTTGTGGTTGAGGTTTTTGTTACATTTTCTGTTAAATAATGTCTGTAATAATAAATAAATATAATAAATATAATATCATACATCATATATTATATCATAATCATACATTTCTGGCCACAATTCAGTGAATATTATTTTATAGTTGTGACGTTTTATGGAGATTATTACTCTGAAAGCCGTCCGTCAGTAGATGTGTCCAAACCTCTGACTGCTACTTTTTGGGCATACACACACTTTGTGCACTAGGGGTCAGTGTTCAATCCACAACATACAGAAAATAAACGAACAACAAAAGACAGTCTTGCGCGTTTCCTGTTTCTCTCCAAGAAAGAATCCCCAATCCACTTTTATTTTAAAATATTTTTAGTATTTTAAAAATGAGTCATATAAATGTTTTGAAGATGGGCTGTATACAAGGTTGCCAACTCTGACAGTTTTGCCATAAGACTCAATCGTGGGTGGCTTTTTCAAGCTTTCATGCTGTGCAAAGAAATCTCAAGCCAGTGAACGGCCAAACCAACCTACGCACGCATAACAAACTCCAAAGTGACTATTTTTGTTGTTTTGCGCATGACGATATCCGGTTGGGTCATATATTATATATAGCCTATTGAGAAGCTACTGGCTGCATCTCCTGCAGCTCTGCCTTTTTATTTTACTAGCATGGCCAGAGGGGGAGGTTCGACGTGGAAGCATTCCAAAAATTGAGTTCACTTTGGAGTGGTGCAGTTTTACTCAGGGAAAGCTAAGGAAAGCTGAGTGTTGAGGCTTTCTCCGAGATCACCGATATTGCTCCATGCTCAAGGGCAATATGTGCTAAGGGTCTCATCTCAGCTACTATCTTGTGTTAGTTTAAACTTCTGTTTGGTTAAACTTCGTCTTCTCACCAATAGCATTGCGCTGCTCATGACAAAGACATATGTTAGATCACCATAAACATGCACTACCTCTTTTAAGTGATGAAATGACAACAAAAGAAACATTTGCACTGATTGTGAAATACCCAGCCAGACTGTAGGCGTGTGTGTATATTATATATATAGTAGCACCATAGAGCAGATGTTATTTGGGTGGTGGGTTATTCTCTCTCTCTGTAATTGTAGAACTACAAATTGCCCATATATAATAAATGGAGCTGATAAAATGGATAGCGGGTGTAGATATAAGGAGGTGGTTTTAATGTTAGGGCTGATCGGTGTATACCCTAACTGTTTTAATGGTGCACCAAGTCTGGTTCAGATTCAATATTGTTTAGATCTCATCCCATCTCATCCCCAATGTTACTAGAAGGCCAGCTTGAACCTGCTTGTGGGCTCAACCACATAACTTCCAATTGATGTGGACACAGGCCTATTTAGCATGGTAAAAGGTATTTGCTAGGTTAATAATCAACAGAATCCATGCCTTATCCAACCTCACTTGCCATACTAGTCACTTTACACAACATACCCTTTAGTGTTAAAGATAGTGAGTGGGTAAAGTTACTAAGTAGACAGCAAACGTATCTGCACTCCAATCCACAGCCCGATTCTTATGTGTATCTCCACGTAGGGTAATGTTTAGTCAGTTTACGCACCTGGTTCTTACTTCCAAGTCAAACGCATCAGATAGTCTCACCAGTTTGCATCATAGCTGCATAGATACAGCCATTTAATATGCTTATAAAGACGGTCACTGCTATTTGTGTGGCAATGGGTAGATAAAAAAAAAATGAATGAAAATAAATAAATAAGTAAATGCATACACAGAAAATGAGAGACTCTTAACTACTTGGGGCCGCTGTGCTTGAGTGCAGGTAAGTACATGCATTAAATTGCTTATGGCTATCAGAATCTCCTCAGAATCACACCACATGTAGTTAAAACTTGGAGGTGGTAGTAAAAAATATGGAGGTGTGCATATCAGAGCCCCAGAGCCTCTGCTAGCCTTCTCCATGTTTTGGCACAGATGCATTTACTTGCATTTTCAAAGTAGTATTAGCAGGAAAGCATATGTGGCATATGTTTTGAATATGGTATACAGTACTGTTTAAAAGTTTTAGCCAACCAAGCTTATTCTTTAAAAGCCTTTATCTTAGTAATAAGTGTACTTTTACCAGTAAGAACACCAGATATCATTAGAACAGATGTTAATAAGCATATATACAATACAAAGTACCATAAATATCTTATTGTGAAAGAAGTAGGTCACATCTTGAGCTCCAGTTTGAAGAACATCAAATGTGGTTCCACATTTCTCCTGTATGAGTTTATTCAATTCCATCACCAGCAATTTTGAAAGCAGGTATTAGATGATAACTACAAAGAATACTTGGTTGCCACAGTAAACACACTAACATATGTAAAACCACTACTTACTGTATCAATACTATTTGGATAATAAAAAAAATTAAATGTTTTATAAAATAAAAGCTTCTTGTCTGTAAAAAATAGCTTTTCACATATACTGTCCCCAAGTGCCTCAAACTTTTACACCATACTGTATGTTTTATATTACTTATTCAAAGGCACCATGCTGGGCAATAAAGAATTCCTCACATGCTTTGTCATAGTTTGCTTTTATACAATAAAAAAACAAATTAACAAACAACAAGGGATCTGAACCACAAGGAATCTTCTGGGAGGGAGGGCTGGGGTGTTGACGCCACACAAAATAAAATCTAGCACTTATTCTGCCTCCTTTTGGAGGAGTACCAGCAATTTCCTATCTTCCCACTCAACATTAACAGTGTTAGTAAGTGCTTTAAAACACCACAACCAGCAAGCAAAGTGACCCAAAACAGAAACCGTTCAGAAGCATATGGTGATAAGAGATATTCGTTGACTGTTTCTCAAGGTCTTTCAGTAAACCCCAGTGATAGATATATAGAGGATGGAACATATGGCGTGTATATGAATAGGTATCTTGGAGCTGTCGCACTGCACAGCCCTGCGTGCTCTTGGGTTCGGTTTTTCTCATCACTTTTGATAGGTTATCCCATCAGAAGTGGCACATGAAGAGCTGGGTTTATCCACTTAAGCTGAACATTTTTCAACTCGATCCATAGCAGGATTTAATGGCATTTTGAGTGCAGTATACTCTACTGACTGAAAGCAGCCATACACTTGCTGGAGTAGCAACTATTTTTATTTTGTTTCGTTTTTTTGTCTTGTGTGTAGAGGAAAAACACAACAAATGATGAATACTCAGACAAGACAGTACAACAGAGGTCACTAATAGGCGGAACGCGGTCCGGGTCTGGACCCAGACGTTGTCCAATGCGGACCCAAAGCGATAAACTATTGGGAACGATTTAATTTTGACAGTGTTTGAGAATGTGAGCAATTTCAGCCCAGATTTAAAGTCCTGGTTGGGCATCCAAAAGCTCACTTCTCTCACTGAACAAGAGAAACTGTGATTGAGGAATACAAGAGGGAGATAAACTGTTAAGATGTGAAATTGAGTTAACAAGACACGTTTTATTTACTTTTTCTCTAAATAAGCATGTTATGATGCTCTTTTTTCAATAGCATTTTATTGTAGCCCTTGTTTTTACATGAAGTGAGAAAAAAACCCAACATTTTTTAAGTTGTATAAATAATTCATTCAGTTCAGCATTGAAAACAAAAAATATTATTGAAATATACTAAACGGTATGTGTGATATGTTTGTCTTTTAGTTGCTGATGACAAAATGCTGATATTAGGCTACTCCACTGTACAGGATTTAGCATTGAATCATAACACAAGTTAGAAGTTATGAAGGCCCGGACCTGGGCCTGAGGAAATTTCCTCTATCTGGACCTTACTGAACTCTAATTAAATACCCCTGCAGTACAAGATGCCATACAGTTTGTTGATGGTGATACTCAGACAGTGCTATTCTGCTAAATTAGTGTTGTCATGTGGGGCTAGATGTCTTGTAATGTGATCTACATCTCTGGGGACCACCACCTTACCATCTGGTACAATACTGGGAATTAGGGCTGGGTGCTAAAACAATAACGATATTATTGCAAAATAACATTTCTTTGATTGAACTACTGAACTAAGACGCAGTCGATAGAATTAAGTTCCGTCCATATTGAGAGACAACACGAATAGCCAATGAGAATGAGAATAGCGCCGCCCCCAAACCAATCAAGTGGCTGAACTACAGTTCCAGCCATTTCATGTTTGGTTGTATTCACAACACACACAGCACAGAGTGTAGGCACAGAGGCAGCTTAATCTACATGCTAGTAATTTGGTTACTGCAGGCATTCACAGTAGAGCAGTTAGAACAAAATAAGAGAAATTTATGATTTTTATACAGTCCCTTAAAGTAAAAAGGAAATAGCGATTTGATATATATTGTGATGTATATCGACTGATATGAAAAAAATGATTGTGATAAGATTTTTTTCCTATATTGCCCAGCCCTACTGGGAATACACCTCTTTCAAAACCCACCACCAAATTCTTCTAGTCCATTCTCCTTGTAGAGATCCATTCTCAAATGTCCCATCAGTGTTAAATGTCAAATGTTCATATTTTCTATCATGTTTGGGACATTTGGTGCTGGACTGCAGTGAAATCCTCTGCAAATAAGGGTGGACCCCCTTTACAACATACTCATACATAAACACTCAACTTCCTGTAGTCCATGCTTAGGTTAAGGTTTTAATCTCTCAAATATGTCAAAACATTTGTGTTTTTCATCTACAAGACATTTGGTACTGGATAAGGTGCAGACCGCCTTTAAACCCCAAACACAAATTCCACTTGCTCTGTTTTCGAAGAAAGATTTAAGAAAATAATCCTTAGGGGTAGCAATCAAACGCTCATCGCCCACTACTTACCATTACTTTGTGTTTCTACAGTTACAGACTGTAGTCCATCTGTTTATCTAGTTTATCACATTTTGTTATCCCCTTTCACCCTCTTCCTCAATGGTCAGGCCCCCCACAGAGCAGGTATTACTTGGATGGTGGATCAACACCTCAGTGTCAAGGTAAGAGTGTCTAACAGATCGGACAGCCAGTAACAAAGTGCTCCTATATGTTAAGTAGAGCTGATAAAATGGACAATGAATGTAGATACAAGCAGCTGAACCTAACGAAGTTGCTGGTGAGTTTATTTCCTCACTGTCCAAAAGAAGAAAAAAAATGTTTCGTAACTTTACAGGAGAGGCCAAAAACTTTACTTTCAATGCAAATCAATGGGGATAAAATGGAAGTGACTTTGAAGCATTTCTATTGGTTCATTCATGAAATTTCTGAAATTTTCACACAATGTAAAGAACAGCTTACATGTTCAAATGAAAAATAAACACTGACAAAAATGGAGATTCATGTCTTTCTTTGGACAGAGACATCATCATCTTGGGGACATTGCATGCTGGCCTGTTCTGTAATCAGCCATAAATAAGGACAGACAACCTTTAAAACTGACACCCACTAAAGTGCTCTAGTCTATATTTGATTTTTTTAAAATACAAGTTTCAAGTTGTTATAAAAAATCCTTTTGGGACCTCTTAAATGTCCCCAAAGTGTAAAATAGTTCATATCATCTTGATCTGGATTGTCTGGCACTGGATTGTGGAAGCATTCAAGTTCTTGTAGTCTGTGCTCTTTTAACATCCGCCATACCATCAACAATGCAAGCAAAATACGGCAGCAAGCAAAATGCCATTGTTAGCTAAAGGAACTTAATTTCTCGAAAGAGGTCATGTTTAATTATACCTATGTAACCGCACATCTATTTACCTATTTGATGGTTTTGAAGGGGAATGTTCAGCTATGGGATCTTATGTAACTGGATGGTTGTGAAATTTATAATTGGCCCCTATTTTAAGCTATGCCTCTATTTGTATTTCTAAATATCTAAATGTTTAAATGTGAAAAATATAATTCTAGGTATTGTTCTTACCACAAAAAGTCCAAGATTTTCATGATTTGTTTCTAGACGTCTTTGTTACTAGATCACATCTGGCCCTGTGACTAACCTTTGTTATGGATACACCAAATCCAACCTTACACTTAACTTCAGAAATCAAAGCTAACATACAGGCTTCTTTGTGTTATCAAATAAAGGTAAAAAAAATAATTAGAAATAATTGGGACCTTTTAAACATCCCCAGAGTGTCAAAAACGCTCATGTATCTATCATCCTGGGAAGGATTGATCCCGACAAAGAGCTAAACACACACGCACACACAAACTAAGCTCAAAGTAATGTAATTCTCCAGCAGTAAAGGTTTATGCCAGGAAGCGGCAGTAGGCATGTGCCAGAGAGATTCCAGCATGTCTGAATGCATTAGAGCCAAACAAGCGTCTCCTCTACTCTTCTGAGCCGCCCGTCTGGCACAGCTAGCATGTAGCTTGCTAAACCCAACCTGGCTCTCTCACATACTTCTCCTGCCTTGCCTTTTGTATGTTAGCTGATTACCGCTAGCTGTGGTTAAAATAACAAGCGCTGTGTCGGGTTTTGTCTTTGCGCAGCTAACACCGCAGAACGCCCGAGTCTGGAGTTGAACTGTGTCAGATCCACTCTTTGTGAGAAGGATGCGTTTGGATGCTAACACCGCTGAATGGTGACAGGCTCACTACGCTGCCAGCTCTTAAGATTACTGCCGGAAGAAATCTGTTTGAAATACGTGTCCTTGTAGAGTCCTATTTACGATAGACTCATTTCACCTGAATCCAATTAAAGTGATTACCAACAAGATCTGTCATTTTACATCTGCACAAATCTGCAATGTCTGTAGTCTGCTAACAGTCCAAAGACCTGAATTAGTTTCTATAATGAGCTATAAGGATAGATGGATGGATAAATACCCAAATTCTGACACATCTGCTCCTGATATTAACTTTCGAGAATTCTTTCTAACATAATAATTGTTTAATAATTGTTAAATGTAAATACCATGCGACTTCAATGCTGTTAGCTGCAGATGTAAGCAACTGGCTTAGATTAGCTGCATTTGTAACACTTTGCAACAAACATGAGCTGATAAAGAAGAGAAGAAGTTAATTCACTTCAGCAAGTTATTATATAAAAAAACTACTGTAACAGATGGTGTTTGTGTTCATAACCCAGCAAAGTCTCAGCCCAGCAGCTAACCTGTAAAATCAAGAAGCAGCCACACTGAGGAAGAGACAGCAGTGTCTCTTTTTCTGATACAGCTGATGTAGACAAGGTAAGCTCCTCAAAGCAGGTAACTACAGGTAGTCCAGTATCCATGCAACAATCTGTTGAGCAGTTTAAAAGAAAACAATCCACACACACGGCCTGATAGTTAAGGATTCGGTCTTGTGACCCACTCCGGGCATGTGTGCTCACTGCCCCCTAGTGTGTGTGTATATGTATATATATATATACATACATACATACATACATACACACACACACACATATATTTGGACAGTGACACAATCTTTATGATTTGGGCTCTCCATGTTTAGGAATTGCAACTATGTTTCTACAAAGCCTCCTCATTTCAGGGGCTTAAGAGTAATTGGACAAATTAACATTACTATAAATAAAATTTTAGTTTTTAATACTTTGTTGAGAATCCTTTGCATGCAACAACTGCCTGATATCTGGAACCCACACATCATCAATAAACACCAGTGATATATACACATACACACATACCCACACAATATTTGGTGCTATGGAGAACTGCAGCAATAACCACTGCAAACAAAAGGTTCCCCCCCTCTAACCCTCACCCCCCAATTTTATAGCCCATGCTCTTTTTGGATTACCCTAATTTCAGCTGATCAGCAAGACATGTTTAGTGTACAAATTTAGCTTGCATTGTTCAGAACAGGGACAGAGCCAGAATAATCACAAGCCTACCTATTCAAATAAAGGAAGTCCAGTCATTATATTATGGCTCATTTAAGACAATAACATTGGATTTGTTTCCTGTAAGAGTTATTATTTTATTATGGCCAATCTAATCATTATGCTGTCCACCAAGCTCTGCATTTTCCTCACCCTTCCAACTACTGTTATCTACCACTGCCTCAAGGCCTTTTGTTATTAGTGTATCAGTGTTTTTCATTTGTAGCTTCAGTGTTGGTGAACATAAAAAAAAATGTAACAGAGGATATTTAAACGTAAAACTTGTTTTTACACAAAGTATACAGCAGCTAAACTGGGTAAAGGAAAGACATAATTGGCCCATAATTGGTTATTTATGTTTGTTGTGTTGCATATCCCCCGCCTTTGTACATCTCAGCTGGCTGGTAGTAACTTAGTTATGTTGTCTGTGGTGAGCAGACACAGGTTCATAGTGGTGCATGTGTTGATGTGAATCCAGCACTTTGGTTGATTACTCTTGGTTTGCATCACAATAGGGTGGAAGCACTGGAATAGGTAGAGTAACAAATGCACCTGGAGCTGGACTGAACTAGATGGTGTATGCCAAAACCTGCAACACAGGGTAGAGCAAAAATGTGGACCATAAATGAAATGAACTTTATCATTCGTTTAGAGTCTTGTGTTTTTATATAGAGTGGCTCTTACGATCTGAGTCATTTAACATTTTCTAACATTTCTCAATCACTCCCTATTCACAGGACTGCCTACAGCCAAATTGAGACGCAAAACAGGATCAGCACATGGCAGCTGCTGGAATCCTGCCATGCAATACTCTTTTAAGTTTCCTATGTACCAGCTTTTTATTGAAATTTTCACTCCTATTCACTTTTTTAACAGCAGTTGCCTGACGCACCTATTTAAGGTGGAATGGGGAAATTCAAAGAAGAAGCCGGACAGGTAGCCTGAGGCGTCGGGATGTATCAGCTGCACTATTAAGGTCACTGGTATTAAGAGTCACGCAACGCTGACGTAAACATCCTGGCTGGGACTTCTCAACCCAGGTTACATCTGAAATCCATGTAATTTGAAATTACATGGATACTTTATCGACCCACACTAGTGAAACTAATCCAGCTCCAAGAGGGCTTAAATCCCATCAGCCTGCCTTGTTGGGTACAGCAGAAATGAATTCTAGCTTCTAGTCCTTCTGAAAGGACAGCAAACAGTTAAGTCCCCATCTCTCTAGCTCTTCTGCATGTTTTCATCAGCTGTGTTGCTGTTCACAGCAGGCTGGTGGAGTGGAAGGTCTGTTAAAGCTTAAAAAGATTCTACTGACCTACATAAACAACCGAGAGAGAGGGGGAGAGAGAGAGAGAGAGAGAGAGAGAGAGAAAGAAAGAGAGAGGGGGGGGAATGGGGGACAAGAGGGAAGAGAATAACATTAATTGAAATGTACAATGGAATGCTCAACGTCTGCTTTGAATCCAGTATTGTTACGATGTTTATAGCACTTCACCAAAAAAAAACCCTGACTGTAATAAAACCAGTGACAACAATAATGAAGAGATAAAAAAAAATGGACAGCTTTTCAAACATTTGGCCACAACATACATCATCAGTTCTTGGAATAATTCTGCTAACAATGCCTAGTTGGAAGAGAAGATAATTCCAGGGCTTTAGGGCTAATTCTGCTTAGCTTTTCTAAATATGAGACTCATATTAGAGGCTTTACTTGTACACAGTATTATTTCCCCAGGCTTTCTACAATAGCTAACTAATGAGCAGGCTGAGGAGAACCGTGGCTGGAAATCTCCCTATCAGGGAAGAAACCAGGCTAAGAAGGAAGGAGCCCATATTCATAAAGCTTCTCAGGAAGTGCTGATTTAAGATCACATTCATGTTATGTTTACAACGATCTTCCTGACAAAGACAGTTTCTAGGTCTGGAGCAGAGGTGTCAAGTAATGAAGTACAAATACTATGTTACCTTACTTAAGTAGAAATTTTGATTATTTATTCTTTACTGGAGTAATTATTTTTCAGCTCACTTTTTACTTCTACTCCTTACATTTACACATCGTTATCTGTACTTTCTACTCCTTACATTTTGAAAATAGCCTCGTTACTCCTGTTTCAGATCTGCCAACCTTTACGCATTTAGCGTAGCAAATACGCATTTAGACATCAAACTACGCTGCTACGATTCGCCACTTCAAAATACGAGAAAAGTCATCGATGGCTCTGAGTTCAACTGTCTGTGCGTTCACACTCTAGGCAACTCAATTACGGGTGTAACCGCATTGGTCAGCAACCTGGTGGGAAAAGAAGACTTCAACCAATCGTAGCGCTAGTTTTAAACTCTTCAGGCTACATGCTGGGAGCTGGAGAGTTTATCCCACTCAGTCCATCTTCATACTGGGACTGGTTTTAAAGGGAGGGCAGTGCTAAACAACGTTTCAGAGGTAACTGGCAGTGTCAATAGTGTCCTCTGGCGCTGTGTGAATCCTCATGCTGTGCCATGTTGCGCCGCCCCACCGCAAGAAGTTTTGCAGGTGTGCTATTTCATTTCACTTATTTTCACATTTACTGGAATGTACATTTACAGGTTATTGATAACATGTCTTTGAAGTTTGACTTTTTGCTCCATTACAATACTTATAGGCAACTAGTCATCATATCTTCCGCTCCATGAAACACATGTTAATGCTCAGTAGTACACAGATATGCTTCTTTAATATATTAACATTGTACTAAACTACATTCATTATCAATGGGCGTATAAGCAGCTGAAACAGGGAGCCTATTGCATCCCAAACTTATCACCATTAACATTTAATATAACATTATAGTCATTATGACTTTTAGAAGAATGGGTTTTTTGGGGAGGTGGGCTAGTGCGCTATAGACCCCTGTGGTCAGACCTAAGCTTTTGTCCTTAATGCCATTTTTTTCCTTATTACTTTAAGTAGTTTTAAAAGCAGTACTTTTTACACTTCTACTGAAGTAAAAAGCTTGAGTTGCCACTTCTACAGAAGTATTTTTAAACCCTAGTATCGATACTTCTACCTGAGTAATAAATGTGAATACTTTTGACACCTTTGGTCTGGAGTCCTAATCTAAGCTGCTTTGTAAAAGCTTCCTAAAATTATAAATAATAAACACTGACAGAAACCTGGAGTAATGTTGTGAGGAACTAAGACACAACAGTTAAACCTCTGGAAAAGCGCAAGGAAGGAATGTTAAGGGAAAGAACGATTCAGAACCATTCATACAGTGCCTTAGAGCTTACAGTATGAACACTAAGAGGATCCAGGACCTAAGATCATGAAAAAAAATTACAGGGAATCAAGAATTTAAAGGAAAAATTAAGAGAAGGAGGAGAAAAGAACATCAACAGGAACCAGGACTCAAAAGTACAAACTTCAACAGCATGAGCAAGCATTTCTGAGAGCAATCAAGAGTGAAAAGGAGAAAAGTCACTGAAAAGACTTAAAACAAAACAAAAAATCTTAGAAAACAAAGAATAACACTTAAAGGAAAGCAAGAGAAAGGAACACCAACAGGAACCAAGACTCCCTGGAAGCAAGGGTGTAAAAATTACCATGGATGTAAGTGATCCCCACCAATATCCAGCGATTATTGAATAGTCCCCACCAATATCCAGCGTTTATTGAATAGTCCTCACCAATAATATAATCCCCTCTCAACATCTCATTAACCTAAAGGGGCAGAAAGGGTTAACTCATGTTCTCTACTGGAGTCTTTCTTCCAGTAACACATATGGCCAGTGTGATTGGCTGTTTTCCACTGCTGTCACATGAGACTCTGTAGCTATGTTTGGTTGTTAGCAGTGCCAGAACTGGAAGGACTCATGAGTACAATACATGCATACATGGATACATAGTTCCCCAGCAATGACAAGAGCAAATCTATGCCCTTGCCTGGAAGCAATAGAAAGGAATGTTACAGAGAACCAAGAACTAAAAGGAAAATATAAGGAAGAATATTAAGAAGGAACAGTCAAATGAACCAAGTCTCAAATGGAAAATATCAGTGAGAACATGAGGTGGAACAACTGACAGCAAATAAGAGCCAAAACAGAATAAAAGACACAAAAGGAAAATTTTCCTAAGATCAGGAGGAAGGAACATTGACCTGAACCTGGACTCAACAGGTTAAACTCCATGAGGATAAGAGCAATCAATAGTGAGAGGAACCAAGACCCAAAAGCTGAAAGTCCCTAAGAGCAGGAGGAAGGAACAATATCATGAAGAGCATGAAGAAACAAGACTCATTGACCTGAACTCAACAGGTTAAACTCCATGAGGATAAGAGCAATCAATAGTGAGAGGAACCAAGACCCAAAAGCTGAAAGTCCCTAAGAGCAGGAGGAAGGAACAATATCAGGAAGAGCATGAAGAAACAAGACTTATTGACCTGAACCTGGACTCAACAGGTTAAACTCCATGACTATAAGAGCAATCAATAGTGAGAGGAACCAAGACCCAAAAGCTGAAAGTCCCTAAGAGCAGGAGGAAGGAACAATATCAGGAAGAGCATGAAGAAACAAGACTCAACATAAAAACAACATAAGAACATTAAGAAGGAACAGTAAAGTCGCAAACGGAGAATCTCCCTGAAAAACATGAAGGTAGAACACTGAGAGGAACCAAGACTCAACATAAAAACGACAAGAACATTAAGAAGGAACAGTAAAGTCGCAAACGGAGAATCTCCCTGAAAAACATGAAGGTAGAACACTGAGAGGAACCAAGACTCAGAAAGAAAATATCACAAAGGACATGAAGATGAACCACTGTAAGCAACCAGACTGAAAAAAAAATCCTTAGGGCATGAAGAGGAAATGCTAAGGAGAGGCAAGACTCAAAACTCTCTGAAAGCATGAGGAAGAGGTGCTGAGATGAACCCAGGAAAACTGTATATCCTAAACAGCATAAGGAAGAAACACTGAACAGAACCAAAAAAGAAACCCACCCTTTCTGTACTGAGTGCTCCAGGTTAAGTTACTCTAAGTTACTCTAGCACTCATCACACAGAAGTGAACAGGACTAGTAATTTTGTCTGACGACATTTAGCGGACGTTGAATATGAGAACAGTGTAGATAAGGACTTCATTAAGATAGTAATACACCTTCAAGAAACAGATTAGGCCATGAAGTTCAGGAGGGATGAGTTCAGAGTCTGACTGAAGACCAAGAATGGGCTGAATTAAGAAGTGTCTGAGACTAAAACAAGGCAGAAGAGCCAATGAAGGTCAACAAACAAATAAAACTCAGTTACGCATTCATAGAAAGATTGATTAGCTCCTCAACCAACAGATTTTATTTAAACCTGTACAACAGCGGTTTTTAACCTAGAAGTTGCTCCCTCCAGTGAGTCACAGTGGTACTGCAGTTTAAAATAAAAAAAAAAAATGTAATACATGAGAACTGAAAATAAGTAAGTACAGCTCTGTGCTGTTTGCTCAGGGGCCTTTATAAATGAGGTTTTAAAACCCATCAGCTTACATCACTCAGAAACCAAACACAGTAAACATGTATCTAAAGCTGAGCCAGGACTTCTCAGCTTTCCGTTCTTCAGCTTGACATCTTGGTTATTCAGCCTTCTCACTTGGTGAGTCAGAAATTAACTGTTGCTTAAATCCGTAGATGATTTGTAGTGGCATTGGGAACGCCTGATGTAGAGAAAATACAGTTATTCTGAGTTCGTTAATATTCACTAATAATTCTAGTTACCTTAGACAGAGGAATTGTGCTTGGCTGGTCAATTTCTGACTCCACTTTACCCCAAAATGAAAACAAAACCAAGTTCAAAAACCAAGAGGTTGACACCAAGACCAGAACAAAGCTAATTTATAGTTTCAAAACTGGTCTTGACAACATAACAACATATTCAGGGTGGGCCACACTAACAAGATATATTACTGTTGTGCTACAGCAGTATGAAGAGCCCTTTAAAGTTTGAGATAAGAGATTGTTTAAGATTTTCCAAAATTGGTAGAGGGTGTTGAAGACTGTGTTTTTCTCTTTCTTGTCTCAGATGCAGATAACAACTCAAGTCATGATTCATTTACAAATTTAGTTTATTTAGGTTACAGCCAGCACTACCAACAAATAGTAGGAATCAATAATGTATCTGGTTGGTGTGGCCCACCCTGAATATGTTTATAGTGTACATTACCTATAAAAACAAAAGCAACTGCAGCAGCAATCTTGAATTTCTATCCAGTGTAACTTGTTGGGACATAAGCTTCCACTACTTGTTGTCACATTAGGCTTGGGAATTAAACCTTTGACACATATGGCGTTTAGGGACAAAATAGGTAATCGTTGGCCAAACCAGTGCAGTAATTATTTGAAACAGGTCATATGGGACATATGGGAATGTACTTCCACTCCCTGAAAACTGTATAGGTTCCATTTACCTTATAGATCTACAATAAAGGTATACAATTAAAGGCCATATGGTGCTGCCAACCTCCATCCCATTCATCATTTCTGATGACAGGACCTCTTTTGACCATACATTATTTGAATTGTTGCCAAGGCAAAGAGATGGTAGCTTGGGTTTCCAAAAATATCTCACCTAAGAGTGGTTTTGTGGTCAGAAACTAACCATTGCTAACGGCTAGGGGCCAGCAAACACACATTGTGCTAAAACAGATGCTGTCTCTGTTAGATGTTTCTACTATTTAGATGTTTCTGATAAAGTGGGTATATTACATCTGTGAAAGAGCAGTCTCAGGTATATGGAAACCTCTGTAACCACAACTCACAACGATTAAATTCTCATTATAGCCACTTGTAAAGAAGACTTCAATATAGTTCACATGCCATAAATCTGATTTATAACCAAGCCTAATTTATAGTGCCATCCGTAAATTGATTTTCCTTTCAACAGCCAAAGCAGCCTTATAAAAGAGCAAGAGGCCAATTTCCCAACCCTGAATATATAAGGGTTAATGAAGAAGATAACTGCTTGAACTCTAAAACATACAGGTCTATGCAGACCTCACAGACTGCCATCCCAAAAAGTGAGAATATGTTTATTTTAGCAGATGAACAGTAAATGTGTATTACTGTGAGCAGAAGTGTTTTCCTTGGAGAGGTTGTTTTCACTTATTTTCATCTAAATCAACTATTTTGACCCAAACATTTGCATATTATGTATTTATGATCATTAGAAACGGATGGTGCAGTACATTATAATCATCAATGCTTCTAGAACTACGTGTATCATAAAAAATTAATTTCCACAGTTATTGCCGACCAGTGCACTGTATTCTAACAAGTAGCAGACCAGACATCGTTATAACAACAAAGAAAGTGCTGTGCTACAAGATATTACACAACCCCATTTAAAAATAAATGTAAATGAAAACAGACTGCATGACTCCTTGCTAGATAATTTTGATTTTAAAAGAATTTTTAAATGGCAAAGGGAACTGAATCAACTTGGATTCCATCCTAAATGGGATCAGTTATGGTTTAACTTGACTGTTTGTTACCTTGACAATATTGCTCATCAGCTTATTAAGTTTAAATGTATACACGGGGTCCTATTCACACCATACTTAAGAAAGAAAAAAAAAGCATGGGCAGGATTCCCAGGTCTTATTGTTCCTGCTTGTGACACATTGCATATATGTGCATATATTTTGGGAGTGCATTGGAATTCAATTCTGGGATTATAAATAATCCACATTGTCGTACATGCTCAGATTCTCTATGGATAAAACCCTTCTTTGTTTATAAAAATAAATAATAGTCCTTAGACCTTTACAGCTGCTCAAAAATGATTAACATTTGTTGGTCTAGGCCCTGCTAAAAATATTACACATGACTTTCAGTCCAAAATGTAAGCTTTCCACAACAATGGATATTATTCTATAATGATATTGTCTCTTTTGAACACAGAAATACTGAATAAAGGCAAACCAGCAACTGGCGTAGGATGTGATTACAGCCACTCTTAAGGTTTCTTCATTTGCCCATTAAATGCATGTCTATGGAGATCATCCTGTGTTTAATTTATTCAACTGGTGTGACAGTAGTTGTGTTAATATTATTATTTTTGGTCAGAATGTGCCCATTTTTTGCTTATATCACAGAGGAGGATTCTGTTGTGATGTGTGTTAAAACTAATAAAATATAATAATATAATAACAAATAAAATTATTTAAATAAACTTATTTAATTATTTTTTACCCAATTGAGAATAGTTTATAAACAACATAGCAAAATGTTGAAAGTATGATATTTAGCTGTTTTTTCAAAATATATATTAAATTTGATGCTATTTTGGCACAAGTTCATGCTCATCACCTGGCCAATACCATCTCTACAGTAAAGCACAGCGGTGGCAGCATCATGCGGTGGGGTTGTTTTTCAGCAGCAGGAACTGGGAGACTAGTCAGGATTTTTTTTAATTGATAGAACCACAGGGCACTTTTCCACTTCAGTCCACCTTCTTTGCATTGTAAAGTTTTAACTTGCATTTGTGGATGCAGTGATGAACTGTGTTCATAGACAAGAATTGTTTTTGAGACCATGCTGTCATTTCCACTACAGAATCGTACCCGGTTTTAATGCAGTGCCGTCTGAGGGCTGGTTTTGGGTATTGTCTCTTCCATACAAAGATTTTTCTGGTAAATTATACTCTGGGTTTAAATGATTAGAGTATCATTGTATTTTATATATACAATTTGCAAATCATGTATATCCTGACTAACAGCATATTGCAACCATTAGGCTATGTAGGCTATACATAGTTTAGTTTTTGTTGTATATATAAAATAAATATATACAAAAAAAAAAAAAAAAAAATATATATATATATATATATATATATATATATATATATACACACACACACACACACACAACAAATATATATACGCTTTTCACTGTTTCAGTGCCTTTGCTAACGGAAATCTTGGCATACTGTGAAAATGAGCCTTTCCAATATGTGATGTATCATTAGGAATTTTAGTAGTTTAGCTGATCAGTAATTAAGAAATGGTTAAAGCAAATATATAATATCAAGTATGTCAGTAATTTGTGTACCCACTCTTTACTCTTTACTACAGCTTCAAAAGATCACATACAGAGTGTGAGACTTCTATTTTCTTCTACTTCTATTCTATTTTGTATATTCTATTTATTTTATATTCTATTTATTTTTTGTTGTAACTGTCCTGTTTTGTCTTACCTTGCTCACTTGTGGAATAGTTACTGGATGCCTTGAATTTGCCTCTGGGACCAATAAAGTATATATCTGTCTATCTCTCTATCTATTTAGGTTTTTCAAAGAAATCTGCATGGCCATTTTTCAGTTCAAGACACATTATCCCAAGCTCATTCTGTAGAGGTGGACAGTGCATTGTTCTGAGAACACCAGCAGCTTTTTGCATTGAATTGAAAATTAACATTCCCTATTATCTGCGAGGGCTTCTTGACAGCTACGCATCCTATCACGCCCATAACATTGGATGGTCTTCTCACGGTGGAGACAAACACGCTGGTATTTTATTTTTTTTAATCTGAAGCAACTGAAACTTTATTTTGTTCTCTCTCTCTCACAAAGATTCAAGTTTAAAGCACTCTTTGTCTGATGGGAACTTGTTTGAAGGTGGCTAGGAGTCCCATTTTGTCTGAATCTTTTAATCATTTTTTGAACACCCGTTTGAGAAACTCCTGTTTGTTCACTTCCTTTGTGTCTTTTCTTCTTTATGCAAGTAGAATGTTATATGTGATCTTCAAGACATAATGATACAGCAAACCATACATGAGCGGCTAACATACAAGCCTATGCATGCAGACAGACAGGCACACACACACACACACACAGCTCTGAGCTTTGTTCTTATCTGATCTCCACCACCAGAGAACTGAAGATCTGAAATTTCAAAGATTATGACAAATAACAGTGATTAAAGGAAAAGCCTAACTTGACACACGTGTTTTCTTTCGAATTATGCAGAGCACAGTGAACACGCTTCTCCTCTTTCTGTCTCTCTCTCTCAATACTCCTCTCTCTCTATCTCTCTACCCCCTCTCTCTCTCTCTGCACACACACACACACACAGAACTTACTGCCAAATGGCAGCCTGCAAGACATCCCAGAGACTAACTGTTAGTGTAATGGTCTCTGACAGTAATTCATTAGTGATGTATTTCATATTCTCTGTGCATCCTAGTAATCAAAGTGGAGTTGCTTCCGTATGTGGGCTGGGGGCTTTTTGCCCTGGATTTTGATGCACAGGTTTTCGTTCACCACCATACCCCTCTCCCACCCCCCACCAAAAAAAGCGCTTCACAGAAAAAAAAACTGCTTTTCCAGAGTCATTAGTCCACAGAATACATTAACCCTCGTTTGCAAAAACAGGAACTGAACAGTGTCCCAAGCTGGCTTCTTGTAAATAATTACTATTATTTGCTGTCCTAGCCATTCTTTAACAGTTCAGTGTGAAAATGCATAACGTTTCTCTGTGGTGGTGAAGGCGTCTGTAAAAACGATATCCATACAACGAATAATTGCTAGGAAAACGCATTCTTTTGTAAATCAGCACTCCATATGGTCCTTCAACTGTGGTTATAAGTACTGGCGGAACAAGGCTGTCTGTGGACTTGTTTTTGACTACAGAATACAGAACAACAGCAGATGGATAATGACCTCACCATCCTCAGAATACACATACACAAACCACATGGACACACACAGAGCTGTGCAGTAAATAGAGGATAAAGTGTTTGTGCATTGGCAGACCAAATATTAACAGATCTGTCATCTGTCTTGTTTTTCTATTGCATTGCATTCTATTTCCGTCTCAGGGCAAGAACCATGTAAGTACCTGCTAATCCTAGCTCTTCTCTCTGACATGGGTAGTAAGAACTGTGTCTTTAGTGGTTTACATGACATCAATACAGAGGGTTGACGCAAACAGGTTGTTTGGAGAATGTCTCAGAGGCATTTTATTAGTGGTGTTCTCCAGGGGTCAATTAATGGCCCATTGACGTTGTTCATTGACATAAAATCACTAGGTACCTTGAATTTCTTTTGGTACAGCAGGTAAGGCCTACTTTTTCGTCAAGCCCTTTCCATGACTTGTAATCTAAGCATGCAGTGCTCTTTTGCTTTTTTTGCACCCTCAGGTTACACTAGTTCCATAGTTTTCAGGTACGCAGCAGGGACCCTTTAATAGAAAATGAAGACAACACAGGGTGCATACATCCATAAATGCCCCTAAAAAGAGGTTTGTATTAAGTATTGTATTGTGCTGTGTTTAGCATTGTCTATGGTTGATACATTGGATGTCTGATAATGTTGGAAAAAATATGCAAAACTTGTTGGCAAGGCTTACCATCATGGGCTTTCATAAATAGATATGTGCACCTTAATTGATTTGGAAATACCACTCAGTGAGCTTGTCCTGGAATCAAGCCTGACTTGCCATTCGCCCTTTTTACTTTTTGAATTTGCCAAACTACTACTTGTCTGTAATTCCCTCCTTCAATTAAGAACTGCAACAAAAGTAACCCTTTGTCATTACTCCTAGCCGCATTTATTGAATTTGCACTGTAACAAATCCTGGAGTTGTTTTTGATGCATAGCATATGCATGTAGATCAGTAGGCTTCCCTTCTGCAAACTCACCGGAATATGACTTTTCCTGACCATCCATGCTGCACAAGTCTCCATTCAAGTCATAGGATTAGACAACAGCTACTTCCTTTCTGATCTTTCTTCATAAACCACCTTTTCCTCCAGGGCATCCACAAAGCTTCAGCTTTCCTGATCAGCAAGCACCAAAAAGGCATTTTGCTTTCTGAGAGCACAGCATGGTTCTACACGAAGACCCTGCTACATAAATTCTAAACAGTGGAATGAACTTTTGTTTTCTGAATACTGTAGAATCAGGATGTTTTGCAAATTAATGGCCTTAATAAGAACAAAACTGTTTTAGGTTTAGGGTACAATGAGTGAGAACACTACAAAACTCTGAAAATCGATTGCCAATATTTAAAACTCATGCACATAAACACAAACAGGGCAGCAGAAACAAACTTAAAGTTACCAACTCGCCAAGCAAAAACAAAGTCTTTCAACGCTTGTTGAAGCTGAAGCTTCTTCTCACCAGGTTCTTGTTTGCTCCTGTTCTACATCAGCTTCATTTTCCACCTTCAATTGTGCAACACATACATTCATGTTCCTTAGGCACCAGAATGGAACTGCTGGATCATTTAAGGAGGAATGGGAAAATGCCTCTCCGGCAACACTCAGAGGTCTTGCCACTGTTGAAATGCATCATTAGTAACTCTCCAAGGTCTCTCCACTGTTATAATGCCTCATTTGTAACTCTCAGAGGTATCTCCACTGTTACAATGCCTCATTCTCCAAGGTCTCTCCACTGTTACAATGCCCCATTGGTAACTCTCTGAGGTCTCCCCATTGTTACAATGTCTCATTGGTAACTCTCTGAGGTCTCCCCATTGTTACAATGTCTCATTGGTAACTCTCTGAGGTCTCTCCACTGTTAAAATGCCTCATTGGTAACTCTCAGAGGTCTCTCCACTGTTAAAATGCCTCATTGGTAACTCTCCGAGGTCTCTCCACTGTTAAAATGCCTCATTGGTAACTGTCAGAGGTCTCTCCATTGTTAAAATGCCTCATTGGTAACTCTCCGAGGTCTCTCCACTGTTAAAATGCCTCATTGGTAACTCTCCGAGGTCTCTCCACTGTTAAAATGCCACATTGGTAACTCTCCGAGGTCTCTCCACTGTTAAAATGCCTCATTGGTAACTCTCCGAGGTCTCTCCACTGTTAAAATGCCTCATTGGTAACTCTCCGAGGTCTCTCCACTGTTAAAATGCCACATTGGTAACTCTCCGAGGTCTCTCCACTGTTAAAATGCCTCATTGGTAACTCTCAGAGGTCTCTCCACTGTTACAATGCCTCACTGGTAACTGTCAGAGGTCTCCCCACTGTTAAAATGCCTCACTGGTAACTCTCAGAGGTCTTCCCACTGTTACAATGCCTCACTGGTAACTGTCAGAGGTCTCCCCACTGTTAAAATGCCTCACTGGTAACTCTCAGAGGTCTTCCCACTGTTACAGTGCCTCACTGGTAACTCTCAGAGGTCTCTCCACTGTTACAATGCCTCATTGTTAATCTTTGGGGATGGGGTCAGGGGTAGAGACATTCTATCCACCCAGAGGGGTGACTCAAATTAATCATGAGGAATCTTTCCACTGCATGAACGTGCCAAACCCTTTAGCTTCAAACAACTAAAACTCTCCAATATCAAAAAGTTCTAGTTTTTGGTTTCTGGTGCCTGTATAAGATTGAAGCCAACAAGACCTAAAGATACTTGAGGGCATTATCATCTGCCTTCTCTCTGCTAACAATTCTGTAACAGTCTGACTTGAACTCAGTGGTTATTATAAAGATTCAGACACTGAAGTGGTGAGTAAATCCCAGCGATAGCTGTTAGCAGCAATAGAACATAATATTTGAGCTTTTGTATTTTTACATTCCCCAAAACATAGAAACAGCATTGTTCAATAAACAAAGCAGAAATGTTCAGCCTTGCAGGAGAACAGAAGTTCATGGCTCGGTTGAGGTCTTCCAAGTCCAAAAACAAAACCAATTAGAAAATGTCCCATAACCACAAAACCTCAAAAACAGAGCCCAGCGCAGGAACAAGCAAACAAAAAAAGATTAATCTCACCCAGTCCCTTACAGTATTTCCACAGAGCGAGGAGTAATTAGTCCAGTTCCAAGGACACACATAAGAAAAAAAAAGAAAAAAAAGTTGTTGGCTGGCAACAACTCACCAAACAAGTGTTCAAACTCTGGTCTTCCACAGTTTCCCCCTTCTCTGTCTTTGTCAAACTGGGGCTTAAAAGTCAAAATAAGAGTCTCTAACAGGACTGAACAAGAAGTTGCCACAGAAAACAAATAATTCATACACAGATTACAAAACTTAGAAATAACAATTTCAATAATATATTTTTAGATTTTGTGGAATCTCATCAGTACTACTACCTAATGAATTGCACTCCACAGGTCCCTATGTGTGGCAGTATCATGGACGCATCCTAAACCTTTACTCTTCCAGATGAAGATAAAGTCCTGAAGCTACTTTAAAATAAGTGCAACAGAATAAACACCAGCATGCTGTACTGATCTGCCATTTTTCTTTTTTTTTTAGAATTATTAGTGTAAAGCTATCCTGCTAACAAAACTGCACAGACCAGCATGCATTTCACCCCAGCATGGCCATACTGGTTGACCAACATATCAGTGTCAAAGCACATCATATTCTGGTTTGGCTGCTGACAAGCAATGTTGGTCTATGCTGTTTTCACTAGAAGTGTAGTTAGAAAGCTAATGCTAATGTTACTGACACTTAGGTTAGCCCCCACTAGAACTAGAACAGTAAGTTATTGGTTTCTCTATAGGTTTGTTCTTCTTACGTTCTTGAATGTGGAATGATGGAATGACACACTTGGACTTGCTGGATGCAGGGCACTATAGTGTCACCCCCTGATTAGATATTGGCCTTTTAGTAGCCTTAATATTTTATTGTTATTTGGTGTATTATCACAGCCAATAATAAATTAAACATTGTGAAATATTCCAGGCGGTCTTACCACTTATGACCCAGGTCTATTATTCAGTAACAGGGACTATATGGACTACAGTGCAAGCTGACTGAGTTATTCCTATGTTACAGAAGTGTGGGGTAAAAAGATTATTGGACCCACCAGTGTGTCTTGGTTTTGAAATTGGTTATACTGAATCGAACATATAGAGCTGTACTTATCTGCACACTATAATTAATGATGTTTTCCATTAGTTACGGCTATTTATTTAACTAACGTGCACTAGTATCCTCTCCCATGTACCATGTCCCATGCACTTGGCCCACTGCGCCATCAACCCCCTGACCAGTTTGTATATTTCTCTGGACTTATGTGTCCTCTAAATACCCTAAATGCTCATTTTATGCAACTCCTAAGGCCAGTAAAACTCCTGCAGAGTGGGATGGTAATACCCTAAGGGGTGTGGTAGTGGAATTGTCAGTCTTTCATCAGAGCTCTCATTTCACCATAAAAAAACTGAGCTGAACCTGGGTCTGCTGTTTTTTCTTCCTTTAAATTACTCCTCTTTGAAATGCCTGTATATAATTTTCAGCCATTGCTGTCAAGTGCTTGGCCTCGTCCAGTGATGCGCTTATATATACATACGCACTCCCACTCACAAAATGTCATATCTCACCCTCAAGGGCAAATCTGAACAAATGACCTCATCACTGCCAGTCAAGACGTCCTTCCAGTCATCTTTTAGCCCCGACGTTTTCATCACCAAAAGCCTATTTTTGCTTAATCCAATGGCCATAAACGTATCATCCCTAAACTCACAATTTACTTACCGTTTCAGCAAAACAGGAAAGTGAGTAAAGACCAATTCCTATGGTCACTCCTTCAGAGGTCCAAGAAACTAAAGTCAGTGTCTGTGCAACACTGAATGTGGTCACTCTTAGGTAAGTTTGTTTGACCTTTTCTTCTGCAAACAGGTCTAAAGAAAAGGTGAAAAAAGATAAAACAAGAGATAAAGGAATGGCTGCAGTAAATATTCGATCCCATGACCCTGCAGCTGTTTACTTTTGAAAAGTCAAAGTCAAAAGTCAAATGGTCAAGGCCACAGCAATGTGCAGATGTTGTTCTCTGTTATTGGCAGTCTAAGGATTATGGATGCCCCTTCCTGCCAGATAGTGGAGAAAAAAAATGATGGAAGTAGTACATCAAACTGTTTCTTAAAATATTGATAGAGGTAATGATAAATACATTTAATAGCTTAAAATACTGATTTTTGTTCGGAATATTTCAAAATAATGAATAATCTTAAGTATGACATTTTTCATCAAAATATAAACTTGATATCTTTACAAATTAACACATTGAAATATTGACCTACTATAATAAAGACTATTAATACTTGGATGTCAACAAAGTTTTTGTTATTTCAAGACTGAAATACAAGATTCACACTACCTTCTGGCTACAAATAACTAAAGAAATGGGACACAAATACTGTAAATAATAAGTACTGAGTAAAGAAAGCCCAAACATAGAAGAGTATGAATATATATATATATATATATATATATATATATATATATATATATATATATATATATATATATATATAGTAAAAAGTACAATTGATATGTTTTGGCATGAGTTAAATAATACTAAATAATAGTTACGCTGAACAGTGTAAGAATTGCCATCATTTTTATACATAGCCCCTCCAATGTTTAGGGTCTGGAACTGGAAAATTGACTGCTCAAATGTTCCATAGCCAGAAATGAGCAATTCCCATTTTATGACTCCTACAAGTAGTTAAAGTTGATTTAAAGTGTAGCGTTTGCTATCCGTTACTGTTAATGCTCAATATGCCACTGCCAGTGCAGCAAGTCATCATCAGGCTGAAAACAACAAAAAAAATCCATTAGAGAGACAGCATAAATACTAGGTGTGGTGGAATCAACCGTTTGGTACTTTCTTTAAAAAGAAGGGATGCACTGATGAGCTTAAAACCACCAAAAGGCCCGAATAACCACAGAAAACATGCGGCGTGAATGACAGAAGAATTTGTTCTCTGGTAAAGAAACCCTTCACAGTCCAACAGTCTAACAGTTGGCAGTTCGAGAACGTGTCAAAGTCAGGAGAAGACTTAACCAGACTGCATATATATGGTTTACTATTTTTTTACCATTCTTAAGCCTCAGCAGACCAGATAAAAAAGACCCCATAAGACCAAAAAGAATGCTGAAAAATGTCTGTACAGTTCTTGAATAGCATATTATGGGCAGTTGAGACAGATCAATCACTGGAGAAGGGTTGAAACTCAAGATCCAAAGCTTCAAAGCATATTACCTCATCTGTGAAGCATGGTGGAGGTAGAGTCATGGTGTTTCTGGAAGCAGACCAGGTTTCCTTGTATTTACTGGTGATGTGATTGCTACTTTGTCCAATTCCTACACTGTTCACCTGATTTGGATTTTTTTAAGACTATATATATGCTGTAAAAGCTAAAATAACAAACACTGTGTGAACCGGACTGAATTAAAAATTATTGTTTATTGTTTTAAAAAAAAAACCCTGAGGATGTATGTTTATTTATTCATGTGGATAAATCTACATAAATTGAGCCTAAATTCTGAGAAAATTAACTAGTATTATACTTTATGATTCCCACCTGGTATTGCAGTAGTGCTAAAGCCTCTGGCTGAATATACTGCAAGTTTATTTATTTGCCTTTGGTCAGGTCGGACTGCAGGGCAGCGATGCAAAGCTAGGCACTGATTTAATGCGCGTGGGCAACTGTTAATTTACCAGCACTGGACTATTCTGAGGCTGCATTCTGCACACTTGGCCTTCAGCTCGCACAAGGGCCAAACCTGATTAGATGACCCTTAGGCTGACCCTGTGCTGCTTATTGTAGTGTGCCGTGTGAACGAGTGTGTGTGTACTGTGTATTACTATGTTTTCTGTCTCTTTTTCATTCATTTCTGTCATACTTTTGATGACTGGCTTTAAAAATATGTGAGCTGAGCTCAACGTCAGCCCTGGTCAACATTGTCAACATTCCTATCCTTTATTCTGTTTGAACATTGTTGTGTGTTTCATGTTCTTCAACAATTCCTGACATACCCTCAAAATTCAATCTCGGCAACTATGACAGACATAAAGTGACAAACTTTTCCGTGGCTAGTAATATGAACGCCAGGATTTCTGAGGTTAAGCATTGTCTCTAAGGCAAATTTCTTAGAGCCTATATGAAAAACTTTTACAGGAGAGGCTGTCTTTACTTTCAATGGAAGTCAATGGAGCTGGAATTTTTTTTCGAATTACTTTGGAACATTTCTATTGGTCCATCCGTCATGAAATTCTCAAACAATGTAAACTGCGGTTGTCATGTTCAAATGATACAGAGATTCTTCGGAAGGTGACAGTAGGTATTTAGGAAGTCTGTCTGCTTGTTTTTTCCTACACATACAGCACATTGTAAAATTGCAGGGACACAACACCTCCCAAATGCCTTGCATACCGGGCATTTGGGAGGTGTTGTGTCCTTTCAATTTATCTTTAAAAGCCTGTTGCCACTGTAGCATGTACAAAACATAGGGCAGGTTAGGGTTTACAGTTTTCCATAAGTTGAGTAAGACTACATAGCTCTGTACCTGATTTATACATAAAAGCAATGAGCACACCCTGGCCAACACTCATTATTTCTATACAATAATAATTATCTCAACCAAATACATCTTACCCATTCTAACAACATTACCACCCACACACACACAAAGAAAAGAAAAGAAAAGAAAAGAAAAGAAAAGAAAAGAAAAGAAAAGAATGTAAAAAGGTAACTGTACAAATAATTTAGTTTCACCAAAATTATGGTGGGTTTTTTTTGGGTTTTCTTCCCTGTACATCAATTCACACTTTCAATTTACATCTTTAATAACATTTGTATTTACTTATAAAAAAAATTTTGTCTGTTTGTTCTATGTTGTTTTTTTTAGTAGTAGTATATTCTCTTCTTTTTGCATTTTGTATGTGTCCACGATCTATTCCTCTCCCCCTCAGTCTCCTCAGCCATTTCCAAAATGTTACATAGCTTAAGAATGAGAATGTAAATAAGTAAATAAACAATAAAGTTCTATTAGTGCTCCGATGAGGGGGGGTGGTGGGTTCCAAAAAAAAAAAAGTGGTTAGGCTTTAAACCCGATTTGCTCTATTGAGCTGGCCGTGTAGAAGTTTTTTTGCCTTATATGTACATATTTGCAACTGTATGACACATATATATATATATATATATATATATATATATATATATATATATATATATATATATATATATATATATATATATATATTCATGACCCTGAATTTTTGCCCTTCTTCTAGTCATTTTTTTTATAGAAAAAAGTTCTGGGACTTCTCCTCCCTTTTGGCAGTGGCTGTGCTCACTGTGAAGATTTACCTGCAATTCTTACCTGGAGGAGAGATTCTCAGATTCTCAGAGGAGGAACCATATCACACGATTCAACCGTGACAGTGTAACGGGAGCTTGTGAAAACAGATCTTTGCAGCTTTCTTTAAACTTGCTTGTTTGAATTGTAGTGATGTTGTTTGAAGTTATTTAAAGGGTTCACACTAACACTACAATGTTTGATATTCTATTATACTGACTTATTATATATACATAAGTCTAGTTTTTAAAAGTAACATAGTTTAATGTTATGTAATATATGAAGTTATATTGCACACCATTTGCAAGTTGTACCCAGAGACATGCCTACTATAGCAACCGAGAGTAACCAGAGGTCTAATTCTAGATCACTATCTGTAGTTACTGATTACTATTATCAGATTCCAAAAAACGCAACACCCAACATGCAAGATGGAACTGTTTACTCACCATCACCACAAACAATGATGACTGTAATTAGCTTGCTTTGTAGAACAATGGGAACTATCACAACCAGCTATATTTCTTAATTTTGGCACATGGCCTCACCTAATATATTAGCAGAGCTAACTAGCATGTGGTAATTAGATAATATCAGATAAGGCAAAGCAAAAAAATAAATGATAATAATAAAAACAGTATAAACTTTGTGTATTCACCATTACTCTGCTCAACTACCACTTGGTAGGTAGTACACTGGCACGGCTATGGTACTCATTCAGATGGTACTCATTCAGATGGTACTCCTCAATTAGTCAGCTTTCCTTCTCACATGCTTGTCTTGATTTGACCTGATCTGTGGCATCAAAAGATGGGAAGGTTAATGAAACTATTTGGATGCAGCCTTGTTTGTGTATATGGAGTCATCGGAAACAAGGTACATAAATGGAGCAACATAGACCATCACAACATTACATTACATTACAAGTCAGAAATCCAAGGCCTCTACAGTGTGAAGGTGACATCCCATTGTAGTTACGCCCTAGATCCGAACAACGAACACCCATTAATTGGCTGTTCGTATTATATCACCACATATCCTGCCAAGTCTCCCCCCAAGACATCAATTCCTTCATCTTTAATAAACAGCATTGTCCAATCAATAAGAGATAATAAACCATCAGGCCATATGTTACTCTCAATCACATAGTCAAGTTCGATCCGTCTAGGCAGTTGATCTGTCATGCTATTCAGTTCACTTTATAACAGTATGTGACAATATGATGTAACGTCTTTGTTGTTTAGGAATTTAATTTAATGTGCCAGATGGCGGTAAGCGGAGCCATGAGATATACAGTGCTATGCAGAAGTCCTAGGCAGCCAAGAAAATAGTTTAAACTGTTTATCTTGTAACTGACTGTTTTTGCCTGTAAAATCTCTATACAACATTGGAACAGACACAACGAGACATAAATACTATAAAACATGATTTTAGTGTGTTTAAAAAAGTAATAAATATCTTAGAATAACACAGTTAGAGGAATGTATTGAATGTGAGTCTTGACTTTTCTGGGCATGGCCTTTGTTGCATGAATTTGTTCACCTCTAAAAGTAGGACACTTGATTTAATATAAGGAAGAATCGATTATCCAAAACAGATCAGGTGTTAACTGTAAATACTGTGCCTCCCAAAGGAGAAGTTAGGAAACTATAGGACCAAATGTATTAGGATACCTACATGATCTTGTTCATTTTTTTCTGTTCTATAATCAAGAGCATTGATATGAAGATGCCCTTCTGGAGCAGCTATGATAGAGTCCACAAGTATTTGGTGTGTATGAGTTTGGGGGAGGGGAGGGGGGGGGTTGTGCCCATTCTGTCTAAAAAGCATTTGGGAGCTCAGGCTTTTTTGTTGGATGACAAGCATTCCAGTTCCAGTTAATCTCAGAGGTGTTCGGTGGGTTTAGGCCAGGGCTCTGTGTGGGCCACTGGAGTCCCTCCACACCAAACTCCCTCCCCCCAAAAAGCCTCACTTTAGTCATGCTGGAATGGAAAGTACTTTTACCAAACTGACGCAAAACAAAGTCAAAGGTATTTAATTGTCTTTATATGCTGTAGCATTATCATTCACTGAAACTCAGAGATAAACCCATTATCCCCCCTCAACTAAACTTTGCTCACAATGCGCAGTGCCAACAGTGCTCAAAGTGTGATTTATTCATCATTCCAGAGAACAGTTTCCACAGTTCCAGAGTCCAGGGGTGACATGCTTACACCACTCAAGCAGTTATTTGGCACTGTGTTTGTTTGCAACTGCTTGTGAGTGATTAATGGTAAAAGTGGTGTGTTTAAGGTAACCAATCTCAAAAGCTCTGACAACAACAAACACAGTGACAGTGTAGGAGTTCGTAATAAATTATCTACCTACTATAAAAGAGAGAAATGAGAAAGTGTTGTTGATGGCAGTGGTGTGTAAGTCCAATAAATACTACAAAAATTATTTTAAATTAGATTAACAATAAGAGAAACTGGCATTGTGTCCTGTTTGGGTTATTGGCTACACTGCTTTTTTTGTCTTCTGGTGGGTTTAGTTGACCCCCATGGACGCCCCATAGTTGGGATCCTTTGGCTAACCACCATATATTAAAGTTTCCGTTAAAGGTTTGATTTGTCAATCAAGGGCATTTCCATTGTTTCAAAATGCTTTCTGCTTATGCCAATTCATGGCCATGCAGAGAACCCCCAAGGGGCAGGTGCTCAAAGCTATAAGAAGGAAAAGAAGATTGTAATACAGCACCTATAGCATATCCAGAAGCAAAATATCTAGGTAGACATTAGCCTAGATACTTACCAATGATTTTTGGATCAGAAGAAAATTCAAGTACAAACTGACCGCAGGTCTTCCAGCTTAGAGTACGCATTGTAATGTCAGAAAAGATCCCAGATCAATTACAACACATAGATGAAGACAAAGCAAGGAGAAAAATTCCTACCAAAAGAAAAAAAAACTATCCGTGCTGTTCTGATAGGCCTCAGCTGGATTAACTAACTTAATCAAGACGACGTGGTAAAAGCAATTACTATTTTCCACTAATACCTATCTGATATGAACTAAGACTAGCTTTTAGCATGCCAGATAAAAGTATGCTTAGTTTCTGAGGCTGTGACAGATGAAATGACTCACCTTTGAGCACACACAGATGTTGTTGATTATGGTCTATATTTTGACACCATCTGAAGATGCTGATGATAAGATTAACCACACAGACAAATCCAGAGCTGATGTTTTTCACATTTCTTTTGGGTTTGGAACATCCTTCAGTCTGTCAGGCTATATGTTGTCACTTTGCCAGGTGTGCTAGAGAAACAGCAGCTGAGTGAGTGGAAAAAGTCAACTTTCAAACATTATAAGACAACAGGCAAATCCAAATTTAGCTCTGACTTTTATACGCAAAGGTTTAAACACCCTAATCAATATACATTATACTTAAGTATGCAATATACTTAAATATGACATTTCCAACAATTCCACAACTCCTATCGATTTGTTTAACATATTGAAAAAAATATATCCCATAATTTTATGAATATTGTTTTTCTTCAGTATTATACATTTAGCAAAAAAAAAACCTGTGTATTAAAATGTTCAAAGATGCATTATCTGTAGAGGATGTGTTAACCTATTATGTATATCATCACTGTCCATTGAAAAACAAGTATTTTTAAAAATAGTAACTTTGCAGGAGAAGACACGAAACAGTCTTAACTTTCAATATTATTCCAGAGTCAGTGATTTTGAAGCATTTCTATTGGTTCAATCATCATGAAATTTTTAAACAATGTCAGCTGCCGTGTTCAAATGAAAATTGTAAATCTTGTCACTGTCCATTAAAAAACAAATAACAAAAATGTAATGTAATTTGACCAGAGCTATACAAATTCTGTTATCCCGCACAGGTTTCAAACTTTTTGGGAGACTGTCCCTCATGAAACAGGGAGTTAACTATGGCTGTTTGTGGTCAGTGGTCTGAGAGGTTAGAAAGAGTTTTCAAAACAAGCAGAAACAGAACTAAATGAAAAAAAATGGTGGGGCAATGCCCCAGTACTCTAAAGAGTGGTGAGTCAAATGCATACTGTCTCCAACTTTTCCATAGGCAATGACAATGACAGGAAATAATGGCATATTTTCTGAGTGAACTTATTATGGTGCATCAATTACGTTTACTGTAAACAATGCAAACAAGTATTTTTGTATACTACACATGGACATTTTGAATTTTAAGGCAGTACAGTACTTTTCCAAGTTACAATTTATCTAAACAACATCCACTGCCCTCCTTATAAGACACACTAACTTCGTGCTTTCACTCACTCGCTACTTTTTTAGAAACACTTGCCATATATTTTCTTAATGGCCACATTGATATCAAATTAGCTTCCAATGTAATCGTCTTACATACACAGCAATAATTATATGTACAAAAAGCCAACTACAGATTTTAAATTAAATTAAATGAAATGTAATTCAATTATGTTCAATTCTAGCTTAGCAAAGTCATGGTAAAGAAAAGATAAACTAAAACATACAGATTTCACTTCTTGGGGCGTGTTCTGTCCCCCCTTATAAAATTTGAGACTTGACATGTGCCTGTGTGGTTAGGAA
Organism: Megaleporinus macrocephalus; assembly: GCA_021613375.1. Classification (NCBI taxonomy): domain Eukaryota; kingdom Metazoa; phylum Chordata; class Actinopteri; order Characiformes; family Anostomidae; genus Megaleporinus; species Megaleporinus macrocephalus. The sequence continues at coordinate 24,426,022 of CM038727.1, read as the reverse complement.
GAGTGAACTCTTCTTATTAGACGGGCACTGCTCCAGTAGCTTAAAGAGTGGTGGGTTAAATGTACCCCTACCCTACCAACAATCAAAGAAAAACTACAAACTTTACCAACTTTATGGTGAATAGTAACAGTTTTTAAACAGTAAGTGAAGGTCTAAGTAAATTCTTAAAGATGACTTCACTGACCATTTATTGCAATCATGAATGCAACATTTAAACTGTAATGATTGAAGGCCTTTACAAACAACAAACACTAACAATATTGGCTTGTCTGATTCTGAGCTCACTAAACTTATTTAATTGCTCAGTTAACTTTGGGTACAAATGCTCATTCTGGATTTTAAGGGGTTGTGGTACTTTTCCAAAATAATCTTTGGTTATTGGTCTGTTTGTGATCATTTATTATCTAAGTGTTGGACACACAGTGATACTGGCAGGGTAGAGTGTGTGGTGTTGGTATGAGTGTATCAGACACAACAGTGGTGGGGTTGTTAAAGACGTTAGTATTATTGCTAGGTTAAGAGAGATCTACAACTTGAAAAGATTTAGCTAAGCAGGACTCTGTGGTCACTAACTGGCCATTGATAAAAGGCTAGATGGTATCTTAGACTAACTATGTATCAACAGTCACTGACACGGAAAGGGGCTAGTGAGTATAAATTACAGTCCGATTAGTTCCAGTTGATATGAAATGATTTTCCAATGTAATGAGGCTCGAATAACTGAACACATGAGAAACATAACATAATCCATTACAAGTACAAGAAGCCAATTCTGCGATTCCATCCTACAGATTTACAAAGTAAAGTAAACAAACACTAATACTTTATAAAGATCATTTGGTCAAGGTTCCACTATTTTGCACTTAAATGGTTCTTTGTTCTCAGGGTCAAAAATATTTTCAGACTGATAAGAAATATGTTCTAAAAGCGTTATTCTATTGTTGCAATGTCAAGCTGTTACTAATAAAAGAACCCTCTTTGGTTCATTATAGAATCTTTTTGCAAGCAGTTCTTGTATTCTTACAATGTCAAGCTTGTAACAGTAGAAGAATCTTTTTTGGGGATATATGGAACCTTTTTGTAAACAGTTGTTTTACTGTTATGATGTCAAGCTTCTATATACAGAAGAACGCTTTTTGCTTCTATGTGGAATCATTTTCTGCAGATGGTTCTTCTTTTGGTACAATGTCAAGCTTGTAAAAACAGATTAACTCTTTATATATAGTTCTGTATAGATGTGTTTTGCAAATGATTATTTATAGCATCAAAATGTTTTTTTTTCTGTTATTTATGATGTGAAACTTTTAACAAGAAAATAAAATTAAACTAAATAAAAATTGAACTAAACTTTTTTTTAGTTCAATATAGAATCTTTATGCAAATCATTCTTCTAATCTTATAATGTCAAGCTTTAGCAGTAAAATAACCCTTTTTGGTGCTATATGGAACCTTTTTGCAAATGGTTCTTCTTCAGAACCCTTTTTGCTTCTAGAACCTTTGTGCATGGTTCCATTTAGCAGCAAAAATATTTTTCTATTGTTATAATGTCAAGTCTTTTTAACAAAAGAAGTATCTTTCTTTGGTTCTATATGGAACCTTTGAGCAAATGGTTCTTCTATTATTATGATGTCATGCTTTAAACAATAGAAGAACCCTTTTTGCTTCTATATGGATCCTTTCAGCAAATGATCCATCTGTTGTTCTGATGTAAAGCAATAGAAGAACCCTTCTTGGTGCTGTTTAGAACAATGTTCCTCAAGCTTTTATATAGAATCATATACAATACATTTGCTGTCTAATCTGTGAAACTATTTCACCACGCACCATGGTTCTAAATCATGGTTCTAACCATTGTCTTTATTAACGATGAATCACTAAGTTCCCTTGATAAACCACCTTGCTGCGTCTACAAAACACTAAAAACATTCTCTCGATTTACAAAGGCCTTCAAAAGCAGAGAGTTGCTGTTTAGTAATTTAGTTCCGCTTTTCATTTCTGCTAGAACTGATAACGTGGCAGCATCAAAGTCAGTCTCAAGAGCTTTGGCCTTTCTCATGGATTCTTTATCGATGTACACACCTTTTATTTTCAATATCGTCAGCGACTGAGCCGTCCCTGTAGCCCACATTGCTTGGTTAAGCGAAAACAAAATATGCAACTCTCTACTCAGTCAGTGACAGATTGAAACCATCTGGCATTGCGATGCTAATGCAGACAAACAGCAGTTTTCTCGACTGATGTCTTGTTTTTGTAGTCCTTTTGCAGACGCTTCATTTTTATAAAGTATCATTATTAATATCAAGCTTTCACTTACTCCCCTGTCCATATAGTGCATATATGGACATTCAAAAACATTGTGTTTTTCAAAAATGTTCATTTCTTGATTCTGTGATCATAAAAAATTATTTACAAATGTAGGTATTTGCATATATCTGCCTTATCAGCTCACCACAGTGTAGTCTCTAATATTCACACAGACGTTATAAGGTGTGTTTCAGTGCAAGGCCATAACAGGAGCATTTACATATATCAGTCCTAATTCCTATTCAAGTCAGTTCAGTTTTCAAAAAAACTTTTAGTCCTACCTATTTAGAGGTCTTTCTGAGTTTCATTAACAATAGCTTCAATCTGTTACAATTAATAACATCTTAATATCCAAAACCTTGCAAAACAGAGGAGCCAAAAGTTTCCTACCAATGTCTGCATAAGCAACGTTGCTCTGTTTGACTGAATAGCACTTTAAAGTATTGTAGTGTATGGATTCCCCTTAATGAACTCAACAGAGTCTGTTTCATAACCGAGGCTCTTATTCCAGAGTTCCTTACTCCAGAGTTTAATACTAAGCTGGCAAACAGGAAGCCAGCCACAGCCTTGTGGAGAGTCTCAGCAGGTGCTTCTCCCCACAGGATTTAAGCAGCTGCTAAGTACAGATTCTGAACGGGCAAAACAAATTACTCGCTCCAAGGGATGTTAATAGCTTAATAGCTTTCTATTCTGTTATAGAGTCCACCTCTGATTGAGTGATTGAGCCATGCTAGAAAATTCCCTCCCTCACTCATTTCAGCCAAAAGAGCCCCCTCTGTATAGAAACGGGAAATGTAAATGTACTTTTAATACTGAGATAGTGTTATATATCTGTTGATATTTTGTTTATATATTAATATTAAACTTTAACTACACTTATTAATTCAACAAGCCTCTAAACAACAATGGACATAATATCCATCCATCCATCATCTCAGCTTTATCCACTAGTCTGTGTCATGGGAGGCTGGAGCCAATCCCAGCATCATCGGGTGAAGGAAAGGTGCATCATGGACGCCAGTCCATTGCATGACCAACACACAGACAGGCAACTTTGAGAGAAAACCCAGAGTAAACTCAAGCACAGGGAGAACATGCACACTACACACGGAACAGTCTGGACCAGGATCAAACCTAGATTGTCTTGCTGTTAGCGTTTTTGAGCAACTCTGATCGCCGATGACCTTTCAGCGCGATTTGCTAATAGCTGATACTGATTGAGGGCGGGCTACATGCCATGGCAGGGCTACATGTAGTTATTAGCGCAAGCAAGTCATGAAACATGGTCTAAACTGGTTTATTACCATTTTTAACAAGCTCATGTGAAACAGCATAATATTTTTAACAAAATTAACAGTAAATAAACAAAGCAAATCAAACAAATATCACCAATACTGGTGATAGACCTATAATTTAGACCTACAATTTAAAACGAAAAAAGCTAATTAAGTAAATGCAGTCAAAACTGCCGTCATTAAACGCAGATTGTAGTTATTTTAAACGACAATCTGTAATAATTAAATGTAGATCTTGAATTGTTGCTGCTGTTCTGTTTGTATCAGTCAGATCTGGTCTGTATGGTGTTCTGGGTTATTTGTTTTGTGTTTGCTGGGCGTGCTAACTCTGCTGTTTACTGAAACTCACGGCATTCCGCTGCGTGCAGTGTCGTATCAGATTAGTAGTGTTAAATGTGTTTGTCTTGGTTCCCCAACGAAACGCTGATTTTACTCATTTTAAAAACGCCCTGGATGAGTTTGCGTCACATACAGTAAAACACTGCTAGACGGATGACATGCTTTCTATCAGCGCATACTTTTCTTGCAACACCGCTTCTTTAGTCAGTCTGTGGAAAATGAAAGGGTGTGTATTTTCACCTAGTGGTTCAGATAGAAATTGCAGGGAGCTGCCCGGAGGGCTCTTCTTCCTGGATGAAACACTAGCCGTAAATACAGAAATTAGGCTCAATTGTTTAATGCCATCAATCGATCCTTCCGTCTCTAATATATATATATATATATATATATATAAATAGTGACTAAAGATACAATACAAAACACAGAAATAAGAAATATTGGTGTCTTATTTCTCATTAATTCTCTATTGCAAACCTTAATCTACGCTTATTGCAAACCTTTATCTCACTCCTAGTACTCATGTATGTGTGTGCCAGTGTGTGCATGTGTTATTCATGTGTGTGAATGTGTATAGCTGTGCATATATGTGTTTTCAATTTTGCATGACTTCAGATTTTTACAAGTCACCAGTTAAGTCTTGTCAAGGTCGACCAACCTCAGAAACCTCAGAAAGAGGGAATGCTTTACAACAATCAACTTTAAATCTTAGTTTAAATCAACTTTAAATCACACTCTAGCAGAGTGTGACATGCCCTTTCCAACAAGCCCTGCATCGTATTGCCAGCCTTCAGGGAACCAAAGATATGGGCTATTGCAAATCTGACTTTGGTGCACAAGGTGCTGTCTCACAGGGGACATCAGGAGAACAAGAGTAATTCAGAGCGCTGTAACTCAGTGAGAATAAGATTATCTGACTCCAGAATTCACAGGCTTACAAAGTATTGTACCCCATCTTTAACTTCCCAACTTTTATTAAAGTCTTCAAGAACACTAGAGATAATGAGTTTTCATATCTGATCCTTGAAGCACTGATGAGCTTGAAGCGCCATTGCTAATTACTAAAGTTGAGAAGTTGACTATTCTGTTCAGCCGCCAAATGTATGTACACTGCAATATTTCATTAGACTGCCTTTAGCTTTGATTATGGCACACATTGCCATGGCATTGTTTCAACTAACGTCATAGCATTTATTTCTGTGCAGAGTTGCATTTTCTAAAATCTCATATTAATAATAATAGAAATAATAATATTTATTCATAGAGCGCTTTTCATAGCAGTGGCAGCTCAAAGTGCTTTACAGACCATTTTCATCAGTAACTTATAAACCTATTAGCAAAGTACCATTTTATAGGTACTAAGATGTCAAAGTTTTAATTCAAGGCCAAGTTAAAGAGATACGTTTTCAATTGTTTCTTAAAACTGAGTACTAAGTTTGACTGTCTAATGAAAACTGGAATTGAGTTCCATAGTTTAGAAGCAGAATAACTGAATGTGGTGTCTCCACATTTTCTGTATTTTACTAAAGGTATATACAGAAGGTCAGTATCTACAGACCCAAGATCTGGAGTTAGAACATAAATAGAGAGACATTCTGTGATGTAAGCTGGTGCTAGATTATTTAGGGCTTTACAGACCAGTAGCAGAAGTCTATTCTAAAACGACAGGTGAGTCAATCCACTCCGGAAAGCCTTCACAAGCACATCCCAAAGCTTTTCAGGACTCGGTGGTGGCCAAGGCATGAGTGAAAACGATTACTTCTCAGCAAATTTAAATCCTTTTCCCTCGTTTACCCTCACTAACAAGAGATGTTCTTATGGCAACACAGCTGTTCAATCCTGTGAGTTTTCATCACATTATGCTCTGACTTTCACTATTAAACATAGTCCTGAGTTCTACTGTTGATTTGTTACTACTCACCCTCATTGAGCGTTATAGAGATCTCAGATCACGGTCATTCAAGACTACTTCTTCCATAAAGTTGATGGTTCTTCATTATCCTTCCAGGTTTCAATACTGAGCTGGACAGTCCTTAAACCAATTCCAAAGTAAAAAAACAATTCCGCCACCATGGAATACATCTTCCAACATGGTTGTCTCACTGCATAAGAAATGTTGCCAGTCCATCTAATCGAAGAATCGTAAGAATTTGCTCATTTGAATCCAAAGGACTAATAGGTAGTATGTATCTATGTATGTATTGTTGTATATGTTTCTTACATACTATGCCCATCTCTTAAGGTAGCACCAAATGCTACCAAGGTTTACTGGAAGTTTATGGTTCAGCAAATCCTGTCATTTTATGATAGGAACCTCCCAAAGAAACCTGCCCCAAACCCTGGTGATCACAACTTGGCCAGACAGGTCACATTGGCCGGATGAAACATGGAGGCAGGCCTATAAGACTGTGCAGTTGGCAGTTGAAGGCAGACCATTCTTAGGGCATGTCTGTACCATGGTATCTTCAAGAATAAAACATATACTCTAAATTGGTCTCCCGCTTCTATTTAAAAGTAAAGAAGTTACAACAGTATGTATGTACGTTTGTGTCTGTATATGCATCCATGTATGTATTTGCGTATCCATTTTTTAAAATATGTATCTATGTATGTATGTGTGTATACATCAATATGTGGGTGTGGGGGGGAGTATGTGTTTGTGTGTGTTTGTATAAGACTTTAAATCAAGTCCCTATAAGTGTGAAGGGGTCTGTCATCATCTGACCTTCACTTTATATATTTTCTTAGAGTACCACTGGGGCACGGCTAAAGACACACACACACCTGTGCACACACACACACACGTACAGGCTTAGGTCTTATTGGCAGCGTAACCGGGGGGTTGTCTCTCACACAGGAGTGCTCTTCTGTAATGAAATTCCCAGCCGGAGTCAGGGCACATAAAGCCGGCCGGAATGAAATTCTCCCACCGGAATCCCAACCTTTCATCTAGAGCTTCACTTAAGCCTGCTGTCTTTGACGCCTGTGTGCACGTACGTGTGTCTATGTGTGTGTGCGTGTGTCAAGGCAAGTGGCAGTGTATTGCAGAATGTCGCAATCGTCAATCCTAGCATTATGACAAAATGAAAAAATATCAGGCAGATGCCCATTAAAACTGATCCAGGATCACGCTGTCTGTATGTGGGGGATTCCACATTTGTTTGGGCTGTTTACATCTCAGTGAAACTTTACGAATACACATGAAAACACTTCTATAACAATGCTCATAAACACATGAAAATGGTCCTTCATTGCATGTTCCAAATAAATAAATAATAAATAACATAATAATATAATAATATAATATAATAATAAAACATCTAACTAACAAAACAGACTACACTATAACTACCTCAAATTATAATAATTTAATAATAATAATATAATAATATAATAATAAAACATCTAACTAACAAAACAGACTACACTATAACTACCTCAAATTATAATAATTTAATAATAATAATATAATAATATAATAATAAAACATCTAACTAACAAAACAGACTACACTATATCTACTTTAAATTATAATAATAATAATATAATATAATAATAAAACATCTAACTAACAAAATAGACTACACTATATCTACCTCAAATTATAATAATAATATAATAATATAATATAATAATAAAACATCTAACTAACAAAACAGACTACACTGTAACTACCTCAAATTATAATAATATAATAATAATAATAATAATATAATAATATAATATAATAATAAAACATCTAACTAACAAAACAGACTACACTATAACTACCTCAAATTATAATAATAATAATAATAATAATAATAATAATAATAATAATTTTTTATCTTGCATTTTTGCATTTATGTGTTGTGGCATTTTCCGTCTTATGCTTGAAGCATCAATTTTGCATCAGTTCTCCGTCATAGATAAAGCAAATCTCAACCCTGACTCAGTCCTAATGCTTTTAACTGTATGAAATTTCAAGACTATTCCACAAATTCCCATGTTCGACAGGAGGTTGCAAATTTTCTGAAGATCATGGGAGGAGAAAAATCTCATTACTTTCTTATTTATACTGACTGAAGAGGTCACTGTAGAAGTACAACCCTGTTACTTAAATTTAGATTAAACATTGAGATGTCCATCAATTTTTAGATGTATTTTTTGCAATTAATCATGATTAATGACAGAAAAGAATCTGAAGAATTATAATTAAATGCATTCTTTTGACTAATTTGACCCTAAAGAAAGCAATGCAGTTGGTTATTGCTGTATGAGGGGACACAGTCGGCTGCATAAGAATGTATTTATTACTTTCTGTGTTCTTTACAGTTTTCATTTTTTTATCCCGAAAGTAAAAAGTGAGGAACAAAAGAAAGTAGAGGTTGTACAGACATGTCAACATTACTGCTAGGTGATGATACTTTCAACGTGACATCATCTTGTTGCTGATCATATGGTTATCACACTATGTATGCCTCATAGAAGACAACAGGTGAGGAGCCTGGTGATTTTGGGTGTGTTCAGAAAAAGATACCTGTGAAGTTTGGCCTTGTGACAGATCTAGGGGACCTATTGAGAACCTCAGCCAGATACAAATCAATTAGATTTTTGGGTCCATATTGTAGTCAAAGCATGTATTAGATGATAACTGTAAATAATACTGGGTTGTTTCCACAATAAAAGATTAAAAAAGGGTTAAACAAACACACTGACATATGTAAAACCAATACTTACTCTGTTAATACTATTTTAATATTTAAAAAATAAGTAAGTATATAAAAACAATTTCTATTTAAATATGATGTTACCAAGTGCCTAAAACTTTTGCACAGTACTGTAACTAGACTTCTTTTCCTATGTACTTTTTAACAATTTCTTTAGGTACATGGGCATTATGGGGATATTAAGGATAACAAGTACTTTTACATGTTGACAATATCTGAAAGAAATGACTACAATGGAAAAGTTTTGGTTCCAAGAGAAGCTGTTAAACAATGTTTTCCACCATGTTTTCATTAAAGACACTGTTTTCTATTGACACCACTCAAATAATAAACCATGCTTAACACAGCTCAGCATCTCAAACACCGCAATGACACTGTATTTAAATACAAACCCAATTCCAAATAAGTAGGGACATCAAGTGAAATGGCAAAGCAGTGCTCCGCCCTCCTCCCTCACCTGTTTTCCATTCCGTCATTAGCACAGACTATTTATATGTGGAGTCCATGTCGTTTCTCTCTCTCTGCCTCCTTACGAGGTTTTAACACTTTCTCTAGTCTTTATTGAGCCATTTAAGTTCTTAGTATTCTGTCTTTTCTGGTATTTAGAACTCTTCTCTGGTTATTACTCTGCTCTTTTATATTTTCCTTTGATGTCCAGTTTGCCTGGTGGCTTTTAAATTTGCTTCTCTTTTGACTTCCTTTTTGAATTCTACCCTTCTGGTGATTTGTAAGCTTGCCCTGCCTCTTACTCACTGTTTTTTTAAATACTCTCTGGATTTGAGTCTTAAACTTGGTGTCCAATACTGTTGAAAATAGTATAAAAACACATAATTGGTCCCAAATATGCTGCATGCAGCACAAAAGTTGGGACGTAAGCACAGATGAAAATGTTACATTTAATGTGCTGAAACTGTTCGATAAGCACTTGTTACGACCCTGTCTAGGGGTAAAAGCATGGTTCTATGAATAATACTGTAAATTAAGAAATTGAATTGTGTTGAATTAAGAAAACCACACAATGCACAGAACAACACTAATGGGCTTACAGTGAACTTGACCAAGACAAACACAAGTACAAACTTCAGGAGTGACTCAGGCCAGAACAATAAACAAAACCCTAATTAACTAGACAACTAGACACACAAACAACTACCAAACTAAACAAACAGACAAAAGTAACCAAATTAGAAGGGGATAGGCAAAGTCAGAGTCAAAACAAACAAACAAACAAACAAAAGGTCAGGTCCAAATCAATCAATTAGAATAAGCATAATGAACAAAAATCACAACAATTGGAAATCTCTCTCTCGAACGCCAACGCTGTGCCATTTTTAAATGGCATGACAATCAAATCACGGGACAGAGGTAGGCTAGAAACAGAACGGAATGGAAAACCTGAACTGGAACTTTGGAAAACTGAATGGGAACTGTAATGAAAGAAAACACAGCAGACACATACAAACAGACCCAGAGACAATAAAAGCCACTACACATAACACAGTGAAAATAAAACGTAAATAATTAGTGCAAAAAGACATTTTCTTCACATTCTGTGTTCAAGTAATGAGATCCAGTCCTTTACAGATAACATAGCACTGGTCATGGCTGACCAGAGGGCTTGAACTTTCTCTGAGCCTGAAGCAAACAAAACACTGAGTGGACCTACAGAGCCTGCACATATTGTTAGTACAGTGTAGTAAGTGTTTTATCATATTTTCAATTTAAATTCAGTTCAGACTCTGAGAGACTCAGCTTTATGTTAGTACTCCCAATAAGCTGACTTAAGATCAGAACATCCTAATTACACTTTTAAAGCTGGTAATATTTTCTAGATTTTTAGGCCGCTTGGGGTTAAAATTTTCCTATCTTACTTCAAATACTGCAGCAGTTACAGATAGAGGCTGCCCAATTCAAGGTGGAACAGGAAAACCGTCAGCTTCATAGCTATAACGCTGTCAGTAGTTTTTGATGAGGAAACTTAAGTTTTTAAAATGTTGTACCTACAGTTTTATGTAGCGTGCTAACTGTAAATAAGCACTACTTTAAAACGTAATGTAGTGACGCAATCATGGCATCTTCACCGTCTTGAATGGCATCTTGACTTTTAGAACTTGGGCTTCACTAACAAACATACTATAATGACGGAAGCGCCAACTATAAATACTATGATCACTTCAGGTTCAGTCTTGCGTGACCCTCTGCTGCAAAAGTATAACTGTGCCTTAAGTTGAAGAATCTATGGAGCATCATCACTGTCATCCGCCATGTTTACCCTAACACCACAGCTTAACTGGCATGCTGTTGTTAACATCGTTTGAAGCTGGACAGTATTAATGTGAGTTTTTCCAAAGTGTGGTACTCGGCCATAGTTTTAATTGTAATTACAGTTTGAAACTGTCATATAAACCATTAGGAATGTAGGAGCCGTAACTGTTTGATCACTAGAACCTGCACACGACCAGAACCAGGAAGTGGACAGAGAACATCGTCCGTTATCCATCACACCCTGAACATCACCTTCCCTCAGGTCAGCGTTTCAGCCAGTTGAGGATCAAGACCTCCAGACTACAGAGAAGCTTTATCCCACACTCCATCACACTCATAAACAGCTGAACATCACACACTACATTCTGAATACAGTCTACTACATACACACAATCTATATCTAGATGTTCTCTCACACTTCTTTTTCTGTACAGTCTACTACATACATACATCCATATCCAGATGTTCTCTCACTCTTTTTCTCTGTACTGCACTTTTATTTATCTGATAGTGTCTCAGAACACTCTGTACCACCGTCTCAACCAGTGGCTCTTCTGTTCTTCATATTTATATCTATTTAACTCAGTCTGCACTGTCCTTTACTGCTTCAAATAGCACTGTACTTTAAATATACTACTCTGCACATGTTAAGTTTACAGGTGTGTCTGTATGTGTATGTCAATTTGTGTGTGTGTAGGAGGATGGCTAGGTTGGGTGTGTTTGTTAATTCTGTAATGTCAGTTATCGTGCACTGTGAGCTTCTGTAACCAAAAACAAATTCCTTGTATGTGTGAGCATACTTGGCAAATAAAGTCCGATATTGATTCTGATTCTGATTCTGATTCTGAGAAAGGAGCACTGTTGAGCATTGTGGGTCAGTTGCAAGTGCGAATAGACTTTATTTGGGGAGAGTCCAGGCAAGGGTCAAAACACATGCAGGAAATTCAGGAGGTAGATCCATTATATAAAACCAGAAAGACACAACAAGGGTCAGAACAAAGAAAAAAACTAAACAAAGAAACAAGGGAACTTAGGTAGGACCTACAGAACAACAACAGAACCAAACAAAGACGTATATAACAAGCAGGTAATGAGTTTTAGATCACTTGCAGGTGTGCAATTGGGCAAAGCCAGAGAGAGTCCATGTGGAGTCTCCCCAGAGGGTTGGGGAGACAATATGACAGCTGTGTTACATCACCTATTAAGCACAGTACTTAATAAATGTTAGAGAACCCAAGACACCAGTTGATCCATTTTTATTCTATTGTTCTGCTATAAAAGTCTTTAGCTGCACAACCATATGGGGCCTTTGTTGTCGTATTATGAAATTCACAATGTGCCACTTGTTTTCAGTAGGAGACCGGCGGGCCAGTTTAGCACCTGATTACACATCTGATTATGTAGCCAGGCTGTTGTAACATGTGTACAATGTTACTTTGTGGAGATGAAATAAACATAGACAGCTCTGAAAAAGACGGCGTCTGAAAGGCAACTTCCTCCAAAATGAGTATATGGGTTTAATGGTGCTTTCACACATGAGCCTTAGACAGACGCTGCTTTTAAACACTATGATGTTCATTGTTTTGGCCTAAAACACAGCATACATTACTTTCATAAACAGTTTGAATAGTTGACCACTGTGCATTAGTCCATTTCAAATGAGTTTGAGCCAGAAAAGACAAAAACAACATTCTTAGGACATTGTTAGGACACTGTCTTAATTTGCACTTGTGGCTACAGGAACACACAGTGTTGACAATAGTTTGATAAAATATTCCCAAGCCTTTGCAGTGGTACCCATCACAGAAGCATCCTTTCAAGAGATGGGCATGTAGTTGTGGATTGTCGTTGTCCAAAGAAAAACATGTATCTATTTATGTATCTATCTATGCAACTTTTTTTCCATAGCAGCTGCCGCCCTTGATATTTTAAGAAAATGTTATGATGACTGGATCAATAGAAATGCTCCAAAACGCTGGTTACTGCACACATCCATAAGCCCCTTTTATATAAAACTTACATTAAAAGTTAAGGTTTTTGCCTTTTCCTTTAAAGTTTGACAATAGTTTGTCAAAATATTCTAAAGTCCGTCTGAGGGATTGAAGGTTATGGGCATTCAGTGGTGGTATCTTGCTTTTTACATACATAGATTTCCTAAATTCTCTGACTCTTGTTCTTAAACAGTTGCACTACATGTGGCATCAGGCATCAATTTGAGAATGAACATATATTTACAAACAACAGTCAAGTTGATAAAGCATTAAATGCCTTGTCTTTGTACTGCTTTTGTTTAAATACAGATCAAAAGCTATTTACAAATCACCAGTTTCTGATTTTATTTGCATTTCACATCCGGTCTCAACCTGGAACTGGGTTTGGAGGTTATTTCAGGTAAATGTCACACGACAAAATCACATCATTCTACTGTCTTTAAAAAAAGAAGGTATTTTTCAAATTTTATTCTTTCCAGTCGTTATCTTAACACTTTAAAGTTCAGTCAGAAGGAGGAACAGTGCATTCACTGCTCAACCTCTGCCTACAAGCATAGCCACTGGCTCATGGGTGCTGTCATATTATTGACTCCCTACAAAACGTCTGTATGAATTAGGGTGTTTCATGTAAAGGAGCTTCTGGTGAGCTGGTGCTTGATTTCAAGCTCAGGAACAAATTCATCATTTGCACCCAAACCTCTTGTCAAGCTTTTTTCACCCACATCTGCAAGTTGTACAGTAGTATGTATGCTGTTAAATGTCAAATCTGTTTTCTGTTTATTTAACTTTAATGAGGAAGGGTCATTGTAAAGTCCTGTTCGGCTTAATGAGAAATTGAATCCAGACATGGATAACTGACAAGGCCATTAGAGTTCCTAGCCCTAGAGACTGCCAGGCGCCTTGGGGGGCTACATACTGTGCAGCTCAGGATGGGTCAGATATCTGAACGACATCTTGAACACGCTTCCCTTATTAACAAGTTACTTATGCATTATTTTTTTAAGTGAAATGAGAAAATGTTTCTGTTTTCTGTCACATATATATTACACATTATGTATGTCATAGTCAAGATAGGTTAAGGTAGTAGTGTTTATCCAGTATGTCGCCTCTGTCCAAAAAAATATGTATCTATTTATGTATATGTCTGTGTATCTATTTTTGTTGTTTTTAATTTTTCAGCAGCAGCTGCTCTTGATATTGTGTTACATTTTTTCATGACCAATAGAAAAGATCCAAAATTGGATCATCACTTGAAATAAAACTCTTTTGCTATTAACTACTATTCAAAGTTAAGAAGGTTTTTGTCTTTTCCAGATACTTTTTTGTACAGTGACAATTTACTGGTATGAAATTCTTCCTCAGGGTTTTGTCATAACATACCATCGTGGTGTGCCACAAATAAGCAACTGATGATGCAACGTACAACCAGATTTATATATGGATGTTTCAGTGACATTTTAAATGAAAATAAAAAAGCAGCAGTTCCCCGATCAGCTGTAACTGATCAGTATTGGGTCAGCATGATGAAAACAGGCCTGGATAATGATGGTAATGGCAGATGGTGATCTGATTGTTTTCGGTATTGAATAATGGCGAGAGCTTGAAACGAGATTTGAGCACAAAATAAGAATCTGATACAGAATGTGAAATCAAGCACCAGCTTACCAGCAGCTCATTTACAGGATCACCTTAATTCATGCAGACATTTTGTAGGGAGTCCATAATACAACAGTACCCACAAGCCTTTGGCTGTGCTTGTAGGCTTGCACTGCTCCTCCTGCTGACTAAACTTTATAGGGTTAAGATAGCAATGATTGGAAAGAATAAAATGTGAAAAAATACCAAATTGTTTTTAAGATGGTAGAATGAGGTGCCTGTGTGATTGTTTACCTGAAATAACCTACAAACCCAAATTGTTTTTGTCCCGTATTTGAACAACAGCAGTACAAAGACAAGACATTTAACACTTTATCGACTTTACTGTTGTTCGTATGTTCATTCTCAGGTTGGGAATAGACAACAAACAACAACATACACAACAAAACAACAACACAACAGTGACATTTTAAATAGAAATAAAAAAGGCTGCGGTTCCTCGATCACCTCTAGCGTCCTCGATCACCTCTACATCTGTTACATCTAAAGTGTTCCACAGTGGATATAAAGCATTTACTGGTCTTCTGGGGTTTGCCTTTGCCTAGCATGGACACCTAAGAGACTGTCCTCTGAGAAGCTGCCTAACTCGGTCAGCTGCATCTGATGAGGAACGGGGGAATGCATGTGAAACAAGCCATTGACCAGCTGGTACTGAAACATGCATGACTGTAACATTTTCCAGATTCCAACATGGTTGGAGTGCATGGGATGCTGGTGTAGTGCCTTGACCAATACCCTGGGAAATGTAATGAAGCTAAAACTTCTATTCCAATTTCTTGTTCCACCTTAAATGGGGCAGCAGTTACATTTAGGCAGTGGAGTAGATAGCAGAATGTAAAAGCAGCTCCATTTATTGTGGAACAGACAATTCCAATACAAAGTTGCAGAATAAGAAAACGCAGGATGGTTGTGCAGTGTAAGCAGTGCAAGGAACAAGAGATGAGTAAACAAGTAGAGGAGTGCAGGTCAGTGAGTTTGGGGACATGCCCTGAGTGAGTACATGCAGTTTGATGACATTAGGGTTAACAAAACTATAATGTGAGGTCAAAAAGGAATGGGATAAAAAGAGGGTTGGAAAAAAAATGTTAACTGTGGGTCAAACCAACACTGCAGTCATGGTCCTGGTTCTACTCTGAGTCTGTGTATGCGAAACGGTGTCTATCGGTCAAGCAGAAGTTCAGTAGATAGGCATGCACTTTTCCATCCTGTACATTCTCTATGGGAAAAAAACAGTGGTTCAAAAGGCTGTATACAAGCTTAGGCATCACACAATTAGACGGGACTATCTGGAGTTGCAACGGTGTTGATATTTCAAAATCTGCTGGACATGCTACGCAGCAAACATCTGTCAAAAAGCCAAAAAGTAACAACCACAATTATATTATTAATTATCATTCTGTTATAAAAACCTAATCACCATTATATTATAATTTATTTTATAAGCACGTATAAGATGTATCTGGGTAGTTTTGTTATATTATAATAATATTAACATCATTATTCAAATTCTATGTGTTATTTATATCTTGCCTTGTTTTGATCAGCTGAAACAGCGCAGCACAGTTTGGTAGTGCAGCAATTAAAACTGAAAGCTAAACAGTGTAGCAGTTCAATATGAAATGCCTACGTATTTGTATTATTGTATTATTTCTCTTTAGCTTGAATTGGATTTGCTAGTGTTGATCTTGCTGCAACTACATCAAAAGAACACATACTGTACATTCATAATAAAAGCCTTACAGTTGAACTTGCAGCTACGCCTATTCTAATCAATAGCAACACATGAATGATTGGCTCTGAATAGCTCTCAGCTGTTCAGTATTAGGTCAACATGATGAAAACAGGCCTGGATGATGATGGTAATATACAGTGATCTGATTGTTTTCAGTACTGAATAATGACCCCCACCCCTCAATCATGGCTGGATTACTGACTGAGCCAGTGGGGCCAGCGCTCAGGGGCCCCTGAGGTCAGGGGGCCCTGGCCCAAAACATTTTGCGATGCCTATCAACATTTGTAATACAATATATTTTTATTTCTGAGGGCTCTCCATTATAAGGATCCTTTGACTTTTAGGGACTTTGACCCCAGGGCCCCTTGGGGCCCCTTTCCATGCTTTTGGGGCTCTTGCCAAGCTTTTGGGGCCCTAGCCATGCTTTTGGTGGCCCTAGTCATGCTTTTTGGGCCCCTTATGAAAATGGAGGAGGCGTTGTGGCACTGCTCTGACTTCGACTTTTGGCTATTAGGGGGCCTAGAAAAGAAGGGGGCATAATTATAGAGGGCCCTGGTTATGAGATCCCCTACCAGGGAGCCCTAGATAAAAGCAGGGCATACCATTAGAGGGCCCGTGATCACAAGGGGCACGGGTTGGGAGGGGTCAACTCTTTGCCCAGGGGCTCAGACTATCCTTAATCCATCCTTGCCCCCAATTTTATATAACACCCCTCGTTCAAACATATAATCAACATTGTGATATTAGTACAGCTAAAATCAAAGCACCCAGACAGCCACAAGCTTTGCTACAACAAACAAAAGACTATGGTGTTACTACTCCGTCATTGTGCCGTGGTGCGGCATTTGATGATTCCTTTAGCCACAGAGCTGCTCCTGACCGGATCTTTTTGGACGGTAGACCACTTTGCTGTAACACTGATCTGTGTTAAACCTCCAGCAACACCACTGCTATTTGGATGTCACCGCTGAGTAAAGAACGATCCAACAACTGTCACCAGTAGCAAAATACCATCCGGACAACAGTGAACCTGCGGTCAGAAACTTCAAAGGTGAATGGGTAGAGGACGGCTGGTACACTGTGCAGCATCAGATGTTTCTGATAAAATGGCCACCATCGTGCAGGTCTTCAGTTCTATTAAATGTGCAATCCGTTGTTAATGGTGTACAGACAAAACAATGACATTACTCTTCCATTCATTGTTTTTTGATGCACTGCCACTAGTTTATGTGTGTGTATGTGTGTGCGTGTATGACCTGATTTTGGGGGGTCCGCAGGTGTTCTTTGAGCTTGTATTGATGGATGACGGTTCACAAGGCCTCTGTGTGTCTCTGCATAGCTGAATGTTGGATAATGACTCATTATGACTCAAGTGCTTTATCAAGAAAGCAGGTGTGTGTGAGTGAGAGAGAGAGAGAAAGGGAGAGACAGACAGAAAAAAGGTGTGTATATATATATATATATACACCTCAATAGCTGTAGTTTTAAACGTGAAACTGTCTCCCATTCTAGCTTGATGTAAGATTTTAGATATGACAATCTCCTTATCATCATCATATCATATTTTTTTATTCATACTGCAGCAAATGTTTTTAGGTCTGGATTGCGAGCAGGCTAATTTAGCCCCCGGATTCTTTTACTACTATTTCTTTTGCCTTGCACATTTTTTCCAGTCTTTTGTTGCTCCTGTTCCACCTTTTTTTATAAAATGGGTTGCTGGAATTAAATTAAAAATGTGCATATACATTTCTTGTTTTTATCATAAAACAAAAACCACCATATTAAAATTACCCTTTGGTAATATGAAATTACAAAAGTACTCCCCACCTATCCACCCTTCATCCCATTCACAACCTTCCCAAACCACCACACCACCCCCAGTCCAACCCCTATTTTCCCCCCACCAGGGATACAACAGCAACACAGGCATGGGGTTCCTATTTTAAAAGAACATCCTGTAAGTTAGATATTAAGTTAATACGGTATTTGGTTGTGCCTCACTGATTCTTGCTGATGACAGCTCCAGGGAACATATGTCCAAGAAGCACTGAATCCAGTGAGTGCTTGAGATATCATGTGGAGGTTCCACCGCTGTACAACAATCTTTTCAGCTGCCGTGTGCCGTGCGTGTTCTCTCCATAATGGAAAGATGGGAGTCATGATTCAGTAGATGTACTGCAGGATCCATTGAAAGTTGTACTCTCAATGTTCTCCAGTGTAGAGTACTAATAACTACTCTCCAAAAATCAAGCACGCCTGGGCATTCCTATACCATGTGTATAAAAGAGCTAATGGTTCCATGGGGGCAGAATGAACATTATGGATTTGGAGTCTGCTTATATGTTTTTCAATTTCAACATTAGATACATTGTTTGACATTATGATCTGGAATTACATATAATATTAAAAAAGATTTAGACATCATTGCATTTTAATTTGCAGTTTAATTTGCATCCCATGTTTTTTGGAAACAAAAGTTGTATATATGTGTTTACGTGTGTGTATGTGTGTGGGTGCATATATATATATACAGAGAAAGAGAGGAGAGAGAGCGAGAGAGAGAGCGGGCCAGGGAGGAATATGAATGACAGAGATGTAGGGTCTCACTTAGAATGTATTTATGCATAAACGTAAAGTTCCTTGCTCCATGCTTTATATTTTACTCGATGCTTAAAATTTCGTTTGCATGCCTGAGGACAAGGGCATGGTAGATTTATTCCCCCTAAACACTAACTGTAAGCTTAAGACTCAAAGACTGGTACTCTTATACATTTCAGACCCAAAGCACTTCAGACTTTTCTGCTGTTCTAATGCTCTGAAATGGAAATAATTAATATTGATTGAGTCATTTCATTTATATATGTGTGTGTGTGTGTGCGTATGCGCATATGAGCATTTGTTTATGTACGACTGCTGTCTGCCTGTTGGTGAGTAAACTAAAAAATGCATTACTGCATCAATACACTCATACGTCAGGGACGCCACATACCAACGCTGGCGCAAACAGCTAATAAATAGCGCGTCCTGTAATTGTGCTGAAACAAAACGGTAAATTTCTCATGCATTTACATTTAGATTGGAGAATATTTCAGCACTACCGGTCTTTATAGGTGCAAGGCTGCGAATGCTTTCCTTCGTTTGAATGTACAGGTTCTACCAGAAGGTCCATAGATGTCAAGCCACATTCTCAATATTCTACATGAGTGCAGTGTATGGCTGGCTGCGTGTATATGAGTGTATTTAGTTATTAATATCCATTAGGAACAATTGATAATCCATTGTAAAAGCCATAAGAGGTTAGTTACTGAATGTAGTAGAGATCACAACAGCAATATAGGGACATTCTTTCTGGAAACGTTAACGTTCAATTTAGATTTGATTAACTTAACCAAAAATATTTGAAATAAAAATAATAATTATAGCATGAGCACAAGTTTGGAATCCCTATGAAGTCAGTACTTAGTAATACCCCCTTTGGCAGGAAACAGCTTATGAATGCTTGTTGTTCCCAGCTAGGAGTCTTTCTATTTCTGTTTTTACTCCCTCTTGCTCGCAGAATGCTTTCTAGTTGTGTGATGTTCTCGGGCTGTCTTGCACGCACAGCATTTAGCTCTGCTGCAGATTTTCCAGTCAGGAGACAGTAAGGGCCATTCCAGCAGCTTCAGCTTGTGTTTCATAAAGTAGTTCAAGGTGCCGTGTTTGGAGGAATCAGCCTCTTTTCAGCTTCAGTTTGACCATTTGAACTGTCAACTTTGCTTTCGGAATTTTTTTGGACCTTTAGTCGAATACCTTGTCTACCTGTGCAGTGCTGTGGATGCCACAAAACCCCAAAGCATACTAGATCCAGCCCCATGCCCCAATGGAAACCTATTATGCTATTCTGGTTTTTCTCTCTCCTGTAACGTGTTAATGTAGATTATTTTGTGCGTGTAAATGGCCTGCAAAGATATAAAGTCCAAAATACACACCACAGAGACACAGTCTCTCCCTCAGAAAACACTGCCTGAAACACCTGGTGGGAATTTTAGACGTTTCTATTGTTACAAGATGATGAAATCTTGTAGCACAATCCTTATTGTCTGTCTAACTGCAAGCTGGGCACGCCTTCACACAATTTTTACCCACTCTGGTGGTTGACCAATCAAAAACAGAGTGGGCAAGCTGGTCAATCAGAGCAGATGGTTGTGCAATAGAAGAATAATATTGTGTTTTAGAAAAAAAAACAAATGCATGTAATCTCTTCTATTAGACCTCAAAAATAAAACAATTAACATTGAAAATTAGCCTAACAGGTCCTATTGGTCAGGATGTTTTTTTTCTCAAAAGAGCTGCCCAAAGAGTTGCCTCTGGCTCATCTAGATGTTATTTTGCAGGCTTTAAATGTTGATCTCTGTGATTAAGTTTCTTTCTAAACATGTTTTATGTTAGCAGAGCTGCACAGTTATACCTCTCTGCAGTTTCTTTGCTGTCAAATGGGAGTGGTCAAATTTTGCTTTGTATTTCTGGTTACCAATACTATCTGAGAGATTTCTACAGACTACAGTTCCCATTAACTGTCATTTCCTAATGACATTTCAGACAGTGGAGATTGTAAACTGGAAGCGCTCCAATATCTTTGACAGCTTTCTCCTGCTTTGTAGGCATCGATTAGCTTCGTTTTCAGATCTTCATTCAGCTGCTTTGAGGAGATACTGATTGTGAGTACAGGGTTTAATGAGTGTATTACTCCCTAAAATAGTCATCAGCTAACAATTCTTTATGACCAATTCTTGACCTGCCTAACTAGTCCTAACAAGTTAATTTAGGCCTAATTAGTTAATTGAGTTCACAACACGATCAGTGTCCTAGCAATAATTTTTATTTCTACAAATATTACACCCTATTGTTTAATGAGCTTGAGTTCCATCCTTAGCTATGCCTCAGTCATCCATGGATGGGAGTCCAAGGGAGCATAATTGGTCTCACTTTCTCTAGTTTAGAGAAAAACATTCCTCCCTCTACCCCATCAGAAAGCATGATGATTACTTTACAAAAAAAAAAAAATTGGGGGAAATAAAAGTTACTTACTCCATATGACGTGCTGGCAATGCTAATTAAGGTGGTCAGACTCAAGATTCTCCACTAGGGGGAGTTTTTAGCACTCAAAATTTGCTTTCCCATTCCCAGCTTGGTAGCTTTGTGTGGAGGGGAGGACCGGTTAGTGGGTGGAAACTGGCCACAACTAAATTGAGAGGAAATTTAATCAAACACCTCCCCACCTCCTCTAGAATTTTTTACTTATGTAATGATATCAAGTTTGACTTCAGTGACAGATTTAGCCCACTTTATGCCATTATGGTTGAAGGATTTTAAAAAAGGGTTACAAGTGCGGTGAAATATATTATTTTACATTAATAATATAGGCCAAAAGTATGTGGACACTGACCATCACATGTAAGCTCGTTGGACGTCCCATTCCATATGGAGTTACTGCCCTTTTAGAGATACATCACGGCTTGTTTCAGTGTTGCAATTTATTCCAGAGATGTTCTTGGAGGTTGAGTTCAGGGATCTGTGCAGGCTGCTGGAATTCCTCCTCAACCTTCCTTATCCCTTATCAAACCTTGTCTTTATGGAGCTCGCTTTGTGCATAGGGGCACATTCATGCTGGAACAGGAAACGGTTTTGCCACATAGTTGGAAGAACATAACTGTCTAAAATGTCTTTGCATGCTTAACATTACTTTTAGAGTTCGAGTCCAAAGCCAGCCCCAGACCGTTATGCCTCCTCCACCACGCTTTACTGTTAGCACTATGAATTCCAGTAGGTAGCGTTCTCCTGGCATCCCTCACACTCAGATTCATAAATCAGACTGACAGACAGTGAAGTGTGATGCATTACTTCAGAGAACATGTTTTCACTGCTCCAGAGTCTACTGGCGCCATTCTTTACACTACGGTCTGCATGCTCTATGGCTTTGTGACTGAGCTGTTGTGGCTTTCATTTCAGAATAATAACACCTTAAGGGCTGATGTAGCACAGTAGAAACTTCACAAATTGACTTGAGGCAAAAGCAAAGGTGGCATTCTATAGACATGTTGAAAGTCATGGAGCTCTATGACCTATTCACTATTACTGTTTGTCTACAATGATTGCATGACTTTGTACTAGATTTTTATACACCTACACAGTTAGTGTTGCTAAAACACCTAGATTCCATAATTATGAATAGGTAAGTAAGTAAGTGTCCACATACATCTGGCCATATAGTGTATGCTTCATACTTTGAAATTATTTAATTTACTAAGATGTCATTTCGTGCAGTGTATGAGCCCCAAAACCTATTAATTTTTCATTAAGATCAGTTGGGAGATAGAGAATGTGATTACGTGTGGTGGTTGGCGAGTCAGGGCAGGGGGTGGAATTCCACTAGAAGGTAACAATTTTAAAGGATTGAATAAAACTTTTGTTCTTAAATGTATCTTCTTTTCTTTTGCAGCTCTACCACTCCTTAAACCAAAAAATAGAAATTTTCTATTTTTTTAAAATGCATTTATAGGACTGCACCTTAAAGAGGATGTCCAAATCAGAAACAAAGACTTATCTGAAATGAACTGCTAGCCTACCAGTGTGCAATAGAGGTCTACACAACTTGGTACCCATCAGAAATGCACCTCTTGTCACTGATCTTAGTGAGAACAGTGTGCTGATAAACAGAATGCTCCTTCTTTATTGAACAAATAAAATGAATATACTGTAAACCATACATTTCCACAGGTGGATAATATCAAGACCCTAGCCATGCAGTCCTCCATTACAAACATGTTTGAACAACAAGTCAGTGGGTAAGATGTCTTCGCTCCTAGATATCCCATGATCAACTGTGATTGGTATTATTGAAAAGTGGAAGTGTTTAGGAAGCACAGCAACTCAGCCATGATGAAACAATGCCAAGCGTAGGATGGAGTGACATAAGCACTCCACCGCTAGACTCTGGAGCAAAGGAAATGTGTACTGTGGAGTGATGAATCACACTTCTCTACCTGGCAGTCGGAAGGATGAGTCCAGGTTTGGAGAAAGCCTGGAACATGTTACCTGCCTAATTGCATTGTCCCTACTGTAAAGTTTGGTGGAGGGGGGATGATGCTATGGGGTTGTTTTTCAGGCATTGGCCTAGATCCCCTAGTTCCACTGAAAGGAAATGGTAATCTTAAAGCATAGAAAAACATTTTTACTCAATTATATGCTTTCAATTTTGTAGGGACAGTTTGAGGGGAGATTCTTTCCTGTTTGTACAAAGTGAGATCCATAAAGGCATGGTCTGAGCTCTTTGGAGAGGAGAATCTCCAGTAGCCTACATAGATCCCTGACCTCAACCACATAGAACATAGAATACTGATTGCAAATCGAATCTTCTCATACGAGATGTTCTAATATCAGTGTCTGACTTCACAAATGCTCTTCTGGATGAATGGGCAAAAATTCCCCACAGACACACGCCAACATTTTGAAAGCCTTCCAAAAAAGTGGAAGCTATTATAGCTGCAAAGGGGGAACCAAATCCATTGAACACCTATGGATTTAGAATAGGATGTGATAAAAGCTCCTGTAGGTGTAATGTGTAGGTGTCCTACTACTTTTATCCATATAGTGTATGCTTAATAGTGTAAATGAGCATTCTATATGCACAATGTGACCAAAACTCACAGGATAATCAGAAAGCAATGGACTCTGGAACAATGGAAAAGCTAACGTTGTCCAGATTTACCCTACTCCAGATCAATGGGTGCACGCCAGGGTTAGAAGGGACGCTCATGAAACCATGCACCCATTATGCATAGAGCCCACTGTACGACCCTCTGAACGCAGTGTTATGAGCTGGGGTTGCTTAAGTTGGTGAGGTCTTCGGTCAACAACATCATGTGGCAATAAAATGAAGTTAGCTGACTACCGGGATGACCAGATTATTCCATCAGTGAATTTATTTTTTTTTCCCTGATGGCACAGGCACATTCCAGCATGTCATTGGCCAAATTCTTTTGGCTCAAATTGTGAAAGAGTCCTTCAGGGACACCGAGGAATCATTTTCACTCATAAAAGTCTCAGGCATGTGCTGGGGAAGACTTTACTTTACAGAGTGAACGGAGTCTCCCATCCTCAATAAAATCACAGCTTAAAACGAGACACTGTGAATCAAAGCTAAATGACAAAATTTGAAATATAATGGCCTGACAATAATAGAGCTTCTCAATTAGACCATAAACCTGTTCATAACGGTGGGCTATGAGACTGCACTCTTCACTGGTTTGGTCTTTGTATTTCTTTGTATTATTTTATGATGAATGGATCAATAGAAATGCTCCAATATAATTTGGAATGAAACTTTTCTATATAAACATATATTAAAAGTTAAGAGAATTCTTGCCTTCTCTTTTACTGGTAACTAATTCTATATTTCATAAAAGTTGTATAGCTTATACCAGTATATATTCTACATAAGTTATTCAGTCTGACTGTCTGTTAATGCTTATAGATCAGACTAAAATGGGGTAGAGAGCGAAAGCAAGAGAGCGAGAGAGCGAGAGAGAGAGAGAGAGAGAGAGAGAGAGAGAGAGAGAGAGAGAGAGAGAGAGAGAGAGTACATTATAATGTAGCATGGATCACAAAGTGGGTTATTTGTAATATTTCTTCTGCTCCCCCCACTGATTCCTCCCAGTCAGAGGTGAGCTGGAGAGAGTCTTGAGTCTGCCAGCAATAAGCGGCAGCTCCTTCTTTCGCCGCTCTGCTCAGTGACTGCAGCGCTCCGGCGGTTTCAGCACTACAGTGAGTGGAGCCGCCCGCAGCCAGTGCGCCGCTGTCCGTGGTGCTGAAGCCCACGCCGAGCCAAACCCGATAAAGCCAGCGAGCTTAAGTCACTTAGGGGTCTGAATTGAACGTTTGCAGCGTTCTGGGCAGGACAAAGCCTCTGACACGTCCAGCCCTGTCATCCTTATCATATTTTTCGAGTGCGCGTCTCCTGATCTGCTGAGATTCTCGGGAGGAATGAGGTCCGTGATTGTTTCCTGAGCACTCACTGAATCGTATAGCGCCAAAAATACAGCCCACGTTCAGTGGCTTATTGCTCCCCCTCTAATCCCGCCTTAGCACGAGAGAGAGACACACACGCGCACATAGAGAGAGAGAGTGAGAGAGAGTGAGAGAGAGAGAGAGAGAGAGAGAGAGAGGCGCTATAAGCCATATCCCACTCTGCGCAGCGCGCGGATTGTCAGTGGGAATTTAGTAGGAGCCTCGAGCACCAGCTGAGAGAGAAACAGAGTGAGAGAGAGAGAGAGAGAGAGAGAGGAAGTGGAAGAGTGGGTGAAGCGCGAGACGTTTGGCTTTAAAACGGCGAGACGGGGGCACAGCCGGAAACAAGCAGGACCTTCATCATCATCTTCAACATCATCCTACAGCCGAACTGCGCGCGAGAATCAGCTTCTCCACAAACAGGCATGACTTTGTCTGGCTTCTTTGTGGACTGGGGAGCGCGCGGATGTGGAAAAGAAACTAAGTTAGTTTAGTCAAAATATTAAAAACGAAAGAAAAGAGAAGAAGTATAAACCACAGCTGGACACGGGCGCGACAAACACACACACACACACACACACGCAGAAAGAGAGAGAGAGAGAGAAAGAGAGAGAGAGAGAGAGAGAGAGAGAGAGAGAGAGAGAGAGAGAGAGAGAGAGAGAGAGAGAGAGAGAGAGAGAAGGGAGAGAGAGAGAGAGAGAGCAGGCGCGTGCCTCAAAAACGAAACGAAGCGCCAGGACAGAGGGAGAGCGAGAAGAGAGGGAAGAGAGAGGCTGCTCTCTTCGCGACTGGCACGAGTTCACATTTGCATTCGATAGATTAAAAAAAAAAACTCTGCGAGTCCGACCGAAAGGACGACGAGGGGCGCGTGACTTCGCGCAGGATGTGCTAAAACTCGAACTGCACTAGCGTCCGTCCCGAACCCCTCCGCGCGCTTTGGCTGATGGGTCACGGTGGGCCGGATGGCGTGCTACTACCTGGTGATCAGCTCCACGCACCTCAGCAACGGCCACTACAGGAGCATTAAAGGAGTTTTCCGCGGTCCGCTGTGCGCGAGCAGCCGGGGAGAGTCGCCGGTAAGTGAGCGGGTTTGTGCACCCCCCCCTTTCACCCCTCCCTACACACACAAACGGTGAAGAAGGCACTGTAGTGTGCTAATCGATGTATATAAAGTTGTAAACTTTAGATGGGATGAAGCATATACCATATATGTAAATTCTCTATACTTCTATAAAACATTCTTAAGATAATGTCAAGTGTAACGTGTTCCAGTTATAATGTTTTTGTTTCCTATAAATTGAAGACTTCATATATATATATATATATATATATATATATATATATATATATATATATATATATATATATATATATATATATATATATACAGAGTATATTATCTTTTTTGTCAATAATTGTGTCTATGTGATATTTTCAATTCACGTGGAGCCCCTCTGTGTACATTCCCTGCACATACTCTATAGAAGTTAATGTTAATATAATACATGTATGAGACTGTAGATGACTTTTATCATTTGTTTTCTTTTTTTCTCATTCAAAAAGTGGGTTCAACACCACGTACCCCACATGATAGCAGATTCAGACTATAGCAGAAAAGCATATTTAGTAAAAGCAGTAAATTCCAAGCTATACAGAGTACATTCAGGTATTCTAAGCCATCGGCCAACCTTGTTTATCCCTATTTCAGCTGATTCTTACTAGCATATTCTTTATAAATGTGCATGAGGGAACGGCGTAAATAGGCTCATTAAAGTGCAAACATCGTTTCCAGTGGCAAATCGAGTAAAAATAATGGCTTTATCACGCAGGGCAATGACACGCATACCTCATATTATTGTAATACACAGTCCCACTTGAGCTGACTCAGCTATTACAGAAGCACAGGTGATAGGGGTGTAATTTAATGAGCCTATTTTCTTTTACTCATTTAGAAAGAAAAAAATCTCTAGCAAGCATGAATTGCAAAGAAAATAAACAAAAGAGATTCCTCTATGATCTGAAGGCCCAGAACCCAAGAATCCACTTTCCTGTTAATAAGTGCATTGGTAAGAGTAGCAGAAGTTTATTAAAGTATGTTTTTTTATTATTTTTTTTTTGTTTTTTAATATTGTCTCTCTCTGCGGCCTCTGCAGAATATTACCACGGACAACAATTTTTTGACTTTTTCCAGTACTTAGTGAAAGAACACGAAACCACTGAATCTGAGCTAACTTTTAATGCAAGTCAGTGCTGAAACTTCATCTCATTGGCTCCAATTACAAGCATGTTTTGAGGTGACTAGTCGTTCTTTGTTCTCTTTATGGTTACCACTGTCTGTGGTGACTGATGCTTTTTTTAAGAGTATGCCTGAATACAAAACAGGACGAAACAGGCTCCGAACTTCTATTGAAGTTGTTCTGCTGGTTGCGTTCGCCACAGTTGCTATGCATTCAATCCCTACAGCTCACTGACTGTCACAACTTGCTTAGTTTAACAAAGGTTTAAATATGACTCAAACCTCTAAAACAAAGAGCAGTGGGGTTATTTTTAGAAGCCGCAGTGCTGTACAGGAATGTAATGCTTGCATGCTGTCACGAGCGGCTCGCTACCTGAGGCTACGGACTAGTTGTGCAAAGATTGGTTGGTTCAGGACTAGACACTATGGGCCAGGATGTAGCTGAAACATGCAAGAGGAGGAACTGTGTGATAGAAACCCTGACAAACGTGTGCTTTCTATGCAAAAAAACACTTACCATATGAACCAAGCAGCTGAGACTGAAAAGAGTTCTAGATGTGATAAAGTGGCTTGAAAAGCTCCCAAGGAGCTTAGAGATAGGAGCCCCAGATGATTAGCCAAAGATTTCAGGTATAGAACATCATTAGGTATTACTCTGGTCTAAATATAGAAATTTATTTAATTTGTTCGCGAGTGCTTCTCAGTGGGAGATGGATGAAGCACCTGTGAGCATAAGTTTGTATTGAGAGAGTGGTGAGTGTGTACATGTGTTTGTGAGTAAATGTGTGAGAGAGAGGTAGAGTGTGTGAGGGCCCCCAGGTTTTCTTCATTTGGCTGGGGTCTGGAGTGATATTAGTGTGTCTCAGTGTGTCCCTGATTGACTACCTGGCCGAGCTGGACAGCTCAAAAAGTAGGCCACGACAATAGTCGCTGTCTCAGAGGAGAAGAACTGAGAGGAGAAGCAAAGAGGAGAGATGAAGAGCAGAGCAAAGGGGTAACATGTGGAGAAAAGATGAGATAGTATTGGGGGAGGAGAAGAGCAGAGGAGAAAAAAGGAGAGAGGAGTGGAGGAGCAAAGAGGAAGACAAAAGACGAGGGAGGAGCAAAGATGACAAAACAAGGGGAGAGAAACTGAGAGAGAGAGAGAGAGAGAGAGACAGAGGACGTAGAGGAGAAAAAAGGGGAGGCAATAAGCGGAGCAAAGAAGAAGAGAGGAGAGATGAATGTAGAAACACAGGGCATGGGAGATGAAAAGAGAGGAGAGGACAGAGGAGAATATAAAAAGTAAATGAGGTAAAAACTAGACGAGAGGAAAGAAAAAGAAGAGAGAAAGGTGGGAAATGACCAATTAATAGAAAAAAGAGAAAGGGGGATAAAAGAAAAGGAAGAAGGAGGGGAAAAAAGAAAGAGAAGTGGATAAATAGCAGAAAGGAAGAAACAGAGAAGACTGACGAAAAAGAAAAGATAAGTGAGGCGTAAAGATGGAGCAGAAAGGAGGAGGAGAGGAGAGGATGAGAAAAAAGAAAGAGGAGTAAAAGAAAAAGAGAAAAGAGGGGAGAGAAGGATAGATGGGAACAGAATGGGGTAAAAGGGGAGAGGAAAGAAAACAGGAAGAGGAGCTAAAAGAATGAGGAAAGGAAAGAGAAGGTGGAAGACAAATAAAGAGTAGGATAAAAGAAAAGATGAAGGAGAAAAGGGCGAGAAGAGAAGCAGAAAAGAGGAGCGGAGAAGAAACAAAGAAGAAGAGGGAGAAGGGACAGAGGAAAAGAGTAGAGAAACAGAACAGAGGAAGACCACACAAAAAAGAAAAGTGTAGGATGAACAGAGAGGAGGAAAAATGGTTTCAGAGGTTGTTAGAAAAGTATGTTGACTCTCGCTCACAATCTCCTCCCTCTCTTTCTGCCCATCTCATTCTCTCTCTCATCCTCTCTGTGTGTCATATCTACAGTAGGTCTCTATAAATTCTAACCCCACCTGAGACCTGAGACCCCACCTGATTCTATTAGTATGATGACTGCAGCTCTAACCCAAGAGGTATAGTAGGAATATTAAGTTACGGAGCGGGATTTATGATAGTTTAGCTTATGTAGATTGTTTTTAGTGGAAAAGGTGCAGCATTGGGATTCAGCAGCATCTTTCACCCACTTCTATACAACCCCTGCACTTTCAACCTTCAGCACTGTGTGTGTGTGTGTGTGTGTGTGTGTGTGTGTGTACTGTGCACTGTGTCTCTCAGACACATGTAAATTCTCTATAACATGTAAATTCTGTTTATATCCTGCAGTACAGTTGGTATATGTGTGGGTCTGTATATATCAGGGCTATGCAGTTTATTAGACTTTGGAGCTTAAGCAGCAATAAACAGTAAACATTCAAAGCTTGGATGCCACGGGGCTGAGACAGTCATTCAGGATATCTGCGTCTGATCTCCATGTTTAAAGCACATCTGCCACTTTATCTGCTGTAAAATTGAAATCTCCAGGCCGGCTGCTTTGATCGCAGAGTGCTGCCGTGCTCGTAGACCTGCTAGTCTCTCTTAGTGGAGGGCTAGGGGGCAACAGCCCAGTGCATGCCCAGGTAACCTTCACTTGGTCTTACTTGAGGTATGAGGGGCATAAATCACGGCCCTAGATGGCGGCGCAATGTTCGCAGCCGCCCGGGGAATACATGCAACCCAGCACCGCATTAGCATGATGCTCGCCGGGCGGAGATGGTGTATGTTTCCTCATTTTAACAGTGCAGTTAAAAAGCATAAATATAGAACAAGAATGTGCTGACAGAACGTATTGTGGTGTCACCAAGCCGTGTCGTAAGTAGTTCAGTTATTTTTAAAGAGAAGAAATGTTTATGTTGGACTGTTTTTTTTTTTTTTTATATATACGGTACATAAACAGAACCAAGTAAAGAGGCTACCCTTCATTTATTTCATTAAACAGTCCACTTAAGAACAAGTTATCCATCATTCAGGAGATATTTCTGAGGAGATTACATATAAAACAGTCTACTTGCGTAAGGATGGCCATGGACGTTGGACATTAAGGGAATAAACTGGAAGTAAAAAAAAAAGGATAAAAAGAAAATGGGGCTTCTAAACACTGGGCAGCTGAGCACTTAACATTAGCATGTCAGCATCGGGATAATAATACTTTTGAGCTTCCGTACCTTCTTCCACTGAGAGAAAGAAGTCAATGTAATAAAGAAGTTTGAATGACCACAGCGTCTAAAAGCTACCACATAAAGAAACAGGTGTGAAGCTGTTACTGAGGACTGGAAAAGGTTAAACAGAAGAAGAAGAATGTACTGTAGATGTCTTTGAGAAACAGAATGCAAGTCTCACAAGAAGAAAGAACTGAAGCTATCCATCCATCCATCCATGCATTTTCGTCCGCTTTATCCCACTAGGTGGGGGGGGGGTGTCATCAAGTTTGTGGGAGATTGTGGGAGGAAACCAGAGTACCTGGAGGAAACCCACTGAAGCACGATGAGAACATGCACACGCCACACACAACGTCCCAGACTGTGAGGTGACTGTGCTTACCTCTACACCACCGTGCCACCCTCGAACTGAAGCTATAATACAGGCACAACATAATAAATACTAAAACAATTGGTATCATCATCCATACATCCATACATCCATTATCTTCTGCTTTATCCCGCTAGTCATGGTAGTCATAGCCAATCCCAGCATCATCAGCGAAGGCAGGGTACACCATGAACAGGTCGCCAGTCCACCGCATGGCCAACACACACTCACACCTATGGGCAATTTAGAGGGAGCGATCAACCTAGCATGCATGTGTTTGAACTGTGGGAGGAAACCGGGTTACCCGGAGGAAACCCACTCAAGCACGGAGAGAGCAGAATTGGTGTTATATTTCTGTTAACCAAATGTTTTCTACCTTTTGCCTGATGCTTAAAAATCAACAACTTGGCCATCTTTAATTTCACTGTACTGTACATACAGACCCCTGTCTAAATAGGATGCACATGCCGTGCTGCGGGCTCCCACGTTCTTCTATTTCCACTCCACTGGGCATCTTCCTACTGACTGATGTAAATGCTGTACAGGACATGTTCACGTTCGTTTGCATTAAGAGCTCTCAGCACGGTCGGCACCGTGCAGTTTTCAGAGAGGTTTCGTCCCTCAGGCCTGACAGTGCTGGCAGGCTGATATGGGTGGGACTGAACTGTCGGCTGATGGGTAATTTGAGAGCAGCTGTTTGTGAAATGTGGGTTTTGCTGCTGCTTAAATCAGGGCGTCATGTTCGCTCTGAGTCAAAGTGATGCGAACGTGTCCAGCTTGGACAGGCGCGCTTGACTGGCACACTTCCCGCCCGGTCTCCTCCCAACTTCATTAATATTTTGCATACATTACTCTGCCACCCACCAGTCACTCCTGATGTACACTGAAATCATTTAAGCCAGGCTTAGCTCCTCTGAAACGTAGTTTGACGCTCGTGGATGAGTCTGTTCTAAATCTAGCGTTTACTATGTCATTTGTCATGTAACACATTACTCTGTAGGATGGCATTCCTTAGCCTCACCAGTTTGGCAAAATTTAGGATTTTATATGTTTTGGATTCTCTCACTACAGTACCCAGAATGCATTATGAAAATCATTACCGTCCAAAGAAAAACAAATATCTTCAAAAAGGCAATTTTACAGGAGAGGTCAAAAACTGTCTTTACTTTCAATGCAAGTTAATGGAACCAGAATTTTTTCCAAGCTATTTTGGAGCATTTCTGTTGGTCCATTCACCATGAAATTTTTAAGTGCAGGGCAGCTGTTGGGTTTAAATGATATAGAAAAATAAAAATCATAAAATTGAGATGCTAGTTTTACTTTGAACAGCAACAAAATGCCTGCTTTTTGGAAAACCCTGTGTTGGAAACTGATCTATAAGCCAAGATATATAGATATAGAGATATATAGAT
The DNA here is from genome assembly GCA_021613375.1 of Megaleporinus macrocephalus. Classification (NCBI taxonomy): domain Eukaryota; kingdom Metazoa; phylum Chordata; class Actinopteri; order Characiformes; family Anostomidae; genus Megaleporinus; species Megaleporinus macrocephalus. The sequence continues at coordinate 24,393,515 of CM038727.1, read as the reverse complement.
ATATAGATATATATTTTCTATAGGCTTATATTTGGACTATGTTACAGCTACATGCTTCTTATATGCTCTTTAGTCAGCCAACATTACATTGGCAAACAGGTAGAACTTCATAATGTGATGATTCTAAAACAGTGATTGGCATGAAATATTTTCATTTGTCCTGGTGAATCTATATCGTGGTGGCAAACACGCCAAGACATGTCTTTTCTCCTAAATCAAAATCAAAGAATCAACCTTGGGCATCTCTTGATGAAGTGAAATGGGACGGCGTGTCTGAAACACTCACAAAATGCTGCTAACTACAGCGTTTAACCTGCCAGCTTCTTTTACCGTTTTCACTGAATAATAAAAGAGCGTAGACTGTGCAGATTTCAGAGTGGGTTTTATAGGGGTATACTCTCGTTTGGGGTGGATTTTGCAGCACCGTTAGTTTAACAGGTTGTCTTCAGACGTATATCCTCATTAAGAGATCATGTCTGGCCCTGCTAGACAGTAGCTACATTCTATTCCACAGGTTTCCTAAGCAGCACCGTTATATTCCCTACACGCTGTAGCACAGGATGTTGGTTAAGAGAACTGCAGTGTGTAAACATCCTTCAACGACATAATCAAATATCAATCTTCAAGAGTGACAGGTGTGTAAACTTCGCTGCAGCTACTTGCAAAGTGATAAAGTGTCGTTCTCCACATCTTGCGAAGGTCCCTTCCAATGGAACGTTGTACCTCCCTATGGTCTGGAATCTCCCCTAATATTTCAGAATATCTAGATGCGTGGACCCCCCCATTGCATATAAGATATGTATATATGTACATATACATATAAATATATATGTATGTATAATTTTATCTACATACAGTTTGACAATCAACATCTAAACAATTACAAAAATATCGACAAATAAATTATTCAATCGTGTCTATTCAATCTATTTTGGAACGTGAGGGGTTAAGTAAAAGCCTGTGAGCATGTGTCTCCCCCTATAAGGACTGAGATGCCTCCGCAGAATGTTGGTGATTGGTGGTCCCGCTGTTCATGTACAGAGGGGGCCAGGCAGTTAAAACACCAGAGTTTTATTCCAAGAAAAGAAGCTAAACTGAGATAAGCTATCTAGATAGCTAGGTCACTTATTTTGGCTTCTAGCTTCTTGTTCTCTCCTCCTCATCTGATTCCTCATCTGAGTCATTTCTGACATTTGAGTAATCCAGTTCACTGTAATGAAGATTTAAGGAAAGCAGTGTTTCAATAAGAGAGTAGGCTTCCTGGTTCTGTTCTACACTGGGGAAAGTTGCATTTCCTTCATTTTTTTAACTCACTTTGCACCCACATCATCAGACGGGGGTTTTCCTACTTTGAAGACCACTGTGGATCCGCTGTAGGCATGTTTACAAGTAATGTGGCTATGGATATTTTGTCCTCTAAGCGTTGGTTAATGGAGTTTTCTTCCTACAGCCTGTGATCCCTTCACTCTATTCTCTCTTTTCTTTTTAAGGAAAAAGGAGCCACCTCTGACCGTGCTTCAGTTTTGGAGCTTTTGTAGAAAAAGTGCATCTTAAATAGACGAGGCTGATGCTCTCGCGCTGAAAAACCTAACCATTTGAATTGAAGCGCCACAATACACAGTATAGACGAAGAACCTGTTGTGAAAAATCGACAAGAGCTCTTGAGAATAAGCGTTTTTTTCATCCTGAAAGTAAACATGCATTCTGTTACTCCCTCTCTCTCTCTCTCTTTCCTGCGATTCTGTCTGCCAGCCATTCACACACACACACACACAGACACAAACGCTTACACATGTATTCATTTAGGTGCAGTAGTTCCTCAGGCGAGCACTAGAGGGTGCATATCACTGGCCAGAACAAGTATTGCTCTGGACACTTGGCAGGCTTGTGCCTTCAGAGGACCTGACCCTATCTCGTCCTGCTTGTCAGTTGTTAGGCACAGTCTAAAAAGCAGACACTAATCGGTCCTGAACAGGCACAGTCTGTGGAAATCTGGACAGGTTTCATTCTGCACTTCAACTTAATACAATTCACAAAAATTAAAAGGGTGTCTTTCATTCCACAAGACAAGTACATACAATATGCTTTGATCTAATTCAAATTCTATTCCAGTAGCATTCAAAAACATATAAAATCATTCATTCATTAAGCATTGTTTATATTGGTGACACCACAGTATACATTGACATTATTAAGTCCTTATTAAGCGTTATTAAGCCATTAGTTAGTCACTAAGCCAGGAGACTGGTCTCAAAACCAGAAATACACTACCAGTCAAACATTTTAGAACACTAAGGTTTTAGAACACTACCAGCCAAATGTTTTAGTACACTACCAGCCAAATGTTTTAGTACACTGCCAGTCAAACGTTTTAGTACACTGCCAGCCAAATGTTTTAGTACACTACCAGCCAAATGTTTTAGTACACTACCAGTCAAACGTTTTAGTACACTGCCAGCCAAATGTTTTAGTACACTACCAGTCAAACGTTTTAGTACACTGCCAGCCAAATGTTTTAGTACACTACCAGTCAAACGTTTTAGTACACTACCAGCCAAATGTTTTAGTACACTGCCAGCCAAACATTTTAGTACACTGCCAGTCAAACGTTTTAGTACACTACCAGCCAAATGTTTTAGTACACTACCAGCCAAATGTTTTAGTACACTACCAGTCAAACGTTTTAGTACACTGCCAGCCAAATGTTTTAGTACACTACCAGTCAAACGTTTTAGTACACTGCCAGCCAAATGTTTTAGTACACTACCAGTCAAACGTTTTAGTACACTACCAGCCAAATGTTTTAGTACACTGCCAGCCAAACATTTTAGTACACTACCAGTCAAACGTTTTAGTACACCACCAGTCAAACGTTTTAGTACACTACCAGCCAAATGTTTTAGTACACTACCAGCCAAATGTTTTAGTACACTACCAGTCAAACGTTTTAGTACACCACCAGTCAAACGTTTTAGTACACTACCAGCCAAATGTTTTAGTACACTACCAGCCAAATGTTTTAGTACACTACCAGCCAAACGTTTTAGTACATTACCAGCCAAACGTTTTAGTACACTACTAGCCAAACGTTTTAGATCACTACCAGTCAAACGTTTTAGATCACTACCAGTCAAACGTTTTAGTACACTACCAGCCAAACGTTTTAGTACACTACCAGTCAAACGTTTTAGATCACTACCAGTCAAACGTTTTAGATCACTACCAGTCAAACGTTTTAGGACACTACCAGCCAAACGTTTTAGAACACTACCAGTCAAACGTTTTAGATCACTACCAGTCAAACGTTTTAGGACACTACCAGCCAAACGTTTTAGTACACTACCAGCCAAACGTTTTAGTACACTACCAGTCAAACGTTTTAGATCACTACCAGTCAAATGTTTTAGTACACTACCAGCCAAACGTTTTAGATCACTACCAGTCAAAAGTTTTAGTACACTACCAGTCAAACGTTTTAGATCACTTCCAGTCAAATGTTTTAGTGCACTACCAGCCAAACGTTTTAGTACACTACCAGCCAAACGTTTTAGTTCACTACCAGTCAAAAGTTTTAGTACACTACCAGTCAAACGTTTTAGATCACTACCAGCCAAACGTTTTAGATCACTACCAGTCAAACATTTTAGATACACTACCAGCCAAACGTTTTAGATCACTACCAGTCAAACGTTTTAGTACACTACCAGCCAGACGTTTTAGTACACTACCAGTCAAACGTTTTAGTACTTGTACAACTACAAGTAGAACTATCAGGATGCAGGATGCAGGATGCTGCTGTAGTGGTTGACCAATGAGAACAGTTGGGGCAACTAACCAATCAGAACATAGTAGACTCTTTGGGAAAGGTAGGTTTAAAAAGTTTTGTATTTTGGGAGAACTGAAGCAGTAGACCCCAAAAGCCAAATTATGAACATTGATATCGTCCTTTAATTGGTGTGACCCTTTAAACCATCGACAACAGTCTTGGGGTTATGGAGGACAGCTGCCCATTACATTGTGTGAAAATTCTATGATAAGTGGACCAGCAGAAATGCTCCAAAATAGCTTGGAAAAAAATCTGGTTCCATTGACTTATACTAAAAGTAAAGAATGTATCTCATTTTGGAGATACTTGTTTTTCTGTGGACAATGACATTATGCAAGTAGTCAGCAGCTTTGTTCAGTATCACCCACTAATACTGATTAAAAGATTAAAAAATCTATACACACCGGATGCCATATGATTTTTTATTGGAATTTTAACATGCAGGCAGAAAATATAAAAAATATATCTGGCACAATTAAATCATAAAAAGTCATTTGCTTATAATAAAATGGTGGAAACTACAACATTGTGCAGGATGTTTTCTTCATCAGAAAAGCCAGAGGAGAACAGAGAGCTTCTCTGACTCATTTCAGGGGCTAAAACTTTACGAGTGCTTAGAGCTGGGCTTTTAGCTGAGTCTGAGCTGATTTTGGAGATGCAGTAGCACTAAAAGAGGCACAAAACAAACTGAACTGAAAACGAGGCAGAATGTCTTTAATTGCAAATAAGATCTGGTGACACCGGGCTATTGTGTGAGGAGCTTCACTATTTCATTCAGAAGCTGACATGCTGAGTTCTTCTACGTTTGACTTGATGTCTGTAGCCTAGTTAAAGCTACATTTACAGATTACAAATTTATTTAGTGTAATTGCTCCACAGTCCTACTAACCCACACTCCTTTATGTGTCTAATCCACAGTCATATTAACCCACACACCTCTATGTGTCTAATCCACAGCCATACTAACCCACACTCCTCTATGTGTCTAATCCACAGTCATATTAACCCACACTCCTCTATGTGTCTAATCCACAGTCATATTAACACACACCCCTCTATGTGTCTAATCCACAGTCATACTGACCCTCACAATCATCTATGTGTCTAATACATAGCTGTACTAACCCGCACTTGTCTATGTGTTTAATTTACAGAAATACTGACCCTCACTCATCTGTGTCTAATCCACAGCTGTACTTACCCTCACTCCTCTATGTGTCTGATCCACAGCTGTACTTACCCTCACTCTTCTACGTGTCTAATCCACAGCTGTACTTACCCTCACTCCTCTATGTGTCTAATCCACAGCTATAAGGACCTACATTCCTCTTTGTGTCTAATCACCAGCCATACTCACCCACGTTCCTCTATGTGTCTAATCTACAGCCATACTGACCAGCACTCCTCTATGTGTCTAATCCACAGCCATACTGACCCCCACTTTTCTAAGTGTCTAATCCACATCTGCATATACCCGCGTTCCTCTATGGGTCTAATCCACAGCTATACTGACCGGCACTCCTCTATATGTTTAAACCACAGCTGTACTTACTCACATTCCTCTATGGGTCTAATTAACAGCTATACTGAACCTTACTCCTCTACGTGTCTAATCAACAGCCGTACCTACTCACATTCCTCTATGGGTCTAATCCTATTGTTGTGACTTAAATTAATACATGATCTCATTTTACATCAAACCAATGCAGAAATTCACAAGCTGTTTCACACAGAACTGTATGTCTTCAACAGACCAGTTTCATATTATTAAAAACAGTCATTACGAACTTTTGAACAGGAGCTTACAACATTGGTAACATTGGCTACTGATCTTGTGGTGCAATGCGATTCAACTTATAGTTCAGCACTGGCATTTTTGACAGCATCTTCATGGTTGCACACACACACACAGACAGACAGTAGTGTGTGGGCTGCAGCCTCTTTCCGGTGTTTGTGATGTGTTTATCCCTCTTCACTTTAATGAGCCGCACAGTTAGAGTTTCAATTAGACTGAGTGTTATTAGCGCAGTTCTCACTACTGTATGGCCACAGGCCATTTATTTCTATGGCCATGCGACGTAATGACGTAGAACTCTTACTGACATCATTCTTTATGTAAGCCTCGGCTGATGTAACTAAGGCCCAACCGGTATATTGTGTGCATGAGAAAATCGGACAATATCGAAAGCTGTTTGAGTTTTTCCAACTGTGGATGGAAATGCCATATGTGACAACCATATCACTTGGCACTCTTGAATGCAAGGGCATAGAATTAGCTTGGACTGAAGTGGCGTGTCCCCACCAATCTTATCAACCTAGAGGTGCAGAAAGGGTTAAATCATGTATTCTACTTGTGTCATATGGCCAGTGTGATTGGCTGTGACTTTCTCTGCTGTCACGTGAGACTCTGTAGCTACCTATGGTTGCTAGCAGCACCAAAACTGGAAGGAAAACTTTCCAGTCATATGCGAGACCTACTGTGCAAGACTCAGGTCCAACATGGGTGATGCATGGGTGTGCAAAGCGAGTGAGGATGGCAGCAAAAAAAGCTATTTTTCAAAGAAATGTGTAAGTCATTTAAAGTCTAGTTCATTATTAGTCCATCATAATAACATTAACGGCGATGCTCGGCTTTGGTGCACAGCATGCAGCAGGCTAACATCGTCTGTAGTTATGAATAACAAGCAGTGTTCCTACTTTTATTAATGCTAATGTATACGAGACAACAGTTGCACTATGGCTAAAGTAATGTAAAGTCTCTAGGTGTAAAGTCACTGTTTACTGGTTTAAAACTGGTTGAAACAAGTCTATGTCTTAAGAAAGATAAAAAAAAATTCTGGGATTGTTACTTTGGTTTTGTGGACAACAGCACCAGGTTATGCAGTGCTCCATGCATTAACCTTGATGTAGGAGACCTGTTTCACGGACGTCCTCGTGATATTAGAGAGTGATTTTTGTTCTGTGATTGTTAGTTTGTTGGGTTTGTGGAGATTATGCAGCTCCATCTACTTTTATTATTGCTGATGTATGAGACCTGTTTCATTTGCACTGGAGTCTAAACTACTTCTTTGTTAGTCATTAGTTTATTATTATATAATTCATAAATTAAATTCTAACCAGTTATTCTGAGTGGTAGAAAAGCATGTATGTCAGTCCTTTGTTGTTTTATCATGAAGCAAAGATAAAACTACAAAAAAAACAGCCAATGCAGGTGGACGTGGCGGGGTAGATTTATAGGTCCCCACCAAAGTCAAGAGCAAATCAATGCCCTTGGTTGAATGAGTCAGTTAAAGCTTTATAATTCACCCCATACTGGATTATTCCTGTTAGTCTAGTTATAGTTGTGTTATATGTATTACTGTAGTGTGATATGATGCTACCGTAATTACATAATTCCAAATTTAATTTGAAGTTGGAACTTTGTTAAAGAACTGAACTTTTTGACTATTTTAAATCTGTATTTGTTCTTGCCTTGAAAATGTACAGTGTTTGCTAATTTCAGTAATTTAGTAACATTATGTTCATCATGTGAATGCAGAATTTTTTCATATCTCCAATCGTCATACCTGTTGGGCCTTAGACAGAGCTTCACTTAACCCTGTCTTTACACTGAACTAATTGATGAGGTCTCTGTTTCCCTCCTTCTTTCTGTAAGCATTGACGGAGAAGCAGCGGTGATCAGTGACTGCTCCTGTACTGAGATCAGCTCTTTTATGCGAGCGCTCGCTGTGTTGCAGGACTAATAGAGTGTAGCAGGCGGCGTTTAATATTCCGCTCCAGGCCGCGGCCGTCCTCTGAGGTTGCCTGTCTGAAACTCTTTGTGCCGAGGTCCTGACGCTAACATGGTGTGGGAACAGTAATCGCACAGGAAGGCTAATGAATCACTCTCTGCTTTTGGAAGGGGCGTACACACACACACACTTACGCACACATGCAGGCCCTGAATGTTTGGTCTTTGTTGTTGTTGTTGTTGTTGCTCTGTACGTTGCTATTCATTTCACCAAACTCCAGCTTTAATCTTAGAGGAGAGGAAAAAGACGCTGGGTTCTTGCGAGGCTTGCAGAGAGTGCATGGACACCAGTAATTGCCCCCACTCAGAGAGAGAAAGATGAGCTTAGTCAGTTAGTGGGACTGAATAGCTGAACAGAGGAAGGATTTCTCCTCAGATGTTTAAAAGCAGTTTGTCAGAGCTTTCAGAAGCCATTATTATTACAGGAAATGATTGCTAATGGCACCAAAGTGCTGCCAAATGGCCTGGAAGAATGAGACAGAGAGACCTCCGAAAGGGTTATGCAGAGTTCAGGTCACATGTGGTCACTCCATTCTAATGGGCCAACTTACAGATCAGCAATTAACTGTGGAAGGTAAAGAAACATTAACTTGTTCCCACCTTAAGGGCGGGATTCTGCTGATTTTGTCCAATTTGCTGCATCATTTAAAGGTGTACCTGCCTGCCTGTGGGCTGACCCCTGCCTGTGCTGACTATGAGTGTTGGATTTCCGTTAATAAAGTGATACGGCACAAGTATCATGTCTCAGCTCCCCATTTGTTACAGAGAATCTGCTATTAATTGGTTTTAAAGGACAATTACTAAAAGAATACAGAATTCATACAGATTTCAATCATTAGGATGCAAACCAAGCCATTCAGAGGGGTTCAGTGTAAAATGCTCTATCCTTAAGAAAGGATTCAGAATTGTTCACAGAGCTGGAAATCAGAACCAGATATCTGAGTTACTGCTGTTTTGTAATAGCATTAAGCAAAGACTTTTGTCTAAACCATGATGTGAGGGGGGTCCAGAATAGTTTTAGATCACTACCAGCATTACCAAACGCAATATTACAATATAATAATAATTGATTGTGTATTACATTATATATCATTACCATCCTAATAATAATAATAAATTTGTAACTTTCATTAATGTAAAGAAATGTTATTATTTTTATTATTATTTTTGCATGCTTCCTACTTTCTGCAGTAATGCCAATTACAAATTTAGACTCCCGGTCATTATAATCTTCTCAGATATCCAGATTCAGTGAACTGTAACAATGCCAGATGCATGTTTTGGAATCCAGTTGGAGCTAGCTGCTGTATGTATGTAGTTAAAGTTGCAGTAGGGGGCACAAAAGAAAAGAGAGAACAAACTAAATACAAATAACTATAATATTGAGTAACTTTTTTCTATTTTTGACTGGAAAGGAACATGGCCAGACAATTATAGTAATAAGTAAACATATATATTATATGAATAATTACAAATAACCAGAAGAAAAAAAGAGAGCAATATCTGCTTCATTTCTGTTTGCACTGCTAGAAACGGTGTGAATACATACTATTCGCAAATGTCCTTGCACATTGGATGTACACACACTGTACATTCTAGTCCTTGAAGGTCCTCAAACACTCGGTGTTCTTGGCAGTAAAGTGGTTCTGATTAATTAACAGGTTTGAGGATCTTTTACAATTGAACTTTAAAAATGGTTATTTTTATTCCAAGTTGCAAGTTCAATATCAAAAAAGAAATATCTATTTAAACCTGATAACCCCTTTTTTCTTTTTTCTAGAACTGGTTTGTTAATGTCAAACAACCCAGAAGTATTTCTCATGGAAAAGGGGATTCACAGAATGAGTTTTGCATAGTCAAAATATTGCCCGTTGCCGGTCTACAGCTGATCTTCAGACAGACACATGGTTTTATTCTCTCTTTTTAAGAGAAATTCAATCATATTCTGCTGACATTTGGAGTTCATTCCAGTCGAAAAGAGAAAGTCCATAGAAAGAGCAGGAAGAGCAGTTGTGGTGGGCAGACAGGCTGAGGTGGAAGGGAAGAAAGAGCCTGAGAGGGAGGAGGGCATTGGAGAGATTGCTTCTCCAGAAGCTTTCTCTACATGACTTTGCCGGGTCTCATCGTTGGCTGAATCATATCTGTTTGGCTCATTGGCCTTTTAAGAAATTCAAAGCTTTCAGAAGGAGAACGCTGGTTCAGTTTCATCAGTGAAGTAATAGTCCTTTAGCAGATGGCTGTAAAAATGATGCTTTCTAAGAGATACAGCTCAAGCTAAGAAGATGTTAGAAGTTCAAAGCAGTAATTATCAGCTACTTGAGAAGGATATAGGATATTTTATGCTTTGTTATTCCAACCGAGATGTTGTGTATATCAGGTAATGGGCTCTAGATTTGTGCATAGCCAGGCTATAAAATAAAATCAGGAACCCCCAGATGTCTCTAAATCTAAAATCTGATTGGCCCCTGAAAATATGATCATATGATGATATTATACTTTCATTGTATAGTTGCAGTTTGTGAGCTTCTGTCTTTGATATTCTTAACACACTTGATTTGTAGTACTGGTCAGCCTCAGGGTGGCACTGTAGCAAACTGGTTCCCCCAGATGGTTCTTCATAGCTTCAACTTTCCAGTATGTCGTAACAAAGGCTGTAGTCAGAAATTGGACCTTGGGGGAGGACCAAATCTACCAGATTGGGTTCTCTGGTTTTATGTTCTTCTTATCATTTTCTCATGGATTAACACAAATTTGAGGGGTACATATCTCTGGTTTCCTGAAGGCTATCAAGGCAATGCATTGGAACTTTGGAATTGTAATGCTCTCCTGACCAGTGGAGACATTGCATTCATTACATTACAATAATTCTTTATTTTACCAGTGTAAACTTCCAAGCATTGACAATAACAATATACAATATACAATTTTCCATTTGTTATCACTACTGATATCACAATTATGATAAACTTTTTATACCTTTAACAGAGGAAACATTAACATGGAGGATGCCTTCATATAATGCAATCAATCAATTATATGAGAAATAATATATATATATATATATATATATATATATATATATATATATATATATATATATATATATATATATATGTTTTGACCATAGTTTAGCAAATTTTGTCATCCGCAGCCTAATAGCAAAGGTCATTTTTTCCATTACATTATTACATTTAATTGACTATATTTATCCACTTCATTGCAGATTTTTAAAGATGGATTGTTAAAGTCCCTTCTCCTCCTGTGGTTAAAGTTGTAATGTCATCAGCAGTTAGTCAACATCGTTAAGACTTTTACATAACTTTTACATACAGAAAATCTTGCAACCCGTAATTCACACTAACTCAACCCCATTTATCATTGTGCTGCTCCAGATTTATGAAAATAATGGCTTACGGCTTTGCAGCCTTAAGCATAACAAGCATAACTTCAAATACAGCTCATATATTTTTGCACAGCATTTTTTTTCTTTTTACAGTACAGCGTTGTTAAAGTTGATAGTATAATCAGACTGTTGAGCACCAAAAGCTGCAAACAGTTGCAAATTCAACAGTATGTACAGAATTTTTCTGAAACATTTGTCCACAGTATGGTTGGTTGTAAATTTACAGCATAACACTGGGAACTGCTGACAGTAGATCACCGCAAGTTTCAATGTTACTCTATTACAGAAAGCTTGGTAACTGAGTTTGGATCATGGTAAAATTGTTTGTCATGATAATTGGTGTAATTTACATTCTTATCCAAGCATAATTTCCTACTTTATTAAAACTCCTACTACCTACTTAGGTCAACTGTGTGAATGTGTCAACAGTTTAATGCCTTTCTGTATGTTTTGTCAATCGCCCTCTATCCTGCCTCGTTAATTAACCAATGACCATAGAAGCAGAAGAAACATGAATTGTCCACAGCAACAAATTACTGTACACTACCTCACATACCTCATTTTACAGAAGCTACATTACTGCTCAAAAGTTTGGGATCACAGTGAAATGTTCTTGTTTTCAATGGAGTATCTTCCTTCCTTAACACAACAATGGACTGACGGGTCTCTAAAGAAAGTTGTTTCTTTCTGGCCATTTTGAGCCGGTCAGCAAGCCATCAACTGCTGATGCTTCAGATACTAAACTAACCTAGAATGTTGTTCTCCCTTTTATACTCACTCATTAGTAGAATGTTTTTCAGCTGTGCATCACAACTGAGCAAGAGTGTCCTAACAACCAATTAGTCCAATAACATCCTTAACTTGGATTGGCGGCCATACCAGGAGATTTAGACAGAGGACTGAGAATTACTGATAATAGGATTATACGCAAAATAAGCCTCTATACAAAAATAGGCTTTAATACAAACATTTTTATTCTTTAAAAATCATCTGATACACCTAAAATTAATTGTGAAATGGACAATATTGGTTGTGAATTGCATGAAAATTGCATGAAATTAAATTCTAAAGTGATCCTAAACTTTTGAGCGGTAGTGTAGGTTTAACAACTATGAAGCTACGCCACAAACAGTGTACCTACAGACAGCTCATTAACCAGTTTAAGGAGCTTTTAATGTAATCTCAGCACATGATATTAAATATGCCATAAATAGCCCTGTATTTAGCTAATGGTGAAGTTCAAAGCATGGCCCTACAGGTTGCTGTCTTGGTAAGGGCTTTCTGTTTACCACTCACTTGAACACCCACACGTACCCACAAAGATGATTTCCCATGAGCTTTGTTTTCTTCGAGGGGAGATTTGAGCAGTCATTAGCGAGCGTAAAGCACTGTAGCAGCGTTCCAACAGAAGCATCTGGATCATCACTCCTGCTAATCAACCGTCGCTCCATTGCTGAATTCCTGCCGCACAGTATATTAGCCAGCTTGCCAGCTCCCTCTCGGCAGAGTTATCTCCAAACTTTCCATCCGAGCAGTTCTCTCACAGGGGGCAAAGTTTTCAAAGTGACTTTTAGAGAAGGCTGCATTCCGATATATATATAGGTGGGCCAGAACTGCTAGCTCATGTTGGAACACTGACAATGCACTTGTATCAAAATACAGAATGCTAATATCTGTACTAGGTGCCTACAAGCTGCACCTACACACATATTTCAACTTCCACTGAAATACAATCAACATCCATTTTTATTCAAAACACCTACAGTGCTGTGAAAAAGTATAGCATAAAAGCATAAAAAGCAAAAAATGAAGAAAGCAGGTGAAGGGCAAATACTTTTTTCACAGCACTGAACCTTGACCTTCCAATCCCTGGCCACTTTATCAGAAACAATTACCCTGTGCATCAAACTTGTTCACAATGTAGGTGTGTAATTACAAACTCTAGACCTCTATTCCACTCATCAGTAGTCAGGTTATGACCACAAGGCCACTGTTGCCTAGATATGTAGTGGACCACTCTCAACTCAGTGGCAGTGGCACTCACAGTGGCTGCTATAGGTATATCAGGCACAATGGCAGGTTGTATCTTTTAGAATTATAGAGGATGTTCTGGGTATTGGGTACCTGTAAGACTTATATATGTAAATGACATATGTTCTTATTGGCCTCTGTGTATTGTTCCTGGTGGGATGAAACACTTATAACTTCTTGCAAGTGGGTGGAGCTAAACGGCTATAGAAGGAATAGGCAAATGATTATTTAAAATTAAATGCCAGAAAATATCACAAAAATCAACTCAATTTGTGGACTGAACTGTATAAACTGGGGAGTAGTTCTAAAAATATAACAATGTGTACGATATATACAGTTGGGTTATACATTACATACATTAGGTTACACTATGTACTGCAAAATACAGCCCGTAATGTAAACTCTAAGTACAAACGCTGGAATTCCATAGGGGTTTCTAATAAAGTGTCTAGAAGAAATGGAGATTGTGAGACAGAGAGGGAGAGAGGGAGAGAGAGAGAGAGAGAGAGAGAGAGAGAGAGAGAGAGAGAGGGAGTTGGGGGGGGGGGTTGCAGTGGGTAGAGGCGTCTGCCCTACTGCTAAATGAGAGTGTCTCCATTGATTAAATTAAAGCACACTCAAGCACTCTCAAAGGAAATTTCCCATTTGAGCTAACTGCATAAGAGAAGAGTAGTTGGCCTTTAGTAAACACACACACACCCCAGCAACATATGCAGCAAGGCTGGGTTGCCAGATGATTTTTTTTTTTTTTTTTTTTTTTGGGGTGGGGTCAGGTCAAAAGATGCCTTCTTACTTTAACTATTTGCTTTTCTAAACTAAATGTAATTGAGAAATAATGACTTTATCCTCAGCTTAGTCTGGGTCTCAGTGGGAGTTCTACTGTACCAAATAGCTTTTTCTATATAGCAATGGCAAAGCTAACAGTGTATTCATTTTATGTGCTATTTAGTTCTCTATGCAGTAAGATCCTGAAACACAGCACACACACCCAACATGCACAAACGTACAAACTAAACAAGTGGAAAGATGAACAACTATAGACTAAGGTTACTAAGTCAAACATCCATGCAACTTCAGAGGCAGGGCTCCATAAGTCAGTGGTTAGAGCACTGGTCTTGTAAACCAGGGGTCGTGAGTTCAATTCTAGAACATCTACCACACCAGGGTCACCAGGAGGGCCCACAACATAATCAGGGACAGTACACACCCCCAGCACACACTCTTCACACGTTTACCTTCAGGCAGACGTTACAGGAGTGTGAAGTCCAGGACCACAAGACTGACAAACAGTTTCTTCTTACAGGCCATCAGGCTTCTGAACACCTCACGCACTACCTCTCTAACCTCTCCTATCTGAACTGGTTTTAACTGGTCTGATTTTAACTGCACCTTACACTCACTGTACATCTGTTTACATACAATACTGTTTACATTCTCTACTCGCACAAACACTATTGTTTACATTTGTTACTTGCAACTTGCCCTTTTTGGCTGCTGCTCTTCATACTTGCACATAAAAGCACACATAACTTTTATTTTTTATTCTTTAACTATAAAAATACTTTTATTTACTTCAACCTATATTATTATACTTTGTATATTTTGTATATATTTTTTATTTCTTTTATTTGTTATCTTTATCTATTGGTGAATGGAGGAGCAGCAAAGTAAGAATTTTATTGTACAGTGTAACTGTCTGTTCTGCTGTACACATGACAATAAAACTCTTGAATCTTGAGTAGCTTAAAATTTATATGGAAAATAAATTGCTCTTCAGTTGCATAATGTAAAGGGTCCTATAACTCATTTGAAACTCAGCCGCAACAGTTGGAAGCGAATCAACTTCATGAAACAAGTTTCAAGAATCAGTCAATCAAATGTCCATTACAACATACTATTATCTATTAAATACACCAGACTCAAGTACCTAACTAATGCTAACAGCCATCATGTCTGGTTGTGCTACTGTTTATTTTCCAAAAGTCTCCTGTAAAAACAGATTTATTTACTCCTCTGCTGATGTCTCAGAGCTCAGATTCATTTGTTCTCCAAAGGGTCTCAGACAGGATAAATGAAGCAGGCATCAAGTACTTGCAGTGGCTACTTAAACATTAAGTTTCAAAGGCCTAACAGAACAGATTTAAAAAATTAAATATATATGAAAAGAACCCTAGACTGATGTACGGATATACACTCACCAAACTGTTACCCCCCTTATATCTGCACTCACTGTCCATTTGATCATCTCTACTTACCATAGAAAAGCACAGACTGTAGTACAACTTCCCAGTGGATTCGTCCCAGCACTGCAGTGACGCTGACATGGTGGTGGTGTGTTAGTGTGTGTTGTGCTGGTATGAGTGGATCAGTTAGGATGTTAGTGTCACTGCTGCACTAGGAAAAAAAATCCATCAACCAAAAATATTTGGCCAACACCATCCAGTGGGCAGCTTCCCATGGATTTTACGGGCACAAGCCCAGGCGTCTGACCCACTAGGGGGCTCCCATGAACAAGTATAAGAAAATATAAATGGCTGACTCATAGTGGGAAGTCAAATAGCAGTGTTCTTATTTTGATTGGTGATTGGTCAGTCATGAAACTAAGTGCCATCAGCCAATAGCATTCAGCCCATGCTCCAGCCCCAAATATAAATGGCTGACTCATAGTGGGAAGTCAAATAGCAGTGTTCTTATTTTGATTGGTGATTGGTCAGTCATGAAACTAAGTGCCATCAGCCAATAGCATTCAGCCCATGCCCCAGCCCTTGGGTGCATCCGAAATCATCTACTTGTCAGCAGGTAATAGATTTTAAAACTAGTAGGCAATTTCAGTTGGCGAGTTTTAGCGTCCATGTCAGAACACCACTATAAAAGTCCCACTATTCATTTAAAAGCCATATTTACTGACAGATTTAGGTACTTTTTGTGACTCTGAGCTGCGTTTTTGTCTAACTATGTACTCAGACAGTGTCGAGCTGTAGCTCGGAGAAGACGAGGCAGTCATTTTTTATTCAGCAGTAGAGCTAACTTCTGTAGCGGCAGTTCACTAGTCGTAGCTACGTACACACAGCTGACGTACCACTTTTTACCCATTTTTTTCTTTCGCTTTGAATTCATTCATGGCTCCAGGTGAACAGTGTTGCCAACTTAGTGACTTTGTTGCTATATTTAGCGACTTTTCAGACCCTCTAGCATCCCCCAACACTTACAGGGCTTACAGTCTCGCAGTCAGAGCACACCCACACCACTCCACGACCCACTACACTACCTGCGCATGCCCAAAGCCGCTGCTGTCCCCGCCCCCTTTCTACAGAGCATGATGTAAATATAAATGCGTCTTAGATAGATACTTTATTGATCCCAGAGGGAAGTTCTTCAGTGTGACACGGCTGATTTCAAAGACAACAAAAAAGAATCCACAGAAGAAGTTCATTTATTCAGAGTTTATTTGTAGTTATAATATATTTCGGGTGTTTTTACTCACTTTTTGTTTCTCCCACAACGTTATTCCTTTAAATACATGCACACAGACAATTATGCTAAATTAGACGACTATGTCATTTAGTGACTCCAAGCGACTTTTAGGACAGCCAATAGCGACTTTCCTCACTAAGGAGTTGGCAACAGTGCAGGTGAGTCTCAGTTCTTCTTTCTGTGCACACGAATTTTTTTATTTTTTACCCCGTGTTTTTGCACGCTCTAGTTTTGACACTAAGGTGACGCCATAGTTACAGCGTAGTTTCATGTAAAAGGGAGTCAGAACTGGTCACTGTGGTGGAAACAGGAACCGGACATAAGAAGAGTTTCATTAAGTTGTGTAGGTTCATTCACGGTTTAGGAAAATGAATAAACAAGGTTATATTTGTGTTGTATACATGGCGACGCCTGGTTGTGATTGCCACCACTATAAAGAACGTAAAGTCTGTTCCTCTACAATTAACCTCTTCACACCAAACCACGCTGAATGATTGTTTAAATCTTAACAAGTGAGTACTTAGAATTTAAACTTTTTTAACTGTAAAACTATTGAAGAGAGGACGCTACAGGTGTTACAGGGAACTGTTGCTTTGTTTGTTGGGTTTATGTTAACCTGTGTTCTGTGTTTACTATTGCACTGTCTCGCTTATAGTAATGATGAGCCTAACACGGCTGTTGGTGCAGCACCACTGTGCATAGCCCTCAACCTGCTGAGATATCATTAAACGTTCACCCGAAATAGGTAAGAAGGAAAAGAAATAAGATGTTATTTTGGACTTGATAAGCAAAAATCTTTAAAAAAACATACAAAAAAAACATTATTTGAATTCAATTAAACTTTACTGTCCTTATAGCAATGTAAGGCTGCTTCCAGTGCAGTACTTTGAGAAGATAAAGTAAAAAATAAGCAATAGTGCAAATACAAAAGCCAGAAACACGAGACAATATGTGCAAAAGTAGACATAAATAATGAAAATAAATAATCAAAATCTGGAGAAAATTAGCCAATTATTTCGACATTGTTAAAATTGTGGAAAAAATAAGCCATTATTTTTAATGTAATTGGCCAACATCTAGAGAAAATGAGCTATAATTGTAATAAAATCAGTGACAACCTTCAGAAAATAAGAGGCTCTTTTAACCTAATCAGTGAAAAAAAAATAGTAAGTTATTTTAATGTATAAATTGATTACAAGGTACAGAAGAAGCATTGTAAAATAAGAGATTATCTGAACATAATCATTTTCTCATGATTGCTGTGAATGAGCTTCCAACTGAATAAACTCTTCAGCGACGTAAAGCACCTGACTCATCTCTGCAAAATGAGGTTTTCACTGATCTTCCCGTGTAACTGCTGTGTTTTACAGGCGGCTAATACTAAATTAACAATCTACACTAAATGTGTGCACATGCAGCTATTTCCACTGCAGGCCAGTTATTCCTTTGACTAAAGGTAGTAATAAAAGTGGGAGTGCGTTGTGCTCCACTTGCTTCAAAACCCAGGCATGTGTGTGTGTGTGCTGCAAGTGAAGCCTGTCACATCTCAAATCTTAATCTGCATTTAGTCTCCTCTTCATTAGTCACGACGGCTCTTCTTCCTAGCAAAAGCTGACAAGCATTAGTGAGTGAGAGAGAGAGCGCGAGAGAGCGAGAGAGAGAGTGAGAGAGAGAGAGCAAGAGATAGAGAGAGTGAGTGAGAGAGAGTTAGTTGTTGATAAGAGGCAAGAGAAATTAATTACCTGCTTTTTATTTCTCTCCTCATTATGCTGATCAGACAGGACCGTGATTAAGGGCAAGTCACCCTGGGCACGGACCCGCACGCGTAGACTGTAACTACAATCCTTAACAGTGTTACTGAACCCCAGCTGATGTGTGCTGTAATTACAGTGCGAGCGTAGGCGTGCGAGATTGAGGAGGGCCTACGGGGTGAGAGTTATAGACATGTGTAAGAGAGTTAGCGCAACGCAAAACATCAAAGGCTCTGCCATGTGTTATGATCACACTCATCAATGTAATGAACTCATTGACTAAACAGTGCACGGAGTTAATGGCGTACAGCGGACAGCCAGTTGTCGTTAAGAGAATGATCCTTCGTTGCTGATTGCAAAACATGGCTGATGGAAGATTTCCTCGTGTGAAAACTTGTTTGAGCGTGAGTTGCTCTATGTGTGCACCAATGACGAGAAACCAGAGCGTGGCTTAGACAAACTGTGAGGATTGGATTGAAGCCGGATTGGAAATTGGTGAATGTTGGAGACTGCTGGATAATTGTGTCATGGGTTGAAGGTTAGGGATCCGGTCTTGTGACCATAAGGTTGTTGGTTCGTTCACTTGGTCCGGATCTGGACCCAGACGTTGTCCAATGTGGACCCAAACCGAAAACTATTGAGAATTATCTCATTTTGACTGTGTTTATATATAGCAGCTGAGCTTTTCTTGTCTTTACGGTATACGGTATACGGCTTTACGATGCAGTGAACTCAGAGACCAATCACGTGCGCTGTAAGATCACTAAAGTTCACTAAAGTCACTAAAGTTAAGATGAGCACACAGACGAGGCATGAAGTAAGAAGTAGAAGCTGGAGACTAACGTTCTCTAAAAAAGAATAACGTGCTCTAAAAACAGAAAAGTCAACAGTGAAAACTCACTCGTCTAGTTTTGGAGTGTACCGCTCTGCAAAACCAACATGTCAATTAGTGAAGCTGAGTTAAGAAGAAGATACACGTTTTATTTACTTTCTTTATTAAACGCTTTAAAATCCACTTTTTTTTCAACAGCATTCTGTTTTTTTAAATGTTTATATATAAAGAAATCATTCAGTTCAGCATTTAAACAGTAAACTTACTAAAATATATTAAACGGTATGTGTGATGTTTTGGTCTTTCAATTGTTGAGGATATAAGATGCTGATACTGGGCTACTTCAGTAAACAGGATACGCCACGGAATCATAACACAAGTTAGAAATGATGACGGTTCGGACCTCGGCCTGAGGAATTCTCCTCTACTTGGACCTTACTGAATTCAAATAAATATCCCTGCCCTGGACCAACAGGCCAAGTGCACCTAAACCCCAACTGCTCCCCTAGGGCTGCCCACTGCTCTGGACACTGTTTCGCTGCACAGATGGGTTAAATGCAGAGGTCAAATTCCGCTGTGGCAAATAGTTACTAATTCTTATATTTCTGAGTGGATGCCCACTCCTAATCAAGCAGCGATACTGATGTTATAGGTGTTAAGTAACACCACTGTGCCTCACACTCATTCCACTACTACACCAGTGTGGTAGTCCACCTCTTCTTGGTATCCACCAACCAACAAATTGAAAAAAAAAACAAAACAATAAACTGACCAATGAGGAATAGCAGGACTGTTACACGAGCAATATTTGCAATCACTTAGGGTCACAGAATAAATCCAGGAATTCGTTATTTTTGCACGATATACCATTAATTTATTGTAATCATGATACTGGTAATATTGCTAATTGTGGTACATCTTGAAACATTTCATTATATTATTTATTATGTTGCATGACGAATTACAATCCCAGTGTTGATAATGATATTGCATTCTTTCTAGGTTTCTTCACATTCACACATCTCATTTACAAAAACAAAAGAACAATTTAAAACCATTAGCAGTTCTTAACTCGGCTAAATGTTCTAGTCTATGATAAAAATCATGTTGTAAATGGTTCTTTATGAAGCCAATAGCGTTTCACTATTAATACAAGGGCTTTTTGGTACAATATAGAACTGTTTTTTCTAAGAGTGATATAAAGAGGTATATATACTCAGTGAGTATATATACATGCACGTCTCATTTGAAAATGTCAAATCAGTATGTTTACATTAGGTGTGGTACCAGTTCCGGTAGGTCACTGCCCCACTCTCTGCCAGTAGAGTTTCAGTGGAAGTGCTTTTAAATGATATATCTCAGACGGGTCAGTGTTTGAGTGAACCGCGATGAGTCATTATCCCACTGGGCACCTTTTATATCTACCACAGATATTACCATCACATTTGACTGATTCATTAAAAGCCGGAAATTGCTTTCATCTATTAAGTTTGAACTAGCTGTCAGCGAGTTGACCATTTGGAACTCTGTGAAGGAACTGGCAGATGTACACTGCTTACCCAACTGGCCATGCAATTACACAGTACTGTAAGAAGTATAAAAACAAACCCTCCTTCCTTTAGTTTTTAATCAATCTTGCTACTAATCTTTCACAGTGCAAAAAGTAAAAACTGATTTTATTCTTTTTTTCAGATGCTATCTTCCATTTATTTATTTATTTATTTTAATCTGCAGGGATACTTTTACAACACATCCAAGGTCTCTAAGGTTTAGCACAGACCTCTACATAATTACATAATCATGCCTGAGTAGTATAGCATAGTAGTATTTAGTAAATCCTATAGTTGTAATAGATTGTTAACAATTTGGGCGTTTGTAGATAATGAGATCAGCAAATTATAGTTTCACAAAGCTTCGTTTTGTAACTACACACTTGGAAAATCTGTGGAAAGTGTGAGCTGGAGGTGGTGTAGGCAGGGTTGAGCTGTTGAGCTTCTAGTTTGCCAGCACGGTTCAGCAAAACTCAGGAGGTCATTGCTTTACAGACAGGGATGTCATGGAGGGTGTCTGTGTGTATGAACGTGTGTGTGTGTGTGTGTGTGTGTGCACAAGTTTGTTTTATATATTCAGCTCCGTCCTCATTTCTAACCCAATTTGATTATTTATTACTTTCACATTTATTTATGGACTAAGGTCAACCAGGGAGAGGACAGCAAGCTAGAGGCCTGGCCATGAAAATAAATATATAGAAAAACAGGGCGCATGCTAGCACACACACACACACACACACGAGTGCAAACACACACACTTGTTTTTATACAGTGTCTGGACTTACATACATATTATCACTGTCCAAAGAAAATAACAGTATCTCCAGAAATGCAACTTTTTAAGAAATGGCAAAAACGTTCTATATTTTCAATGTAAGTAAATGTAAAGACTTTCTGGAGCATTTTAAATGAAGGCTTTACACAATGTATAGGATAACTGCCAAGTTCAAATAATGTTGATAAAATTAGACAGAAAATGGAGCGACAAGATAGAAACAATATGTCATATGTAAATATATATTTTATATACAAAGTGGCTCAGCTAGAACTTTTACGGTGGGCTGACAATGTAATGCTCTGTGGCGTCTAATCAAATGTCCAACTCAGGATTCTAGATGATACACGAGTTCACAAGATGTGATGTATAATGCAACCTTTTTATTTTTTACTTGAGTGAACAAAATGCTAAACTGAAGGAGGAAGATTATTCAGTGATGGGTTTATGTTAGAGATATGAGCTTTGTAACACAACAAATAAAAAGCAGAGCAGGTATTCTCTGGACTGCCTATATTCCTGTACTGTGGGCGTATTAATGAATAATTATATTAACAGAGTGAAGTCATATGTACCAGTTAACCATCTGGTATATACAACCTTCCTATCTGAACACAGCATTGAGTTTTCACTGGGGTGGCACACGGCTCAGAAAACAGTCTAAATAAACAATCGTTACTGCATTAAACTGATTTAAGGAGTGACATGTTGTTTTTTTCTCTGTACATAATTAAATATGTCCATCATTTCCACATTAATAAAAGGACATCCATAAAATTACTGCTGAATCTACACTGAAAGGCAAACAGTGTTGATGTAATGTACAGAACACTGCTCCATTTTGTTATATTAGTTATTCATGAGGAAGCAAATTGCAGCACTTTTTCAGGGCACAACTTTAAAAATAAATGCACGTTGGCAGGCTTTGGACGTCATTCATTTAGGCTGTCCTCACTACAGGTTGTACCTGAGTTTACTGACTAACACAAGCATGAGTTTAACTGTAAAAAGAATATAGTTAGCATGATAGACAACCAAAACTGACTACTACTGATTACGTCTTAACTGTGCATAACCTGTATCACAGAGTAGCTCCCAGAGCAGCACTGCTAAAGGAATTTGGCCCATTACTCACCAGTTTGCTCATCAAATACATTATTAAAGGCAGCATCAGTAGACTCTTATATAGACTATTACATCTGGTTGGTGAACACTCTGTTGGCAGATTTTTACTTTTAAGCATAGTAGAAAACTTATTGATGATGGCTTTCCAGAGTGACCACTCTGACCAGAATTGTCCAACTGACCGGGTTTCTAATAATTAAGTTTAAAATAATTTTGCCTTGAAAATGTGCAAACACACACACACACACATGTGTCACACATTTATGAGATCATCCATAGGTATCTATTTTATCCATAGGTTTCTATAGGTTTCTATAGGTTTCTATTCTATCCATAGGTTTCTATAGGTTTCTATTCTATCCATATGTTTCTATAGGTTTCCATTCTATCCATAGGTTTTTATAGGTTTCCATTCCATCCATAGGTTTCTATAGATTTCTATTCTATCCATAGGTTTCTATAGGTTTCTATTCTATCCATGGGTTTTTATAGGTTTCTTTTCAATCCATAGGTTTCTATAGGTATCTATTCTATCCATGGGTTTCTATAGGTTTCTATTATATCCATAGGTTTCTATAGGCTTCCATTCTATCCATAGGTTTTTATAGGTTTTCATTCAATCTATAGGTTTCGATAGGTTTCTATTCTATCCATAGGTTTTTATAGGTTTCTTTTCGATCCATAGGTTTCTATAGGTATCTATTCTATCCATGGGTTTCTATAGGTTTCTATTATATCCATAGGTTTCTATAGGTTTCCATTCTATCCATGAGTTTCTATAGGTATCTATTCTATCCATAGGTTTTTATAGGTTTCCATTCCATCCATAGGTTTCTATAGATTACTATTCTATCCATAGGTTTCTATAGGTTTCTATTCTATCCATAGGTTTTTATAGGTTTCTTTTCGATCCATAGGTTTCTATAGGTATTTATTCTATCCATGGGTTTCTATAGGTTTCCATTCTATCCATAGGTTTTGATAGGTTTTCATTCAATCTATAGGTTTTGATAGGTTTCCATTCTATCCATAGGTTTTTATAGGTTTCTATTCTATCTATAGGTTTCTATAGGTTTCCATTCTATCCGTAGGTTTTTATAGATTTCTATTCTATTCATAGGTTTTTATAGGTTTCTATTCTAGCCGTAGGTTTCTATAGGTTTCTATTCCATCCATAGGTTTCTATAGGTATCTATTCTATCCATGGGTTTCTATAGGTTTCTATTATATCCATAGGTTTCTATAGGTTTCCATTCTATCCATAGGTTTTTATAGGTTTTCATTCAATCTATAGGTTTCTATAGGTTTCCATTCTATCCATAGGTTTTTATAGGTTTCTTTTCTATCTATAGGTCTCTATAGGTTTCCATTCTATCCGTAGGTTTTTTATAGATTTCTATTCTATCCATAGGTTTTTATAGGTTTCTATTCTAGCCATAGGTTTCTATAGGTCTCTATTCTATCCATAGGTTTCTCTAGGTTTATATTCTATTCATAGATTTTTATAAGGTTCCATTCTATCCATAGGTTTTTATAGGTTTCTATTCTATCCATAGGTTTTATAGGTTTCTATTCTATTCACAGGTTTCTATAGGTTTCTATTCTATTCACAGGTTTCTATAGGTTTCTATTCTATCCATAGGTTTCTATAGGTTTCTATTCTATCCATAGACACCTACACCTAAACCTCAGTATACAAAAGACAGTTTTTCTGGTCTTTTAGATTTTCAAAAATAAATGTGAGTCATGGTGAAAACAACATATGCTTAATTGAGGACCAAAACTTTACCAAAGAAATCTTATTGTCCTACTTGGTTCTCACAGATATAGTACTACAAGAACACACACACCTTGACACAAATGCACACACCTGCAGTAATCCCTGTCTGATGACTATTTAAATTGAATCATAGAGCAAATATAGAGTGGAGGTCTTGCCTTTTGTAGCAAATGCGAGATGGATTACACTGAACAAGCTCCATGGGCCCTTCTCCAGCGTACAGAATAGAGAGGAGTGGGGAAGAGGGATGGCAAAGGAGTGGTGCGTGATAATAAATGTTGCCATACTGTGGATGCCATAATAATAATAATAATAATAATAATAATAATAATAATAATAATAATAATAATAATATGTCTATGTTTTTTTTGTTTGTTTTCAGAATAAAAATGTTCTGATGTTTAAAGAATGTTAAGTATATTTATCTGATTTATTTTGTAAAAAAAAAACCTGATGAAAACAATGTCAACACTGTTGAATGTTTTGGTATTGGCTGCATTAGTTGTGACAATATTAGCTCAGTTTTAGCATAAAAATAAATAAATTAATAAATAAACTAGCTGGTACATGACCTACAAACACAGTTTTTAACAGCCATACACACAGAAAATGATTACATTTATTTTTATTAAAGGTTGCACACTGATTTTCAGACTTGGGGACAATGGGGTCTAACTGTTTACCACGTGGCCATGAGGGGGGGATGCAGCGTCACTGCTCAAAAATGCAGGGGTGTGGCTAAAATAAGGCTCGGCCTATGGAATAAAACTCACTGTGTCTCAGTAGTGTCAGTATTTCCAATTTTTTCTGACTTTAAAATAGATACGACAGATCCTTAAAAACAATGATTAAAAATGCAAATAATATCATAATTATTAGCTTTGATTTAAATAGATCATAACAATCCTTGTACACATCTTTTTTTTTACTGTAGGTGAAATTAATTGTGCAGAATGGTCTATATATACATCTGTGTATAATATATTCAAGCAATGTATGACTCAAAGTTGTTGTATAACAACAAACCTGTGTATTTGTGTGTACTTTCATGTTATGTGACTAAAGCATGAGAAGTCTTCCCATATATATATCTTTTTTTTTTATTTTGCTGTTCAGACATGTTCTGCCTGAGGCAACCTGCTCTGCCCAAACTATACACAGCATATCCTTACCCTGAGGGGAGGAGACACACACACACACACACACACACACACACACACACACACACACACACACACACACACACACACACACACACACACAGAGGGAAGGAGATTAAAATTTGTGATTCAAGCCTGTTTGTGTGTGCGTGTGGTCAGATTTAGCATTCAGATGGGACATTGGGGCAAATTGATTTTCTCTTGTTTACAGCCTTGAGCAGGTTCTGATGACATCCTCTGTGTGCAAGTGCCTTATCATCCATGCAAGCGTGTATGTGCGTGCATGTATGCGTGTTCTTTAATCCGAGCAATTCTAGTGATATAGTCATCACGGGGCCAAGTGCCTGTATGCCGACAGAATGGTTCCCGAGTTTCAACAGCACAAACAAAGGAAAGCTTGTGGAAAATTAAATCAGCCAACCATGCTTTGTAGACAAGCTAACCATTTGTTTTAGTCAGAAAATGACGGAAGAGCAAACAAATGCAATATGTTTCATCAGCGGCATGATGCCAAATTCTTTGTTTGTGGCCAATTCACAAAAGCAATAATCCACTCAAGGCTGGGTGTTTCATTGGTTGTACTTTGCTTCGCGACATGCCTTTTCCATCACAGCTGGCTTAACATGGCAAAAGCGTGCAAGTTGCACTTGAGTTGCGTAAAACTCATTTGAAACACAGTTGCAAGTGAAAGTTTGTAAAACCAGTTTCATTAAACAGCCAATCAAACCACTGATAACTAATAACACATGTGAAGGCATCACATGACTAAACTCATAGAATCAACAGAACACTGTTTATTGGATTCTGCAACTTGCATGGCAAAAGCGTGCAAGTTGCACTTGAGTTGCGTAAAACTCATTTAAAACTCTGTTGCGACAGTTGCAAGTGAAAGTTTGTAAAACCAGTTAAATTAAACAGCCAATCAAACCACTGATAACTGATAACACATGTGAAGGCATCACATGACTAAACTCACAGAATCAACAGAACACTGTTCATTGGATGCTTGAACAAGAGAACTATTAACCCCTCCCCCTGGCTAGGTTTTACATTGACTGCACTCTGCTTTGCTTTGCATTGTGTCTTAATCATCAGAACTGTAAGGCTGGCTTAACATAGTGGAAATTCCACGCAACTTTACTTGCTTGAAACCTGCATTAAATGTCCTGCAACTCATTTGAAACTCAGGCGCAACAGATGCAAGTTTGTGAAACCAGTTTGATGAAACACTCAAAACACTGAGAGGCACATCACATGATCATATCCAACAACATGTTTTAAACTGGCGTCTTTAACCAAATCACTGTACATAAAGGATAATAACACAAAAGAAGGTTTATTGGATGCTTGAAAAAGTGGACTGCTACTCTGTCCTCTGATTAGGTGTAACGTTGATTTTATCTAGCCATCAGTATGTCTGTAGAGTGACTTTAGACGGTGAAACTTCAATGCAACTTTAGTAGTTTAAACCACACTACACTTGAGTTGCATATGGTAAGGCATCCACAACTGTTGCAAACATCTTCCCTTCAGCAAGTTTCATGAATCAAAACACTGTCCAATGAAAAAACATCTCCATTTTTGTTGATTTTTATTTTTCTACATTAATTAAATGCAGCAGCTGGTTTCATGAAGACTGGACCAATAGAAAAGCACCAATATAGCTTGAAAAATAATCTGATTGCATTAATTAACACTGAAAGTAAAGACAGTATTTGTTTTTCCTTGAACAGAGACGGTATATTAAAACTAATGATTTCACCAAATTAACAAATGGACAAGACTATAAAACTGAAAATGGTTTGGTTTAGGGTTAAACAGAAGACTTTCCTTTTCAAACTGGCTCAAAGTTGACAGTGTTTATAAATTGCCAGTTTTCTGATGAAAAAGGTTTTTCGAAAGCTAGCATTTCTGTAACCTGCTATTCTAACTAGTCAGCTATTTATATGGCTGCTTATACTGAAGTTTATTCTTGCTGCTATTTAGATTTTCATATGTTTTACTGCATATAAATAAATTACGCCTCATGGATGACTATATAGCAAGAATGATATGACCACTGACATTGTATCAAAAATACAGTCTAAGTATGACTAGTGAATGTAAATCAAATGTAAACTATATTGCCAAAGGTCTTCGCTCGTCTGCCTTTACATGCATATGAACTTGAGTGACATCCCATTCTCTTCTGAAAAGGGTTTCCACAAGGTTTAGGAGTGTTTATGGGAATTTTTGACCATTTTTCCAAAAGTGCATTTGTGTTTTCAGCGATTGACTCAATCGGCAAATGCGCCTACCAATTTGTTTTCGTGGAGTTGCTGTTCCCAATCGTTTCCACTTTGCTATAATACCACTGACAGTTGACTGTGGAATATTTAGTATTGAGGAAATTTCATAACTGCACTATATATACTACATATATTCTTCTGCATGACTAGGTGCTTGGTTTTTTTTATACCTGTGGCCATGAGAGCGATTGGGAGCGTACTCACACTAGGCCCGGTTTGCTTGTTCCGTGCTAGGGCCCGGTTATGAAGTTCATCAAACTGACGTCATGTTTAAGTTCCAGCAAAATAAACCATATAAACCAATAAACCTTCAAGCGGGCCTGGGCACGGTTAACTGGGAGCACAGTTCGGAGTGATCACACTAGTCAAACGAACCGTGCTTCGGCAGGGAACCGTGCCCTGGCCGGGATCACAGAGCCTAGTGTGAGTACACCCTGGAACACCTGAATTTGAGGACTTCTATGGCTGAGAGAATACCTTTTTTTATTTGAATACAATATAGTGCATTGTGTGAAATGTTTAAAATGTCTGCTTTGCGTATCTGTCAAGTTGCATGAAAACTAGGTTGCAGACACCTCACAACATTCTATTAGTTGCATGAAAGTTTCCAACCGAACACACATCCTCGAGAAGCTTATTGCTTTCATGTTATAACTGCTTTAGGTACAATAAGTAGAATGTCATATCAGTGTCAGTAACAGCCTTCTTTCCATTCTATCCATTCTATGCCAAATTATTAGTAACAGCTACAGCAGGCACGCATGTACATACAGCAGATCACTCACTAGCAACTAAGCTCACATTTGAAAGCCACCAGAGGAAAAAATAAACAAACGTTGTGACTGGCACGACTGCAACACCAAACTGACTTCCGAGCCGCTCAAAACACATCTGAGTGGTGTGCTGTCGTGCTCTGGCCTACAAGCCCTTATTGGATAAGAGAGGTCTTATTTTTTTCAATTTTAGCTTTCACTGGAAAAGAAAGAGGGCACACCGATGACAAGGTTAATCCCCCCACATCAGCAGCAGTGTTGCTCCGCAGCTGCCGATTCATTAGGTGTCCAAACAGGTCTTGGCACTCGAACGGCCGGTTTTCCTAAAACGCCTCATGAGCCCACTCAAAAATGCCGCTTCTTAACCCCTTGCCAAATCCTTAAAATACAGATATTGCTCATTTGCATATTTATAGGTCACAATGTGCAAATGAGCAGTATCACATTAACGGGAGGATGTGTGCTGTGAGCATCCTTCAGTTTATTGTTAATTGGCTAAACAAATTCAATCGTGTTTAGCCTTTGCTGCTTCACACACTGCATTCGCACTTGTGCCAAAGCATGTGCCATTTCACACGAGCCATGTCATGTGGAATTCTGCAGTCGTGCATATGAAACTGAAGCTAGTTTAGGCAAATCATAAGAATGTAAACACATTAAATGATCTAAAAGTGGTGATACAGCAGCATTGACTGAAGAACAGCTGAACTAATATGAATCTGACAGATATGTTTCGCCATTATTGTCTATATACCAACCAGTCACTTCATTAAGTACACCTCCTTGTATATCCATTCACTGTCCATTTTGCAATCTACATGCTTTTACAGTCTATATGTTTCACTGCATACTTTGTTAACCCCCTTTATCTTGTTCTACTGTGGTCATGACCTCCACAGGACCATCACAGAGGTGGTGGATTATTCTCAGAATGTTATTAATGTTATTAACAATGTTATTAAGTAGTTACATTGTGATAACCTTGTTCACCCTGTTCATGAACTTCGTCTATCATACATGAACATGTCGAAAGAGCCAACTATGCTATTACAATATAGGAGCACACTTAACAGAACACTCTACTTACAGCTATTTAAATAAACTACAGTATCTAGAAACATACTTTATATGTAGTACATCTGAAAAAAATTCTACGTCCTTTAAATGTTTCATAACTGCACTATATATTCTACATATATTCTTCTGCATGACTAGGTGCTTGGTTTTTTTTATACCTGTGGCCATGAGAATGATTGGAACACCTGAATTTGGAACACCTGAATTTGATGATCTGGATGGCTGAGTAAAGATTTTTTGGGTGTGAAATGTTTAAAATGTCTGCTTTGCATCTCTGTCAAGTTGCATGAAAACTAGGTTGCAGGCACCTTACAACATGCAATTAATTGCATGAAAGTTTCCAACCTAAAACACAGCCTCGAGCTGCTAATTGCATTCATGTTATAACTGCTTTAGGTAGAATAAGTGGGGAGCCTTCACTCCATTCTATGCCAAATCACATTTCCAGCCTGATTCGTTGTGTGAGCATTGGGTCTTCTCAGCCACCGTAGTTATTTACAAGTGATGGGATTAAATTCCTGTGTCTAGACATCACCAACCTAGCTGCATGGGTAGCAGTGGTAATGAATTTAGCAGCCAGAGCATCTGAGACACACCAGTAAAAATCATTAAACATATGAAGTGTCTGGACACAATTTAGACATGCCAAATATGAGATGGGCTGGCTGTGTGAACAAGGCCTAACCAACACACGTGATGTCACAATGTACTTGCACATCTACTATCAACTAATGCGCAGCAATAACTGTATTATATACTGCATAATATGCTAATACAGTATGCATAGCACTTTTGTTATTTATACAGTAACAAAATAAACACTAGCACCCTCTAGCAACCACCAGAATTACCATACTGATGGCCTAGCAACCACCTTGGCTGACATATCAGCAAAAAACCCTGAATAAATCATATCTGCCATATCATCGAATGTATTGAATGAGTCAATACAGAATTATAATGTAATCCAATGCATTAACTAATCATATAGAATCATAACCAAACAGATGCACTGACTCAAACTGATACATTTAAGAATTTTGTAAGGAATAATAATCAAACTGTATTATAAGTGGTTGACAGATTTCTGCTACAAGCAAAAGATCATACTTGCAAATGCCATGAAAGTGTTTCGTGGGGTCTTATCGGCGTCCACCCTCACGCGGTCTAACTCTCCACCCTATTCCCAGCTTCTTAAAAAGGCTTAAAGATCTATTAATAGTCGGCCACTTCCCAGTAGCGTAACTCCTGTAGCGATCATTCATTCCCCTAAGAAATTTACACTGAGTCATTACAGGGCTTCTTAAGAGCACATTTCAGTTCTCAGCAGCCTACTCAATGAGGCAATACTGCTAAGTACAGTTGAAGAATAAAGAGAGATGAATAAACATGGCTCGGCTTCTGGGAATTAAAACCAGACAAATTATAAAGCACTATAAAGTCTTGTCTGTGCAAATCAAGCGCTTGGCTACTAGAACGACTTTGCTATGTTTTGATGCTTTTACTGGCTCTTAGCTTTTAAAATGGATTTACTGTAAAGCTTGACTGTCTTGGTGGCTTGGACTGTTTGGTTTGGATGTTGGCGGTGGTGGTGGTGGGGGTGGGGGTGTGTGTCGGTGTACTGATTAGCTCTTATCATGCTGAAAAGAGTGAAGTGAACACAAAACAAGTGTTGGTGGAGCGCACATTACTTTCAGATGAGCTATTCTTCCATCAACAATGGCACCATTAGAGTCAAGCAAAGTAATCAGCATGGGTAAGTATGAGAGAGATGAGCTGATTGGAGTTAGCTAAAGCTTTCACACTGCCTCTGGCAAAATCAACCCACACATATGCTCATTCCAATGCAATATAGTACAGCTTTTTTTTTTTAGGAACACATTAATCCTCAGAAGTTGCACTGATCACGATAAGTACAGCATGGTGTAACTGTAAAGGGAAAGTTTGCGAGCAAATTTTATGTTGCCAGTAGTGCTTGAAAACTTTTGAAGACTGTTGCTATTGCTATGGTAGTGTGGGCTGCTGGTTGGTAGCTGTTATGTAGGGGCTAGGAGGTTGCTATGGTATTGAGTGAAGGTATTGTTGAAATAGGTGCCTAAGTGTCATTAGGTAGTTTGCTGATGTTACAGTGTGATATGCCAGTTCACCCCTGAGTATCAAGATAATGTTAACATTAAGTTACATCTCATGGCGCCTACAGATGACTAGTATCAGCTTCCAGCGCGCACTTCACGTTAACTAATGTTTCACTCTGAGCGTTTTGAACTGAGTATAATGTGTTGAGATTCGACCCGAGCTGATTACAGTATTGGCTTAAATGACATGTTACGTGAAGGTTGTGTCTAACGTGTCAACCAGCTAAAAAGATGGAATATTAAACTTCCATCTACAGTGGTCTATTTCCCCCGATTTCAGTTTGTGTGACACAGTATCAGTGATGGGTAGAGTAAGTTCCTGAAAATCTGTACTCGGGTACAATTACAATTACTTATACTTACAATTAATTATGCTCTAAACTGAGCATTAGGTAGCTTGGCACTTAGTCAGACAGTCTTGGTGCTTGCTTGATTAAGCTCTGCATTATGTTCATGTCAAGATGGCATCATTGATAGTTTTTTAAAGACAGACAGATTGTGGGGTGTTTGTATTTAATTTTTCACTTTTTTTCAACATTTACATATTGTACATTTTGTACATTGTTAATGAACTGCAAATTTCATACACAGGTCGTATCTCCTGTGTGCTTAAGAAAACAGTTACTTTATGAAAACAGTAGAACATTTACAGATTTTGATTGCAGTTGATTGTGCTTATTGAATATTCATTGTTGTAGTCTGTGGACCCCCTAAAATAGCTTTGGCCACCCTCTGGCCACCCCAAGGATAAAAGTCCAGCTCCGCCACTGGCTTGGGGGTTGCTAGGTGTATGCATTTGTATCGCATATTTAATGTATTTAGTGTATTATGCCATAATAATTCTTTAGATTGCAAGTGTTTTTGAGGTTGTAATAACTGTTTAATTACTACGCTTTAGTCCATATGTACAAGTCTGAGTATGTAATATCTAGGAGGGTCAGAGGGAAAGTGTCTATTGTGACAGTTTATGGCAGATTTTGATTATCAGAACATTTTGATACTCATTTTTTGTTTAAAAAAATGTTTTCTGGGCGATCGCTGTATGAAAAGCACTTTCTGATCCATTCAAAAAGCCTGGCAGAGCCACGATTTGCATAAACCTTCATTATGTACAAGAACAGTGCACAGTGCATTTGTGGATCAATCAGAGGTATGACTTCAGACAGCAATCATCCAAAAGCTATAGCCAATAGGCAAGAAGGGAAAAAAGTTCTAAAAAAGTTCTAATCTAACCATGAATGTCACAACACAGCTTCAGACGAATGGACAACAATCACCAGATATTACACGCTAATACGTACATGCACAGTAACTACACAGTTACTATATGAGCTTACAGATAAGGACATTATAAGATGGGTAGCTCTGTTATAAAATACATACACCTATGATGGCGTCACAACAGCTGAATTCTGTATTTCTGCATCACAAGAAAAACTTGAAGAAAAACTATAGTAGAAAAGTATATACACCACATGAATGGCTTACAGGCTGAAGGTCAAACACCTCTGTACTCCCAAAATAGTGTGCTGTATTTGTTTTTTAAATTCTAACTCCTACAGACAAGTACTGGACTATTCATCAAACAGGGATAAGACTGAATGCCGACAGACTATTTTTAGCCATGTACTGTTGTTGTGCATACAATAAAATGTGGGCTATGGGCCCTGTAATGATTCACCATTGCACTACTGTTAGAACCCAGTAAAAGACTCTACTGACGTTAACATTACTTCCGTCTTTCTGGTGCATGCTAC
The DNA here is from genome assembly GCA_021613375.1 of Megaleporinus macrocephalus. Taxonomy (NCBI): domain Eukaryota; kingdom Metazoa; phylum Chordata; class Actinopteri; order Characiformes; family Anostomidae; genus Megaleporinus; species Megaleporinus macrocephalus. The sequence continues at coordinate 24,359,988 of CM038727.1, read as the reverse complement.
AGCGTGTATTGGACGACCCCGAAGCTCCTAACTTAATCCGAAGATTATTTGAATGCCTACTTGAGCCTGGTTTCCATGGTGTTTTCCTCGAAACCACCTCAGAACTTATCAAAGCTGCATTAGCTCTGTTTTAACTCTATAGAAAAGTACCTAGCTAAGGCGTTGATAGCTTTTTTCCACTCTTCCTCCCCCCACAAAGTCGGAGAAAGTGGAGAACAAGATTGGTGTGCTCGTGTTACTCTCGAGCATTGCACTTTTAATCATTCCGGTGTGTCTCCTTGCCCCTCACGTCCATTTGTAATGCCTGAGCATGCGGTCTGATGAATCACAGAGCAGCTCAACTCGTCAGGCCTGGGATTTCTCCATCTAGCATGGTGGGTGGCTGTCATTACCATAGATTACACGCTGCTGCCTCCCAGGTTCTGTGTGTGTGTGCGCAGGGTTTGAACGTGGGGGGATTGGAGTTTACAGAAACAGGAAGGATCTGGGGGGAAGATGGTCTCTCATGAGCTGAGTCGCTATTGATGATAGTGACGTTAAGAAAATCTAGCAATCATTTTAAGTGATTATTCAATTGCAATGAATAATAAGGTACCTTAGCTTTACCTTTTAGAGGCTAAAGTACTGTACTGGGGTGTGTTTCCCAAAACGCTCATAACGCTAAGTACTTCGTAAATTCATACTTAAGAACATTCTTAAAATTACGAATGTTTCCCAAAAGCCTTCGTAACTAACGTAGTATGTAAAGTCGTTTGTAAATATAAGAGTAATCCGACCCACTCGTAACTCGCTAAGTTCTACACTACTACACATTGGCTTACTAAGCTTGTTATCCCTTAACCAATCAATCAAACTAAGTGATCAATTACATACACATCTAAATATCAATTGGCAGACTGACAATGATGAGTATTTGATGAACAGGCACTTATGTTCCTAGCAATCTTCTCCCATTTCTGCTATTTCTCTTTATTTGTAGAACTTCCCCGAGCTTTGGAAAATAGTATGTTTTGTTTTCTTTCTCTATTTCTTCCAGCATTTGGCTTTTATTTCATCCTGTGTTCATCCTTTGCGTGGCCGGTGTGCCGTGCTAGGAAGGTTAATCGTGTGCCTATTTATAGGCTGGGCGTGCTATAGATAACAATTACAAGCGAAATGTTTTCATAAAAAAATTTTTTACATCAAAGTAATGTAAATCCTTATTTGTTGTTCTTTTTTATTACAATTATTTACATAATGATACTTTTGTGGCATAATAATAAAAAGGCTTTTGGGAAACACTCACAAAATTGGGGTTCTTAAAGTTACGTCGTTCTTAAAGTTGTTCGTAAATCACTAAGATCAATCGTTATCGGGAAACGCACCCCTGTACTGTTGTCGTAAACTTAAGCTGAGGTAACTATCAGAAATAAGTAACTACTAACTTCAGATAGTAACATCTATCGTTTATCACGTAGACTGAGCACATGTTTAATGTTGCAGTCCAGATTTAATTAAAGGTGAATCCAGTACCTGCAAATGCTGCAAATAATAAATCAATTATTGCACATTAGACTAATCTGCTCTGTCAGAGCGTCTACCTCTTATAGATGGAATTACTTCTGCCTCTATTTGTTTACCTACAACTGCCTATAACTTGCACAGAGTGGATCTGTTTCACTCTGTTTCACTCTGTGTCTGCCACTCGCCTTAGCTTGTTTGTGGTTGATGTAATTTAAATATCAGATCAAAAATTAGTCACCAAAAAACAGCCAGCTGTGTTTGCTAAATGTTAGCACATGTTGCAGGTTTTGTTCTCGTAGTCATAACGGTATGTGAGCCAAGGCATACAGTGCTTAATTTGTAAAACATCAGGTAATGGAACACTAAAGGTGGGGTGATTCAGCAAGTGGCAGTGAGGCAAAAGGTCCTGGAACGCATAGGCACAACAGTGCTTCAAGTGTCCATCTAACATAGTAGCATTCTATACAATAAAATAATCTTAGCTTTCATGACTGCAGTAAGAAGCTGCAACCCTAAAATCTCAGAGATGCCACTGGACGAATAGCTTTTGGTGTCCTACAAAAAAGACGTCAAAGAGGTGGTGGATCCACATAAATAAGTTCTGGAACACAGGTACCTGAAATATGGGAGGTGCCGGATCTTGTTCCGGCAAGATCCAGCACAAATTAAGCACTGCATATAACCATGCATACTTTACAACAGTCCAATGCAGTGGCCAATGTATAATAGAATACGCAGCGAGGTGGAAGAACTGTAAATGGAGACTGTAGTCTTGCTATAGCCCACTGATGCCATGCGCCATATAATATAGAAACTATATAGAAACTATAGAAACTCTAGGTCTGAACTGATTTTCTGTATGGGATTTTCATGCGACAAGTTGCTTGTTAATTGTTTATTATGAGCCCGACTGCAAATAGTCCACCAAAAATATCCAACCAACAGTGTCTGGTGTGGGCAGCATCCTGTGACCACCAATGAAAAACTAGAGGATAACCAAAACAAACTGTGCAGCCACAGAGAAGCTACTGTCTCTGACTTTACACCTACAAGGTGAACCAACAAGGTAAGTGTGGTTAATAGAGTGGACACAATGTTTAATTGGTGTACCATATGATTGATATATATATATATATATATATATATATATATATATATATATATATATATATATATATATATATATGAGACATGATGTTAGAAGACATTTCTAAGTATTCTGTAACTGTACAGCAAGCATAAGCAGAGTGGTTGAATGATTAAATGGTGTGCTGTAACGAGATGCTTTAATCCTAAATTGCCTGTCAACAATGTCAAAGCAGGAGTTTCAGATTGATTCCCACATACTACAGCATGCTTGTGTGTGCGCTGTCTAAGCTAACACAAGGTTCAGGCTTGGTCCTTTTTTATAAAACATTCTGTATACTGAACTGTCAACTGAATACTTGGTGATACTTTCATTTTAAAAGAGAAAATGAATGAAGAGAGAAAGCCTCAGAACTAAAGAAGGTCTTAAGGAACCCAAAATGTCCATATTACTAAAGTAATTAACTGGTGTTGACTTCATTTCATTGTGCCAAAGGAAAAATTTTAGAATTATTTGTATTTTAACTGCTAAATTACCTCATTATTCATTGGATCCAGAGACACGTACGAGGGAAAATGTACACCCAAAAAAAATGGTTCCGAACAAGATGCACAGGAGAGACTTTGATATACGCCTTTCATTCTTTCCAGAGAAACGTTCAGACCTAGAGTTCCTAATACGATCATGCCTGCAATTACAATCTGACGCATGACTTCGGAAGTCTATAGCAAGACATTCTGCACCTCTTCCATCAGTTCTTCCATCTCGCTACATATTCTAATATACACTGGCCACTTTATTGGAAACCTCTAACTTGTAGCTCTTTGCGGCTGCACAGTAAGTGTCTTTAGTCCATCTGTTCATGCACAATTTGTTCATCATCATCATCGTCATCATCCTGTATCCCCTCATAAGTGGTCCATTTCAGACCAAAGAGCCACTCCTGGGTGGATATTTTTGGATGGCTGACCACTTTTAACCAATTTCAGGCCTTTTTGTGGATAAAACCTCTCATTTTCTCTAAATGCCAAAGACCAAACCTGCAAAAATGGTAGCATGCTGAGGCTCGGTCCTTGTAACCATCAGGGTTAAAGCCCAGAGCAGGAGCAGCTGTAACAGCGGGCTGGTCCACAGCTTTTCCTCAGAAAGAGGTCACTAAGAGAGGTTACCGAAGCTGGAAAGACTGCGTACGTAATAGGCTGCTCTTTGACAGGTACACAATCACTGGCCGCTTTATTAGAAACACCAGCCTGTCTTTCTGGTCAGACACTGCGGACCATTATCTGTCAGTACACAATACGCATAAAACATTCTCTAGCCCTTGGCTGATGGTTAATCTCTGACCACTGACACTGAATGGATGTTTTCGCATCATGGACAACTCTCAAGGTCACGTCTCTACCATGTTACTGTCTGCTCTGTTGGGAATGGTCTACCATAAAAATAATATCTAGTCAGCAGCAATACTGCTCAGAAAATGATTAATGATGAATGAGATAGACGGTGGCCGAGCAAAAACACAGAGGCACCAGCTTTAGTCCACAGTGTATAACTATATAGTGCACATATATGGCAGAGGGTTTTGATTAAGTATCCAGTAGCTGGAAGTATTAGGCAGGTGTTTTAAATAAAGTGCTCAGTTAGTGGATCAACAACATAGGTGTTTCTAATAATGTGGCCAGTGAGTGGAAGTGCAAGGTAAGTGTTTCTAATAAAGTGACCAATGGATGAAAGTACAAGGTAGGTGTTTCTAATAAAGTGGCCAGTGAGTGGAAGTACAAGGTAGGTGTTACTAATAAAGTGGCCAGTGGATGGAAGTACTAGGTGGGTGTTTCTAATAAAGTGGCCAGTGAGTAGAAGTACAAGGTAGGTGTTTCTAATATTGTGGCCAGTTAGTGAAAATACAAGGTAGGTGTTTCTAATAAAGTGGCCAGTGGATAGAAGTACTAGGTGGGTGTTTCTAATAAAGTGGCCAGTGAGTGGAAGTACAAGGTAGGTGCTTCTAATAAAGTGGCCAGTAAGTAAAAGTACAATGTAGGTGTTTCTATTAAAGTGGCCAGTGAGTGGAAGTACAAGGTAGGTGTTTCTAATAGATAGATACTGTGTTGATGCCAGAGGGAAATTCAAGATCTCCACATGTAACCCATCCGTGCAGTGAAACACTCACATATACACACACACAAACGAGCGAACAGACACACTAGGGGGCAGTGAGCACACTTGCCCAGAGCGGTGGGCAGCCCTACTACAGCGCCCGGGGAGCTTTTAGGGGTTAGGTGCCTTGCTTAAAGGCACTTCAGTCGTGTCCTATTAGTTCATGGGATCAATCTGGCGACCTTCCAGTCACAAGGCTGGTCATCTAACCTCCAGCCCACGCCAGCCCCTATAAAGTGGCCAGTGGATAAAAGTTCAAGATAGGTGTTTCTAATAAAGTGGCCAGTGAGTGGAAGTACAAGCTAAGTGTTTCTAATAAAGTGGCCAGTGAGTGGAAGTACAAGGTTGGTGTTTCTAACAAAGTGGCCAGTAAGTGGAAGTACATGGTTGGTGTTTCTAATAAAGTGGTCAGTGAGCGGAATTACAAGATAGATGTTTTTATTAAAGTGGCCAGTATATGGAAGTAAAAGGTAGGTGTTTCTAATAAAGTGACCAGTGGTATGGAAGTACAAGGTAGGTGTTTCTAATAAAGTGGCCAGTGGTATGGAAGTACCATGTAGGTGTTTCTAATAAAGTGGCCAGTATATGGAAGTAAAAGGTAGGTGTTTCTAATAAAGTGGCCAGTATATGGAAGTAAAGGTTAGGTGTCTTTAATAAAGTGACCAGTGGTATGGAAGTACAAGATAGGTGTTTCTAATAAAGTGGCCAGTAAGTAGAAGTACTAGGTATAAATTGGCCAGTCAGCACTTACACAGGGTATATGTTTATAATGAAGTGGCCTATTACCATTAAAGTATTACACACCAGTTTCCTGAACGCAAGTTATTCCCAGTGCAGAGCGATAGAGATTTCCATTTACATAGTAATTTAGCCCAAGAAAAGCCTTAATCTCTGTCCAGAAAACTGAGCCTAATACCTGAGTTGTATATTCATTTTCGGAATACTTAACAGGAAGTGAAAGTAATGAAGACGTCTAAGCCGAATCGCAAGTACAGCCTTTGGTAGATGATGTTTTCCTTCCACAAACTTTTGAGCAACACAGCGTTTCTTGAGAGGTTCTCATTTTAATCAAGGACTGTATTATAAACTCGTCTCACATCTCAGACACTCACGTATAATTACTGTCAATCAGGCGAGTTTACGAAGCTGGAGGAAACTTTTGAGGCATGAAACTAGCTGGTGTTGCATTTTACGATGCAGACAACCATAAAAATGCTGATGATGGAAGAAGAATCGCTAATCATCTGCGCGTGCATGTGTGCGCATGTGTGTATGTGTAATTTAAACTCTGCACACTCGACTGATCTATATTTCATGTTGTGTGGAGGGGGAACAGAAGTTATGGCAGTACTGAAAGGCTGCTACAGTAACGTACACAGCAGACTCAGTTAAAGGGTTTATATTTGACATCTTTTCTGGTATTTTTATTTTTTCCTCTGTCATTGATAGAATCTGCCTATTGCTCACTGCCTTGACTACGTGTCATGCTTTGACCTCTAAAAATGCAGACTGCTTCCCTTTCAACAAAACTGTTGGTGCAAAAAAGGTGAAAAAGCAAGTAAAATGGAGATAAAAACATGACTTCTTAATATTTTTTTTATTCATATCAACTTCATTGTGTTTTTTGGAAAATTTATATTTATAATAAAATTGATCCCTGCAACATGTTCTAAAAAAACTGATGTAAGACTAGGAACAATGTGAAATGTTAAAAAAAACCCAAACAAAACCCATCATAAACATTGATGCAGCCTGGATATGAAAAACAGCATCCAGGAAAGATTTAGGTTAAGTCCTAAATAAGTAAGGATGGGTTGAGATTCTTGATTTGGCAATAATGCATCCGAATCTAATAGTTTAACAGTTTTTTTGTAAATGGTTGTGAAGAGTTTAGGCGTTTCACCCTCTACAGTGCATAACATCATCAGAAGGTTGAAGGAACCCGGAGAGATCTCTGTGCGTAAAGGAAAAAGCTGGAAACCACAACTGAATGGTCTTTACCTTTAACCCCTCAGACAGCTGTGCATTACAATGTGGGATGCTTCTGTAATAGATATCAGCGCATGGGCTCAGGAATACTTTAACAAAGCCTTGTCAACAAACACCATCCATCAGTGCATCCACAAATGCAAGTTGAGACTGCACTATAGGCAGCAGGATCGTATGCAATCACCATCAAGAAAAGCTGCTGACTTCTCTGGGCTCATTTGACATGGACTGCTGAAAAAACACGCAAACGTGCATTGTGCTCTGATGAACCCGTCTTTCAATCAATCAATCAATCAATCAACCTTTATTTTATCTCGGAAATACATTGAGGGGTGACCCTCATTTTCAATGCAGCCAAGCTTTTACATTTTGAAATTGAAATCAAAATGAGCAAAAATAATAATAATAAATAAAATACAATATAAATAAATAAAATATAATGTAAAAAAAAAATAGAAAAATGTAATAAAAGAATATAAACTAAACATAAAATACATACAACAAATAAGATAATAAAAAGTTAAAATACTAATAAAAAATATACTCATTAAAACAATCACGATAAAATAAAATAAAATAAACAAATAAGATAAAAAGTAAAGTCCTAATAGAACGATATACTCATTTAAAACAATCACAGGCTTTCTGATGGTGACTAGAAACTAAGAGTTTAAAATGGTTCAGTGACCTACGAGAGCGAGTCTGATAATTATTGTTATTTACTGAAATCAAGGAAGAGATGTAAGCTGGCAAATGGCCAGAGAGTGATTTATAGATAAAAATAAGCCAATGAGATTCTCTTTCGTGCAGCTAGTGAGGACCAACCAACTCTATCATAGAGTCTGCCGTGGTCAGTACTGTAAGGGTCAACGGTTATAAATCTCAGAGCAGAATGATATATTTAATCTAGCAGTTTGAGGGCACTGGCGGACGCTTTATTAAAGATTACATCACCATAGTCTTTAAGATATAATGAGGACCATCCAAGTTACCCGTTTCCAGGGAAAAGCTCAAAATCAAGGGACTATCATAGAAAGTGGGAGGTATTAGTGGGTAGTGGGTATCATGTTAGGCGACACCTAATTCCAAGATGTTGGCTTAGTTCCTATATACGAATGTGGAAACGTTAAATTTCACTCACAGGGATGCCTTAATGACTTAAACACTACAACAAGTCAAATCTATAGCAGTCAAATCAGTCCGAAAACCTCTCACAGAGCACACAGTACCAATAATCATCAACATACATGTAATATGCTGCTATATGTTTTGTACTAATCAGCTGGTTAATGATTTTTCAACATTTAGATTTGTATAAGTGGAGCTACTTCAAATATCTAAAGCTATATGTCGTGATCTACTGCTTTAACGCGTAAGAAGGCAGCATTTATATAATAAAGGCATACCATAGTATAAAGAACATATATGAATGTATTAGAAACCTGACAAATATTATGAATAACAATAGAAATTATTTTCCACTCGTGCTTGCACACAGAGGAAGTCAGCCTCCACATTTAACCCATCCGTGCAGAGAAAAACACCCACATACGCACACACCCGTAAATACACATTAAGGGACGGTGAGCACTGGGCCCAAATGTAGCATTGACACTGTAACTTTAACAATGTTGACATCAACATGATCCCTTAACCTACAGGGTTAAACTACAGTCTACTATTGGGTGTCTTGTCCTGCTGTGTTTGCATACAGAACACCTGCAATGATTTCCAATAACGCAGACACTTGCAAGCGTTCAAATCCCTACACAAACCAGGACTCAGTGTGTGTAAGGATGTGCACACGAGTGTATGAGTAGGCGAGTGATTTTAGTGCTTGGCATGCTGCCAACTCTTGATGCTCTCTCTCTCTCTTTCTCTCTCTCTCTCTCACACACTTTTTCCCTCAATCACTCTTTAATACATTTGTGGTGTTTCTTTAAAACGCTGAGGAGAAAATCGACACCTTTTGATGCATTAGCACACTGCGCTTTTTCCCAGGTCCCACATGAGCAGCTAAAAGCTTGAGGAATGCGCCGCATGCAGAGGAAGAGTGCATCATTGTTGCTCCAGAGAAACCTCCGCCCGTCTAGCGCCTTGTTCTCCGACTAAACCTGCTATTTCACTGACCTCAGAGCTGCACTTTGCACCCCTCTTTCCGTTGCTAGGCCTGAAGACTTCTTTTCTGTCAGAGTGTAACCAAAGGTAGATGTCGTAAGGCTTTGTTTGTTTTTATTATCTCATTAAATAATTCAATTTAGGAACGACACAAAAATGCCTAGTCATATGCAAAAGTGTGGGGACAACTTAAATGCCATGATAAAAAAAGGACTGGGTACTCTACATAGAACACCCTTCTGCACACTTTAATGTGCAATTACTGGTTAATTTGTTTGTTTACTGGATTGAACATAAAAAAATATATATATATACACACACATGTAACCCCAGTCCATTTTTATTTTTCTATATTATTTGAACACAGCAGCTGCTATTCATATCCAATGAACATTTTATGATAAATGGACCAATAGAAATGCTCCAAAATCACATGGAAAAATAACTGTTTACCTTTCGCTGGAAGTAAAGACTTTCCTGTATTATTACGATATTGGAGATCCATGTTTGTCCTGTAATGGTGACTATATATTAAAAGTAGCCTGTACCTAATTTAGAGCATGTTAAACTAAATATATAGTAATGTGTACTGAAGTTTTCAGACTGATGTAACCCATGTAATTAGCCCCACAGTATCTGAAATTTCGCCTCAGTTCCAGCACCAGATTGTGTGGTATGATTGCGTGATTCGGGTTTGAATACAGCTTTTTGATCTGAAAAGCTTCGGGAAAACAACAGAGATTATATAGAGATTAAATAGAATGGAAAAGTACATATATATATATATATATATATATATATATATATATATATATATATATATATATATATATATATATATATTAACTTTTATGATGAATGGACCAATAGAACGGCTCCAAAATAATTTGGAATAAAACCTTTCCAGCGACAATATGTAGCAGAAGCAAACAATAAGAATAAAGCAACATGAAGGAAGCCATAACTTAAAATCAGATGCTTATAATAGTTTAATAATTTTTTATTCTCATTTGCCATTTCACCTTAAATGATGTAGTGTAACTGTTGCACTATTTAAGGTGGAATGGAAATTCGAAAAACAAGCCAACTACAGGCATCAAGTTTGATTATTTATTAATCAGAATTCTTTGTCCAATAAATTCCCAATTATTTGTCTTGTGATTTGATTACCACTCATCTAAATATAAGGCATTTAGGATATATAAGGCATTTAGGATATATATCTATATATATACACACACACACAAAATGTGAGGGACATAATTGAATGAAGAAGTGAATTAGCATGAGAAGGAATGAATTAAACACCCACAGGACTAAAAATACGACTATGACCAACACGTCTTATGGTTCTAAGGACTGCAAGCGGGGAGGCTGGTGCTCATCTCTGCAGCTGCTGCTTTTTCTGACAACACTGGGAAAACACTGTAAATGACAGGAGAACATAGGACTCACTCCATCCCGCTGTCAGCTTGTTACGCGAGAGCGCATACAGTAGAGGCATTACCTTCTGCCCCTCTCCCCTTGATCTGCCCCGACATAGGGCCCTGCATAGTTTTTCTGCTTCCCTGATTTGTCATGTCCTGTCCAGTCGGCCTTCGAGGCACGCATGGCCATCTTTGCCGCCCACTCCCAAGCAAGCAGTGAGAGATCCGGGAAGTGACAGGTCCAAAACAGGAAGCATGCAAAAGAGAAAAGTGGAGGTGAAGGCATTAAACTCCACCATGTTCTGAATGCACGCCACTCGGAATTACCTAGCTATTCCTGACTTCTGCCCCAGGAAGTGAAAGGAGGTCAGAAAACATATAAACACAGTTGTTAGACATAAACCTTTATGCACGTGGCAAATCTCTCGGTATTTATGACCCCCGCCGCATTCTGCTGTTCAGGTCCTGCAGCAAGATTATTGTTCCATACATAAGGAGCAATGGTGGAGTAAATATACAGACTCTCATTGCCAACCTCTTTAGTCACAACAGCTAGGTAACATTTTAATTCCACCTCTCGTCTCTGATATGTTCTTGGCAATAGCTCTTTAAATCCATTCAAACCTACCACAAGAGTAGCTATGGTACGTACGTGTCACCATGCTATGGTAAAATGGATGAGCAAGCAGAATTTCTGTGTGGTAGCCCATATAGAATAGAAGTGTCATGCTGCTTTTACACATCTGGGTTCTACTTGTTAAACTCATGGTGCTGGATTGCAGCATATACACTGATTAGCCAACCGATGGTGGTCATTTGGGCATCCTGGAGAACATTGAGAAACAGGGTGAAAGGGGGCTAACACAGTATGCAGACAAACAGATGGACTACAGTCTGTAATTGTAGAACTACAAAGTGTAAATGGAGCTGATTAAATGGACAATGTGTGTAGAGACAAGGAGGTGGTTTTAAGGTTATGGCTGAACGGTGTATAGCTAAGAAGGGCACAAGCTCGCAAAGGTAATCATTAGCGTACCTAACTGTTCTTCCTTCGAGAGAGGTTTATTTTTACCACATGTAATGCGCTCCCTGTCTTCTGGAGAACTTTTCAGCCTTGCTAACTCGCAGTGCATCCATGGACCAACAATCCATGGTTTGTTGTCTGCAAACATGCGCCACCGCTGGCCCACTGTCAGCACTGGCAAACTGCATGTGTGCCAAAAGGCGTACATATTTATTTGGTCCATGTTTCTTAAAACAGATCTGGGCCAAATCTGGCAGAGATATAGCAGTACGTTGGCCTATTTTTATTACTGTTAACTGGGAAAAAAATTAATTAAGTAGCCCAACACAATCATCCTCAATACGAGGGACACTGTAATATATCCTGGTTTATGTTTCAGTTCAAATTTGGAAGCGATCCCCAACCTTATTTATTTTTCTTGCTTTGAAAGGACACATTTGTGGACGTGAAGAGATCAAAAAGACAAGCAGGAAAACAGGCTTCATCCAATGCCAGAGTGGGTAATTGGGAGAATTCCTGGGGGGCCGGTAGTGTTTTGGGCCACTTACTGCAGCTAATGAATCAACTCACACATGTAAGCACAAGAACACGCAGACAAACTATAAATGTTTAAGCAGGACCAGTCCATCCATGTAGGTGAACTAGGCAAACGGCATAAGGGGTACTTGTGGCAAGCATTTGCCTTGCTCACAGTGCCTCTTACCCCACTCCCCCACCCTAAACAATGGCTGGCCATTCGTGGCTTAATATCTGGAGCTACACATGCATGCTCAATCACTCAGAACTATGCTGGAGGTATAAGTGTGAGATACCTCATGAATCAGATACCTAAAACTTCCAGAGTTTGGTGAAAGGAGTGACACTTTACCTATTTCCCAAACCAATGCAGATTAAACAGTGTAAAACATTACATTACCAATTAAACCAGTGGAAAAACACAGAGCATGGCTGATTTGTGGTAATTCTTTCTGACTATCAAGTCTTTCCTCATTGACACTCAAAACCTAGAGTCATATATCTTTATATCCCTTTATATCTTTTAACTTTCATGATGAATGGACCAATAGAACAGCTCCAAAATCACTTGGAATAAAACATAAAGGAAGCCATAAATTGAAAAACAGATGCATATAACTTTTTATTCTCATTTACCATTCCACCTCAAATGATGTAATGTAGCTGTTGCACTATTTAAGATGGAATGGAAATTTAAAAAACAAGCCAACTACAGGCATCAAGTTTGCTACTCACAGTGCTATTTTACTACAATAACAAATTGCTACCGTTACTACATTGCATCATGTCGTTACAGGTTTCATACCCACTGTGGCAATTGGTTTGCCCACGATGATTTGTTGGAGGTTTTTAAGTGTGTCTGATTTTAACGGGGCTTTGTCATGTTCTTTTGGCAAAAGTTGTGTCTGTGATGTGCTGAGTTGACGCATACTGTATGGTGACGGTGCAGGTTGGTTGTGTTTATGTGAAGTGTTGGAACTTCATCTACACTACCAGTCAAAAATCTGGACACACCAAACAGAATATGTATTTTTATTGTTAAAAAGGCAAAAAAGGACAAGTTTAAACAGTGAATAACCCTCAATGTACCTCTGGCTGATTGATAAATATAAGATGATGTTGCATAGTGTTTTATAACACATATAAACCCCACAAAACTGTAGAAGCAAAAATATCTCAGCATGTATGCTACAACATCTTCTTCAGCCCTATTAGAAAAGCAGCTTGTGTTGCTCCTTATGAAGCTAGGAATGATCAAAGTATGTAAAACGACATCAGAGTTCCTAAAGGAAGCATTCTTTAACCCAGAAGGAGATGCTTAATTCTGGTCCAGGAATAATCCCATAATTCCATAAGTGTTATTTTATAGTTTTGATGTCTTCACTATTAACACAGTCAAAATAAGACAGATCTGGGAAGGTGTGTCCAAACTTTTGACTGATGGCACATGAAGTTGGTTGACCCACTTTGTGTGTGTGTGTGTGTTTGTGTGTAGAGTTTTGAAGAGGGCTGGTATGCATTTCTCATCAAAAACTGGTACATTATTTATACTACGGTGACAATGTTTTTAGTATAAGTAGTATAAGGGGTCATATCTTCGTTTTTGCCATCAGAATGGAGAGGGAGACCAGTTTAGAGTTGAGCTTTTTATTCTTGGGATTGCGGTACCGACGTTTCTCTGAGCTCTCACACCCTGGTCTACCCTGGTCTACACTGGTCTACCTTGGTCTCAATCATGTCTCTGCTGCATAGACTTCCAACAGACTGAGGAACAGCTTCATTCCGGAAGCTGTAAGACTTTTAAACGCCACTTAGTGGAACCACTGCACTGACACTCTTACTGCACTGACACTTTTACGACACCAGTCACTTTAATACACTCTGCTGCTACCTTCTCCATTCCTGTTTATTTTATTTTCATATATTTTATATATTTATGTTTATTTTATTTATTAAGTACTGCTGTCTGGGTAAAACTGGGTCCTTGGGTACCACAATTTCGTTCCACCCCATGTACTACATGTGATGCGAATGACAATAAAGTCTCCTTGAATCCTTGAATCCTTGAATCCTTGAATAGTCCCTTAATAGGCCAAGCCCTTCTGCTTCTTTTGGCCTTTGTTCACCTGGCCACGTCGTAATTCTTTTGGGTGGACAGTGGTTCTCAAATAGACGTTTCCAAGATAATGCCCTATATGGCGGGGATCCCAAAAAAGCCCTGACCTTCCCGCAAGCTTTCTTGAGATTCAAGATTCAAGTGTTTTATTGTCATATGCACAGCAGAACAGCTTTGCTGTTGCTCCATTCACCAATAGATAAGTTAACAAAAAAAGGAAATGATAAAAATATATACAAAATATACAAAGTATAATAATATAAGTTGAAGTAAATAAAAGTATTTTTATAGTTAAAAAATACAAAATAAAAGTTACATGTGCTTTTATGTGCAAGTATGAAGAGCAGCAGTGCAAGTTGCAGTAACAAATGTAAACAACAATGTTTTGTGCAAGTAGCGAATGTAAACAGTATTGTATGTAAACAGCAGTACAGTGAGTGTAAGGTGCAGTTAAAATCAGACCAGTTAAAACCAGTTCTTGGCCACCTGCCTCTTATATACTGCTATAGTGTGTAAAATCCAACAAAGGTTTTGGCACCAAGAAATCAAGGCATCAACCAAGCTGTTGTTAAAGATTGTACCAAACCTAAAAGTGGCAAGACGCTTACAATGGTACAACATGCTTTTGACACATAAACATATAATAAACCAAACTGAAAAACTGGCAAGCTAATTATAACTGATGGACTTATCAGGCAATATCGATTGAACGGCTTGCTTAGTTAGAAAATCCACGTCATTCCCACTCACGCACTTTGAAAAGTAGTCTGCCTTGCGGCACAAGCAGAAGAAATCAAAGCTGAGGGAGCAGAATATTCTAACTGGGCGTTCATGGCCCTACTATGCCCCCTCTATGACCCCACCCCTGCTGCCATTTGTCTTTCCCTTTCACAATTCCTCATTAGCAGAATTGCTTTTTTGTGCTGAACAAACTTTGCTATTCACTTTTCTAGTTTCTCTTTGCGTAGAAGGAATGAGGTTAAAGAGCTTGCTAGGATCCAGCAGCCCTGGAGCACCTCTCACTTAAGTGCTTTTGCTCTGGGGCATGGCAGTAGAGCAAACCAAGAGGGAGCCGAATGTGCCGCCAGCTGCTTACCAATTTATAATTCATTAGTGTCAAAATCTGGATTCGGACCAAATGATGGATTCTCATTGACTGCAGAATATAATGCCGAATCATTTTGGATACAACTGTAGAAAGGCAGAGGATGCCAGTGGCACTGAAAAAAAAAAAAAAAAGAAGTGTTGGTCAGACAATATGCTGCATTTGTCATGCATTACCTTTCTGTCAGTTGAGGCAGGTAAAAAAAAACAAAAAAAAACCTTCACTTACACAGGGCTCTCAGAGGTTGATTGCATGTTGTATGACCAATCAGCCAATGCTGCAGCTAGCAGGCCATTTTTAGATCCGTCACCGACAGGGGCTTTCAACCAACAGCTAGGCTTGAGAGTGCTAAATTGAGGATTCCATGGAGTGATCATTAACTTAGCTGCCTTTCTGTCATCAGTAATCTCTATACTTCACTTCTCACCATCTGACCATCTCGTCCGCATGCTGTTCGCTCTAGTGCAAAATCCAGTCCACTTCTTTTCTTTCACGGTATTTATTTTTCATGCCTGGAAAAGAATGTATTATATTTAACAAAAATTTGATTTTGGCCCTTAATTATTAAAGCAATGGACAGGGATTTCCCCCTGTCCCACAGGGATATTATATGCAACGCACTTCCAAAATCACTTTCTGACCACAGGACATGTTGACATGATACTGTTTGGGCAGTGATCCAGTCTCACTGCTGTGCTGGTATGAGTGCATCAGGTACGGTAGTGTTCCTGGGGGTTTTAACACGCATAGTATCCCACCATCAAAACTTATCCATCCAAGAGAGCGACCCTGTGCTACGGAATTGACCACTGATGAAATGGTGGAGGCTAATACAAACTGGGGATCCACAAATGGGCCACGGCCTCTGACTGTGCACCAGCGACTTGGAGCTAGCTGTTTCCAATAAGGAGGCGGGTAATTGTGTACCTGTCAGAGAGCAGCCTATTACCTTTGCTGTCTTTCCAGCTTCAGTAACCTCTCTTAGTGACCCCTGTCAGAGGAAAAGCTGCTGACCACGGCAGCTCTTTTAACCCGGAGTGTTGCAAGGAGTGAGCCTCTACATATTGACGTTTCCTTGGTGACATTTGCAGAACACTGGAAGGTTTTGTCTCTGTGGTTAGGCAGCTGAAGAGAAAGTGCCCTCTTTGCAAGTTACAAGTGAATTTGTTTGCATTATGTAAAAATTTATATTTAAGCTTATATTTAATTTGAACTCCAACTTGAAAGTCCAAATATTTGTAAACCTTACTATATTATCTCTGCTCATCTTGGGTAGATTACTACCTACAATGGTTTGCTCTCTATATACATTTCCTAATAGATCTACCAGGTTTGAAAAGTCAGAAAACTGTTGAGGGGAAATGATTCATGAGCTTTATTGAATTATATCTTACTGACTAAAGTAACTAATTGGACATGTTACACTACTGTGCAAAAGTCTTATCCAATTAAGCTCACTGTTTAGAAGCTTTTATCTTAGCAATACATTTACATTCAGCTGTAAGAACACCAGATATCATTAGACCAGATGTAAATAAGCATACAATACAAAGTAGCATAAATCTCGCCTCGTTGGAGTGTCGGGTAGTTCGTGCCAGCTTTAAGTGATGAGAGCAATGAATAGCAATAATGACAATATACATATATATATATATATATATATATATATATATATATATATATATATATATATATATATATATATATATATATATACTGCAATGAAAACGGCTTTTGTATAATGTGTTGTTATGGTAATATCTAGAAAGGTTTGGGTTAGCTAACGTTTATATTAACTTTTGTCAAAAAGCACTCTGAAATGTAAAGTTACATTACTCTCTGGCCACGTCCCAAACTAATACAATACATGCATAGATAAAATAGAATATAAATAAAATAAAAAAAAGAATGAATACATAAAAGGACAGCATTGTTAAAAGTGCTTTCAGTAGTGCAGTATGAAATATTCCAGGGGGGGTTGTTTGGGATACAGCCTTACTGTCTAACATTAATGTTAGTCATGTCAAGACAAGAAACCTTAACATACATTTATTGTCATTTTATTTCAGCATCATGCCACCAAAGAAAATATACTTTGTTTTGGTTATATATGTATGTAATCCAGACATTGCAGGTATAAGTTAAGTTTTCTGACAACAGTACTATGTAATGTGGAGTATCTTGTTACGTCAACATATAATACGCCCTTGGTTGCCACAAGGAAAGCTTGGAATGGGTTACATAAACACACTGACATGCAAAACATTCTGGTTCACATGCAAAACCAATAAAAAATAAAATAAAATAATAAAATAAAAGCTTCCATTCTGAAAAAATAGCTTTTAACATATAATATCTCCAAACCTTTGCACAGTATCATATACGTTTGGTAAAAGGACTTGCTCGCTGGATCGCTCTGCAGACCAACCAGAGCTGGGGAAAGGTACGCGGCTGCATCACTCATGTCCCGCAGAGGCAGTATGTGTGAAACAGGCCTAGGAGAACGATATCATCTACAAACCTGCTTAGGATCAAGTGATTTGTTTGAGGGCAGTCAAAAGAGCATTGTAGCTGGCCGGCTTGGTCCCTGACCGGCTAAGCCAAAGCTGCCCCAAGCTGATTGGTAGGGTGAGAGAGGTTTTGTTGGATTTTGTGTAAAGGTGCCTGGGAAGCTACCTTACCAGTAAAACCCTTCTCCAGTCTATAAGCTAACCTTTTTTAAGCCAGCTGGCATGCGCAAATTCCTGCCGAATTCCTGCCATTGTGAGGCCCTGACGGTTGGCCCACTGTTGTGACAGTCATTTGGCGTAGGCATAAAGACAGGGAAAGAGAGGGAGGACAGGAAAAAGGGATGACAGAATGCAGAGGTTCAGTCAAGAAATCACAGATAGCTGCGCGATGGGGACTAAGAACGGAGGGGTGGCAGTAAAAAGACACGTTTGAGGCCGCAAGATTTTAGAGCCCTGTTGTGTTTCAACGTCCTGCCAATCACAGCTCCCCGCCCCATGTGATGGATGCGACGGCAGGCCAGTGGCAGGCTGTTTGTCACTGATTAGAGGTGTTGACTGTCACTTGATTGGTCAGAATGGCTTTTCCGACAGGCCGAGGAAGACAAACACGGCCATGAATCCAGTGCGTCTGTCAGTCAAGTGAGGAATGGCTTCCCAGTCCGCCTAGATAAAACATTCATCTATTCACTACCCTGCTCTCAATGCATGCTCCCTCATACTTGAGGACATCTCTTTATATGTTTCTTTGCACAGCTTACCATTGATTGATTTCTTTAGATGGAAGACTACAGTACTTTTTCTACGTGCCTGTCTGTCCCGAACCATCAATTAGCAGAGACCAACAGTTCCGTAGCATTTCATTGTATTTTCAAAAGAAATAAAAACCTGGCAACTCAGAACTCACTTGTGAGAGAAGCCAACAGGCAGCCATCTGTGAATAAACCAGCAATGGTTCTGTGAATAAAAGATTGATGTACATAGCACAAAACACTGATGTACAAGCACAAATTCACGTAAATAAAAGATTGATGCAACACTCGCTAAGATAAGACACACATGAGATTTACCAACATAACCGGGGTCGTGACAGGACCCGTGTTACAGAATATATGTGACGCAGTTATGTAATCAGGTTACGGATACAGAAAAAAGATTGGATTAGGAACTGGATTATAGATATAGTAACAAAATAAAGTGGCTACTAACAGAATTATATTAAAACCACGTCTTTGCAAGACTGAATAGGATATCAGTATTTAGTTTGAACATGTATCCCATTGATGATATCTTGAATTTTGGAATATAAAAAAATTCCACTGGGCTGCTATCCAAGGTGCAAAATACACAATCATCCTTGAGGACCCCCTGGATGTCTTAAAATTTAGGGGGTCACTGAAGATAAGAAGATAACTTCTTATGACATTATGCTGCTGTCACGCTGTGTCCTGTCTCCGTCTGTTTGTTTACATTCCCCCGTCAGCCATGTGGGTCTATTTGTTTGGTCATGTGCTCTCTTCGTTCTTTGTCTCCACCCTAGCCCTTCCTGTCTCACCTGTTTTCTATCAGTGGTCTTCCCAGCTCTTCCTAGCTGTTTCTTGTTCCCTGTGTGTTTTCATTCCCTGTGTGTAAATGCTTCCCATGTTGTTGGTATTTTTCTCTGTTAAACTTTCTGGTTCCCTTGTCCGCATCTCGTTTTCATTCCCGTTACGTTGTTTCTTTTGTTTTTGTATTTCATCATGGACTTTAATAAAAGACTAACGCGTATGTATCCGCCTCCCTCGTCTCGTTGTCACCCTCACACCGCATTAAAGCATTAAAGCGTATTTATAAATATAAAAACCCGCCCCATTTCCCAAGTGATATAAAGCAACTTGTTAGTCATTTCTCAAACTGAGGACAGAAGAGATGTATAAGATCTTAGCTCAGATGTAAAAGACCACATTAACAAACTAGAAAAGTGCATTTCTTGATAAAACAAGGAATGAATAAACAACAGATAGAGGAGTGCAGGTCAGTGTGTTTGGGAACCTGTCCTGAATGAGTACATGCAGTTTGAAGGCTGTAGGTTAAATTAAATAATAATGTTTGGGTGCACTTAAAAAAGAATAGGACTCTATGGGGGGAAAAGGAGGGATGAAACAAAACAACAAACCGACGAGTGTGGGTCAAACCAACACTGCAGTCGTGGTCAGGGGTCAACCCTGAGCCAGTGTATGTGAAACAGTGTCTGTCGGTCAAGCAGAAGTACAGTAGATTGGCGTCAACTTTTCCATCCTATTTATTCCCTATGGGAGAAAAATTCTGGAAAAATCTGTTTTTTCTGGAATCCATGCATCCAATTAAAAAGCTGTATATATGCTTGAATCACACAATCAGACAGGACAATATGGAATTGGAACGGAGTTGATAAAACTGTGGGATGGGCTTTGCAGTGAAGATCTGTCAGAAAGCAAAAAAATTATAACAATATAGTTGCATGACTTGAAAGGAGCATCTCCAGATGAAAAACTGTTAAAGCAAACATTTTGTTACTGTTGCGTCTTTATGGCAAGTGATTTAGCAGCCAGCCAACCCTGGAGTAGCTAGCCAACACAGGACCCCCCAAATGCCAGAGCCATTTTGTACACTGGCACTACATTTATTTCTATTTTACATTTAAAACCCCAGCTGAAGGCCTAGCTGTAGTAGTCATGGTTTGCCAATGCTATGATCAAGACTGTATGATCTGGTACATATCAGTTCACAGCATTAGAGTTTATCAGCTCTTCCAGACGCACACTGTAATACAGGCCGTGAGGTAAAAGCATTGCAACTGTGGAGATGAACTTTACCTTTGCCGGAGATGAGCTAAACTATCACTGCGAGCTCTGTTCTTGGAACAAACACACAAGCGTCCCTCTGCCTTGCAGTCATTAACACAGACAAGACCTGTGAAGTCCCTCCGTCTCTCAGAGCTCTTAGTCATCTGGCTTCTGCTCATTCATACTCACGCAACAGTCCCTGCCTTTTGCGTTTGTTCTTTTGTACAGTTCTTCGGCCCTCTCCAATGCTGTCAGGGTTAGAGCCCAAATGTGATAATTACATCCGGGCAGAAAAAATAAATTGACTGCATCAATTTCCACCAGTACTCCATGGCACATAGTGCCCTCAGAGTGGTCAGCTTTGGGTCATTTTGTTCCATTTGCAGCTGGAGATTGGTGTCTGTGGGGAAAATAAAGTAAATATGTACTCTCAAACATCACTATATATTCATGTGCATCACATACTGAGCGTGTGGTGCCACCTAGAAATTTGGGCACTGAATTGTAAGACTTGAGGCTACTTTCAATTACAATCTGCCATACTTGCCCCACAAGTCCATGACTGTCTGAGTTACAGCTGTATTAGTGGTAAACTGAGGGTGGGCTTGGTGGGGCAGGATGACACAGGTTGGACGAAAAAAGAGTTTTGTTGAGCTTAATGGTCTAATGCTTGAAATTTTTTCTATAATAAATAAAATGGTGTCGTTGATGCCTATGACTGAATTTATGTGCTATTAAATGTTGATGCCTTCATGTTTATAAGCACTAATGTGAATAGAACTGTATGTAACTTTAAATTTTATCTTTGCAGTGGGTTGCATTAGATTTATCACATTGCAGGAGCAAGAGCATCAGAGCATCAGAATCTGTTCCAGGCCAACATGCCATCTGTTTTATGGCTAATAACAAGAAATTAGAAATTGTGGCACCTCATTGGGGCAGTCGTGAGCTTGAGGTTAGGGAACAGGTCTTTTGAGTAGAAGGTCACCGCTTTGACCCCCTGGATCAACAAAACATGACTAAAGTGGCCTTGAGCAAGGGATACGGCTGCCCACCACTCCAAGCAAGTGTGCTCACTGCCCCCTACGGTGTGTGTATGTAGGTGTTTCACTGCACTGATGGGTTAATTGTGAATAGTTCCGCTGTGTGCAAACACAAGTGACAAATATCTCTACATTTTTATTGTTGGGCATATGAATTGGACAGGTTGCATCGTATTACAAATCAGCTTGACTTTTAGGTGAGACACTCTAGGCTCCCAAGGTTTTAGCTATGTGTTGGATGGACAGCATGTCAGAAACCACACGAGCATGAAGATTACCTAACAGCTTGAATTAGACATGATGCTAACCAGTGATCCAAAGCTCTAATAGGTCCAGTGCAAAAGCTCCAGACACCAAACATGAACATGAGTAGACTGCATAGACTGTAAGGAGTTCTACACACCAGAACTAACAATAAACGCATGCATGGTTTTATAACATCCCTGACCTATTTGACTCCATATGGCCTGTTTGTCACGAGCACGCCTCATGGAGAAGGTCTGTTCCTCTTCACCTATAATAACCTGACTCCGGGGCCGCAGCTTAAGCGCCGGCAAACAAAGGGGACAGCTGGATGCAAGTTATAATAGGGTTCTAATTTGAGGTGTTGTGCTGACAGGATCGGAATAGATTAGCGTTAGCAAGCGTGTAAGCAGATCAGTTTCTCTCGCTCTCCAACCTGCAGCGGAGCTCTATCTGCTGCTCGCAGATCTAGGTTTTGGACCCGGTTTCAATGGGATGTGCTCTTTTTTGTTGTTTTTTTTTTTTTTTTTTTAGAGCGATTTACCTGCTATGAAGCATCCCGGCCAGTTTGGATGCGGTGGTCACGATTATCAGTTGAGCACCAGGCGCTTGAATGGGGAAAGGGGTATCTAGCTTCAGCAGATGTGAAATTTTTGCTGGCGTTAATGAAAACGAGCCCGGATCGTTTTGATAGCTGGGAAATTGCGGCACGAATAACAAGGAAAAACACCTTGACACGTCTTCCCGGAATTAAACAAAGGCCTTATTCTGAGAAACCGGCACGCATGCTAAATGTTTTTTAATCTCTTCCAGGAATGGCAACATGAAAGTGTGCAAGTGGGCTCGTTCATAAGAGAGTGTGGTTAAAAAATAAATAAATAAATAAAAAACAGGAAAATAGAGAGGGAGGGGAGGGAGAATGAAGGATGAGCCACCACTCCCATTGATGAATGAAAGGTTTACAGCAGTGAGATAGTTGAATTTTATCTCTCCTGAACGCTTATACCCCTGCGCTTGCATGCGTTGCTTTTTTTCCCCTCTTCTTCTTCTTCTTCATTTCCTTTTGTTCTTGTTGTTCACCAGCGATAACGCAGTGTTAAATTACGGACCCGTTCAACCTTACACAGCCAGATAAGAGCACCGCAGGAGTTCTTTAAACTCGGGCGCCCGCACGCACATACACGCACAGTTGCAGGTGTAGTGGTGCAAGAGTGAGTCTCGCCACGTTCAGATAAGTGCTCTAATCTGCTCGGGCTGTGTGAATAGAGGGGGCAGTGCGGTCAGGCCGCGGAGCAGCATGTGCGAGTGTGGTCTTTCAGACCAGCCACCATCAAAAGAAGCGGCTCCGCGGCTCTGGAACTGCCAGGTGAAGATGACAATCTGGTCGGTCCCTGCAAACCGAGCCCCCAGGCCAACATGCATGGACGGACCGAGGAGAATGTAAAGAGACGGCATAAAGGAATGGAACACAGTGGGAGATAAGGAAAAGCGCGGGAAGGAAGTGAGAGAGGTGGAAGATGCTATGAAAGGAAAGGGCATTAAAGCTTTTAACGTCTTTTATCACATTTAAGGTGAAAATTTTCTGTATTTATGCAAAACAAAGCCTTTCAGAGTGATACGATGACGTGAAATGGTTCATTGTATAGAAATATTTTTGCTTTGAGACCCAAGAACAGACAGAACAACTATATGCATCCTCTAAGCTAGATATATATGGTTAATATTAATTAATATAGGTTAATCTGTATTTTGGGGTATTATTGTGGTTACTATTTGGGTATTATTGGGTACTATATTGATTTGCAACAACATGCTGTGGGGCAAATAAGTATTCAACACATCAGCATGAACAACAATTATATAAACTTAAAAAATCAGCAGACATGTGGCTTCATAGTGACTCCTTGTAAAAGCCCGGTTGTTAGCCCTGAAATCTATATCTATAAAATATAAATAGATGATAAACTGTAAGGCCCTATGACTTCTACAATTTGGAGAACATGCACCGCAAACGGCAGAACTGAGGCATGTATATCTAATAGAAAAAATATAAATCAATGAATAATAGCTTTTTATTTATGAATAAATACAAAGATCTCAAATGTATGAATATACATGGCTTCATACTAACCAGAAACTGTGAAGATTGTTCTATTAGCCCTGGAGCTTACTACAAATCCCAAAATGCTTTTCTCGTTTGTGTGCAAGTATATCACAATGAGCGTAGTTAGTAGACACTTGCCCACAGCGATGGTTCAGAAAGTCAGAGGGTCAACAGAGTGTGATGCTTCCTTTCTGGAAAACCATGTATTGCATTGAAAAATTGGGAGTTTATGGTGAATAATTTTAATAATTAGTTTTAAAAACATATTAATTTGACTATCATTTGGATTGCTAATTTAAAAAAAGTTTCAGTCCTAAAAAAGTGATTGGATGAGCTGCGCTTGAAGTGGTTGCACAGTACATCACATACACACATATATATGACTGCGCCGCGTAATTTAAAATAAAAGTGCTGTTAATGGCATAATCTTGAACTCTAAAGATGTATCACTAAGTGTACTGATTTAAAAAACATGTGTTGAACTTATTTTCTTATCTAGAACTAGGCTGGTCAGCTAACTAACAAGTTAAAGGACAGCAAATGTGCTAAACAATTGAGTTCATAATATGACTGGCTTGAACTGAACTACGTACAACTGTGAAGATTGGTCTATTAGTCCCTGAGCTTACTACAAATCCCACAATGCTTTTCTCTTTGTGCATTTATGTGCAAGTACTTTACAGTGTGCATAGTTAGCTAGTTAGTAGACACTGGCCTTCAGCAGTGGTCCAAAATGTTGACTTTACTAAGGCATTATGCCCCTCTTCAACAATACCTGACTTAATGATAATGATGTTTAATACCTGATCTTTGAAGATCAGTGGAGAAATGTTAGAATGACCTCCACAGGTCAACAGAGTGTGATGCTCCCTGGAAAACCATGTATTGCATTGCTGGCCTTCAGGGAACTGGAGATACAGCTTCTCATCTCTTGTTTTCTCTGTCCATGTTGTTATTGTCATAATCACTGACATCAAGCTTAATGCGTCATCGCTCAGCAGTACAATTGAGAACTACTTGACTGACCTGTGGAACCCTTAGTTTGGGCTTTGATGGGGGTTTTGTCTATGAGTCTCTGAAAGCATCAAGAATAGGGTGGATAGGGTGGATATGGGCTTTTTTGCTTTGTCAGATTGCGCCCCCTACATAATAAAATCAACGCCATGACGTCATTGAGAAATTGTAAATTTAAGGTGTGGAGTTGATGAAAAGACAGAACTAGCAGCTTTTTGCTTCGCCAGTGAGAATTAAAGAGATTAAAAGGCCCCCTGATGAAATGAAGACGGTTAAAAAGAGAGAGAGAGAAAGAGAGAGCACGAGAGTACCAAAGGAGGAGTGGCCAGAGGAGTGAGCACAATGCTTGTAATGCATTGTAATGCATGACTTTATAGCTTGACATCCTCTTTCAGGCTTATTAAACCCTGTGCTTTGCAAATAACAGCTTAACATGTCTGTTCAGCACTCTCTCACACACACACACACACACACACACACACACACACACACACACACACACACACATTCTCAGAGTGTCTGAGAGGGAATAAAAGGCAAAAGCAGGCTTTTAACCAGTTCAATCTGATGAAGGAGAGAGCAGTGATTTCCCCTGCCAGCGTCTCTTACTTTTACACCCAGCACTGATTTGATCTTTTAGATAGCACACAGCCCTCCTAACACACACTCTCAATCTCGCACTCTCTCTGCAATCTGGCCTCACAGTACCGACCAATCTTCAGTAAAGCCAAAGTAGTGGTTTCAGACCCCCGCAGGACTATTTGTTCTTGTTTTCTCCGTGTTTAGTAACAGTTCAAAGCTTAACACCCAAACAACTGCTCTTCTAATTTTAGTCGCTCATTTATCCTTTTACAAAAACGACTATTTAAAAAGCAAGTTCTGCCAAAAAGAAGAATGTAAAACGAGGTTCAATCTTCGATAAGGTGTACAACTGGAAGGTTAGTTATTGTAGGACATAAAGATACTGCCAAGAGTCTTTGGCGTAGGCCCAGTCCTAGGCCCAGAACCCTCGCACATCCTGCTTATATGGACAGCAGGGGCAAAGCCACCTCCCAGGACAGCAGGACTGGGACCCAACTGGTGGTGGTGGGGAAGAGTGTGGAGCACATAGAAATGTTCGCACCTGAAGGCAGCAAAGAGGGAGCGTACGTTGAATCCTTTTAGACAGGTGGCAGCCTGCGATTGGTTGGAATAATGAATGAAAGAGTGATGTAGCACTGGAGTCTGACCTGACTGCGCCAGGTCATGAAAAAATCATTGTGCTGTTAATGGAATAACCTTTAACTCTAAAGCTGTTTGCATGGATCAGTGTACTGATTTTAAAAAGATGTGCTGACCACGTATTTTCAAACAGGCTAACAGGCTAAACAAGTGAGTTCATAATATGACAGGCTTAAATTTAAGTACTTACAATATGATACACTGTAAAACTGTGATATAAAAGTCTAACTGGCTTCACCTGAATGGCCCACCTGCTTTAAAAATGACAGTGTTTAAGTCAGAACTAACATCAACCCCAGGCTGAATCTTAAACGGCTTTGTACTCCATAAATAGTGTGCTATGCAGAATTCTAGCATCGGCAACCCTTATGTGTTGAATGTGGATTAGCGCTGTTGGGAAGCAGGAGTCAGTATTCAATATAAAACCAAGCACATGACCAAATAGCCATGTGATCTCCATAGACAAACACTAGAGAGACTGTCAGAGCATGCCACCTTTGCCACAAGTCAGTTTGTGAAATTACTGCCCTGTTACATCTGTCCCTGTCAACAGTGTGTGCTGTCATTGGGTAATGGAAGTGTCCAGTAGCAACAACAGCTCGGCAATGACACAGTACACCATGCAAACTCATAGCGCATGACTCCGTCAGCACAAGAACACCGTCAGCACAAGAACCCTGTCAGCACAAGAACGCCAGGCGGTGCCAAATGTTGACTGTAATGGAGTAAAACCACCGCCCCAGTGGAAATATGTTCTCTGGGGTGATGATTTAATCTCCTAACTGTCTTGCAGTCTGATGGACTAATGTGGATTTGACAGATGCCAGACCTCCACCTACAGGATTAGTCAGGGTTTGGGCTTGGCCTCTAATATTATTATTGCAAAGACATTTTAGATCATTGCATGCTTCCAACAGTGTGGTAACACAGTTTGGGCCCTTTCCTGTTTCAGCATGGGAACCCCTTTGGTGAGTTTGGTGTGGAGGAACACCAGTGGCCATTGACATAGGAACCAGGGAGGATAGGGGGGATAGGGGGGCCTGTCCCACCCAAAAATGAGAGCACAGAAAAAGTGAAAACTGTTTAAAAAAGTTTTATTTTAAAAGCGTGTTTTGCCAGCCTTCGCAATTCATGCGCTGTGTTTGTTGTTAGCAACTGACTGGTTGTTAGGTGTTCTGGGTCTCGCACTTTGTTAAGGCTAGTGTTGTGTTCAGCAATATATTGCAGTCAGCAGCTTTACGGACCCGAGCTCTCACCTCGCTGGTGCATCGGGTAGTTCGCGCCACTTTTAAACACGAGGTCAATGATGAGAGCAATGAACAGCGACAATGACCATATATACTGCAATAAAACAGCTTTTGTATAATGTGTTGGTATGGTAACAGATTAGGAGGGGTTGGGTTTGCTAACATTTATAGTAACTTTTGTCACAAAGCACTCTGAAACGTGAAGTTAAAAATGTAAAAAAAAAAAATAATAATTGAAGTAAATCAAAGGACACTATCGTCAGAAGTGTTTTAAGTAGTGCAACTGTCTAACATCAATGTTAGTCTTGTCTAGTCAGGAAACCTTAACATACATTTGTCATTTTATTTCAGCATTATGCCACCAAAGACTGCATATATAATTTTTCATAAGTTTCATAAGTTTTCTGTCGACAGTACCATGTAATGTGGAGTACTGTGTTTAGTTTGTAAAGTGATCTTTAATTGGATTTATCTAATAATAAACAGAAGTACAGATGATGTCATATTTTGTTTATTTATTTGTAATTTACTGTAATTCCACAAATGTTGTTCTGAGTCACTATACATACAGTGATTTACTAACTTACCTACAGTGGAATCAGCTTATATGTAATATTTTAAGGGATAGAGTGGGCTTTGATTCATGTTAGCAAATGTGCCTCTAGAACCCCACCCCCAATGTTGAACCCGCTCCTACGCCTTTGCCAGTAGCCTACACAGATCCACTGAGCCAAACCCCACAGAACACCTTCAGGATGAATTGGAACGTTAATTGCAAATCAGGCCTTCTTGTCCAACACCAGTGTCTGATCTTAAAAAAGTTCTTTTAGGCACAAATTCCAACAGACCCTCTCCAACATCTCAGAGAAAGCCTTCTCAGAAGAAGGAAGTATAGTTGGAAACATTAATAAACATGGCTTTGAAACTGGGATGTCCAACAAGCTCATCAAGATGTGAAGATCAGGTGTCCATGTACTTTAGCTCAACAAGCATGATGTTGCTGTCCAAAGTAAAATGTGCACCTGCATTTTTGTGGATTTTTATTTTGCTATGTCACTTGAACTGGACAGCTGCTCTTTATATCCTGTGAAGGTTGCATGAAGAACAGACCAGCAGAAATGCTCCAACATCACTGTTTAGATACAACTTCAACATTTTTGTCCTTTCCTGTAAAGTTACTATTTTGGAGATATTTATCCAGCAATGTGAACAATTGTCCCAATACTTGCGGTAAGCAGGGAACCCCAAAATCATTAAGTCCTCCCCTGAGTGGCCAATGATTGCAAATCCCATGTGATGTTGGCATGCTGGCATCCAAACACTTATTCTACAGTGGCCTAGGAGAGCCTGAAATATTCAAAAACACACACACACAAACACACACACACACACACCAATCCTGTGAAGGCCTGCCAGACTCTTTGCATGTAGTGCGTGAGACAGATGGATGAGCCTGTAGAAGCAACTTGGCAAGTGAGTGACAGAGCAGAAGATGGAGTTGGAGCAGAACGTCTCTCACTCCTTCTCGTCGTCCTCCTCTCTCTTTCTTCCCATCACCAGCCTCCTTTCCCACCCCCATGCTCCTTGGCGTCTCTCGCTCTCCTCTTTAAAATGCCCTTTGCGCTTGTTTACCTCTCCTTTTTTTCTGGACGCAAAGTGGACACAGCGCTCAAGCAGAATGCAGATCAGACGGCCCGCTTTATCCGTCTCCGGCGCCCCTCTTTCTTTCAACCTCCGAAGGCCCTTTCCTGCCGCGCTCTTGTGTTTCGTTATTGATCTCATCACAGATATTTTGAAGCAGCCAGCCCACTCGCACTCCAGTGTTTGTTGGTTAGCCTTAACAGCCAATTCTCTGGGCATCAAGCATAGCTCCGTCGGAAGCCAAATCACTCTGATTCATCCTCATGCTTTTGTCAAGTTTACCCTTTAACGCCGATTTATACTTCTGGGCAGAAGTGCATCAACAAATACCTTGGTGTACAGATGCAGAAAAGAGGTTCAAGGGTAGTCATAGCTGAAGGGCTTATTTAAGGCTGTGCGCTTGAATGCTTGAGATACATTTCCAAGTAAGAAGATGTATAGACTTTTTTTCCAGAACATTACTTACAAGCAAACAACATAGAAAACATATAAAATCTCAATTACTTACCTTCAAAATCTTAACACTCAAATCTTAAAGTCATGCAAAGCTTTGCCGGTTCATTTCCATTTATGGCATTTAGCAGACGCTCTTATTCAGAGTGATTTAGAAACGTTCTTTGTGTTCAGGCAATGAATGTATGTCTAGTACAAAGTGCAGGTTCAAGTTCAAACTACCCTTGAGCTCAAACACTGCCAGAAACAAAGACCAGTGCTGATACCTAGAGTGAAGGGAATAAAATACAAGGTTTTTAAAAATATTTGGTGCCGTGTCGACCAAATGTTGGTTGATTGAGCGTGGAAAGATATCCAGCAGTACTGGTGTTGGGAAGGAACCCAACATAGTAACAAATCTTCTCCTTCTTCTTTTCATTCTCCATCTACTACAATGCAATGTGAGGCCGTTCCTGTGGTCTTGGGTGGGACCTTCTACAGTCCTTCACCTGGAAATTGACTGGAGCTTATGTTATGTATTTTTCTGGCAAAGCTTGCCAGTTTTCTGCCACCCAAGGTCACTCCAGGAGTAGCACAGTGTCACCAGCAGAGTAGCACCACCTAGAGCATTGGGAAATACCTTGCTCATGGGCAAGGGTTTAGGAGAAAGTTAGTTGTTGGTGGGGACATATGTCTTGTCCAAAGAAAAACAAGTATCTCTGATATAGTAACTTTACAGGATGGGACAATAACATTCTTAACTTTCAGTGGAAGTCAATGCAAAGTTTTATTCCAACTGATTTTGGGGCATTTCTATTGGACCATGCATCATGAAACTTTTATGGGATATAATGAACGGCTTTCATGTCAAGTTTTTTTTTTAGACAGTGATGATTTGCTAATATTAAGTTCACCACTCATTAACAATGGGTTTTATTTATTTATTTATTTTTATTATATTTTATTTTTATTTATTGTTTATGGTAGCATTATACTTAAATAAGTTGACAACAATATTATGTTCAGGTTGGCCTTACAAGACTAGATTAGCTCAGACAAGGCAAGACTTTACACATCAAAGGCAAAGCGAAAAAACAACATGAAAATGTGATGTGATTAAAAAATAAGTGCCTAATTTTCATGTCATGGAAAAAACGATAGACAGAACATCTATTAGAACTTCCTTTACTTCTCATAAGCATGCAAGCTGTGATCGTGTGAAGGAACAAATCAGAGCGGAAAAGCGAGAGGAGAATACAGAGGTTCTCTCCTCATTTCAGGAGCTGAAACTTCTTCATGAACTCTTGCGCAGCCAGCTCGGATCTCTGTAACTCCGTCTTCAAATGCAAATAAGATTTCCTTTGCTCCTCGCAGAATGGATCAACTGTGGCATGTGTAGCGTTTCCACTTTGGAAAAGCAAAAGGAGATCATGGAGTTTCCCCACCTCCTTTCAGGAGCTGAGCCTTTGCGAGTGCTTTCGCTGGCAGCTGGGCTCTCAGCGGAGTTTGGGCTGATTTTTGAAATGCAGCTTAAACGAAGCACAAAACAAACGGCCTGAATGTCTACGTTTAAACAACATCTGCTTCTGTGCTCCCAGCAGAACGAACAAACACCCAGGCTATCATTTATTTCATAGTCCGGTCTGTAGCTCAGTTTGAACTGCTTTTGGAGATTCTGATCCTTTTCGGGTTTGTGAAGAAGCTCTATTTGCTGGAGCACAGCTTCTCTGTCATATCCTCATGCCAAGCAGAGGCAACCCTGATGTTTGTTTGTTTGTTTTTCTTTCACAGTTTAAGTCTTTTTGAGGCAAAAAGCTTTTTTGTTTTGTTAAGGCACCTCAACACAATCCTTAACAAAAGCTAAAAGGAGGCTCAGTGCCAGTCAACACACTAAACACAGCATGAAATGGAAAGATTGTTTGGTTTGTTGGCTAAACATGCTAAGCCCCCAGGGTAATATTTGGGTGAGACAAATGCAACTGTTCCCAGTATTGGATGGGAAACATCCCACCCATCTAACTAGTATCCTACACCAACGCTCAAGGGCATAACCAGAAATACCCGGGTAGTGACGGGACTTAAGTCCATGACCTTTCAGCTGGACCAATAGCCTACCATTACCAATCACCCAGAGTACTTTAAATATCATCACTGTCCAAAGAAAAACATGTATCTTTCATGTCGTTCTTAACTTTCATGTTAAGTCAAATAAGTTTCTAATTCCAATCTTGAAGATTTTCACTTTTGAAGGTTTTTATTGGTCCATTCATCTTGAACTTTCACAGGACACTAAGAGTAGCTGTGGGGTTTCAAATAATATTAAAAAACTGACAAACGAAGATACAGTTTTTCTTTGGACAGTGGTGATATGCTTGAAATTGAGTAAGGAGGAGGCTGCTGAAGCGTATGCTACAGGAAGGTCTTTCTGTTGTAGCTAGCATGAGATTTTGGTTTTGGACATTCTGAAGTTTACACTGCCCAGTGGTGCATAAACTAACAAGATTGTTGGAAGGTACCTATGTAGGCATCTGCACAAACATTTGCAGCAGTAGAAAAATAGTTTTAATTAGCCTATATGCCCATGAGTAATTTACTGGCCGTAACATGTGCTTAATATCCTTGTAAAGTTTAAAATCTGAGAAATACTGAGGTAATATTCTTTAAAATCAAATAAAAAAAATCTAGTGATGGAATAAAAAACTATATGGATTTTGACACTGCAACATGCCACATCCTACGTGGTGTATTTGAGAGATCCAAGGTCCAAGCTTTAGTATGGCTTGGAAAACATTTGCCAAGATAGTTTCAGTATTTAGTTTTCCCTTAAGATAAACTAACTATGGACTGTTGCTCTGCTGTTTTCTTTGTTGGCATGGAACCAATAACAGGCAACTATGGGAAGCCCTGATGTGATCTGGTTTTGGAAGGAATGTATAGCTTGGTAAACAGCTAACACTAGCTAGTAGACCCTTTTATGCACAACTGAGATTTTATTTTCTATATCTTTGCAATAAATCAATTTCATCATTCAAGCTTCCATGAATTCCTTAATTTACTTGCTTTTGATCATTACAAATCTTGATTTCAGTTTTTTTTTAACTAATAAAAAATATTTTTATCACAGCCCTTCATTAAGTAAATAAATAAGAATTAATGATTTAAGGTATACAAAAAGATTGGGATAGTAAATAATGAAATAATCTAATTTTAATAGATATACCAAAGAGATACTCAGCAAAACATAAAATAACACAGGAAATGAATAAGAAGGGGTTTGCTTAGCTCATGCATAAAAGGGTCAAAAGAAACCAATCTGCAAAGTTATAAAGCCCAAGGGACTAACTTTCTCACACACAGACCTCACACAATGCTTACTGCACACCCCCCACACAGTACACAGAGAGATAAACAAGTAAGAACTGACCACTCTGAAATGTCCTGCTTCAACCTGCTCTACCTGACTGGTTCTTGTGGGCTTCCTAGGGCCAGCTCTGTCCTGGGAATTTCACTAGACCCAGTGCAGGTTGTAGAAGACAGGAGTATGTAAGCCAAGCTGGCATCCATGCTGGAGAATGACTCCCACCCTAAGCGTAAGACTCTGGCAGCACTGGGCAGCTCCTTCAGCAACAGGCTGCTTCACCCCAAGTGTGTGAAGGAGCGGTATCACAAGTCCTTCCTTCCTGCTGCTGTTAGACTCTACAACCAGCACTGCTCCCAGTGGACCATACACACAGAGGACTACATACACACACACTTAAACACTACACACTTACAGAAAATAGAAATTTTTTAGTTTAACATAATATGCAATATTTTTATTCCCCCGTGCAATGAAAAAGCAATGTGCAATTATTCCTAAATACAATCTTGGGAGTTCTTGACTTTTTATTATTTATATTGTATATACTGTAGTGTTTATTTATCTATTTTTTATACTGAGTGCCTTGCTATCCCCACTGTGGGACTAATAAAGGATTATCTTATCTTGACTTGCAGGATTGAACTCTGGACTAAAAAGTATTCAGTATTGTAAGAATAGCTACTGCAGCTGTGGGTGACAGGCTACATTATATTGAAGGTTATCCAACGCCAGCATTAATGTTTACCTAGATCAACTCAGCACAAAGCTAGCCACAACTGGAAGTGGACTGTTTTTTGCATCCTTTCCAGTTCAGGTCAACTGGCTCTTTCTCCAGGAACATTTGACTGAGAGTTGCTCTGTGTGACCTCAGCTGTAATACATTGTTTACAATGCTAAGCAAAGGCAATGGCAAACTCTCCTTGAGCCCTGCTACATAACATTGACATAAGCATACCATTAACATATCATGGAAGATGCTCACATGACTTGTCATGGCATATAAGGGGAGTGTCTCAAAACCTAGTGAGTGTCTAGGTAGGCTGTTTAGGTAGGCAGTTGTTTAAGTATCAGCGTTCTCTCCTCATCGCTCCTCATAAACAGATTACTGAGGCGTCACGGCTTGTTCCCGCACACTGCAGCACGCGACCGATGGTTTAGCTGGTTGCTTAGCTACCAGCCAGCATCCAAAACAATAGCCCAAGGCTTAAAAATTTGGATTATAAAAATGTGATTATATGACAAGAAACACATTAAAACTCCAGAGAGAATCGAACTCACATTTTAAAACCACTTCACTGCTCGTAGATTTGCCTACATTGAATCATGGGATTGCCTTAGCGGCTTAGGAAGTGTTCCTAATCAGGCCAAAAGAAGGTGTCTCAGTAGACAGCATGTTTTAGGTATCTAAGAATTGGGACAGCATACTATGATGTAAAATGCTGTCTATGTAGACCCTCACTAGGTTTTGAGACACAGTCATATCATGTTACTATTACTGGTAATAGACATGATGCTCAATGTCCTGACCAGACCAAGCAAAAATTAGCTTTTACATGCGCTTTCATGGGATCAAACAGTTGTCATGACAAATACCAGTAATGATGATGACGCTGTCACCAACACAACAATGGAGAACTTATTGTTCTTATAATATAATTATTATTGTAAGTCATAACTTGAGTATTAGTATAAAAAACCCATACAACCCCTAAAGAACACCTGCTATAAATAGTCTACCTGACATTTAAAATGAGCATTCAGATAATGCCAACAGATTATTATCTAATAAAGCCAATATGAGTCATATAAAAACACTTTTTGCCCTGCTGTATGAAGTTGAGGACAAGGAATATACTCATTTTACCTCCCATCAGTCCGTCCTGTCTTCCTCGTAGCTGCACTGTCTCCCCACAGTCCCTGTGATTTAAGTGCAAGCTCATTTGCTTACATGCATTTTTCGCCAAAGTGCAGCGTTTTGCTCCTGCCTGTTATTTTCAGGCTGAGTTATTGGACGGCTGGGTTGGCGTAATAGCTCTGTAGCGATAAGAACATTCTGTGCGCTGCGCAGTTTTATCGGATCAGACTGTTTTTGACCACGGAAATAGGTTATCTCGCACTGTTCTTGATGCTGGATGTATGCATCTGAATTCATTATTGGAGTCTCTGGAGGTTCTTCAGACAGTCAAGAATAATCTGTCCCGCCAACGGTGCCAGCTCATTCATTTTAATATGGAAATGACGGGAAATGATGTGCATGCGTGTGTACGTGAGAGAGAGAGAGAGATATTAGTAGTTGTGGTAGGAAATTATTATTGAATGATGTATTGCCTTCTCTGACAGCCTGTAATGGGTTTTAGATAAATAACGTTGCTCTTAAATATAAAAGGCAGTGTAAAGTGCATGGCGCGGTCTATTTGAATATAAGAGAGGTCATCTGGTTGGTTTGGTTTGTTGGGTTCTTCAGTGGTTCGTTAAGAGGCTTTAACGGTTCTCGTTATAGTGGAATAAAGGGGGGTGGGGTTGGAGGGGTGGGGTTACAGCCTTACCAGTATTTCATGATATTTAATGATAATTGTTTGGGAATGAAACATGGCAGCATACTTCATTTACTAATATAATACATCCGCCTGTATATATAAGTATCAGCATTACTATTAAGTAATGTATATTGGCTGCTCCCCTTCACCTCCCTCAGTCTTTAAAAATGGTTCTCACTGCACTCATAGAGAAATGAAGGGGGATGGGGTTGGGTGGGTTACAGCCCTACCAGTATTTCATGATATTTAATGATAATTGTTTGGGAATGAAACATGACAGCATACTTCATTTACTAATATAATACATCTGCCTGTATAAGTATCAGTATTACTATTGATTAATATATATGATTAATATATATTGTTGGTCCCCTCCACCTCCCACAGTCTTTAAAAACTTGGAGGCTCTTAGTGTGGAGTGACCTTCCCTGGCTTTACACTGCAGTCCAATCGTCAAGTACATAACAATAGAAAATAAAGACTTGAGTCTGTGGCTTGGATGTTAAATCGGCTCACAACTAAATTTAGACTTGGCTTAGAATTTAGGCTTGAATCTGACTTTGACTGAAGTAGGTGTGTCAATCTCAATGCGGTCAACAAATAAAACATTTTCTTTTAACCTTAATGCCTTAATTTTGCATTTCAGTGTTACTCTGCAGTGTTGGTGTATCAGGGCACTGTGTTATGACAATTGTAGTACATTTACATCATTGGCAACTGCCACAATGTAATACTTTCTTTTTCTCGTTTATTCTTCAATATGAGAACTTTCTGCAATAAATGGCAATACTACATTAAAAACACAGCCTTACTCTTCCTACTCAGCCTAAAAAATTGTATTACCCCAGAGTAGCAGGAATGTTAGTTATGGGAAAACCTCCCTCATGGCCTAAAATTAGGAAAGGTAAAGAGCTGTAATTACTGTACTGCTGTTATCCTCTCAGCTTTAACAAGTTCAATACAGCTTCAAATAACGAGCCTCCCTGTATAGAAAAAATCTTCAGTCTTATGGGCAGAATAAAGAGCTGCAAGCAGTAAATGCTGTGTTTAAAGAAAAAAGGGGAAACATTTGCAATAGTAAAGCATTAGTTGTCAGCTAAACTAGCCGAGGACTTAATAAGATCCCATTCTATTAGAACTTATTAAGATTAGCTATGACACTACCTAGCAAACATACTCACAAACTATAGACTAACCAAGATTTTCTTTGTCACTTTACTTTCAGCACAGCGAGTGCAGACAGAGATTGAAACTATATTGAATCTAAAGAGATTGAATCCATATTTGACTTGGACTCTGTATCATATTAAAGAGTTAATAATGATTTGCTTTTTGTTGTGTTTAGTACACATATTGACATGCTGCTGTATATGGGAATGTTTGCCTGTTTGATTGTTTGTAATTTAGGCACCAATCGTCGGGCTGGTGACTGAACTAGAACGGTTTTGAAATTCATTGGCCAAGAACAGTGATCAGACCAGTTCCATATATTCAGTTCTGTGCCGGTCAAGTTTACTCATTTACAGCATAGCCAGACCACAGCCAATTAATAGGCAATACTTTTTACGGATGTTGTGTTTTAGATTTGGACAAATAAAGTGTTCTTGACCGCTCAGTTGACAAAGATTAACACTTACACCATATTTTTATGTGAGAACCTAAAGATTCCTTGTTATAGTCCATTTGTGAGAGTTCTAGCAAAGGTCAGAATTTCACGGTTGAGGCATACAAGTTTATTTACAAAAGGCCACGCCAAAAAAAGAAAAAGGCACAAACAGGGCAAACTCAACTGTGGAGCGCATTTAGAGACATGGTCAAAATGGGGGAATCCAAATAGCAACCAAATCAACACAGGTAGAGTAAAAGGGCCAAATCCAAAGACAAGAAAGTCAAAAAACAAGGCTTCAAACTGTAAACCACTAACAGAAGAAACAAGGCTCAGAACACGCTGAAACAGGTGAAAACAATTAGCAATCAGGTGAGGAAGATCTGGGATAGGCTGCCGGCCATATGTGGGAAGTCATGTGTTCAATATAAAAAATATATTTAAAAAAAATATATATATATTAAAAAATTATATATATATATATATATATATATATATATATATATATATATATATATATATATATATATATATATATATATATATGTAAGAATAGTCTTATAACCTCACGCACTCTTTTTTTTGAGATGTGCAAATGGACTAAAATCAGAATGGGCCGGTCAGGCATTGACATAAAAAGGAAATTGGAATCAGCCAAGAAAATTGCAATCGGTGCATCTCTAGTAATTTCCTAATGTCTGAGTTCTGTATGTCCCAACACAACCTACAAATGGCATAAGCTGTGAAAACAAATTTCCTCTTCGGAGGACAATAACGAACCTAATCTAATTAAATGTACATTTACTACATGGTGTCCAGTAACCAGACGAGATTGTGTCGATTACTGATACAATCAGCACAAATGTCTCATCCTGAAACTAACATTAGTTGTTAGCGTTATCAGTGCTTACAGTTAAAATGATTGTAGCTTAAATATGTTCTTCCTTCAACTCTCCTATTCATAGAACAATCGGACTGGGGGCTGAATGGCAAAACAAGGTTATCATCTTAACTCCAGTGGTCCACTTGCTTCTAAGTTAAAACCATATACTTCTAGACACTAAACTCTTGGGGAGCACCAGAGAAGAGGCAGAGGCCAAAAGGTGAGAGTAAAGCAATATACAAAGGAAGTAAGGCAAGACAATGGGCAGGGATGATTAGAAACACATTGCCAATGTGAGCTGTTACATCATCTTTTCATTAAATATTGAAAAATTATATTTAGAATTAGTAAAACTTTATGAGCGATCGCGAATCTAGATTTTTTTTTATTTGCACATGTGCAACCTGTCACTTTCAAACCCATTAGGAATAATTGATGGAGGCTGAACTTATCTAACCCTATTATATTACTTTACCATGTTAGACCAACCATTAAAATGATTAATTGTAGAATTTCTTACAGTGAGATTAGATTTACACAGTACCAACAGCAGCTTTTTGCATTTTTTTGCAGCTGCATCCTCCAAACCTCCAGAGTCAACACTTTCAACGCTTAATCCAAAGTTACATGCTCGATCTAACCGTAATGATTATTTAGCCTGCGAGTGATTTCTAAAGGTTCCTTACAGCTAAGCTACAACAGCCTTGATCTCAGAAATACTGAAGGGATCCTAAATGACTTGGTGGCTTCTTGATAGTTTGACAGCGGGACACGTCCGGCAGTGGCTTTCTTTTGACTCTTTCCAGATGAAACGCTATAAAATCACTCTCACTACTTAGTATTCCCATGAATTCTTTGTGAGATTGGGTTGCACCTTTACAGGCTCGCAGATTTGTGGGTGCAAATCGGTGACCAAATCATGGTCCATCAATAAAATAAGATGGCACTGACCTACAGATTCTGAAGTCATCGTCAAGCGCCCTCATTGTCTGATCGTATAAAGTATTTCCCAAGGTTGTAATGAAGAATTGATAGAAGATGGATTTTTTATAACCAGGAGGATTTTTTTTCAAGTAGTCCTTTATAGAACTTGCCATGAGGTTTTACTGGAGCTCATGTACAATTTGTGTTAGGCATCCTCTGGCCCAAGTCTCAGGGATATTGGTACGAGAGCAGGCATAGCAGAAAATGTGCCTTGATGTGACCGCAATATGTGTTTGAACGTAACATTACTAAGTAACTTATTAAGGTTGTGCAACAGAAAGCAACACATATAATTGGCTACTGAAAAGGAAAGGGCTTTAAAGTCTTAACCAAAAGGAAAAATTAAAGAGTTAGCTGACCAAAGCTGTGTTGGGTAAAAGTGATAATAACAGATAATAACGAAAATAACAGATGTAAACAGCAAAAAACACATTTGATCTTTAATATGTGGTCATAAAATCCAAAGGGTATCCAAAGCAGTCTCCGTTTGAACAGTCTGTTTGGAATTCATGTATCTTTACATCAAATGAACTCAATTATAATTATGTGCACACAGAAACTGATATAAATATCATCGGGGCTGTGTATTGGCAAAAAAAATAGATTCAACATATTGTCATAAATTGCGATATTGTAAGCAAAACGATATATCAAGATTTTTAAAGCATAGTTTTAGGAAAACTGTCATAATATAAAAGCATAAAAGCATAATATAAAAGCGAAAAAATAAAAGATACAGATAAAATTATTTCAGAGTGTGGCTGGCCTTTACCTTAGCAGTAAGTGTATTTTCAACTGTACGAACACAAGATATCATTAGAACTGATGTAAATAAGTATAAATACAATAAAAATGAGCATAAATGTATTATTGTGAAAGAAGTAGATCATATCTTAAGCTCCAGTTTGAAGAACAAAGTGTAGTTTCAGATTTCTCCTGGACGCCCCAGACATTGTATGAATGTATTCAGTTCCTACAGCAGCAATCTTGATTTAGCTTAATGAAGTACTGAGCAGTCAAAGCAGGTATTAGATGAGAACTGTAAATAATACTGCATTGTTTCCAAAAGGAGAAGCTTAGAAAGAGTTAAATAAACACACTGACATGTATAAAACCTCTACTTACTGTATTAATACTTTAATTAATATTTAAAAAAATACTTTGCTGAGCATATAAAAGCTTCCTGACTGGAATGATAGCTCTTCAAATATAATAATAATGTCCCCAAGTGCCTAAAATGTTTGCACAGCACTGTATGTATGCTTTTTTTTCCTTGATAGCATTCTTGTTCGTGCTAGATTAATCAGCTTTGTTTCTTATGTTAATCAGCTTTTATTAGCCTAAAACAAGCTCAGAGATGTTCTATTTTATCATCTGCTGCAGCTCTTCGCTCAACTCATTTCCACATTGCGTAAAAGGAGTTTATGAATGTTAGGAAAAGGTGGAAGACAGTGTTTGTTGGATGAGCGTGCAAGGTGAACCACTGTTGATTTGCACATGTAGGTCAGTTAAGGACCACGATCTCTGTTTAGATCAATGACTAGAACACAGTGGACAGCACAACGTCTCTGAAAATTGGAGCAACCACTGGACCAGCTGGCTGGCTGCCGTAAGATGTGTTGCTCCGTCTATCCCCATGTTTTTCAGTTACGAAACAACCCATTTCATGTCATTTTTTCTGTTTTTCATGTGTAGTAACTTTCTTGCTGTCAGAATGAAGAGGGAGACCAATTCAGAGTATAAGCTTTATTCTTATAATACAGCAGGACAGACGTTCTGAGAGCTCTCAACTCTGGTCTAACTTAAAGCAAACACTCTATATTTAAGTCCAGGCTGACAACAGGTCAACCACCCTCGACCCGTCTGGCTAGATCGTTATCTAATAGGCTTGGGTTTAGGTCTCAGGCCTTTACCTGCCGTAAACCCAGCAGGATCTGCTGAGCCATAAACCCTAAACGACAGGTATCTCAAAGCCCTGGCCTTCCTGTAATAGCGGTGGCATTGAGTGGACCTATCTGTAAACATATGTTTTAAACTGATGCCACACCTTTCACAGGGTCTAATTTTAACAGTGCGTTTTTCTTTATGCTTCTTTTCCCTCAGGAGAGTGTTTTTTGAACTATTATATTGTGAGAAGGTGTGGTTACACCTTAGTTAGCTAGACAAATTAAATGAAACATGTTAACATTAGTAGCATTAGTGTAGCACCATCTTCATGTCTTTCTACACTGAAGTGACATGTTAACAATTTAAAAATGGAGTGTCAGTGGTGTAGACGAAAAAAAAAAATAATAAAAAGAGCTAATCAAGAGCTTACCAAGGACCAACCAGTTGTAAGCATGTGTACCATTGGCCTACCATTAGCTAGGTACCATTTATTTAATTAAAATGTCACTGGTTATGGGCAAATAAAGTGTCTGAATACAACATTAAGTTACACACCTTGTATGAACTGGTTGGTAGAGTGGAGTGGGTTGCATTGCTGCCCTTCATGCTGTACATTGGGTTTGATTCCCCACCTGGGTAACCTCCCCACACTATACCAATGAAAGTCCTTGGGCAAGACTCCTAACACTACCTTCCTGTGTAAAAGTAAATTGTAAGTCGCTCTGGATACAAGAGTCTACCAAATAAATTAACTGCTCTTTTACTGTTGATATGTTACACTTACTGGCCAAACTGGATATCCAGGAAGAAAAAGACTCATTTTGCTTTTGCTGCCTTGAGGCTGTGTTGCTTGGTTGCTACTCTTGTTCAATGTTCAATGAAGGTTCAATGAGGGCAGTCACACTTGACCTTGGTAATGGAAACGGGGGGTTCAGGCCAAATACATGAGTTGGCCAACCTAATTTCAACTCCCATCTCCTCTGCTCAAACTCTGCTTCCAGACGTGGAGCCATGTCGTCCATGTTTCTACCATCACTGGTTTAGTCTGATGTCAGATGTAGGTCTCTAAGCAGATTTGAGCCACTTTTACCTGCAGTTTGAAGGTAGCCAATAAGCAAGTGGTTAATAAAAGAACAACCCCCCAACCAAAACATTCTAGAAGAGCGTGATTCTCGCGTGAAGGTTTTTTTTTATGTATGAGAATTGAAATAGTGTTATTTTGATGGTAAGTATAATTTCAGCTTGTTTTTGAGGCTTGTACCTTCATCTAATTGTTATGTCTGCTGCCACTGTTAGAGGAAGTCTCCCAGCAGCATAGCTTTTGAAGCACTAACTCAAATTTACGCCGGGATTTAAAAGGCAGGGAAAAAAAATCCCCCGGGGCTACTCGCTCAAACAGTCAGGGATAGTTGAATAGGAATATGTAATCAGTATGTAACTGATCACTATATAATCCTTCTACATTTTGCACTATTTTCCATCCAATGCATGAGGGAAAGCAACGAGTCTTGTATTTGTCCATGCTTATGGCCTAGAAACTGCATGTTGAGGGTCCTACACCGGTTTCATGCATAACAAGCAGGCAGAAGGAGTCTAAATTGGGCCTGAAATTGGTGCACCATCATGTACTTGGTCATTAGTTATTAGTTTTTTATTATTCATCCATCCATCCATCAATCCATCCCATTATCTGCCGCTTAATCCCGCTAGTCAGGGTCACGGGGGGGCTGGAGCCAATCTCAGAGTCATAGGGCAAAGGCGGGGTACACCATGGACAGTTTGCCAGTCCATCGCATGGCCAACACTCACACCTACAAGCAATTTAGAGTGACCAATCAACCTATCATGCATGTGTTTGGACAAGTGGGAGGAAACCCACTCGAGCACGTGGAGAACATGCCAACTCCACACAAAACGGCCCTAGCTCAGGAATCAAACCCGGATTGTCTTGCTTGACAGTGCTAACCACTACACCACTACCGCCCTAGTTTTTGTATTATTTACTGAGAAATTGCCTCAAAAACACAGATTCGGGGCTGCCGAATGGCACATGCTTCTAAGAGATCACAAGTGACTGAGAGTTCAGGAGAGCTCACTTATAGTCATTCTCACTCAGGTGGGGGTGGTCCCTGTTCCCCCTCATTACTCAGCGCAATGCTAGCCAACGCAGCCGTCCCTTAGCTGACATAACTGAATTGGTCGTTAGTGTTCTCCTCCAAGTGTGTTGAACCATTTAAATGGAAAAGTTCATTACTACATGGTTTTAGCCCTGATTTTACAGTCACAGTCAAATTCCTGAGATCTCAGACAACAACCCCCCCCCCCCCCCCCCCCCCCCCCCCCCCATCCCCCACCCCCACCCAAACACCACCGCACGCCGCACTCCCATGTTGGCAAGAAATCATTGTGCATGCCCATAACAACTATTTGTGTGGTGTGGACGGCTAGGCAATTGCAATTTTCTCAGCCAACAAACTGTCGCAGATGCTACACTGTTCTCAAGCAATGAAATTCAAGCTGATGAATTTTGTAGTGTGAGCTCGTCTATGACAAACAGTAGGAACTGTGATGAGCAGTGGCCAGTGAGAGCGTGAGAGAAACTCTCAGGGAGCGAGCCACAAGCAGCCAAAACAAAACACAAACACAGCGAAGCACGAAAAAATCCACGAATATTGGCCGAGGCTGCTGCTCTCTGCCACGTTGGCTGGGTTTGGAGCAGCCTCTGAGTGAATACTCACAACAGCTCTCCCTTCTGGGCTGCCAATGGCTTGTATGGAGCGAAGACAAGTAGGGTGGCAAGAGATCTGTGGACAGGGCAAGTCTGAAAGTATTTCAGTATTTATATATTTTTTTTCTGTAGAAACAACAACAGTATTTCTCCAGTTTGGCTCGTCACAGACCAACATTTTGATACTGCTTGTAACCAGCGCACGTCCACTCGGACTTGTTATTTCCACTCAGGGGAGTAAACTTACTCCCCTGTCAACTTAAGGGTAGTTCTATTTCTTTATTAACTCAAATGAAGGAGGGTCAAGGGACCAAGTGATTACCAGTGTTGACAGTGTCACTGGCAGACAATGATGTTTAACAATATAGCAGTAAACTACAAGGTTTATTATTATTAGGTGTTTGTTATAGTATTCCAGGTGGTTACTAATGTGTTGCACTCTGGCTGTTATGTTATTCCGGATATTTGCTAGGGGGTTGCTGGTGTACATGCCTCATGGTGACATCCCAACCAACATGTTCACATGGGCCCTATCTGGGTTTTATCCAGGCTATATCAGTTTTATGTGGGCTATTTGATTGGTAGTACATGGGTTCTAGTTGGGTTATAACTTTGAGCCCCAGTTGAGCTACAGTCATGGGTCCTATAGCAGTAAACTATATTTTAGTGATTAACATTTCAAAACCTTAAAACTGAACCTGCTGGGTTTTAGGTTTCAAACTATTTCATCTCTTTTGCGTGGCTGCTGATGCATCACTGCACTCAGCCAACAGGCTAGTTAGCATGCTGAAGCCTAAACAGCTAAAAACAGCAAAAATGAAGGCACTACACACACACATACACACAAATGACACCATATGCTTTACTGCAAGTCCAGATTGCTATGGTCATATATGCTGGGCTACATGCATGTATATTTTAGTATGTTACATCCCTCTGTCTGTACTGTCTGATCTGACATGTGTCTCATGTTTGTAGTTATTGTAAGACTTTTGTATTCATTGCATTCTCTTGTCAGCACTGTGTAAGCCTCTTGACCTTAAACTACACCACAGTTCTAGACCAAGTTCATAGCAAGACAAAGCCCTCGCTCACACGTT
Organism: Megaleporinus macrocephalus; assembly: GCA_021613375.1. Lineage (NCBI taxonomy): Eukaryota > Metazoa > Chordata > Actinopteri > Characiformes > Anostomidae > Megaleporinus > Megaleporinus macrocephalus. The sequence goes on along the minus strand of CM038727.1, from coordinate 24,315,607 downwards.
ATGCATGTTAGGTTTAAAGATCTTTGAAACCGCTTTACACTGCAGCATTTTTAGGGTTAGCCACTGAAGCTAACCTGTAGAGTGGGAGTGCTGCTCCTTACTAAGCCCTTCTGCTGAGAGCGGCCACTTCTGCAACATAGGTGTGAAGCACATTGGAGTGGAAGTGAAAAAATTAAGTACAAAATAAGTGATGCTAGAAATATGTTTATTTACTATTCAATAAGGTTTCTAATAAAAGGATGCAAACAAAAAACAATAAAGTTGTAAAAGCAGGCTCAAAGTTTAAACCGTAGCACAATTCTAGGCTTACATAAGACATTTGTACCAGTTCCTTCACTGCTATACTGTACAAAGCTGTCCACACGTCCACCAACCCAGTCCAACTGTCTCTCTCTGTCTGAATTAAAGATGTTCTGAGACCACAGCGAATACTGCCAACACTGCCAGCTGCCAAAAGCCCTTCTTCAAGATACATTGCCAATGTCCCACTAATATTAAAAACATAACCTAATATGGAGTGCTCAGGTATAGCTTAATCTTGTGGAATGCAGGTTTAGGGCTATGAGAAAAATCAAGCAATATTGCCTCTTTAGATGTTACAATTCCTCGCAATATCTCAAACCCCTCTCCTACAAAAACCTTAGTGTTGTAATTTCGGGCACATGAACATAAGAGGCAGCATCCGGACCAGCCAGAACCAAACACTTTTCATATTCATGCACCAGCACCTCTCCTTGCATATTCATAAATACGGGCGCACTGTTGACGACATTAAACATTCATTGCGGCGAACAGAACGAGGGGAAAAGATAGCAGAGGAAGTGTAGGATCTCTAGGGTTCCTGAGCTCGGTCTCTAGGATTTTTATCCTTGTGAACATAGCCCCACTTGCATCATGCTCAAATGAATCATAAGAACACACTTCTTATGTTCTGAAGCGAATCCTTTAACTTGTGCTCTTTCTTTGTTTCTTTTTCCCCCCCTTGAAACTCGAGGAACGCAAGTATCCGTCTTCCGCACACCCAGAGGAGGTGAAATCATGAATATTCCACTGTGAAGTACAATCAAGACCACGTCTGTTTAAATTATAGCGTTTCAAACTTATTCACAAACTCACGACCATAGATATGTAAAGTAGACCTAGATAACTGATGACAGGAGGTGTCAATCAAATGTGTCTCCAAGTACCTTTGTCAGCTTGGATTGCAATGAGAAAGAAAAAAAATATAAAGGTCAGCCATACACATAAACGTGAGTCATGCTATAACTGATGATATATGTCATATCCATTAAAATAAGGTATCAGTTAAAATCTTGTTTTTCCTCTTTTTCCGCATTACATGTTACCATTAAATTATATTTTTTGCTATAGTATTTATTGTATATAGTGTTACTAGGTACTTTGATATCTCTGTTAAGGGGTTTCCACAGTATTCCAGGTGGGCTATTGTTAGTTATTGCTCTCTGGCTGATATGGTATTCCAGATATTTGCTAGGGTGTTGCTGGTGTACAAGCATCATAGTGACAACCCAACCAACATGTCCATGTGGGACCCATCTGGGTTTTATCCAGACTATTTCAGTTTTATGTGGGCTTATAGTGGGCTTTTTGATTGGTAATACATGGGTTCTAGTTGGGTTATAACTTTGAGCCCCAGTTGGTCTACAGTCATAGGTTCTAGTTGGGTCAGCTTGTAAGCCAAATTTGTGTTACAGTGGGACCCATTTAGGCTACGGTTGGGGGCCCAGCTGGGATACAGTTATGGGACCCAATTAGGAGTGGGCCCCAGGTGGGTTACCATTGTGGGGGTCCAGGTTAAGCTACAGTTGTGGGCACCATTTGGGGCACTGTCATGGGGCCCAGTTAAACTATATGGGTGGTCCCAGCAGGGTTACAATTATTTCTGTTTTGATTGTGGGGCCAGTGAATGATTGTTTATGTGGGACCCACTTGCAGCCCAGACTGGGCAAGCACACATACAGGTCTAATATTAAGCCAATGGCCAACAATTGGCCAATCCAATTGGCAGCCCATCTTTAACCTATGTGGGGCCCATATGGACATGTCGACTGGGACAAGAGGGGAGTAACCTGACTGAGGTTGACAGAGGTTGATATGCTACCCCCAGTGGTTTGTAGCAAGGTCGCTGCTATGGTACACCAAAAGTTAAGGAAGTTCTCATGGAGCTGTATCATTATGATTAAAGCTGGGTGCACAAACCTTTAAGCCCCATTCATTCCTATGGGGAAAATTGAAACCTTCATTTAACAATGATTGTACATTAAAAATATATTCCGTTACAATAATCAAGGCAAGGCAAGTTAATTTGTATAGAACTGTTCATATACAGAGGCAAATTTAAATTAAAAAAAAAAATCAAAGCACTAGAATATTCATGAGCTCTAGCATCTAGACCCTAGCAAGCATAGCATATTTACAATTAAAAGAAAAAAACAACTACAGCCAATTTTGGTAAAACATGACAAATATATGACAAATTATGAGTTTTGAATGTAATCTTGTAATCTCATGTAGTCTAATGTAGTCTAATTGTTGGATAACAATAATATTACGCTGACTTTAGCCCCCCTTTATATAAGCCAGATCTGGATCACTGTGTTATACTATTACAGGATGCCCCCACTATTGTTAAAACACAACAAGTGCTGCAACTACAGGTCTTAACATTTCTAAAGCTTTCAAAACTCTCGTGTTTATTTTGTTTTATTTTATTTGGATCCCCATTAGCTCCTATAATGATAGCAGCTATTCTTCCTGGGGTTCATCAGACATAAATCGCAACAACTAACAAACACACATAAGCATTATACACAACAAACACAGCATACACAACAAACAAAAATAGATAGGTAAGAAAAAACAAGTAAAATTATAAAATAAAATTATAATTATAATCATTATAATTCCAATAACCCCACTATTCCCCTTGAAACTAATTTCCCTACTCTACTTCGAACTTTCATTTATTTTGTTTAACAGTCGAGGAATCGGTTAGATAATGTCTTTGAAATAATTTTTAAACCCTATTATATTATCAGTTTTGAGCAGTGAGTCAGGTGAGGGGTTCCACTCTTTAATAGCTCTGAAAATCACTGTTCTGCACATGTGGTTAGTTCATGCTCTCTGTAATTTAAGATGATTTATTTGTTAAATATATTGTCATACTGGTTTCTCTCTCTTTTATTTGCTCTAATTGATCATATAGTCTCACTGAATATTTTAACTTATATGTAGGCTTGTCTTCATGTGGCATTAAAACAGTTACTTAACATAACTACATCTAAAACAACAACAAAGAGTCATTTCCACTCACCGAAATGACCAAACTGAAGTAGAGCCATGTATAAAAATATAGAGAGAAAATTAAAATATAAAGCTGACACACTTGAGACACACAATGAGACTAAAAGCTCTGATATTAAAACATAAAAACAAGCTATCGCTTATGCACATGCAAGATATAAAAAAAAAAATATATATATATATATATATATATATATATATATATATATATATATATATATATATATATATATATATATATATATATATTTACCGGTCTCTTGGGATTTTTCTCAGATCTGTTAAAAAGATCAAACTGAGGGAAATCACATTTTCAGACTTATCACCAGCAATAATTATTAATATCTGCTAAAAGGCCAGCACTGGTCCACATTGTTTTATACTGGTACATCATGCTTGAACTAACTGGAACGTCGTGCTTTAATGATTTCTGAAACCAAAAAACAGGTATTTTTGGTTTCAGTAGTCTGGAAATCAAACCAATGCACTCTATGTTTAAAAACATGAATTTCACATACAATCTAAATGAGGACTGATCACTGGTTTCATTGACTGACTTCTCACTATGAATAGCCGCTCAACTACAACTAACATGGTAGACCAATAGGAGCCGACTTTGGTTTATCTCACTTACAATAATGATCTAACACTTCTTATCAGCGCATATTCACTTGCTCTCGCTGCAGCTCGCTAAGTTAGGTTGATGTTTTCAGCGGATTATCGCGTTTTGCCACTGCTGTAACTCACAAACAAACAAACAGCCTCCTAAATCTCTGATATTACATTCTGTAAGTGGTGCTAAATTAGAGAACAATATATGATCACTACATTTCCTCACAATTCCCAATCTTTTGTTTCTTCCAGTAGTTTCCAGTAGTTTCAAAATAGCTCATTTTGCCCCAACGATGCTGAAGACGGTAAGGGACCATCTGTAAAGTGTGGTTCTGTTCAAAAACGTACAATATAGGTTAAATCTACTGCTAGAGCTGAGATTTAGGAGGCTGTTTGTGAGCTACAGCAGCGTCGAAATGTGAATATCCACCCAATATATGAGCCTAACTGAGCGAGCTGCAGCGGGAATGAGTGAATACGTGCTGATAAGAATCAATAAGACTATTAAATCATTAACCACTCAAAGTGAGATAAACCAGAGTTTTATCTCTCTCACTTGTCGACTGGTCCACCATGTTAGATGTAGTTTGAAAGGCTGTTCGTAGTGAGCAGTCACGAAACCAGGTGTTATCAGCCAATAGCGTTCAGCCCATGTCCCGCCCCCAAACTGTCAAAACCATCCCCTCTGAAAACCCAAAAGCAAAACTCAGGGTGCGTCCAACATCGCCTACTTGAAATCAGTAGGCGAGCGCAGCTAGTATGTCCGAATCGAGTAGTAGGCGAACGGTACCTGGATGACCAACTGAATCGGCAGCCATTTTTATGTAGGCGAACACAGCAGACTGCGCTATCCCATGATTCACCTGGAGCCGCGAATGAGTTCAAAGCGGAGGAAAAAAGCGGTGAAAAGCGGAACGTCGGCTGTGTGTGCGCAGTTACGGCTAGTGAACTGCCAAAGTTAGAGGTTAGAGCTACTTCTGATGTAAACAATGATTAAAGTCCTCCTGATTCATCTTCTCCAAGCTACAGCTCAACACAGTCTGAGTAAATATTCAGACAAAAACGCAGATCAGTGTCACTAAAATCATTTAAATCTGTCAGAAAACGGAGCTTTTAAATAAATAGCAGGACTAACACTCGCCTACTGAAATTTCCTACAAGTCTGCCGCTCCAGCAGTACTTACTCGCTCTAATCTAGTACCTACTGACTAGTAGGTGATTTCGGACGCACATTTTTCCTCGCACGCAGAGCACAGTCGACAGTATTGATCACTACACATGAGGAAAAATATCAGCACGTTAGAGCACGTATTTATGAAAATTGCACGTGCAGTTCTTTCTGTGCTCACGAGTGAACATTTACACTGACGAAATGTTACACGTGCAGGTTTATATTTTTCACCTCGTGTTTTTGCGTTCTCAAGTTTGACACTAATGTGGTGCCATATTAAAACAAGTCTGAATTTGAATGTAATCTTGTAATCTAATGTAATCTAATTATTGGATGACCATAATATTGTTCATTGCATTGCATTTTGAAATCACTAATGAGAAAAATCATAATTTAATCGACATCTTTTTTCCCCACATATTTATGTAAAAGCCTGATTATTTATTGTTATGCTATTTGATAAAAAAATAAATGACATGACACAAACACACAGTTGCAGAATGTCTCCATTACTACCACAGATCTTAACATTTGTAAAGCTTACAAACCTCTTGTGTAGCATTAAAACTGTTAGTTAAAATAACTACACTAATCTTTAGCTATACTAGAAACACCTACCTGGCAGGTCCATCTCGCTGATGTAGAATTGAAGTCTGTAGCCTTATCTGCTCAAGTGTGGGCGTTTACTTGGTTGTGCATGATTATTTGTATATCAGAGCCAACACGTCCTTTTTCAGCTGATGGTGTCACTTTGAATTTTGTAAGAAGATGCATCTGCTAAGAAATTAGACTCAAGGTGACAGCGTAAACAACAAGACAGCACTCTCGTGCTTGCCTTCAGGATTCATTGTCATTTGTTTCATAAAACATCGCTTGTTTGATGTTTTTTTTGTCCTCTCCAATGCCTGTTTATGCAAAAGGATTCCAGCAAGACTACATTATTCACTTATGGATCACATAGCCAGCTGCACCATATTACATCAATGTACATGGGCCACTTTATTGGAAACACCACCTGGTTGGCGTACAGTTAGATTCCATGCTTAGTCTGTGTTAGCCGGTCTCTACGACAGGGTTTCTCCACCGCATGGTCCAACATTTTGCTCTAATCCAGCTCCCAATACACATGTACCAGGTATTCGGGAGAGCTGGCAATGAGCAGAAATGCAGACCATCTGTTGAGTCTTGGAGACCAGGTTGAAAAACATTGCCCTGGTCATTCATCACTGGCCAGTTTCTGACTACAGAATGGCATTTGGCTGGATATTTGACCTAGCAATGACACTCATGTCTCGTAGGGTTACCTCTAGGGGTGTGCCATATCATATCATATCATACACTATAATATTGCCAACATTTTTGAATATTGTGAATATATACCCTGAAATATCGTGCCATATCACCCATACCTAATTATCACATCAGGGTACTACTTTTTTACTGATTTTAGAAAAAGAAAAATTCTCATTTCCCATTATATATCTACTAGAGACAGATTTTATCTGTCTAGTATCATTTATTTTACTTTAGTCCTGGATATATGGAGATATTTGGAGTGCATTATTTAGTATTGTGACATTCTGGATCACTGACTTGTGTTACAAACTGATAAATTCTTATATTTTTTTATATCTCAGTTAGGGGTGTGCCATATCATATCGTATGCAATAATAACATTTATAACATTTTCATTTTGTTGCAGTAGTGTATTTAGTGTATCGCCAAGAGTATCGTTATCGCAAAAATATCATGAAATATCGTGATATTATTGTAGGGCCATATAGCCCACCCCTAGTTACCACCCGTGTCAGATTTCCCTGGATCATCATCAGTTTTGGTTATTGGTCCTGGAATTTTTCCTCCTGGAATCCAAACATTGCAATATATTTGTATTTCTTATTGCGTTTACATTGTTGTTTGTTTCTAACAGAGAAGATTAGATTCTATATCCATCTTAGACTGCATTATAAGCACAATTACCCCTCCAACAAATTTAATAAGAAGAGAACAGAGACTAATCTTACTCCCAAACTGCAAATGTATGGTGGGTGTTTCTAATAAAGTGAAAGATGCTAAATATACATACGTTCTGACACTTGTTCTGACTATATTCATATAGCTATGAGTATGAAATGTATACGAGTATAAGGTTTAGGCAGAGCCTTGTCAGTGTATCCCCAGCCATAGAACATCTGCTTAACTCTTCTTTTCCTGTTGCACCTATTTCCTGCACCTGTTACTGCCTTATGGGTTATAATTAGCTACTACTCTTTACAGCCTGGCCTCCTTCGTTCGCAGGGCTCCTCTGAAACACAATGCACAGGTGTTACACGCTCCAGCTCAATTTCCCCTGTCTCTTCATACAAGCATCATATTGAGTAAAGCCTCCTGTTGCGTCATGTGGTTCACCTCTTCATGGTTGCACCTGTCCTTCACGATTATCTTTTACACCAAGTGTGTTCTGCCTGTCTTCTACCTTCTCTGGAGACGGTGGGCTGCAACGCAGCAGTCAAAAATAGACAATTTTAGCTTTACCTAGCTTTTCTCCTCCACTCTCAATTACCTATACGTTGCCTTCATGCCACTTGCACATGCAAATAAGAGCCAGGATCGGCTGCATCCTGAGTGCTCTCCAACTACACATAGTAGCCGGGATACCCCTCCAGGGCTGTGGGTAATCAGCTGGATGGGGAAAAAACCCCCACACCACTCTTCTCGAACTGACATATGCTGTCAGCTCTGGGATAAAGTACAGCTCCTCATATTCACAGGCCTTTCCTCCCCTCTGGATTCTGTTTATTGCTTGTGTCTAGGAATTGAGATCTCACTGTGTTTGACAGTGGTGTGAACAAAAGATGGTGACACATTCACTCTTGCTTAGGACATTTTCTTTTTCTTTGCTTTTAGGACTGTTCTGCAAAGTCTTGGACAGATTTCTGAAAAGATATTTAATAAATCAGGCACCACACTCGTAATGACTAGGGATGCTAACTGTTACCCTACTTGCAATTTGTTACTGAACTCAAGTGAACATACCAAACTTGCAAAAGCAGATGTTCCCCCATGACTTTAAAAAACAGCCTAAAACTAAATTAGAGGCACGAATGTGAGCCTCTCAAAATTACACTCCAAAACGTCCCATCTGCTGACTCTGACTCTCAAATTATGCCCCAACTGTCTACTATAACCACTCAAAAATCTGACTATTGACTCAGAGCGCTGCCTCAACGTCTGGCCCAGCTGTCAAGCCTGACTACCCCAATACCTGCAGTCAACTTGACTGCCTCAAAATTTACCCCACCTGTCAACTCCAACTGATTCCATATCGGCTCATGCTGTCAACTATGACTGCTTCAAATGTCACCTCAAAATCTGCCCTATTGACTCAAAACTACCTCCGTCTCAGAATTTAGCCCAACTCCCAACTCCAACTGCTTCAAAATCTGCCCTAACTGTAAACTCAGACTGCTTCAAAATCTGCCTCAACTGTTGGGTCTCACTTTTTCAAAACCTGCCCCAATTGTTAGCTTCAACAGCCCCCAAATATGACCCAGTACCTGGTCCAAGTGTCCCACTGCTACATGTTAGGTGGCAAAGTCACTGTGAAAAATAAAGTAAGACAGGCTTAGATTGCCTTGTTATATTGATACCTGTGCTGAGGTTTAGGTGAACACTGGGGTTTCTATGGTCCTAAAACACTGGCTCTCTGATGTTTAATGTTAGTTGATCTTGTTGACATATGTACCTATGTTAATCAATTCCTACACTTTTGTTGTAATGCATTGAAAGACAGTGCCTCTGATAAACTGGAGATCCGCAGCTGAGTGATGGGCCATGGTGGTGGGATTACGAGAAGACTAGAGAACACAAGGCTCATGAGTGTGAATAATGTGACAGTGATATGATTTGAAAGATGCCACCCTCAGGGACACTGGACTTTGAGAGAGGCAGACTGGTGCCTTAGATCACTGCACTCATGCTAATATCTACCATGTTTGCCTGGCTGCCTGGTGCTTGCCTCCAATGGCACTAAATACCCCATATAGTCCTCGAGCTTAAGGAGCAGCAACTAGAATTGATTTGGAATGTCTCTTGGTGCCCCTTATGTGTTCTACAGAATCAGATGGCATACAGCATGTCCTAAATGTAACTTTTGCAACCCAAAGCTGAACATTTAAGCACTTCTATAAGTCACATGCACATCTTGGGCAAATAAGTGTGTTAAGACAGCGATTACCAATTGCAGTCCTGCTATTCACATTTCTTAGCCCAGGGCTTAATATTTGCCAGAACAAGCAGGAGCCAGATCTGGCATTAGCCAGATTTGATCCGGCACCTGTTATAAGGGATCCCGCACATAAAATACATTTAGATGACAATCTGCAGTTGGGTTAGATGGCATAGTGGTAATAAGAAATACTGCAGTACTTAATCTGGTCAATTTTCTATTCCATATATAAACAGCCTCCAACTATTTATATATAGGGGAATTACTGATTGGTGGAGTGGGAGCTCACTGATAGATGAGGTTGACAGTAAGAGGGAAAAGACAAGAGCTAGGGGCTCGGACCAGTGGCACAGAAATTGTTGGAACATCTGGGGTGGCCAGATGGGGCCCACTGAAAATGTTGGGGAGGCACATAAAAACCAGAAACCAACTACATTTTAGAAATGATATTATGCTGTTGTAGTTTACGAGCCATTTAAAAACTACGCCAATATCATAAGGAGTTGCATACTGATATACACTTCTGCCCACTACTATCTTATCAATAAGTGTATTTTCACCAGTAGGAACACCAGATATCATTAGAACAGATGTAAATAAGCATAAATACAATACCAACCAGCATAAATCTCTTATTTTCAAGAGTTTTCCTGGATGCCTCTGACATTGAGGTACTCAGTAAAATGAAGTATAGGTAGTCAAAGCAGGTATTAGATGATAACTAAAAATTATACTTGGGTTGCCACAAGGAGAAGCTTGGAAAGTGTCAAATATACTTTCCAACTATACATATACATATGTAAAATCACTACTTACCATATTAATACTATTTAAATATTAAATATAATAATAAAGTGTTTTGATAGGTGTATAAAAGCCTCCTGTCTGGCAAAATAGCTTAGTCAATATAACATATTGTATTTAATTGTTTTCTTATACAATTAAATATGCATTAGGGCTGTCAAAATTGGACATATTCTTTAAAAAAAACTATTATAATATAAATCTATTATACTATTACATATTTTTTTCCGCAAGTGGGCAAACCAATACAACAGAAGTGTTGCTTCAGATTCCGTTCCCCCTCAAATTCACATTGCCCTGCATCAGTGGGAAACCCTCATGCCCCTTCACACTCTCTCAGAGGGCCTAATATATTCTTAACACACACACACACACACACACTATATATATATATATATATATATATATATAAATATATATATATATATATATATATATATATATATATATATATATATATATATATATATATATATATATATATAAAATTTTATCTAACTTACAGTTTGACAATCAACATCTAAGCAATTACAAAAATATCGGCAAATAAATTATTCAAACGTGTCTATTCAATCTGTGTTGGAACTTGATGGAAGCCTGTGAGCCTGTGTCTCCCCCTATAAGGACTGTGATACCTCCGCTGAATGTTGGTGATTGGTGGTCCCGCTGTTCATGTACAGAGGGCCAGGCAGTTATAAATCAGCGTGATACCAATTTCAAATGACCAATCATATCTTCCCTCTAAGTGGGTGGGCTTAACTGTATGATCACTTCCACCAGCTGTGGTGATGCTAGCTGGAGAAACAGCTAGCTAGCGCTAGTCTACCACCGCTAGCTAGTTTGCTGAGTCACGATGGAAGCTCATGTCCCGCCCCCAAACTGTCAAGACCACCCCCTCTGAAAACTCGAGGCTTAATGGTCAAGGTTGCTACTGTCCTGCACAAATCAAATCCCCAGAAGAAACCAGCACCAAACTACTGCAACTACAGAAAGCAAGAAAAAGAAAAAAAAGAAAAGTGTAAATCATATCAGTTCTTGTTGACCATAAATTGGATGCATATTTGTAGACGTGCTCTCACGTTGCTAGAGCTGGAATGGTAGGCTAACTGTAGCTTGCATACAACTTTATCTCAAGGTTCCACAATTTTGCCCACTCCTGACCTTTCAGTGTATTTCTAAGCTGGGCTTTTTAGAGTGTGTCTCTGCGCTGCCAGTACCATTTGGTGGTGGTTGAATTATTTTCTTGTTTCAGCCAAATCTACAGTCTATTTTGGATAATGAAAGCCACATTGTGTGACTCCATCCTGTCCATCATGCAGAGCATTCAGTGCAGAGGCCCAGGCTGAGGTTCTAATTCACAGCATCTGTTGACAGCCCAAGTACTTACCGTTATGTATCAGATAGAAGCATATTATGCTGCATATTAAGCATATGCTTAATATATATAGAGGGGCATCCAATGACTGTATCAGGATGGGCTGGCCCCTCTGACGCCCCCCCCTCGACAGTACCACTGGCTCAGACAGAAAGTGCTGGGCATATATATTCAGGTTGAGTTTTGAAGGGATTTTGAAGGGATTTCTCATCTATTCTTTTCTTTTTAAACGCTTTCCTCATGGGACTTTAAAATCAAAGATCTCCGAGAACAGAAGTGAACGTTTCACAATCAACCTTCCACGAGGTCTCTCTTTCAGTCTGCACTGTTACCACAGCAACTGGTGCCACCTGAACAAGGACCACGACAATGTAACTTTTAAAATTTGTTTCCATGCGCCTTGACTTAACTCAAATTCAGAGCAATAAATAAATAAATACATACATACATACATGCATATTTTCCTCGGGCGACAACACATCGTTATTGTCATACTCAAGAATGGGCTGCGACAGACGTCTTCGCAGTCGCCTCCTTCAAGAGAGCCTCAACACAGAGAGCTTGCGTAATGAGAGTAGATGATGTACTGACAGAGTGACGTGTGTGCGCGCCGCCGTTCGCTAGGCATTGTTAGACTAGGTGAAGGTACATAAACAGCATATGGTTGGCAGGCAGAGCATAAGTGTGAGGAGCAAATTGGCTTGTAATGATTTGCACCGAGGAAGAAACCTCGAGACGAATGAGACGTCAGCCGGCCTCCTTTTTCAATCTGCCAAATTAAATGGAACAAAAGGGATTGGAGTGGCGTGAGCGTAGATCTTTTGCTTTTTTCCTCCCCCCAAATGCTTTCCACTCGCTTGCGAAACAAGCGGTAGAACGAGAGTGAGTGAAAGCAAGAGAGAGAGAGAGATGGAGAACGAGAGCGTTATCAACAGCGAAGGTTATCTGAGGTAAATCGACGTATTCTTTCTACATTTCTGAGTGTTCGCTGAAACATAGCCAATCCCCTCCGAATCCTCACCAAGTGCACCATCTGCTAGCACTTAACAGGAGTGAAGTCTCGCAAATCACATTTGCATTTTAGAGCCTAACATTCAGCATGATGTTGACTTTTATAAGATATTCTCTCGTGCTGGAAGATGAAATCTCCAAATGCTTTAAACTGTGACAAAAAAAAATAAAAAATAAATAAAATAAAATAAGCTATTCGAGCTCGTAACCTTGTCATGATAGTAGCAGTTCCACAAAAAACAGCAGTGAGAATACGCTTTATAAATTTATATATATATATATAAAAAAAACCAAAAATAAATAAATAAATGCATACAAGCTGGTGAAGTAGCCTGAGCCTTGAGGCAAAGACGTTCGCTGTAGTTAATTTTATGTCTACAAGGGCCTTTAATTTAATAGGGTGAAAAGAGAGGAGCATTTTAAGAAAACAAACTTCAGCTGTTAAATGGCCTCGCAAACCCAACACGTAATGAACAAGTCCTACGGCAAACTTGGCTTCCTTCGAGAGAGTCTTTCTCCGTACTGCTAATTTGAAACGAATGCATTGCAATGTCTGGATATAGGATGCTGCTGGTAAACGTAGGTTTTGCTGCTGCTGCAGTGCCAAGCTTTGAACATAGATGGGATGATCTGATGTTATGATAATCAGATTCTTTTTATGCTTATAGACTTGTCAGGCTGCAAGTCTTCTTGGGCCCAATGACGTCAGCCCCACTGGTGCAAGAAATTTTTATCATGCGGGCAGAAGCTAATCCGACTTTAATCCCGACATTTAAGGGGTTGCAGTCACGGTAATCACGCTTAGCATGCAAGTTCTTTCGAACGCGGCTTACATATCAGGTAGTCCTGTAAGCCAATGAGTGACGAATGCAAAAATATGCACACACCCAGGGTGTGCTTTAACCCGCTTATGGGCCTATGGATCTACTGCATCCAAAAACTGGAAACTTGTTTTTAATGGAAGTGCACACACTGTGCACGACTTCCAATCAAACGATCTACATTTATTTTTTATAGCACTTTTTACAGCCTGTTTTGTTTTGAAGCAGCTTAACAAAAAAAGCAGTTTATGAAAAAAAAGAAGAAAATAGATAGAAATAAAGAGTCTATGCATAAGCATATAAACGTTTAAGAGGGTATCCAGGTCCAAGCCCCACTAAATCAAGCCAGAGACAACAGTGGCAAGGAAAAACTCCTTTGGTAAGAGGAAGAAACCTTGAGAGAAACCCAGGCTCAAGGGAGGAACCCAGACTCAAGGGAGGAACCCATCCTCCTCTGGCTGAGAGAATGACAGCGCTAATGAGATTTTAATGACAAGATACAACAAGAAGCTCGGTGCTTGAACATGATCAGGAGGTAGTGCTGTAAAGTTCGAACCATCTCTCAGGTTCTCTGTCAAAGTAAGAGCTTGTGCCAGATGTTGGTGGCTCTACTGTAGTAATTCCAGTCATGCAGGCCGATGAGCAGGAGAGCATCAACAGGTCAGGCAGGAGGGACAGTTGATCAGCCAGTGGGGATGGAGCTCTGGTGACTTCCAGTGCTGCCACTCTTCATCTTTTCATTACTGCACATGCTTAAATGAAGCTTCTTATCCGCCAGGATCTGGTTGGAATTTTCCCATTCAGCCTTAAATGGTGCTGTAGTTGCATTCCAGTGCCTGTATCTGCTGCATCTTTTATGGTAGAAACAGAAAGTTCATATAAGAAGCTGGCAAACAGGACGCTGGTTTCAGCCTCGCCAAAGTTAAACCCAAAACAAAACTACTAAAAAGTCGGTCGAGGTCTGAGGTCTCATTGCTGTCCAAGGAAAAACAGGTATCTTCAAAATAGTAACTTTAGAGGAGAGGCCAACAACATTGTTTACATCCAATGAACGATAATGGAAAAGGGTTCATTCAATAGATTTTAGAGCATTGTCAAATAATATAAATGACGTTGGTTGTGTTTAAACAAATAACGATATATGGCGCTACTTTCACACCAATGGCACCGGCGCACCAATAACGAACAGCTTGGAGCAGTGACAGCAGCGGTTGCTGTTTAGTGATTGGAGGGCTTAAGGCTCATTTATACTCAACGTTAAATACAGATACGGATAAGCATGGAGCTTTCTGTTTGTACTTTGTGTTCATTTCGTGCGTAATTAGCACGTTTTTGGAAAACATGTGGATACGGATGGGACGGCGCAATAGCGCTGCAGACCGTGGGGGGGACGCCACCACTTCCATACGAACACAGTGAACAAGAAACGCTGGGACTTTTTTAACAAATTGGTGGTGCGAGTTGGTTAGAAATTGTTATATGATGTAATGTCGCCGCAGCACAGAGACAAACAGTTGTTTTTTCGTGGTTGTCCTGTCCTCTTTACACACCTTGCATAAATTAACAGGCAGACAACTCCACCCCCAATTACCAAGCAGACAGCACTGATTTCAGGTTGATGCTCTCAATGTGGCAACTGGCAGTAGGGTAAAACTGACCAAAGGAAAATGTACAATCAATAAAGAGTCAAATTCCTGCTACTATAAAGATACATAAGTAGTTGAAATCAGATAAAATAGAAATAGATAATAGAATTAAATGGTATGAATATATGCCATGTGATTTTCCCCACTGAAGCTAGCCAGAACAGGTGGCTGACACAACTTAAATATGAACAATTAACATACTGGCAATGCTTTAAAATGCCTGGATGTCTTGATGGTGTTGGGTCAACAAGGCATGTGCTTTTCCTCGCTATAATATGGAGAGCTGCCCCGCTGCCTACTGATGACGTCATCAGTGAGAGCCACACATGTGACCCAGGGCAAACCTACCAGCAGAGGGCCCTAACAACAAATTAATTACTGGTAATTCTCCAAACTAACAAGGCAACACAGTCGTTTTTGAGGTAAATACCGAACTACGAGCTCCTCCACCGCTGCCGCCATGTTTGGTTTACTCTGAACTGCCCTCTACTGGAAGTGTTGCTCAGCAACCATGTAAACGGAGCTGTTGCAGAGAAGTCTGTGGGCAGTGACGGTTATTTCGCTTGAAACATACTCAGACATTTCCGCACGCAGAGGGAGTATAAATGAGCCTTTAGAAGTGAAGGTGGAACTTGGTGAAGAGCATAATAGTTTGAATGGCTTTAATACAGTGACAGCACTCACACAGATAATATCTCTTACATCTTAAAATGCCACCTCAATAAATTTAATTGGGTAGGCCTATTATCAGTCTGGGTAGACGGAATATAGACACCTCATTAAAAAAAGGGGGCTCAGAATTAAAGCATGCAAATTAAAAATGCTCCTGTGCACAGTAAAGCAGTGGAGTAGCTCTCTTTATGATATATGCCCAGTCACAAGCTTTATGGGGTTAAAATAAATCAAAAGGAGCCACACGCATTGTACTTTTTTATATGCCCATGAATAAATACCTTGTTTAGTTTAAAAAATAGTGGAGGGTGGAACTTCTGGCACTTGTGCTTTAGTGCTAAAGTATCTCACATTCATAATCAGTGATTTAAATTCTACCACAGTGCACCACACTTATAAAGACCCAGCCCTGCACTCGATCACTGAAGCACCGAATATACTGAGCGTGTGAGATGTTACATTTTGTGACGCTTGTTGGATCCTGGAGACTTCACAGCACTTTGTAGCAGCATATAGAAGGATTTCCTGGTAACTCATCGTTACTGTCCTAATATTACTATTAGTGTCTGCAAGTCCATTCAGAACTGGCAACCATATGGAAAGTCCTTCTCCAGAATATCATGTCTTGTGTCTTCAGGCCTCTGAATGATTGATTGTATTCAGCCGTACTATAGCTGGCAATCCTCTCACTCTTTTACCTTCCAAGCATTACGGCATTACAGTGAGCATGTCCCTGTTGAGGCAAGATTAAATTAAATGTAAGCTCAAGGCTAGAGTCTGGGAGCTGCGAGTCAGAATCAAGTCTCGAGTCTCTAAGCTGCAAATTCAAGGCGAGTCTCTAATCTCTGAGTTGAGTCTTAAGTCTCTAAGCTGTGAATCAGATTAGGGTCTGAAGTCTCTGAGGTGTGAGTCAGTTAATTGCAAGTCTAAGTCGGGTCACGAGTCATTTAAGTGCATGTCCAATTAAGTCCTCCGTCTTCGAATGTGTTCAAATTAAGACTTCTGTTCGGCTATCTAGGCTTCAAGTGAGAGGCGGGATTTGACTTGTTTAGAGGATCCATTTGGTTTTCTTCGCTTTGTCGAAGGAACTTTCAAAAGTCTTCAACAGCGCCCAAGTTCAAAGGCATCTATATTTTCCTGCCTCGCTTGTTTTTTTCTCCACCTTCCACATCCATAAAGAATCCCAGAGAAGACCACCGCCAGCACAGTACTGATCTCTGTTTGTAGAGACAAACTGGTGCATTTGAAGATCTTTTCAAGCTCATTCATGCTTGTTCTGCCGAACGCCAATCTGCGCTGTGTTTCTTGAGTGCTGAATCTTTTGTTGTTAATGTTTGATCCGAGTAAGCTTTAGAAAATACCTGACACCACGATTTCCACATACCGTTGCTGTCCAAAGACAAACAAGCATCTCCAAAACAGCAACTTTACAGGAGAGGACAAAAATGTCTTTACTTTCAATGCAAGTCGACAGAATCAGATTTATTTCCAAGCTATTGGAACAATATGGAGATATGTTTTTCATTGGACATCGACAAAATTCTCCATCAGTGGTAAAGTAAGCAGCCTCCTCTGTTCTTCATGTTGAGCTTCAGGCCTTCCAGAACTTCCTCTGCACAGAAATGAAAATGCTACCCAAAGATCTCACCTAGAGGCAACATATAGGCCCTAAAACGTCATCTTGTGGGACTCCAAAAAAAGTTTTTGATCAATGTTATGACTATTATAACCTCCCTATAATCAGTAGTCTTTGTGCTTATCATTGGAATTCCACTCACTGGCCACTTTGTTGAAAACACCTGCATTATAGGTCCACTGTACAGGTACAATTACTTATTTTGTCTGCTGCCCTCTATCTCTTAGTTTATAGATGGTCAGTTTTTGACCCCGAACTCTAATTATATACCGTTATGGTGGATGTACAAGGTATGTTGTTCTTCCTTATGAAGTAATCAAAAGATCATACAAGTGTCCAGGAATATCATTATCAATATCAATAATAATAATAATAATATTAATAAATAATAAGTAAATAAGAGGAACATTTGCAAATCAGACAAAGAAGCTGTTGCCGTTCTTAGAACAACTCACTGACCATCCAACTTACAGCCCAGATGTTATAGGATGTGTATGGAATTATTTTGATTGTGAAAAGCAGAAACTAAAACCAACTTCTGAGAATTGACTTTATCTCCAGAAGATAAAAGCAAGTCTTCCGAGATAAATGGAAGCTGTAATAAAGGAAAAGAGTGGATACAATAAATACAGACTGATTTGGAATTTATGGTTAGATGTTTAGGCTTCTATTTGATTTTTAGCTGAACACAGAGTTTTCTGCTTTTTCCCTGTCGCTGTGAAATGAATAGTGTGTACTTACTGGCTGACTGGAAACTAAACAAATGAAGGGTGGTCTCTGAGTCGAAGCCTGGAACGCACTTACGCCTTCGCGCAACCAAATGCTGAGAGCATGAAAGAGAGTTTGTGACAGAGGGCTGATCTGTGCTCTGTAGTTTTGCTTCCCGTAGCCGCGGAGGGGAAGATGCTGGAATGAGGCTGTCACTCACGTGATTAATTAGATGGAAATGACTCTCCATCATGCGCGGGCAGTGCTCAGGATTAGACGAATGGATTAGCTCTTATTTGCATTGTGGCAGATGAACTTTAGCAAAATGCAGAACGGACGCGACCTGGGCTTCTTCTACTCCACTCTCTCTCTCTCTCAGGAGCATGTTTTTCTCAGCCTACTTCGATCAATAGCCATCCATCCATCTCCCCAACGCTCACTCTCGGCCCCCCCTCTCTCGCAGAATGATTGAAGCCAAGGCTGACCCTTCGCTCCTGTGGGACATCAATTATAAAAGGCAGGCCCAACCCCAGACAGATCCTAAAAAAAAAAAAGTTGAAGGCACGATAGATTATGAATCATAGCTCATGGGAGTCCAGGAGAGAAATGCTACAGAAAGAGAAGAGTAATGATATGATATTAGGAATCCTCAACAGGGGAAAGAAAAGCACAAACGTACACATTAAAGGGCACAACGCAGAGCTGGAGCGATGAACTCATTGTCTCAGAGGGAGAAGGTTCTCGAGATGAAGAAGACTAATAAAAATTTCAGTCAGCTCAATGCATGCGGCAGTCAGCAGGTCATACATATAAAAAAGATTTCGGCTCCTCATTCTGAAACACCTCGCTCTCACTTAAAAATGGATTCCCTCCAACACCACATCTATAACTTACTGTACATGAAGTATAGAAGGTGATAAATAAATAATAAGCATTGCCAGCTCTAGCTCAGCGCTATGCTATACAATCTGGAGTCATAGGTCACGATAGCTGCCCAGTTAATCCCATATATTTAACTAGAGGCCTTTTCATGGTGTGGGACTGGGAGAAGTGTCAGCTTGAACATTATCAGCAGTACACAGTTGCTCATGTCTTAAATCGCTGGGGTCAATGTCTTGAGCCTCTGAGCTGCGAGTCAGAGTTGAGTCTCAAATGTCTGAGCTGCCAGTCACAATCAAGTATCTGAGGTGCGAGTCCGAATCCAGCCATGAGTCTCTAGTAGAAGTTACAAATCGGTCAAAGGCAAGCCTGAGTCAAGTCATGAGTCTTAAGTGCGGAAACAAGATTAAGTTAAACCTAGAGTCAGAAAAAAGTCTCAAGTGTCTGAGGTGTCCAGTCATGACAAGTGCATTTACCTGTTAAGACGAGATTCACTTCAAGGTCAACTTGAGGCTAGAGTCTGTGAGCTGCGAGTCAGAATCAAGTCACAAGTGTCGGAGGTGTAAATGGTGATTTGAGTCCCCGAGGTACAAGTTGCAAGTCAGATAAGTGCAATTCTGAGTCAAGTCAGAAGTGCATGTCCCTGTTGAGACGAGATTCACTTAAAGGTCAGGTCAAGGCTAGAGTCTGTGAGCTAAGAGTCAGAATCAAGTCTTGAGTCTCTAAGGTGCAAGTTCAAGCCAGAGTCAAGTGGTGAGTCAAGTCAATCATACGCAGGTTCTGTCATCAGTCAGTTAAGTGAGAGTTTGAGGAAGTCGTGAGTCAGTGAGGCCTGGGTTTGAGTTAAATCTTGAGGCAGTCTGTTCATAAGTCTTTCAAACTAAGACCAGTTGCAGGTCAATCAAGCGCAAGCCAAAGTCCAGTGATGAGTCAGTTTAGTCCAATTGCTAGTCCGCATCAAGTTGTGGGTCAGCAAGGGTTGAGTCGAGTGGCAGGTGAGATAATCACAAAATCTAGCCTGAGTTGAGCTGTGAGTCAGTTAAAAGTAAAGTCCAAAGTTGTTCACTCGAGTCTTAATTTCTGTGTGACCATTACGATATCTACATTTACAGAATCTATCATAGTTTCTCATTTGTGTGACAAATTCACAAAAGATTATTCAGCAAACGCTTAGTTGCAACAGTCCAAAAACCTTACAAGTGATTTTCATTTGAACAGAGTGATTTTCTAAATGCAGAGAAATGGCTAAACCACTGTCTAGGTTAATGGATGGTGTGATTTTCAGCAGAGGAGGAAATGAAAGTACGGCAAGAAAAATAAGTTGTACAAGCATAAAAGACACAGAGCTTTAGCAGACATGTGAATGTGCCTTCATAGTAGCTGTGCAGAGAACTGTCTGTATTTAAACTAGAGCTGACTGTGATCTCTGAGCTAACCTCATTGGCTTGGTGCTAACACAGCTAGCTACCTATACTAAAACACAAAGACCATTATTCTAGAGTTGGTTGCTCTGCTATGGCCTAGCTTTAAGGTTCTCTGCCTGTGCATGACTCTCAGTGTAAACACAATTAAAATTTTGGAATTAATTGACTTTATTAGTGTCAATAATTGATGTAGCCTACAAACAGGATCCTCTGACCAAAGACTTTCTCTCACACAGCTTCAGGTTAAAAAAGTAGACGATGAATTAAGCCACAAGCATTAGCACTCAAGAGCATCCCAACAATAAAAAGATATTTTTATTAATTTCCACATTTCTCTCACGTTAAGATGTTATAACCATTAAACATGTTGTGTCTTCACATTTTTTCCATTTTTTTAAAGAGTTTGATGTACTGTTGTTAACCTTTGTCACAAGTTTGAACTTTTTAGCCCATGTATAGAACCTAATCTGGAAAAAAGTCATTTTTTCATAATTACAAACATGCACCTATTTACATATACCCACCTATTCAGCCTACAGCAGAGTAGTTCTGCCAATTCATGCTGATGCTAATGTCATGTTTTAGCCTGGACTGCAAGTTGTGTGAGGCACAATACAGGGCAGCCACTCTGCACAGAGATCATTTGCATATATCTCTTTAAGGCACATCAACAAAAATAGTCTGGTAACTTCTAAGGGCAAAAGAGAGGTTGGAAAATGGAATGTATTGCGATAGCCCACTAAGGTCCCCACATGTAACATCAACATGGGTTGTGTGTGTTGGGTATTGGAGTGTGCTGGGGATTTCATGTAGTTTGATTTAGTTTTAAACGTAGTTTACTATGTTCTATGTTCAGATATATTGTAGTGATAGTTCTCTGATTCTTTCTAGCATTTCTAACATTGTTCATACCCTATCCTGTGCTAATGGTCGGTAATTTAACATCTTTAAAATGTATATTTTTCTAGGCTAGGAGTGCACACTAGCAAAGAAGAGTCAGACCATAGATTGGGACAGTTTTAACATTTTTATTGAGCTCACCAAATGTGTTTTGCCGCCGCCTTTGTCTGTTCCCCAGGAGCCATGTCTGCAGCGTGGGTCAGTGGGTGGTGGTTAAGAGGGAGTGCGGGCTTACAGAGCATAGGTGTAAAAGCGGAACATTGGCTGTGTGTACACAGCTACGGCTAGTGAACTGCTGCTACAGAAGCTAGCTAGAAATTAAAGTACAGCAAGAACAGAAGGTTCTACAAGCATAAATGACGCAGAGCTTTAGCAGACGTGAATGTACCTTCATAGTAGCTGTGCAGAGAACTGTGTATTTGAACTAAAGCTGACTGTGATCTCTGAGCTAACCTCATTGGCTCGGTGCTAACACAGCTAGCTATCTATGCTGAAAACGCAAGGACCATTATTCTAGATTAGTTGCTGCGTATATGGCCTAGCTTTAAGGTTCTCTGCCTGTGAATGACTCTCAGTGCAAACACAATTAAAATTTTGGAATGAAATGACTTTATTAGTGCTACTGCTGAGGTAAACAATGATTACTTTCCTCCCATTTCTCTTCTCTGAGCTACAGCTCCACACCGTCTGATACATATTCAGACAAAAACGCAAATCAGTGTCACAATAAGCATCTAAATCTGTCAGTAAACGGAGCTTTAAAATAAATAGCAGGACTTTTACGGTGGTGGTCTGTCGTCTTGCTTCACAGGACGTTGGCAATATGGCAGACGTAGCTTGTGTGGATACTAAAACTCGCCTACTGACATTACCTACTAGTCTGCTGCTCGAGCAGTACGTACTGGCTCTAATCTAGTACCTACTGACTAGTAAGCGATTTCGGACGCACCTCATGTCTTGGAATTCCCGGAAATGTGGACTATACTATCTGGAACCTTTCTAGGAGGTAAACCAGAGGTATTCAGGGAGCTGCGTGTATGATATGCAACATTACTGTTTTTATAAATAGCATTGGAATATTATCTTGTGTGTTGGAAATGTGGTGTGAAATGTGAAACAGCGTTATTGAGCTAAATATAATTTGTTAGTCACTGTTAGTGGGAAATGTACCCTGTAAATTGTTTATTATTGTATATAGACCCATGGTGTTAAAAGTGGCCATGTTGCCATGGGAGAATGTGTTTTTGCCTGGCCAGAACTCGTGTCCCCGTAAGAGTTAATAAATGTTCAAATTGACTCCTCATTGTGCCCCCATGCTTTGCTTTTGGTCACACCCTAACATGTATATAGGCATTATCCAAGTTATATGTGAGATATGGTCAATTTATTTTATTGAAAATAATGTATCGATCACTGTTGTACTCTTTTATTCTTTACAATTAATATTGTCTATTACAAACTCAAATCAGATCACTTTTTCAGTGTTTTAACATAGTGTTTGGACATACTGGTTATTAAGTAACAGCCCAAACTGCTTATGTAAGTAGAATTATGTAGATGAGATAAGAACTGAAGAGGGTTGCTGGGGGAGTGTTGTTGTTATACACATAGATGTTGAGAAAAATAAGCTAAATATTGTGCATGAGTGTAGAAAATGTGATTTTATTGCTTGTCAAATCTGACTGCCCGCAATAAGCTCTGTGAGATGTTGAATTGGATGCATTCATGTACAACTATTCCATCAGCTCAATACAAAAGGGAGTATATACGCATACAATTAACTTCGCTCACTCCCTCGTCTTTGTGCGTTGGTGTTTGTGTTTCTGTGCAGGCAAGCATGTGATTATGAGCTGCACAATGATGCTTAGAAGATCTTTTTTGTTGTTGTTTTTTTTTATTAAACGCAATGAAAGTTGAGTTGGTGTTAGTAGTTTTAGGTTTTATACTCAGTTGGGGCTCCAAACTGGCTGTAAATGCAGATGCTTCTGTTAAGCACTCTCTGCAACACATTGTTATTGTGATACTTTGTCACGGCGCTGCTTGTAAAAAACATTTGCACAAGGGTAAAACTCTCTAGTTTATTGTTTGGAGGAAGGACACCCGCGTGCACACATTCGTAAACTGATCGGCTGTTGCTAAAAGGAGTCTATAAGGCCTATAAGCTTTTGTGAGGAAAATCATCGCTCCAGGCCTCCAGAGGACCTAGATACATCATTGACTGAAGTATACATAGTAACAATAACCAAGTGTAGCCATTTGTTAGAAACCTGCAGTGGCAGCTCTATGCTTCGTTACTGAATGAATCAATGCAACTGCTAAAAAAGCAAACTGTATGATAAAACATAGAATGTCATAAGCAAGCTTTAAATGCCCATGTTTATTCTAGACGAGGCAAACAAATATCATGCTTGTTACCATAGTGCTAACATACTACTAGAACCCTATAGGGTTGCTAGCTAGTACTATAAGCTATGAATATTCTGCTTACACACAAACTGTACAATTTTATAATCCTCAGCTGGTTGACTTACACTACTGGTCAAAGGTTTTAGAACAACTACCAGTGAAAAGTTTTAAAACATTTGAAATGTTTGACTGGTAGTGATCTAAAACGTTTGACTGGTGGTGTACTAAAACGTTTGGCTGGTAGTGTTCTAAAACGTTTGGTTGGCAGTGTACTTAAACGTTTGGCCGGTAGTGTACTAAAACGTTTGACCGGTAGTGTTCTAAAACATTTGGCTGGTAGTGTACTAAAACGTTTGGCTGGTAGTATACTAAAACGTTTGGCTGGTAGTGTTCTAAAACGTTTGACTGGTAGTGTTCTAAAACGTTTGACTGGTAGTATACTAAAACGTTTGGCTGGTAGTGTTCTAAAACATTTGACTGGTAGTGATCTAAAACAGTTTGACTGGTAGTGTACTAAAACGTTTGTCTGGTAGTGTACTAAAATGTTTGTCTGGTAGTGTACTAAAACGTTTGTCTGGTAGTGTACTAAAACGTTTGACTGGTAGTGTACTTAAACGTTTGACTGGTAGTGTACTTAAACGTTTGGTTGGCAGTGTACTAAAACGTTTGTCTGGTAGTGTACTAAAACGTTTGTCTGGTAGTGTACTAAAACGTTTGACTGGTAGTGTACTTAAACGTTTGGCTGATAGTGTACTAAAACGTTTGGCTGGTAGTGTACTAAAACGTTTGGCTGGTAGTGTTCTAAAACATTTGACTGGTAGTGATCTAAAACATTTGACTGGTAGTGATCTAAAACATTTGACTGGTAGTGATCTAAAACAGTTTGACTGGTAGTGATCTAAAACGTTTGACTGGTAGTGTTCTAAAATGTTTGACTGGTAGTGTACTAAAACGTTTGGCTGGTAATGTTCTAGAACTTTTGACCGGTAGTGTACATTTTATTGACTTCAGTGTATTTCATGTAGTTTTGTATCATTTTTCTTCAGAATTTAATTCCTGATTCTAAACTGAATTGTGATGTTGTACTGTATACAAATAATGCCTTGCCAACACTCCTGTATTCTATATGCTATATAAAGACATAAAAGCATGACATAGCATGAATAGTATGTTATAATGCCTGGCGTAAGCCTATGCAATTGCTTATAGTTATTTTAATGACATTACACTTTATAAAGCAAGAGAATATGACTGTGTAACGTTTCATAATATATCATAATATCCCCTGTAAACATGAATATGGTAATACACAACAACAGGGTTCTGACATATTTCCTGTATAATGCCCTGACCCATCACAACTGAGACTGCAACCATCTCAGCTAAATAGAAACAGCACTTAAGCATGTTTTGTGAAACAAAAACAACAAACATAACTCCAAAAGCAAATATTCTGGTTCCATTGACTTCCATTGACTTCCAGATTTTGTTCTCTTTTGTAAAGTTGTCTTTGGAAAGTGAGGATATGTAGCATGAATAAGTAAATGATGTGTATTTGACTGGTTATAGAATACTATTATCTTCTGAAACCTGACTCTATCAAGTCATATACTTTTGCTTAATAAAATAGTAATGCATGTAATTATGACTACTCCAATATATGTCTGGCATTATAGTTATACAACGTGTATGTCACAGTGATATATACATGCATTTTTGCATTATATAGCATTACGAATCCAGGATTCATAGAAAGTGTTACCAATGCCGCCTTAAATTTCACGCTAAAAAGGACCCCTTAATAGACGGCGTGTTTAGAGCAGCACTGGAATTGAAACTAATTTAATGGCTTAAATTGTGGCCTCTGTGTTAACTGCTCACTAGAGATGCAGCAACGTCAGCTGCATGTTTATGAGCGCGTGTGGGTTTGTGTATATATTGATAAGATATCTGGCTGTGTAAGCGGTTTATCTGACACGATTAGCCGATTCTATTTCTGATCTGAAAGTATGCCATTTGCGAGCACGGCTAGATTAGCGCATGTGGAAAATGAGTTTTGCGTTTCACGGCGTCCCCACGTTTCATTAATTGCAGTGAATCTGCTTGAAAAATGTTCCATTACAATCAGTATTACAAAGATATCAAGCTGGGGATTTCTCAGCAGAGCCTCCTATTAGCTGTTTTTCATAGATGCCATCGCTCCGGCATGCAGGCCGTTAAATTATACAAGCCAGATAGCAGGTGCAGACGCAGCAATATGCCTGCAGTAGTTTCAGGGTTACATTACGTTCCAATGTACTCTCAGCGTCGTGGGTGTTGGCGTTGGCCGTCCGTTTTCAATTATGCCAGTCATTTTTAATCACTGCTCCCAAATGTCCCTGCATTTATCCGGATCCTGTGGGGAACGAGATTGGTGTTTTTAAATGGAAAAAAAAAACAAAAAAAAAAAAAACCTTGTTGCTCGGAGCTTTACTCCTCTCTGTTTGACTTAATTAGTCATTATCACAGCTTGTTGAGAAATCCCCCCAATCTGCTAGAGCTAAGATGATAATTTTAGAGCAATATGCAGCAGGAAATAATTCCACGCACATTCAGCCAACACCTTATTCCAACCATAACTGATCATTAGAAAATGTCACAACAGCTTTTATTCTTTTTCCTCTTGTCCATCTTGGCCGGAGGACAGGATTCCCTACCGCAACAGTTTGTGTTGGCCTTAGTAATTAGGGTTTGGGCGTTTCTGGTTCCCAAAAACAAAGAAAGACTGTCAGGAAACACACACCAATATGTAAAAAGGATATTGAACACAACAAATAAATATATTCATTTACAAAGGAATACATTTCTAAAATCAGCTATTTGCATAAAATTGGGACCAGACATATGAACACCAGTCTATAACATTTCAAGGCATTAAAAGGTTATGTGCAATAAAAAAAAAAACAAAAAAAAACATAACTTTGCTATCCTTTAGGGGCTGCATGAAACTGAAAGTGCTTTGTCATTGCTTTAGATAAAATCATGACAGTCAATCTAAATGACACTGGCTCTAAATAATAGGCTGACAAAAGGCATAATAAAATCTCAATTTCTGGAGTTACAAGGTAGTAGCATACACTAAATTGCACATGGTAAGAACCCAGTAAAACCATCCATCCATCCATTATCTGCCGCTTAATCCCGCTAGTCGGGGTCATGGGGGGGCTGGAGCCAATCCCAGCATCATCGGGCGAAGGTGGGGTACACCATGGGGTACACAGTTCGCCAGTCCATTGCATGGCCAACACTCACTCATGTGTTTGGACTGTGGAAGGAAACCGGAGTACCCGGAGGAAACCCACTCAAGCCTGGGGAAAGCATGCAAACTCCCCCAGTAAAACCATATGAATAAATATAAGTTATAAGTCACTGCTTTCTCTCACTGTGCAGATTGGTTTGATGTAAACGTGTAAATACAATGCAACTGTCGGAACTTTGTTTTTGCCGTCAGAACGAAGAGGGAGACCAGCTCAGAGTTTATGCTTTTTATTCTTGGGATTGCGGTACCAATGTTTCTCTGAGCTCTCACACCCTGGTCTACCCTGGTCTGCATTGTCTCCTGCTTCTTTACCCTTGTACATCTGGCCACACTGTAATTCTTTTGGGTGGACAGTGGTTCTCGAATAGAAGTCCTAAAGATAACATTGCCGCCTTATATGGTGAGGGTTCCAAAAAGCCCTGACCCTCCCGCAAGCTTTCTGGGCCACCTGTCTCTAATACACTGCTATAGTGGTAAAATCCTACACAACTTTATTCTTATTTATTCTACGCTTGTACTTCTATCTCTAACTCCAACTTCAAATAATTCCACAGCACTTTGGAGCTTATACTTTTATTTAGATTGACTAAATAACATCACCACAAAATGTAAATACAAATAATTGAAGTTAAGAACCAATAGCACTTTGTACTACACATTGACCTGTGTATCATCTAGAACCTAAAGGACTGTAAAAGAAAACATTACCTCTTACGATATGTAGACTACAGCATGTGCCATGTGATTAAACGACATCAAAAGCGAAGAACGCTCGGTCATGCAAGTCCAACACAGTGAGTTTTTTTAGTAACCTTTGCACTTTGGTACAATGGTTTATAATGCTTTAATGGTTTAATTCTGTTTATTTTAAGCGCCGCAACTTTTCTAGTCTTTATGGTATACGGGCTTTGCAGCACAGTAAACTCACAGACCAATCGTGTGCATAGTGAAATCACCAAACGCTTCTCAGCCAATCAGATCTGTGGAGATTTAGGATCGCGGCGGCACGCAGGCGAGAAGCAGCAGTCGGAGAGTAAAGCGAGTCAGACGACGTGCTCTAAAATATGGACCGAGACAGAGATGTTTATACCTCCCACAGGCAGCTCCAAACCAACATGTATCTTATATCCATCCATCTATCCATCCATCATCTTTCACTTTATTCCGCTAGTCAGGGTCACGCGGGGCTGGAGCCAATCCCAGCGTAAAGTCCTGGCTGGATGAACCAAGAGCTCACTTCTCTCACTGAACAAGAGAAAGTGTGGAGGAATACAAGAGGAAGATGTTAAGATGTGAAACTCAGTTAACAAGACTAAACATTATGATGAAAAAAGCATTTTTTAAGTTCAGTTTTTATACAGTAAACGTACTAAAATGTACTGAATGGTATGTGTGACGTGTTGGTGTTTCAGTAGCTGATGGTACAAGATGCTAATACTAGACTACTTCAGTAAACAGGATACGCCACTGAATCATAACACAAGTTAGAAATGATGACGGTCCAGACCTTGGCCTGAGGAACACTCTTCTAAGTGGACCATACTGAGTTCTAATTAAATACCCCTGGTTAAGCTTTTCAAAAACTGTGGCTACAGATACTGTTGGCTATATTCGATGCATTGAGGGGATGCTGTGTTTTCAGTTGGTCTCAAACCTGTAGCTGGGGAAGTTCTGTAGGTGTGTTGTTCCACCTCTGGATACTCAACATGAACAGTATCGATATACTGCTTGTTTAATGTGCCTTGTAGAAAGCGTGAAATGGCTCCATGTGGCTGTCATTTTCACTGCTGATCTGCTGCCACTCACGCGGTTTGATTGCATCTGCACTGATTAGGAAAGGAAAGAAACAAGCTTCTCATTTTCATTAGCGTCTTTTGTTCTGACACTTCTGTGGGCCTATTAATTGTTTTTTTCCTTTCAGACAAAAACGGAAGGTAGATATAATTGATCACTTTGGCTGAACATTTTTAGTGAAAACAATTTCAGTACGTTCCTAATTATATTATGCTTTTCCTATATTGTCACATTACTACTGTTGTGGACAGTGATAGAGTGCATGTGCTTCATGATTGTATTTAAGCACTTAGTGTATTGATGTTTGGTACTTTTATTATAAACTTCATAACATTCTCATAGTAAATAATTTATCTCTTTATTGGTAATGTTGACGTGTCTATTTTTATATATTAAAAAGGTTGGTTCTGCTGCATATGGTCAGTCACAAAGGTCCAATGTAAAATAGTCAGAACCACAAAACTAATATGCAGTACTGAGAAAAAATAACTAATAAATACTTTTTTTGTATTTATTAAATTTTGAAATACTTGTTTTTCTTTGGACTGGCAGTGATGTAGTTATTTGCCTTTGGCAAGCTTTGATGTTAAGATGATATAACAGGTACCTACTTCCCCAACTGAAGACACAATAGCAGAAACGTTAGATTGTCACCTCAATAATTTTACTTCAAGTTTACAGATGTTCTATTTCTGCCCTTACACTCATATTGAACTTGTTTTCTATTCCCCTTGTATATGTTTATCTTAATTTCCCTGGTGATGGATGGAGGTTGGGCTCCCTGTTAAGCAGCGCTTGGACAAATTACACTTAACTCTTGTTTTTGAGTGAAAGGAGGGATAACTTTTCCAAATACAATAAGATATATTCCTACTTGAGTTACAGAAGCACTTTCAAAAGTAAGAGTTATTCTAATTATTATGTTACACTATTCTGGTGACCAACAATCATTTCACTGTTGGCCTGAAATAATGCAATACTGAAATATTGCATTACATAACACATGAAATAATGCAATACTGCTCCTCAGTAGTGTGAGCTGGAGTGATGCATTTCTCCCCAGAGAAACAAATAGTTACATTTAACACTCTTATCCAGAGCAACTGACAGTTTACATTTGCAACGTAAGGCAAAGTTAGTATTAGTAGTCTTGCCCAAGGACTCTATTGATATAATGTGGGGTGACTGCCCAAGTGGTGAATTGAACCTCAGTCTTCAGCATGGAGCAGTGTAAGCAACTACACTAAACGAGCCACTTAATCGCAAGTTTGTTGTATTTTACAGCGTAAATGTTCAGAAAATGTACCATGTCATGAGACGTGCAGTCCACATTCTACTTCTAATTGGTTTCGGTTAGCAAGCCACAGCCAATTGGAGTACATGAAGCATCCAACAGATTTACTAATGCAGCCTTAATGTTTGTAAAAGCTCATACATGAAGATAACAAGGGCCCCATTTCTGTTCATTGTCACGTACCCTCACTGACTTAAACTCCACAACTGTCAGCCGTATGTTACACAACAAAAATTCTAGATCACTACCAGCTAAAAGTCTTAGTACACTACCAGCCAAACTTTTTACAACATTACCAGTCAAAATTCTTAGTACACTACCAGTCAAAAGTTCTAGA
The DNA here is from genome assembly GCA_021613375.1 of Megaleporinus macrocephalus. Lineage (NCBI taxonomy): Eukaryota > Metazoa > Chordata > Actinopteri > Characiformes > Anostomidae > Megaleporinus > Megaleporinus macrocephalus. The sequence continues at coordinate 24,285,267 of CM038727.1, read as the reverse complement.
CATTTGACTGGTAGTGTACTAAATGTTTGACAGGTAGTGTTCTAGAATGATTGACTGGTAGTGTACTAAAACTTTTGACATACTAATAAATTATTGTGGTCTAAAACCAGGCGTTTCAGTTTTATTGTCCAACCCCTGTAGTTCTGAATAATGTCTTTTGTGTAGATGAATTCTGTTTATTTTCACCTGCACGTGTATACTCTTAAAATAGTACTAAGTGCTGTAACAAAGAGCCATTACTGCTTCTCAGCTTTTCTCAGAATGTCTCCTCCTGGTGTTCTTTGCTGACTGTAAAAAAAGCCCTGATGTTTGTGTGTGTGTGCAGGTTTTCCTGCTGAGTAGCAAAGCAAGTCACAGCACCACTGAACATCCATTTACATATGGGGAATTCCATCATTTCTCCTCCAGAATCTCTGCATAATTCAGAGAGTCAACATGTGAAATGCTCCATTCTAGAGAAGCGTAGCAAGCCAGAATTGGTTATGGTGGTGATACGAACCAGGCATCTGAAGAGTTTAATGGCCAATAAAGAAAGCTATCACCATCACCGAGGTATGAAATGGTTAAGACTACTATCTCTGATGCCCAAGACATTGTTTTGACTCACAACACCTATTTAAAGCAGAGAGGTGCATGGTCTTGTTTTGTCTTTTGACTACAGCTATAGTATTATTAGCATTACATAGACAAACCTACACGATCTGTACCTTCATGAGTCATGTTGGATTAAAAAAGAAATATAGATATATTTCTATTAAAGACATTCCAACCCCTTTTCCAGTCAACAGCATAAAGGATCCTGTAAGGATGGAACGCACTTTTTGTGTGGACTCTTCAGATTCTTAAATATGCAAATTAAGGACAGCGGTTAAGAAGGATTACTGCACTGCTGCATTCCTACAGCATTCATATCTGAAGGGAAAGTCACTACCACTACACAAATAGTGCAATAAAGTCTACGTTAAGAGTACTTGTGATAAAGTGGACTTGAAGGGCATCAATGCAAAGGAGCGTTGCTTTCCATTGTAGCTTTTCTGCATTCCACAAACAAGATATTTCAGACATCCAGGTAAGGGCAGAATAATCAGCACAAGTACCTGAGTCTTGAACTGGTTCTCAGTGGTCACAAACATAAATTGATGGTGTCAAAGGCTTAGTACGCAGCCGGTATGGACACGCATTACGAGTGATATGATCAGTGCTCAGGTCAAGTGGTTGAGTGTGGTATGGGCACTGTTTTGCTGGCTATATACACAGTTAAATAACAAATGTAGCCGGGATTGTGACTGGAATGTAATTAGATTGTAGCTGCCTTGATCCCGAGGTAGTTGAGCTGGCACTGATTGTTTCTGTGTTTCTTTGGAAACAACCTTTGGGGCTAACACGGCCTAACATCACGAGCATTCCAATGTATTATGTAAACTCTTTTGTGACGAGAGCATTTTATAAGATGACACAACTGGTGATTAGGACAACTTATCACCAGAAAGTTGTGGTGTCCACCTACCATTGTAATAAACAAGGAGATGCAAAATGCCTCCTCCCTCTTCACTCCTTATCAATCTAAAAAAAACAAGTTCAGCAACAAACATCATCCCTTTACTCACCAGGAGCATCTCCAGTGGTGGAAAGCAGCACCAATGTTAGCTCTCGTTTTGCTTGTATTTATATCACTTCTTTTATTTGCTGCTGAACATGGCTTCTTGCCAAGAAGCAGATAGCAGCTGTGCTAGCGAACACTTTCCTAAAGCTTTAGCCATTGTTGCGTTTCCTCTTGCTTTCATTACTCCATGTCCTTAAATGATCTACCCAGTGGCAGAACCTTCAACATGATTGACAAGAGATTAGAAAACATTGTCAGGGCAGTAGCACTATTTCCTCATCCTCTCATGTTGGACAGACTTGATGATACCATGATTGACCTCTCATCATCTACTTTATAAATGAATGAAATATCTTCAATACACAAGTCAAGTGAAATATTGAATCACTGGCCATGTACATACGTGGTAAAGAAAGAAGCAATTTATATACCATAAAGAAAAAAAATTAAATGATTTTGAATAATCTACATTTATTTATTAATTTATCAAATGTATTCTCTCATTTTTTTTTATTAATTCAGTAACTGGTTTCCAAAAGTAATACAACAGAAGCAACAGTAGCTAGGGTAGTTTACTCACCTGATTTTGTTGACTAGCTATTTTTACCACAGGAATTGGCTTATTTTAGAATATGTGACTAAATCCATGAATTGTCAAAGAATAAATTATTCTCATTGACAATACACATCAAAAATCATTCCCCAGGAAATGCATACACATTTACAAAGACTTGGTGTAGTCCTACAAAATGCCTTATTTTTAGAACCTATGACCAAAAAAATAAGAACTTGCCATTTCTGAGGCTCCCAAACCAGATTTTTGAGGAAAACATGGGATATAAGGGAAGTAAATGTTTATGTAATGATAGGACAGCCAATGTAGCCTTCAACATAGCCAGTCAGTTCGACTGCTATATGCATTCTAGTTTTGATCAAGCTAATTTAATTTGCAAACGCATTCAAACGAAAATTTATAATCAAAGTTTAAAAAGAAGTTTGCCGTCTGTGAAGCTGCAAAATTCCTGTCCTCTTCTTCCCTTGTGACTGGTTTCATAAAGCCTGAAATGTTTCCTAAAGCATTAAACACAGCTCTGCCTGCTGAGGCTAAGCTCACTCTGCTCTGGCACCACACCAGTCTGATTTATATATTTAAATACCGCAGCGAGAAATGGGATCTGATCAATATCTGGATGCAGAAGCCACATTTAAAAAGGACAAGTGCTGATCGCTATGATCGGATTGTAACAGACAGTGCTTTGGAGATGCATTGTGATCTGATCTTTCAAGCTCTCCTCAGGTGGTCAGGGACAATGAGTACAACCACATAATATGGGTTTGACCACATAGTTTTTGTAGTGCAAATGTAAAAGTGTCCTTATGTGGCCCCACAGCAACAACAGAATTCCTAACCAACTATGACTATCCCAGCAAGCAACAGAAAAGATGCTTTGCATTGTTCCTTTCTTCATCTCCTCGCAAGTTGTATTAGAAACCCATATGGTTTAATATTTGTAATGGCAACAAGTATAGTGTCCGTCCACCAAAGTGTGTTTTCATAGTAACTGGTGAACTGGTGAAAATCCTATTCAAGGCAATGGCGTGCAACCTAATGAGAAACTGTTGCAATCTTGTTTAGAGTTGCTACATACTGCTGGATTCCCAGTTTACAGTGCTTCAACATAGAATTCCAAGTTTGTTAGGCACATGTGTTCATATGGAGTAGTTAATAGGAGTTATGCTTAATTATTTTTATATTTTATATTTTTATATAATAAAAAGTACACTCATCTTTTGAATGTAAATCAATCTACTCAATCAAGCTTTAAAGCTCAGTAGCATTAAAGCATGTATCGTACCAGCCAAAACCATTTTTCTGTAGAAAAAAAAAACTTTTAAAAAATGAAATCCATCCACATATATGACTGATTACATTGTTTTTAGCCATTTAGCTTTTTCCTCCATTCATTAAGTGTTCACTGGGACCCACTAATGTTTGGCAGCCATGTTTTAATATTAGGTAGGCCAGGTTGAAACTGGACTACATTGCTGTGAATCTGATACTATGCTTAAATGAGCTGACAATAAAATAACTACAAATAGAACAAATATCATCTGAAAAAAATGATAATACAAAAACATAGCCAAATATTTTATGTCCTCATGAGGTTCAACAGGATAAGCTTGTCCAACTCTCCTACAAACTAATGATTTTGTAGGCAGAACATGGATAAGCCAACTGTGCCAACTTCTAGAGAATGAACATACGAGTACACCCACTCACACATACACTCACAAGGTATGAAATGAGCTGGGAGCAGTAGACTATAAGCATGGAGTAAGTTTTCTGGGCACATCCAGAAATCATTGTTTGAACACACAGCGGGGGTTGGATAACAGATTATGCAGAAGCAAATCCGTAATTGCACAGAAATCATAACATCAATTGCTCAGAAAACAGGCAAAAAAAGTAAGCTTCAAACAAGCAAGGCTTTGTAGGGAAATACAGAAACACTGGGCCTACAAACACAGACAACATGTACACTGAGACCTAGTTTAGAGCTATTTTAACTGAGTTTTACAAAATAAAGAGTTTTGGGCCGGGAATAGAGATCTGCTGCTTGACCCAAGCTTCCCAAAACATTGATTTTCACGATATGATTAGAGGTCTGGTGCCCTAAGCTCTTCATAACACTGGGAAAAATTGGGATTACAGAGACTTGTGCCTGATAAAACATCAAGTTTCTGGCCAAGATTAGAGTCCTGCTACTCAACCTGTGCCTAACAAAAAACTGGGTTTGATAATGGGATTAGAGGTCCGCTACATGACCTGAGCTCATTAAAATATCAAGTTGTAGGCTGGGATTAGAGGTCTGCCACACTACTTAAGAGAGACAAAATATGTGATTTTGGGCCATGATTAGAGGTCTAGTACGTAACTGAAGCCTGAGAAAATATGGAGTTTTGAGCCAGGATTAGTGGTCTGCTGCTTGAGCCAAGCCTAACAAAATATTGGGTTTCAGTTAGGGATTCTGGTATTTAATTTAGGCCCAACAAACTCATCAGGTATCAGGGTTTATGCCAGGACAAGAGGTTTGGTACTCAATTAAAGCCTCACAAAAAAAGAGCCATTTTTCTTATAAAACCTCAGCCTCATGTTGATTTCTAATACGTGATCATATGTAGTAGATGTGTTTTCAAATGCAAATTAAAAAAAATAGAGATACATCATTTGAACACAACTGATTAATAACCAATGGATAGACCAATGGAAATCACCAAAATCACCTGGTAAAAAACCTCTTTACATGAACTTACATTGAAAGTAAAAAATGTTTTTGGCCTTTACTGTAAAATTACTATTTCAGAGATATTTGTTTTTTTCTGTGGACAGTGACAATATGCAAGTAGTCAAGATTCAATTTCATCGGCGATCAGGTTTAGGTTCTTAAATGTAGCTGTTATAGACAGGCTTGGTAAGTCACAAGTACAGGCTGAGTAAGGTATTACACTCACAATTACAGACCCAGTAATGTATTACACAGTCACCATTACAGACCCAGTAATGTATTACACAGTACCAATTACAGACCCAGTAATGTATTACACAGTACCAATTACAGACCTAGTAATGTATTACACAGTCCCAATTACAGACCCAGTAATGTATTACACAGTCCCAATTACAGACCCAGTAATGTACTACACAGTCACAAATACTGACCCAGTTATGTATTACAGTCACCATTACAGACCCAGTTATGTATTACACAGTCCCAATTACAGACCCAGTTATGTATTACAGTCACCATTACAGACCCAGTTATGTATTACACAGTCCCCATTACAGACCCAGTTATGTATTACACAGTCCCAATTACAGACCCAGTTATGTATTACACAGTCCCAATTACAGACCCAGTAATGTATTACACAGTTACAATTACAGACCCAGTAATGTATTACACAGTTACAATTACAGACCCAGTTATGTATTACACAGTTACAATTACTGACCCAGTAATGTATTACACAGTCCCAATTACAGACCCAGTAATGTACTACACAGTCACAAATACTGACCCAGTTATGTATTACAGTCACCATTACAGACCCAGTTATGTATTACACAGTCCCAATTACAGACCCAGTTATGTATTACACAGTCCCAATTACAGACCCAGTAATGTATTACACAGTTACAATTACAGACCCAGTTATGTATTACACAGTTACAATTACTGACCCAGTAATGTATTACACAGTTACAATTGCAGACCCAGTAATGTATTACACAGTTACAATTACAGACCCAGTTATGTATTACACAGTTACAATTACTGACCCAGTAATGTATTACACAGACACTATTACAGACCCAGTTATGTATTACACAGTCCCCATTACAGACCTAGTTATGTATTACACAGTCCCAATTACAGACCCAGTAATGTATTACACAGTTACAATTGCAGACCCAGTAATGTATTACACAGTTACAATTACAGACCCAGTTATGTATTACACAGTTACAATTACTGACCCAGTAATGTATTACACAGACACTATTACAGACCCAGTTATGTATTACACAGTCCCCATTACAGACCCAGTTATGTATTACACAGTCCCAATTACAGACCCAGTTATGTTTTACACATGACTCATTACTTATTAAAAATTCTGTACATGTTTACTCCTTGTGGAAAATAATCCATTACACTATTTGTTGCAGTACTTTTGCCTGGAACAGTCTAAACTTTACACAAGCCCACATATTAGCACAAATCCCTATCCTAATACGGAACACATGTTCTTTCCTTTATGTTCTTTAATAAAGTAGCACAAGTTGAATCCATGTGTATTGCAACAGCATTCCTCCATTTCTAGTTAAAAACAATATGTAGTGATCAGTGAAAAAATCATTCTGTTCTTTTTTTTCCAGACTGACTTTAATTATACTTTGATAAGATGCAGGTGTCATTCCATGCAAAGCTCCATATGGCTAGCAGTGGCCTACTGTGTCTGCCGTACTGTTCGCTGTTGTTTTGAGCTTTAAATTGGTCACCTAGGAGCCATTCTGCTGGACAACATTTATTCGTCTTTTATAGGCTAATTACAGCAACTGGCAGCACACAGAGATATAGAATGCTTGACCCACCCAGTGCTAGCATACATAGCGGCGCATACACACGCACGCATACTGGAGACGGTGCTGTCAGCGCGGTAATGATTCAGCCCGGTGTATAAGCTCTAGTTAAGTGGACTCCTGGGTGCGAGATATTGTCTTTTCCCCAACGTCATACGGGCCTTGTTTTCTCAGAGTATAAAATATCTAATGATGATGAACCTTGATTACCGCTGCAGACGCTAGCGTTCCACCAAAGCGTGGGGGGGGGCGGGGGAGAGAGGCAATTTAGCCCTGACTCAAAGTCTGTCTCCCATGGAGACCATCCCTGTAGTGCCTGGTGTGCTAATCAATGTCATTAAAGTACAGACAGGTGCTGAATTCTAATGGATCCCATTCCACCTGTGCGTGTGTGTGTGTTCTTCTTCCTGATAGAACAGATCTAATCTGAAATCAGACATTCAGATCAGATTAGCCTCATTTGTCCAGGTTCCTGCTCAGTGTCAGGTACTATCCGTCAACCCCTTCGCCTTGTCTGCCATCAGCACCACTGAACAAAGGTGCTAAAACTCTCAGTAAAAACAGTTTAAAGCCTTGTAACTCTTTTATAGCAGCACCAATTTGCATAGGCCTTTTTGCCTCTGCTACAGAGCATCGGATACGTGCAACTAACCTCTATATGCTCCGCCCATAAATGCATTCAGTCGCAGCAACTGTTGCAATGCTCAACACGTTTATTAAAAGGAACACACTGATCAGCCAGAACATTAAACCACCTCCTTATATCTATACACATTGTCCATTTTATCAAACATCACAATACTAGTTCTGTATGTAGTGAATGGGTATGGAATAAATAGGAATAAGGGTGCTGGTTAGGTCCCTGTAGGTGGGAACACTGGGACACTGATGAATATTGCAGCCATTTCATAAACACTGTTTACACTGAGACAAGATACAGCTATGTACCATCTTTAACAACATTAAAGCTATATTAAGCGATTATTACTACATAAACGCTAATTCTGTTAGTGTTGTGAGAAGCAGCTGTAACTGAAGCACAGTCAACTAATGAACAAACCGAAATTACATTACATTTAAGTCTGCATGTATGGAAATTGACAAGGTCATAAGGTGACCAGATATCTAAAAAGATAACCATTTCTGATTTGGATGTCAATATATCTTGAATAAACTGCAATAAATCCAATTAAATCCAATTTTAGCTATTCTATAACTATTATGAATACACTTCATTGCAGTACAACAGTTGCCCTGGTCAAAATACACTGTGGATACATTTATCACTAAAGAGGCAGTGCTATAAGTCCATATGAGTCCATAATTCATATTCATGTTACATTTTTTTGGCAATAGCCCAATAGCTAGACCCTAAACATATCCCTGGGCTAGCTCCAGTTCTGCCACAATCAACACATGGCATGTGTTATATATATATATAATTGGCTGAAAAAGTGATGTGGTTTTTAAAAAATTATGTGGATGGCCTGGTAGTAGCCGCATTCAAGTCGATTGTATGAGTATACAAATCATATAATCTGGTAATACAATTTAAATGCCGTAACCCCACTCCTGCTTTCAATTTCCAGGTTATCTTGTTGCTTTTAAAAGAGGTGGTGACGTTCTGGTAGAGTTTCACACAGCAGTATTCTTTAAAACTAGGTGAGATATCTGCCCGTCTACTTTGCTACCAGGTCTTTCTTAGGATTTTCTAGTGTGTTTTTAATTTACAGTTTATAACAGGGACATTTCCAGGGACAGCTCAAGCTGTGGACAGGCTTTAATGCTAAATATAATGTAATTACTGTTACTTAGGCTAACGTAAAGCTACATCAGGAACAACTACATCTGGTTAGCTAAGCGGTTAACAGGTTTCTTTTGATGAAATATAAACTGTGATGAAGTGTCTTGCTACCATATAGTCAACATCTTCAAACTTTACGAAAGTTGAGTTAGAGGCATGATGCTGTTTCTGGTGAGGGAGCATATTGAACAGCCAATGCTTGCTGGTTTTTATGGTGCATTGTGGGAAATTTCAGTAAGGTTCTTTTTCAGACACACCCATAGAAACTGTATAATGTCGAGAATGTCTGCACTACACCGTTATTTACACTACTGTACAAAAAAGCCTTAGACACCTAAGCTCATTGTTTTAAACCCTTAACCTTAGCAATCAGTGTATTTTCACCAGTATGAACACCGGATATCATTAGAACAGATGTAAATAAGCATAAATACAATACAAAGTAGCATGAATATCTTATTGTGAAAAAAGTAGATCATATCTTGAGCTCCAGTTTGAAGAACAATGTGTAGTTCCAGATTTCTCCTGGACGCCCCAGACATTGTATGAATGTATTCAGCTCCTTCAGCAGCAATCTTGATTTAGCTTAATGAAGTACTGAGCAGTCAATGCAAGTATTAGATGAGAACTGTACATAAGACTGGGCTGCTACTGATATATGTAAAACCAGTACTTAATGTAGTAATACTATATGAATATTTAAAAAAATAAAGTGTTTTGCTGAGCAAATAAAAGAAAATAGCTTTTTAAATATAATAATGTCCCTTAAGTGCCTAAAACTTGCACAGTACTGAATGTATCTGTACATTGGGGTACGGTTTTCAGTGATTGATTATCTCATATAAACTGTGTCTCTTAGTGCGAAAGTCATTAAACTCCAACGGCCGCCTGCTTTATGGCTTAATATGCCTCCAATTAACTGCATGTGCATGCCTTTTCACACACATGTAGTTTTACACACTGTGAATTTCTTTCTATTTTCCTCATTACCTACAGTAGAGCCTTTTCAGGTTCGGACTTCTGCTGTTCTCCGTAAGTAATCAAATTACACACAGCGCTGCTGGCTGCATAGCTAGTCTTATAAATAGGATAGTTGTGCGTGTGCTTGTGATGACCTGTTGAGAACGGTAGAGAAAGTGCACCTGCATTGTGACATCTCCAGCATCAAATTCTATGATGTAATTACTGAACCTTCTGCATAGGGTACATGAAAAAAGGGACCCCTTTTTACAGCATGATGTCAAATCTGAAGCTTTTCTGGTCAAGCTGCGCGGTTGGTTATAATGGAGCTGTCTGCGGTGCTGATCCATGGCAGGAAGCCTGTGGAGGTGCTGAAAGGACAGTGCTCCGGAGCACAAAGAGCTCCAACATGCTCCCCATGCAATTTGCTTGGTGTTGACTTAGCCGAGGCTGAGAGGTCTCTACATTTCATCGAAAACAGCACTTACATGGGCGGACCGCTGCAAAACTTTCTCTTATTGCCACAGAAGGCACCGATACGATATTCAGTTTTGCTACTGGGCCAATATCAGCGTAACGAAGTAACAACAGAAAACGCCAACACACCCAGTTTTCACAGCAGGGTGCTCTTTAACAACATCAATCTTTTTTTACGCAACTAATACTGATCGCATGAATGCTAATTCAGTTGTGAGGATGTAATTAGCTGTAATTGAAACACAGTCAGCTAATGAATAAAGAGAAATAGACTGTAACAGAATATATATTGCACTTTATGGCTGCTGCTCTTCATACTTGCACATAAAAGCACACATAACTTTTATTTTTTATTCTTTAACTATAAAAATATTTTTATCTACTTCAACTTATATTGTTATACTTTGTATATTTTGTATATATATTTTTTATTTCTTTTATTTGTTATCTTTATCTATTGGTGAATGGAGGAGCAGCAAAGTAAGAATTTCATTGTACAGTGTAACTGTCTGTTCTGCTGTACATATGACAATAAAACTCTCTTGAATCTCTTGAATATGAAAAGTGATATGGTCATAAGGTAACCAGAAATTTCTGAAAGGATAACCAATTTAAATGCCAATACATCTTGAATAAAACACAATAAATGCAATGTAAAACAAACTTTATGTATTTTGACCAGGGCAACTCTGTACTGTAATAACATTTACCACTATATATATATATATATAGTGGTAAATGTTTTCATATGGCTAGCTTCAGATCAATCAAAATATGTCCTGTGTCATATATGGCTGGCCAGAAAAGTGATTCATTTTTCAAAAATTATGCAGATCACATGATAGCAAATCAGAGTTAGAGTCCACCATTCATGTGTTTAATTAGAAGTCAAAACAGCAATTAAGAAGATGTTTTTGTATCGAATACATCATCCCTGTCCTAACAAAAACAAGTATCTTCAAAACAGTAACGGGCCAAAACGATCTTTATTGGAACCAGAATGATTTCCAAGATAATTGGATCATTTCTATTGGTCCACTCATCATGAAATCTACAGAAAATTCAAAGGGTAGCTACTTTTTCCCACTTTTTGGAGATGTGCGGAAATCTGCAGAGATCTTTTTCTCACTTTGAATGGTCATAGAAGATTTCTGATTCTGATCATTTCAGTAATCCCAAGTATTTTCATAATCTCCTCAGAAATATCTCCTGAAGATGGAATAGCTCGTACTTAAGGGCTGTTTTGACAGAAAACCAACTAAAGGTAGAAAGAAGGTGAGTGAGACAGAAAGAGAGCAAGAAAGGCAGACAGAGAGAACAAGCAAAACAGAGAAAGAGAGAACAAGACAGAGAACAAGAAAGGCAGACAGAGAGAGACAGAATAAGAGAGAGAGAGAAAGGCAGACAGAGAGAGACAGAATGAGAGAGAGAGAGAAAGGCAGACAGAGAGAGACAGAATGAAAGAGAGAGAGAGAAAGGCAGACAGAGAGATAGAATAAGAGAGAGAGAAAGGCAGAATGAGAGAGAGAGGGAGAAAGGCAGACAGAAAGAGACAGATCGAAGGAGATTGAGAGAGTGAGAAAGGCAGACAGAGAGAAAGAGTAAGAGAGCGAGACAGAGAGAGACAGTGAGACAGAGACAGGAGGCTAAAAAGAAAGAGAGAGCGTGCGAGACAGGCACACAGAGCGAGAAAGACAGAGAGAACACAAGAACAGCAGGCAGATAGATGATAGATAGAGAGAGAGAGAGAGAGAGACAGAGAGAAAGGCAGACAGAAAGAGACAGTGCGAAGGAGATTGAGAAAGTGAGAAAGGCAGACTGAGAGAACGAGTGAGAAAGGCAGACAGAGAGAAAGAGTGAGAGAGCGAGACAGAGGGGGAGAGCAAGACATAGAAGAGCGAGCAAGACAGAGAGAGACAGTGAGACAGGAGTCTAGAAAGAAAGAGAGAGCGTGCAAGACAGGCACAGAGCGAGAAAGAGAGAACACAAGAACAGCAGGCAGATAGAGAAAGAGAGAGAGAGAGAGAGACTAATATAGTGCAATAAGGAATAGGGACCGATCCTCACCTGATACAGTGTAACCCTTAAGAAAGGCAAGTTCAACCAGTTCTGCTTACAGAGAAGTGAAAGATTGTGTGTTCACTGCAGAACTTGTGAGGTAGACCACTCAAATCCTAAATTTATAATGATGGGAGGTCCTGATGAATTTGTTTTCAATTTGGAGATGATCGGTCAGCGTCCATTGCAGACAGATATGAATGTCTTACACTCTAGGACAATGAGTGAACACCCCTCTACCCCTCTAGTTCATGCAAATGCTGCAGTGCTTTGACAATACAAATGTAACTGTCACATCAATAAATCAAGACCTAGACAGAGAACAGCAGAGAGAAAGAGAGAGAAAAGAGGAAGAATGAGGCAGAGAGAGACAAGGTCCCATTGCTAGATTTTCAAAGACTTGATTATCATTTGTAAGAGTGCGTGTTTAACTTCCTATCTTGCTCGTCTCTTGTTGTTTTGAGGTGTGTCTGATTATTTGCTGATGTTTCGCTGTCTTCATTTCAGAACGTTTTAGCTGGGCACTCCTCTTTAAAGCCCTTTCATCAGGATTTCATTTTAATTCCCCGCTTGCTTTTCTATGGCGTCTCAGGCTTCCCTCTCGCTCTGCCATGCAAATGCCCTGCGAGCATTCTGTGATCAGGGAAATGAGAAATTTGCAGGCAGTCAGCACGGAAATAGCCACAGCGTGTAATTATAGTCATACGGCGCTCGAGTTCTGCTCTCTCAGAAACAGAAATAAGAGACTACAGATTTGTTAAATAGGCTGGATTGCTTTGCCGAAATATGAAAGCAGAAGCGTTTCCGAAAAGATCCGGCACACAAACTGCCCAACCGCACACGGGAAACATTTGGAGAAGTTTGGCTGGGACTAAATTGGCATTCCAGAAAAGCTGTGTGTTGCTTCCCAATGTTTTGGCCTCCGGGTGCTTAATCAGCTTTGACATTACATATACTACTGTTCAAAAGTTTGGTGTCATCGTGCAGATGTTTGGATTCAATGTTTCCAATAATAATAGTAATAAAATTCATTTAAACCTTTTGGATACAGGACAATTTAAACACACTCATCACAACTTTTTTGATTTTTTATCTGTTAGATTATGTGAATGTCTCATATGAGTCTCAATCAATAAGTTTTAATAAAACTCATTTTCCAAACGTATCCTAAAATTATTGTTTTATTAATACCCTTACGTTATTTTTAGTCAAAAGGCCACTAATAATTTTATAAAGACGGCCCGATCAGCATTTTTGAGGCCATTTCCCATCGCCGATCACCTTTCAGCGTGATCGACCAATAGCTGATACCAATCGAGGGTGGGGCTTCATGCCACGGCAGGGCTACATGTTGTTTTTAGCCCAAGCAAGTCATGAAACATGGTGGAAAGGTGGTTATCTAGCGCTATAAACTAGAGATGGCCCGATCAGCGTTTTTGAGACCGATTCCGATCGCCGATCACCTTTCAGCGCGATCGGCCAATAGTCGATACAGATCGAGTGCAGGGCTATTAGACACGGCAGGGCTACATATTATTAGCACAAGCAAGTCATGAAACAAGGTGGAAACTGGTTTATTACCATTTTTAATGAGCTCCTGTGAAGAAGCATAATATTTTTAACTAAATTAGAAGTTGGTCTATGTGGGAGTAAACCGCTTGATCCAGCTCCGGAAGAGCCACATCTGAAAAGTATTTCCACTAGGAACAGCAGAGCGTGGATCCAGGTGGAATATTAAGCACAAGAATGCCACAGAACGTCCTCTACAGCCGAGAAGAGCTGCTTATCTTGAGCGTTAAACTCAATCACTCTTGCTGTGGTTCCTTCAGCTCTCTGGCTGTTTCTGCTGCTGTTCTGTTCGTACCGGTCAGATCTGGTCTGCACGGTTCTCTGGGCTGCGTGTGCTAGCTCTGCTGTTTGCTGATACTCACTGTATTCAGCTGCGTGGTATCAGATTAGTAGTGTTAAATGTCTTAGTCTTGGTTCCCCCGCGAGAGATGCTGATTTTACAAATTTTACAGAAGTTACAAACTGCCTTGGATGAGTCTGAGTCACATACGATAACAAACTGCCAGACTGACGTTTTCTTTCCGCTCGTGCGGTGAACGATTTAACTGTTCTCGCGAGGCCGCTGCTTTAGTCAGTCTGACGAAAACGAAACGGTATGTTTCCACCTAGCGGTTCAGATAGGAATTGCAGGATGCTGGCCAGAGGGGGTTTCACAAAAGGGCTCCTCTTATTGGATGAAACGCTAGCTGTAAATACAGAAGTTAGGCTCATTGTTTACCGCAATCGATAAGCTCTCGAGATCGGCCGATCGGCGATCACATATTTTGATTAAAAATCGGCCAATCGCTCCTTCCATCTCTACTATAAACCCAATCACTTTGGCTGTGATTCCTTTAGCTTCTTGGCTGTTGCTGCTGCTGTTGTGCTCATACCGGTTAAATCTGGTCTGCGCTGTGTTCTGGGTTGTTTGTTTTGTGTTAGCTGCGCGTGCTAGCTCTGCTGTTTGCTGATACTCACTGTATTCAGCTGTGTGGTGTACTTTGAAGTGTTGTATCAGATTAGTAGTGTTAAATGTCTTTGTCTTGGTTCCCCCATGAGACACGCAGATTTTACAGATGTGGTGAACGTTATAACCTCTCGCGAGGCTGCTGCTTTAGTCAGTCTGTGGAAAATGAAAGTGTATGTATTTCCACCTAGTGGTTCAGATAGGAATTGCAGGTAGCTGGTCGGAGAGGGTTTCATGGACGGCTCCTCTTCCTGGATGAAACGCTGATCGGTCCATATTATAAGATATGGATAAGGAAGGGCAAATAAATGCAAAGACCAGGCTCCACCTGCAAGACGCGGAAGACCACCTTGACCAAACTGTCACCATCAGATAAACACTTCAAGTACTTAAAGGTTTCATCTTTGATGGTGAGGAAAAAAACCCATAAACTTCACTTATGGGAAAATTTGCAAATCAGAGAAGCTGTTGGTGTTCTCAGAATAATGGACGGCAACCAGTTCATGAAATACCCCCTGGGAGGGGGGTCCTATGCTGGCTGACTGCTAATGCATTTGACATAGCAACGTTGATGCTGGAGTCAACTGCAGAAAAACATTTTACCAATTCTTCCGATTCTAGTTTGGTAATGAGCTCATGGGCATAGTTACAGTTTCTCGGCTAGGAAGAACCAACAGGTTGAACCAATCTGCTTTAGGGCTGGAGCCGAGCAGTGTTACATTTATAGTTAGTTAAGAACGCCAGACAGAAGCTCAGAGATGAAGCAGCTAAACAATGACATTTTCCTGAATTTGTACTTGAGCATCTATTTTTTTCTCTAAAGAACAGCGTGCTATCAAAATACCCTCAACCACCACCACCATCACACCCCCACCCCTTGATCTTGCACCTCAGAACCCTAACCTCAACATCCCTGACTGTATTAAAGACAATGACTCTTGAAATTATTTCATTTTTTATACTTGATTACTTGAAACTGGAAAATAAAGGAATGGTGGTCTCTGGCAGTGGTGTACAATGTCTTGAAACCCTTGAAATGGTTTCTACACTACATCTACCAAACTTTGCATGCTTTATTCCACCATGGTGACTGTTTGTGCCTTTCCTGATGCTCTTTGGTGAAATTGGTCTTGAATTGAAAGTACCTCTTCAAAAAGACAGCTTACATGGAAGTATAAAAAAGGCATACACTTGAGTTAATAATGGAACAGAGGACCTTATTAGTCCATTCAGCATCTATCAGCACTGGAGCTGACATTTGTTAGACTACATCAATTAGGGAGTCGGCCCACAGCTTTTACTCTTCTGAGTAGGCTGTACTAGATGGTGCTGTTAGCCACAAGAACATTGCCACAAAGTTGGAGGCATGTAATTGTCTAATTTGTCTGTGTTCTGTGGCTTTAAAATGACCCTTTACTGGAACTAAAGGGGCCCAAAGCCTTAAAACCGACCCAACCCATTATCTCTTCATTACCCTTCCCATTATCCACCAAACTTATCTAGTGGCAAAGTTTAGGATCTAGGATTTCTGGTACATAGCATTTTATTAGTGTATGCCAAACCCATATTCACTCATTACACAGCATGAGAGTCCAGGTGTTGTGCTTTACACCACTATAGCCAATATTGCACTTGGTGATCTTAGACTTGTGCTGCTGCTCATTGAAACCCATGAAACACATGTTACTTCCAGAGGCAGTAAGTAAAAAATTCCATTCTATAGCACTTACTGTTGACTGGGGCAGCCCAAGCAGGACAGAAATCCCATCCATCCATCCATTATCTGCTGCTTAATTCCGCTAGTTAGGGTCATGGGGGGGCTGGAGCCAATCTCAGCGTCATCGGGCGAAGGCAGGGTACACCATGAACAGTCAGTCAGTCCATGGCATGGCCAACACTCACTCAGACACACACTCACACCTATGGGCAATTTAGAGTGACCATTCAACCTATCATGCATGTGTTTGGACGTGTGGGAAGAAACCGGAGTACTCGGAGGAAACCCACTCAAGCACGGGGAGAACATGCAAACTCCACACAAACGACCCGGACCAGGAATCCAACCTGGATCATCTTGCTGTAAGGCGACAGTGCTAACCACTACACCACCGTGCTGCCCTGACAGAAATCCCATGAATCCTATAACAGCACCAAATTTCTAGTCACTAAGCTCCTCTGACATATTCTACTGCCAGGCTCTGTCTATGGAGATGATGAGTGATTGACTTTATATACATTTTAGCCATGGGACACGATAATAACTAAAATAGAAGGGATGTCCACATACTTTTGGCCATATAATGCATAGTGCTGGAACAGTTTTGAACATCTTTTTGATGCGTTGTCCTCAAATAGTATGCATATCTACATCGTAAAGGTTATTGTTGGGTATAAGAAACAATAAACTAGTGATTCCAAACTTTTGAATAGCAGAACCTGAATAGGCAAGATCTGTGAAAAGAAAACAAACCCTGGGTTGGCTTGCCTTGTCTGGATGGTGCGTGTCCAAGGCCTGCGCTGCTCCACTTCTTCTCCTGCCTGCTGACTCAAAGAGAATACTCAGAGGAGACTGGAGGAACTCATAATACTCAGAGGAGAGTCACTTCAGAGACATTCTGCTCCAGAAGCACCGCACGTTTAACCACTTTGGCATGCCACTGCTGATTTTTTTGCTTTTTTTCCCGAGCTCATCTACATCCTGTCTTTATTCTCTAAACAAAAAAACACAATAAAATTCTTACACTAACTACTAATGCCCGGGTTCATTATGGAGCCCGTATTCTTTTCCAATACTTGATTAATCACCTCCTCGTAGACCGCAGCGGCGGCAAATAAATCAGCCTTTCTAATTAAGAGCAAGTATTATCTTGCTACGAGAAAGGCCAGAAGAGAGAGAAAGCCAGAGCTGTTAATATTGGAGGTGAGTAATAACCTTTCTGATGATAGCAGCTCGTGTCCCATTAGGAGGCGGTCCTGCCTCCCTAATTCTTTTGCTTTATCATTATGTCTGAACTGAATGTATGAGGCTGATCCCTGTCAGCCTGCTGTATCTCCATACGGAGAAGCCCCAGCAATGCTGGAATCAGGGGCTAGTCATTGGTGTTACCATGCGGTTGCTGCCATGTCGAAAGCTCATGACATTTTCTTCATTTTTTTGGACTTACGTAAAGAAATGTTCTGTACATCAGTGGTCACCAATGCTGGTCCTGGAGAGCTACCTTCCTTCAGAGCCAGAGCCTGTTACACATAATTACATCCTTTAGAACTCCTTAATTGGCTGGTCAGACCTATTAGAAACACAATAGACACCTGTTAGGACCAAAATCTGCAGGACTGTAGGTTTCCAGGAGGTGGTGTGGGAAGGTCTGCGTGTTGGTGACAATCTTGTACATGGAGACTACTTGAGAGCTAAAATCTTCTTATACATAAATAAATTTAAAGTTTTCCTATAAAGTTAGGCTTTCAGGCATACAGAGCTTTGTCATGACTAAGGTGCACACATGAAAATACAGCAGGTGTTTTCACTTGGCGAGATGCAAGAAATGGCATTTTTTGTGGAAAACAGAGACTTTTTATTACTTTTAGCTCCAGTGCAAACTTTAAAAAAAACAAACTTTGGACACACAGGTCTCAGCTGATCAACTCAAATCAAGGGGGCAATCATGGAGATTTGACCTTTTGCTAAACAATTACTTTAAAATTCACCACAATTTCTTGTGTAAAAAGTGCATTTGTTTCAATGGAACTCGCAGTAGCACCCCAAGCTATACCAATCAGAGTCCTTGCCCAACACTTCTAATGTGCTTTACTTCTTATACCATAAAGTTTGTGAGTGTTGCGCAAAGCCAAAAGCAAGCTGGTCTTCTTTCTGCGGTTTCATTTTGTTTTATGGTATGGCATTTAATGGCAAATTCCATGACGGCTAGAAAACGATTCTATCACAGTTCCAGCTATAGAGACATGCGAGTCTGGATGTAACAGTCATAACTGTTAAAGTGGAATTAAAAGCTGGCGAATAGGAAGCCAACTTCTGCCTTGTTCTTTCGTGAACCTTAATATAAGATAAAGTATACATTTATCACTAGTTAATACAACTAAATAACACATTCAGTGTCTTACGATAAGAAAGTATTCTCAGTTTCTCAAAGTTCCTTAAAGTCATCCATCTTGGTTTCACAGTACGTCTCTTTTGTAGTGACCAATCAGATGCTTTGTTGCATCATTTTTAATAAGTTCACTGCCATGTGCACAACAAGTAAAGCCTCCCTGTAAAGTCTGAGGTTGTTCATTTAATGCTTGTCCAAGCCAGATGAACGAAGTTTCTACAGCTAAATGTTGATTATGTTGTAAGTTAGGCTGGACAAGAGTGTCTGCCAAACCTTTACTATTGAAAAGGTATTAAAAAGCACTGAATTTTCTTTTTAAAAAAATGATAGTAACTCTAAACACAGAGCTGTGCAAACATCAGAGACCCTTTCTTGTATCTATTAGACAACCAAATAAAAACCAACATTCATTTTTCAGCAGCAGTCGCCACAACTTAATATAATTTTTTGTGTGCTTAGTCTGTCCACTCAACCTTAAAAAGCAACAAATCGCCAGGGATATGTTTCCACACCTCCAAAGTTCAGTCTTAGAAGTTAGTTGCTTTGTTTGTTAGTTGATTTTCTGCTTTGCATGTGTAGCGGGTACAAAGTGAAACATACTAGAAGTAAGCAACACTAATCTCTCCTAGATTCGGAAGAGGGGAAACAGTGAGCAAAGCGAGCAGTATGTTTTATAAGAAATGCGGATTTATTACAAATGTGCACTTGCGCTTTTACTGTCTTTGACTGGACAAAAAATAAAAAATGAGAGCTCTCAAAATAAATGAAAAGAGTCAAATAATGGTCCACAACTACCCGGGTAGTGTTAACTGAGGTGGGTGTGTTCGTGCTTATCTGCATCCAAGTAAGATGAACAGTTCACAATCAAACGTTCCAGGGTGATCGCTGATCAGCTCAACGTAGTCTGCGCGTGGAGAAGCCTTCCAGATCCAGAGGAAACTGACTCGCCATCAAATTGAACCATAAGAAAAAAACAATCTGCAGTACAGAATAGCAGATCAATACATCACTTTCACAAATCTATTGTCTAAGCGCTCCCCACGTTTCAACTACTTCAAAATCACAGATTGTATATGCGCAGTTCGTGTACACATGAACTTGAACAGGCTTTTAATAAAGTTTACAGTGCTTGTTGCTAAACGAGTGCTAACTGTACATGAAATAGGTCATAACTCAACATTTGCTTTACAAAAATTGTCAAAACATACTCCGATTGGTTTTTATCAGAAGACAACATTTTAATCACAATTAAAATTATTCACTAGAAAATAAGTTCAATTCGCTATACTGAAAACCATGCAGGTTTTTTTTTCACTCACCGGAGCTCTTGAAAACTCGGCCAAATAACAACCATCCGCACGTCCAAAACACCAAAAACAACTAAAACACCTCAAAAAACGTATGTATGAGGATATCAAACGTTATTTTGTTGTTTGATGGAAAACTGACTTATATCTCAACAGATGGTTTTACACCGTGCTCACCAATCTGGTCGCTAAAAGCGGAGAGAAGAGAAGAAAAAACAAGCGCCCACTAGAGGAAATAGGAGCGCACAGCAGGCCATTCAAAACAAAAGTCCCACTGAAAACAAATACAAACCTGCTGAAAATCCTCTTTTATGACACATATTTATGATATATTTATAAAATGAATTTGTTTTAACCAATGTAAATAAAATATTTGTAAATACTTTTAATAGCTGTTTCTTAGTGAACAAAATTTAGATGGGTCACACATGACTTAAGTAAAAACCCAAAATCAATTTAGACCCCTCAGTCTTGTATCACATTTAAATGTCCAGTTTTGGTTTTCCACTATATATAGTTTTTTTTCCCTATTTTTGGTGGTCTTTTGCATGTCTGCAAGTTGAGATGTCTTCTCTTCTTCAATTTCTGAAGATAAAGCACTTTCTATGGCTAATACATTGTCAAACAATACCAAAAAAATTAATTTTGAGGCAAAAAAAGAATTCTATTTAATAATTGCCAGTGCCAGTATGGTATAAACATAGTTATATCTAAAATCTTATACCTACTAAGTAAAAACAACAAATAAAAAATTCATAATAATTGAATATAGATGTAATCATAGCTTCCTGAGAAAGTGAGCACATATTACGTTTACTCAGATGTATTTTCTTTCCCCAGTGGTATAAATACAGCAATTGCTTTCTTCTCGGCTTGTTTTTTGACCCCTGTTGAGAAACGACCCTTATTAACTCCAGTGGTCTGGATTTTTTATAGAATCATTTGTACTGTTTATGTTATAAACCCCTGGAAATCAGGCTTTGAGGCTGTAGTGAGCAATCAGAGAGGCAGCAAGACATCATCAGTGAGATCAGCTGCGGGAAAAAGGCGTAAGGAACCAGCATTCAGGGGGAATTTTGGCAGAGGAATCAAAGGGAACTTCAGACGCCTAACAAGTTTTGGCTGAGCGAGTACATTTGGAGAAAAGGGTAAAACAGCGGAAAATGATTCCTGTACCATTAGTCCAGGCAGGGAGGAAGCCCTCGCCTGTCGAACAGCTGCCAGAAGGCCGGCCAGTTGAGTGGTAGCGGTCATCTTTGTCAAGCGGTTTCCTTTGATGCCTTCAAAGCTTTCATCAAAATAAATGACAGATTTTGTATTGAGGGCATACAAGCTCGCTGAGTGAGAGCTTTGTATGTGTATGTGTGTGTGTCTGTGAGAGTGAGTCTTTTTGTCCTCTTTGACAAATTCATTTCCATACCTCCCTCTCCCTCTTTCTCTCTCTCTCTCTCGTATCATCCTTGAACTTTTATCAGAAAATCAAAAAAGGAAATCAAAAGAAGAAATGGCAAGACGGATGTTCTCTGAAAGGCCATATTTTTCTTTTCTTCTCAGACTAAGCTGACTGATGCTGAGAAGAATAGAAAAACACATGGCCTTATACTCTGCGCCGATTGTGCCGTACTGTCTGTGCAGTATACAACATGTATGTCTCCAGTACCCCAAATTTACAGTACACTTCTTTTTCAGCGGCCACGCCACACCACGCTCCCCGCCCTGCCACTCTAAAACGAACAAAAGTAGATGGAGCTGCATAATCTCCACAAAACCAAAGAAACAATCCCAGAAAAAAAAAATCTCTCTCAATGTGTCAATGCAAACCAAACAGGTCCCAAGGACGTCTGTGAAACAGGTCTCCTACATCAGGGTTAATAAGTGGAGCACTGCATAACTTGGTGTTTGTTCACAAAACAATTTTTTTTGTTCACAAGTAACAATTCCAAAATAAGTTCAATCTTTCTTAATGTCTCATTTAGACTACATAGACATAGACTCGTTTCAGCCAGTTTCAAACCACTAAAGACTTCTAAACATTACTTCAGCCATAGTGCAGCTGACATAATACATTAGCATTAATAAAATTAGGGAACACTGCTTGTTATTCATAGCTACAGATGATGTTAGCCTGCTGTATGCTGTGTGTTAAAGCCTAGCACTGTGACTAACATTATTATGATGGACTTCATTAATGTATTAGACTTTAAGTGACACAATTCTTTGAAAAAATAGCTCCTTATGTCCACCTTTTTCTTTTTTGCTGCCATCTTCACTCGCTTTTACACCCATGTGTCACCCACGTTGCAGTCTTGCACAGTGAGTCTCATATGGCCGAAAAGTTCTTCCAGTTTTGGTGCTGTTAACAACCAAACGTAGCTACAGAGTCTCACAGCCAATCACACTGGCCATATGACTCAAGAAGAGAATGTGATGTAACCCTTTCTGCACCTCTAGGTTAATGACTTGACAGATCTGTTTTTTTTGGAGGGGATTAAATTATTGGTGGGGACAATTCAATAATCGCTGGATATTGGTGGGGACACGTCACTTCAGTCCATACTAATTTTATGCCCTTGGGTCAATCCAATGATGTTAATATTAGATTTAGATCCATTTTGCTGAGAACACAAGCATTTTCTTTGTTTGATTTTTTTGTTTATTTTCATTTCCTTTCCATCTCTTAGAGATGAGATCTCCTTTTCATCTCTTGCATCTTGTTATAATTTTTCAATATTTTTAAGTTTTAAATTAATCTTTTTTTCCATTGCATTTGCCCTTCTCTTGAAAAATGAAGGGTGTCCTCTTAACTATTGCACACCCGAGTTAAATCCTACTGGCCAAGTATTTCAGCATGCAACCAGAGCTTTCTTTGTGATATAGTGAATCCTACAAAGCAACACAATCATTTCAGAAAGATGTAGTCATGGGCATGAGGGGCGTAGATAGAATTTTTGGAACAGGGTGGCCAGGGAAGCCCCAGAGATTTTACTTCAGAGAGTGGCACAATAATGCTGCTGCATTAAAAAGACATATAAACTAATTATTACCGAAAGTAGACCGTTGCTGTTTAAAGAAACACTTTTTATTTGAGCACAGCTTAATGAAGGGGACCAATAGTGATAGCCCAAAATGGCTGGGAATAAAATCTCTGTATATTAACTTTCGTTCAAAGCAAAGAATGTTTTTGCCTTTACCTATAAAGTTGCCATTAATGAGACTCTTGTTTTTCTCTAGACTGTGACAATATATTTGTCATTCATGAGGAAATAAGGTTTAAAAAATAAAAAATTGATTTTTAAAAAAGACTGACATTTTAAATGAACAGGACCATAAAAGTTATGCATGTACATAAGTCTGTGATGAAGCTAATCTAAAACACAGGCATGTATTCCACTGTAAAAAGAAATAAGTTAGCAAGATAAATAGTTATAGCTGAAGGTCTCATTGCACAGTCACTCACCAGACAAATTAGCCCATCATAGGAAGATGGGCCAATGATTAAATTCAGCATCATCGGACACTCATAACTGATATCTAATAACTACCCTGTTGGCAGATTTTCACCATAAAGCAGTAACTGATACTTTATTGATGATGGCTGACTGTCTCACTTGCCCAGGGTGGCCATGCTTCATTTCCAGGGTGGCACTGGCCACCCCTTGGCTACGCCTCTGATGAACATAACCATCATGGCCCTGTAGTATCTCCTACATGATACATGAATACTATAATTGATTCTATTATTCAGTATATACATGTACTGGCATGGGATTTACAGCACACAGTAGGTTATTTCAATTTTTTTTTACACTGAGATGCTTAGATATGGACCTCAGAATCAGGATCTGGAAGCCAGAATTCTAGGTTTTAACTCATTAACAGGAAGCTGTAAAAAAGCCAATCTAATGAGTGCAAGGCATTGATTCCAAATAATAATTAATAAAATTGTATGCATGTAAAAAGTCAGGATAAACAACCCATCCTTGCATTTTCCATCCTTGCACTAAGCAGAGTGTTCAATGAGTTTAGCAGTTTTAATACATTCACAAACATAGACACACACCAAAATCTTTCCTTCCCAGAGAAAATGAAGCCTGATATAGATGAAAACGTGGGATCAACTCCATATTAGTGCTCCTGGTTTTGGAATGGAATGTCATATACCATACTTTGCAAAAAAAAATCTAGAACCGAAGGAGAAATCTGGAACTAAAATTTGTTCTTAAAACTGGCTTGCAAGATATTAATTCTACTTTATACTGTATGTATGCTTATTTACATCTGTTCTAATGTTGTCTGGCATTCTTACAGGTGCAAATGCACTTAACACTAAATGGTTATACACAATGAGCTTAGCTGTTTAATGAAATGCACAGTCATGTGGGTTTAACGGTCAAGGGGCCTATATACTTCTGGACATATAGTTAAATATACGCTCAGCTGAGCAACAAGATTGGTCTCTATTGGAAGCATATAACAGCAAAATACTGAATGTTTCGTGGTTAACCACGAAACTAGAAAAGGTAGGAAGAACCATCATGGACCAGCAAAAAACACATGCTGTAGTAAAAGTTGTTTAGTAGTAGCTAAAATGGCCAAACATTTATGTGAGGCTATATTTAGAATCAGATAGGAAATATATAAATATTTAATTTCTAATAATTTTAATATGAATGAATGTATATATATATATATGATGAATGGACCAATAGAAGTGCTCCAAAACCGTTTGGAAAAATTATGGTTCTATTGACTAACATTGAAAGTAAAGTATATTTTTGTTCTCTCCTGTAAAGTTGCAATTTGAGATACTCGTTTTTCATTGAAGAGCAACGATATATAAAATAAATGCTGATGTAACTGCAGCAAAATTTAAATTGGCCAATTTCAGCTTAGTCTAACTTCTCAGGTCATTTGATTTGAACGGTATTTGGAAAACACCACAGTCATTCATGCTTCAGTACCAGCTGTTCTACTGCTTGTTTCATGCACAAGGGCAAGAATGCGACTGATGCAGAGGATCAAATTAGGCTGCTTGCCAGGCGGTATGAGAGAAAACAGACGAGCAGCAGTTGCTCTGGTGGCTGTTCCATGCTAACCCCAAAAGCCTTTCATTCCTTCTTGTCTGCTGCTTCAGACATAAACTGGACTTGCTTTACAGGCTACGGACCAGGCAGCAGGAGCTGATGCGGGATTTGTTGCATTTACATTTTTCACTGGAAACATCCCTGCCTCAACCAATCAGATAAGCGAGATTGTGCTCCCATGGTTTGGTACTCTGGTATATTATGACAAAATGCATACCTAAAGACTTTTAACCATGTTGCATCCAGCATACCACCCGCTAGTACTTCCAATAAAAGAAAGGCATAAAGTAGCCAGAGAGCAGGCACTCGTAGGGGCTCGAACACTAATCTCCTGTTTACACATGCATTTTGGGTGATTGGATAACTTTTACATTTCTTGTAAACAGTCCCAAGGATGCAGAACACCACATAAAGATTGGACTCTGGAGCAATGGAACAAGGTCATGTAGTCTGATGAGTCAAGACTGACTCTATTCCAGCTAGATGGGTGTGTCAGGGTAAGAAGGGAGGTGCACATGCAGCCATCATGCATAACACCAATAACACAAGCCTCTGAGGGTTATGTGTGTTATGATCTGGGGTTACTTGAGTTGGTCGGGTTAAGACCCCCAATGTTATGTGGCCATAAAATGAAGTCAGCTGACCACCTGAATGTAATAAATGGCCAGGCTATTCCATCAATTGATTTTATTCTCCCTGATGGCACAGGCATGTTCCAGAATGACAATGGCAAGATTTGTTTAGATCAAATTGTGGAAGAGTGGTTTAGGGAACCTTGACCTCATTGAAAGTCTTTGGTTTGTGCTGGAGAAGACTTTACGGATTGGGTCGCCTCTCCCATCATCAGTACAAGACCTCCTGAACGCAACTCTGGACAGAAATAAGCAAAGGTGTCAAAAGTATTTACATTAATTACTCAGGTAGAAGTATAGATACTAGGGTTTAAGTTAAATTGTCAACTTCATGTAATGTCAACTTCAGTAATTTCAGGGGAAAAAAATGTGATTAAGGACAAAAGCTTAGGCCACACCATAGGGGTCTATAGTGCACTAGTCCACCTCCCTAAAAGTATAATTCTTCTAAAAGCCATAATGACTATAATGTTATATTAAAATGTTAATGTTGATAAATTTGGGATGTACTAGGCTCTTTCAGCCGCATATACGTCCATAGAAAATGTAGTTTAGTACAATGTAAATTCATTAAAGAAGCATATCTGTATACTACTGAGCATTAACATGAGTTTCATGGAGCTGAAGATATGATGACTAGTCGCCTATAAGTATTGCAATGGTGCAAAAAGTCAAACTTCAAAGGCATATTATCAATAATCTTCATTGGAATGATTAAAAACAAGCTGAAAATGAAATAGGAGTAACTAATGTAAGTAACGAGGCTAGTTTTAAAATGTAAGGAGTGAAAAGTACAGATAATGGTGTGTAAATGTAAGGAGTAAAAGTAAAAAGTCAGCTGAAAAATAATTACTCCAGTAAAGTATAAATAATCAAAATTTCTACGTAAAGTAACGAAGTATTTGTACTTGACACCTCTGAAAATAAGGAATAATACTGTCTGAACAATGCCACAGCAAATCTGTACTATAATAAAAGCTATATTACGGTGTCCAACTTCTTTTTTTTTGGCCGGCCAGTGTAGATACATATACAGTTATGTGAGCAGACATGCACCTGCCAAGTTTTGACTAGTAGGCGAGAGAATAAACAATGAAACAGTAGATAACTAAATATACATGAGTGTATATGCATACGTGAAGTTAAGACCAAATTAAGAGCCTCTTGCACTCCAGGTATATAAAAGCATGCACTCCAAGCTTGTAAACCAGCAACAACATATAGTATGGCGCAAAGGTCTTGGGCACCTCAGCGCATAGTATAAAACCCTATTTTTATCAGTACCAACACCATGTCAATAAACATAAATACAGTACAAAGTAACATGAATATCTTATTGTGAAAGAAGTAGATCATATCTTGAGCTTCAGTTTGAAAAACAAAGTGTAGTTCCAGATTTCTCCTGGACACCCCAGACATTGTATAAATGTATTCAGTTCCTTCAGAAGCAATCTTGATCTGGCTTAATGAAGTCCTAAGTAATCAAAGCAGGTATTTGATGACAACTGTAAATAATACCGGGTTGTTTCTAAAAGGAGAAGCTTGGAAATAGTTAAATGAACACACTGACATATGTAAAAGCACTACTTACTGTCAATACTATCTAAAAATGTAAAAAAATAATGTGTTGGGCTGAGCAAATAAAAGCTTCCTGTCTGAAAAAATGTAATAATGTCCCCCAAGTGCCTTAAACTTCAGCCACAAAACACACATTGATGCAAGATGTAAAAAGACCTTGCAGGTGCAGCGAAGCCACGGCATGCAGGTATCTGATAGAAACCAAGTTGTGCTTTTTAATTTCTCATTAGCCTGAATGAGCTTACGGTCAACGTTTAGTAAACCTTCTATTATTAGCTAAAAAAGAACATACTGTACATGTGGGTAGGGAAATCACAAGGGTGGGAAAAAGCAGATGTGTGGAATTAAGAGGCCTCAGTGAGTATGACTTGACTTATAGTGTTTTCTGAGTGTTGCTTAGATAAAGACATTGAGAGAGAGAGAGCGTTAATCGGCTAGCTGTTCACTTGCGATTTGTCGCCCCCCCGAAGTTCTCTGCTGTGAAGATTTCTGCCCTGTGTCTGTTTGTTGTTTATGTTCAGACACGATCGGTGGAGCTGAAGGTCACAGCCTTGCATTCTGGCGCATACACACACACGGAGCCCCTGGGAGACAGATTAAGCTGGAGGATAATTGGCTCATTTCCTGGGTCTTGGGTTTCTCTCACCGATCGATTGGCCCACAAAGCCCCAGACAATGTGCACATCCAGCCATACACTAGTTACACAGTGGTACAAAAAAAAAAAAAAAACTGTGTCAGCGAGGGATACGGGCCACAATCTGTCACACCGTGCCCTTATGCTTTGTATTTTGTGAATTTCAAAACTTTTAGAACTTTCAAACTATCAGTTCATGTGCATCTGCGTGTATGTGTGTGTGTGTGTGTGATGGTCGTGTGTGCCAGGTGTAGCCCCATCTGGGAGTGTGTTAATGCTGTAGTCATCAGCCTATCCACAGTGGAGGCCAGATGGCCCTGGCTCTTCAACCCAGTGTGACAGTAAACCTGCATCATAGAGAAGGCATATGGGCTGAACACGCCACCGCCCCATACTTACACCACGCATACACACTCACTGGCTGCCTCTAATAGAGAAATCTGTGAACAAATGCACCTCAAAAGTTGGGCCAACTGTCCGACAGCTTCATACCACACAGCGCACCTGCGCATCGCTGCGCTACACAGAACGGTTTTAGCTTTGGCAGCCTGACGAGGAGTTCACAAAGCGGGATTCCTGTAATTTAAAGCGAATCCTTTCTTAACCTGAGCTCTATCTGCTGCATCTGTAGCATATGTTTCATTAGCCTAACATGAAATAAAATTTATTTACAGCATATTGTGAGTTACAGACAGTGTGTTCATGTTTCAGCGGATAAGCCAAATGTACTGCCAAATAATTTGGTTCCAGAAACTTCAAAGTCGATTCCAAGTGACAAGAAACTATGATTCCAATAATCAACTCAGCACAGCAATCTTGAACATAAATAAATAGTACTGTATTCATGTATTTGACTTTAGAAAAGAAATTTGGAGAGCTATCACAAGCCACAGTAACTGATCAATGAAGGCTGGATGCATTGTACCTGATGTTTGGGCACTGGCACTGTTGTATCATTGTAATGCTGCGTTCGCATTTTGGCATTCGCATTTGTGTGGCTTTGATGGTGGCATAACGCCGCACAGACATTTCCATGGTGATAGTTTTATTCCAAAAATTGGATTGTTATCATAGGAGAGTTCTATCAGTGTAAAGAAATCATTTCAGGTTTGTCTGGAATTCTAGAACAAGACATTTGGCATTCATTGCTTGGTTGGTTTATTCTATTATTCTATTGCTGCCTGAACAATTGATGGAGCATTCTCCTGCGCTCTGTTGAATGTTGTTGCTTACAATGGTGGAATTTTCCGTTGAGGCTCCTATGAGACCAAGGAATATTCAATTCATACCTACAGAATATACCTACCACAAGTATAATGTTGCTAGGCCAGTTTTTCATTGAATTAATAACATTTTACTTACTTTTGTTTCTACTCTGATATCACAGGTGGTTGCAAATATGATGTGTATATATAAGTGTTATCAGGTGTGAGTATTTATGTAGTCACTATCAATGCATGGGTTGTGGAAGGATGTATTTCTCAGACAAGTTGTGCACAGAGTGAAGGCAGAATATCTCACTATGGTAAACTTGAACATGACCTTGTGGAAGTCTCAATTCCCAAATACCTGGAATTGAGGAATCAATTCTTTCATTGACTGACTCCCAGCCACACTCAGTATAGTAATGATGTAATGTTACCCTCTATGTTACCAAAGAGCTATGAAGCTCAGAATTGCAACTCTATTTAAGAGCTCAGAGTCCGAACCGTTATTGCAGTTAGTTTTAACAACTGTTGAATTAGCCACCTAATGGAACTCTTTCTTAAAGGGGCTATTAATACGTTTTTGGTGGGTTCCCAATGCTTGGTGATGTTCGCATACAACCCCATTTCCCAAAAAAGAATGCTAGGATGCTGTACAAAATGTAAACAAGAACAGAATAAACAGGACCAACACATTTTTTGAATTTTCAGAACTAGAATTAGCCACATGTATTTGCACACAGTGGAGTTTGACCTCTGCATTTAACCCATCCGTGCAGTGAAACACCCACATATACACACACTAGGGGCAGTGAGCACACATGCCCGGAGCGGTGAGCAGCCGGGGTTAGGTGCCTTACTCAAGGGCACTTCAGTCGTGGCCTGCCGGCCCGGGGATCTAACCGGCAACCTTGTGTCTTGTGACCGTATCCCTAACCTTCAGGCCACGACTGTCCCAATGTTGCCATTCAGAAAATAGTCTTCAGTGAAGGCATTTCTTATTTCAGCAAGACAATGCCAAACCACATTCTGCCCTATAGCTCCAGTGTAAAAGAGTTTGGGTGCTAAACTGGCCTGCCTGCAGTCCAGCCCAGTCACCCACAGAAAATGTTAATAAATAAATGAAAAATACCACAAAGAAGACCCCAAACTGACAAGCAGCTGAAAATCTCTCTCAAGCAAGAATAGGAAAACTTTCACTTTCAGAACGGAAGAAATTGGTCTCGTCAGTTCCCAAATGCTTATGGAGTCTTAAAAGATGATGTGATGCAACACTGTGGTAAACACAAACCACTGTGTTGCATATACAATATTTTTTTTTTGTTTCAACATTTGATGTCTCCTTTGTACTATTTTCAAAGACGTATATGGTTTGAAAAGGATTTTTATTTACATTTTGCCCAGCCTCCCAACTTTTTTGGAAACAGGGTTACATATATCAGGTTAGAAGCGCTGAGGAAAAACCCCAACAGGCATTGATGCTGCACCAGAGGCGTCATCCAAGAAGAATGAATCTCATGAAACACTCAAGATCTATTGCTGAGGGGAGGCTTAGCTGATACAATATGTCTTAACGAATGGCCATATAAAGAATAATTATACACTCCAACCCAAGGGGTTTCTCTTACTGACAGCAAATTCTCAATGGCTCCTATTATTATTGAGTTTCACGTCAAGACCAGGTTTTTTAGTTCTTTCTAATGTAAAGGGGAAATATTTACTTACATTTAAAATGTACTTACTGTCCGTCATCCAGAGCACAATACAGATACGGCAAACAATGTTAGGCTGAAAAACAAGTATGCCAGTGAACTCCAGTCTGAACAATTAATGATTGTGGTTTTTCCTTCTATTGAACAGACTTGACTTGAGTCTAGCAAACTGCAAAGTGTCATATTCTCCTCTTGTTTTTTATTTTTATTTATTTTATTTATATTTTTGTGCCTTTGTGTGGTCATTGCTTTACAGTAACATCTTACATCACATCTAATACATTGTTGTACAGTAGACTCCTACATTATACAGTGTGCTCTTTTACTGTTTACTCCTACACGCTCTGCCTACTCCAGGAGTTTAAGAATGGATAAAAGTACACAACTGAAAGCAGCCGTAGCTCAGAGCCTGAATGTTGCTTGTTCTTTCGAGCATTTGTAAAAGGAACTGTGATAGAAACAACATCAGCAAGTAATTTTGGTCTTATGTATCAACTCAACACTGTTTCAGTCAAGTGTGTGATGATTTAGGGATGTAGTTTGCACACGACTAATTGCTGAAGTATAAAGGGGGTGCGGGGCACTTAACAAGATGGTCTGAAAGAAAGTCTGCATTAAGGCAAAACAGCAAAAGGAGTAATGGGACACCATCAAGCATCAGAGGCTTCATGTGCATGGCAGGGGGATTGCACAGACTAGCTGAATAGTTGACTACTGTTTGGCAATGCACTTCATACTTACTGATCATGTGATTATGACCCAACATGGATATCTCTGTTTTCCTGAAGACTAGCAAGGTCACCCAAGGCTCTTCTGGAACAGCACATCATGCTCTGCTGTAAGACCTGTGGAGTTTGGAGTAATATTTAACAGTGCTTAAAAGTTCAGATATTGAATGAATCTATCTCTAGTTCCCCAAAGAATACAATTTTAAAAATTGCAGAGAAAGCATAATGCCCTATAGTTACTCCTACTGTCACAGAGTTACAGCGGTCTGAATTCCTTTGACTCCCTGGACCTCCGCCACATGCAATCGTCTCGGCAAGACCACCTAGGGTTGGATACAAATTTGTGAGAATGTTCCAGTTCCCTAAAGGCTAGCACAAAGCTTGTTGGAAAGACCACTGCTCTGGAGTCGGGCTTCGTCACTGATTTTTAAGTTTAATTATTTTAAGCCAATCGCTGCAAAGCATTCCCTTCTCTTGTCAGCTTATTCTTAATGTCATCGGTGTTTACTCATAAACAATTGTGCACTAAGGAACCAGTGTGTGCCATTTGGGACTAGGCTTAACAGAGCACTACAGTCAGGGAGGGCAAGGAGAACATAAGTTCAAACAATCCTTGGAGTCTATCTGTGTACATGTCCATTCCTTACTCTTAGCTATTAGCCTTGTAGCCTTCTATACTTTGGCTCAAAGGCTACATTTGGGACATTGATAGAATTGTATCCATTTGATTTTATTCCTTCAAATTAGTCCTCGCTTGCAGGTTCCACTTTTTCACTGTTCTTGTACTATTCCTTAAAGTAGCCAGTCATTATGACTTGGATTTCTATGGTATCCTCTGAACATTTCTTAGTTAAAGATGCTGAATAACCTCCCCGAGCTGGCCACGATTCTTTTGCCTCATCAACACTGTAGACTCCTACATTATACCATATGTTCTTTCACTGTATACTCCTACATACCTACATCCTACTCCAAGCACAAACCTTACCAACTCAGTTCAAAGCAGTAATGATGAACAAATGATTTTATTTCACTCCTGTAAGGGATGGAGCTGCCACAGATACACACAGAGATCTAAACAAAACATGCACACACATCCTACCGAGGAAATTAGGGGCAATGGAAGGGCCTTAGCACTTGACCCACCAGTAAAAAGAGAAAGCAGAAGAAAGAGAGAGAGGGTGGAAGAGAGCTGGACCTGCTATCCGTGATGAAACAGGCCAGTGGAATTTAATTTCCCTCCGGTCAGGAGATGCCAATAAACACTATTGAATCCTGTTCCTGTCCTGACATGATAGGAATTTAATTTGAGACCCACAGGGATCCCTCCTGCTCTCCCTCTCCCCACCCGCTCTCCTCTCTGGGCTCCATCGGAACAGTGCTCCCCCTCTCTGTTCTGGATGTTTGCGCAGGCAGTGAGAAGCAACGAGAAAATGATTAAAAATCCTGGTCACACACACAGCGAAACATCTCTAGGAAAGCTTTCCCTTGCTAATTTAGGCAGTCTGGCCTTACCTTATCAGGAAAACCCCCAAAACAGGTTTCTTCATATGGATTCCCACGGCACAGAATCCAGAAGAAAGCTCTGCTTTCCCCAAGTTGGGTCCAGATCAATGAGCCAGGCTCAGGCAGCCTAGCTAGCATCCACGGAGGCCCACAGCATTGACGCTAGTTCTTCATGAGTCCGTATGAAAGTGAATGAGAAGACTTGCGAGTTTTATGAAAGAGAAGCAGCATCTAGCCTGCAGTGATCTGTGAAGAAACCCAAACCAGGGAAGCTAAAATAAAAAAGAAAGAGAGAAGAGCTGAGTGTAGCATATAACATGTTGATGATTAGGATTTCTTTACCCAAACAAACATACTACAACAGGAATTAGCACCTCTTGGATAAACGTAAGCTACCTAGTTCTAATCCCTCATTACCATGATTAGCAAAAATATAAGTACTGCCTAGCAAAGTATTAGTTAGTAGTAGCAGTTTTCGTAGTAATATCATTACTAATGTTATTGTTTAGGCTTAATACTAAATGTCTCTAGCTGGCTTTTATGCATTGCCAACGTTATTAGAAATTGAGCTTTTAGCACTTCTGGGTTTAAGAACTACTGCTTATTTATTGCTAGCAGCTGTAGTAAACTAATGTTTATGTGTATGCCTGATGCTAACTGTCATCAGCTAGCTCCTATTCACTGCTATAGTATTGGCAACTATAAAAAGTAGTGCTGGAGGTTTTAGAACTTTTGGGTTAACTACTGCTAATTTGTTATTAGTAGCTGTAGTAGCTAGCTAGCTTTCATTGACTGGTAGCATTCTTAGTGACAACAAAAAGTAGTGCTAGAGGCTTGCACTTTTAGGTTTAAGAACTAATTTAGTGCTAGCAGCTATAGTAATATCATAACTAAGGCTTATGTTCAGGCCTAATGCTAGCTGTCTCTAGCTGGATTGTATGCTTTGCTGACATTATTAGCAACAATAAAAAGTCAAGTCAAGTCAAGTCAATTTTATTTATATAGCGCTTTTTACAACGATGTTGTCTCAAAGCAGCTTTACAGAGTTTTGAAAACAGTTATAACATATATCCCCCAGTGAGCAAGCCAGAGGCAACAGTGGCAAGGAAAAACTCCCTCAACTGGAGGAAGAAACCTTGGGAGGAACCAGACTCACAAGGGGAGACCCATCCTCCTCTGGTCAAACAGTATTTACAGTTTGAACTAAATACCAAAGAAAGGAGTCTCTGTTTGAAATCTGGATAGCAAAGCTTTAGAAGCTGCACAGATAGAGGCAGTGTATGACTGAGGCAGTCTATGACAGTCTTTATGTAAAGTGGGTGTGAGCTGAAACAGTCCCATCCTATCTCAGTGCTGGTGCATCTGGATGGCACAGTGATGTAACTGAGGGTGTAGCAGTAAATGGACAGGTGAGCTGGCTGGTGATGGTGGGGTGATGGCCCGATGATCAGTCCTTCAACAGCCTTCAACAGACAGGAGGACAGTCATTTCCTCAGGAAGAGTAAAGAGAAAGAGTTAGTTGGGCTCAGGAGTAAGACTGTAGAGAATATGAATTTTCAGAATTTTAGAGTGTGGTTGGTGACTCCGGCAGATCTAACTATAACAGCCTAAACTAAAAGGAGAGAACCAGAAGGTAACATGGACATGAGAGTACCCTGAGACACTGGGGTCCCCCCACTCCACCATCAACAAACCTGTGTGATCGCGTGAAGTGGTGGAACAACAGCACCAACATCTCAGTTTACCATAAACCTCTGTGTCCAAGAACCCCCAGATCTCCTGCCTTTATCTAAAAGAGAAGCTTAATTACCAAAAGCTACACTAAACAAGTATGTTTTTAGTCTAGACTTAAATATTGAGACTGTGTCAGAGTCCCGAACATTAACTGGGAGATTATTCCACAATTTTGGGGCTTTGTAGGAAAAAGCTCTTCCCCCCATTGTAGTCTTCTGAATTTTAGGAACTATTAGAAAACCAGCATCCTGTGATCTGAGTGAACGTGGCGGTTCATAATAGGAAATTAGATCTTGCAGGTACTCCGGTGTGAGACCGTGCAGGGCTTTATACGTCAGTAATAGAATTTTATAGTCGATACGGAATTTAACAGGAAGCCAGTGTAGCGCTGATAAAACTGGACTGATGTGATCAAATTTCCTGGTTTTAGTTAGTACTCTAGCTGCAGCGTTCTGAACTAACTGAAGTTTATTCAGGTTCCTGCTGGAGCATCCTGACAATAATGCATTACAGTAATCTAGCCTTGAGGTTATAAAGGCATGTATCAACTTTTCAGCATCAGACACAGATAACGCATTTCTTAACTTTGAAATGTTTCGTAGGTGAAGAAACGCTGTTCTTGTAATATTACCGATGTGTTGATTAAATGTCAGATCTGAGTCAATTGTTACACCAAGATTTTTGGCTACTGAACCAGGAACTACAGAGAAGTCAGCAAGATTTAACATTAAATCTGAACATTTAGTCCGAGCAGCCTTTGGGCCGAGGAGGAGAACTTCCGTTTTACCCAGACAGCAGTACTTAAATAAATAAAATATCCATAAATATATAAAATATATGAAAATAAAAAAAAATATATGAAAATAAAATTTCCTGTTTATTTTATTTTCATATATTTTTTTTTATTTTCATATATTTTATATATTTATGGATATTTTATTTATTTAAGTACTGCTGTCTGGGTAAAACTGGGTCCTTGGGTACCACAATTTCGTTCCACCCCATGTACCACATGTGATGCGAATGACAATAAAGTCTCCTTGAATCCTTGAATCCTTGAATCCTTATCTGGGTTTAAAAGAAGGAAGTTCTGTAGCATCCAAAGTCTAATATCTCTTACACAATCTTCTATCTTCTTTAATCTGGATTTGTCATCTGGTTTGGCTGATATGTACAGTTGTGTATCATCGGCATAACAGTGGAAACTAATTCCATGTCTATTTATAACTGAGCCTAATGGTAGCATATATAGTGTAAATAACAGAGGACCTAAAACAGAACCTTGTGGAACTCCATATTTCACTTTTGTAGTGTTAGACGATACATTATTTATCTTTACAAACTGAAAGCGATCACTAAGGTAAGATGTGAACCAGGATAACGCTGTTCCTGTGATTCCAACTATATTTTCTAGCCTGTCCAAAAGAATAGTGTGATCTATAGTGTCAAAAGCTGCACTTAGATCTAGTAACACCAGTAGAGATACATGGCCCTGATCAGAGGCAAGAAGAAGATCATTTGTTATCATTTGTTAAAGTTTGTTATCATTTGTAAAAGATCATTTGTTATCATTTGTTAAAGTAATGCTAGAGGTTTAAAACTTTTAGGTTCAAGAACTACTGCTAATTTATTGCTAGCAGCTCTAGTAATACTATGACTAATGCTGATGTTTAGGCCTAACATATAGCTCAAGTAATGCTAGAGGTTTTAGAACTTTTGGGTTTTGCTAATTTGTTAGTAGCTGTAAACCATGAGTAATGTTAACGTGTAGGCCTACTGCTAAATGTCTATAGCTGGCTTTCCTTCAATGCTAACATTATTAGCAATAACAGAAAGCAGTTCTAGAGGTTTTAGCACTTTTGGGTTTAATAACTTTTGCTAATTTATTGTTAGTGGCTGTAAGCCATGACTTATACAACTGTGTAGGCCTACTGCTAAATGTCTATAGCTGGCTTTCCTTCACCACTAACATTAATAACAAAAAGTAGTGTTTTATCATTTTTGGGTTTGAGGACTAAGTGCTTGTTTATATTAGTAGTACAGTCATGCCTAATGCTAATTTGTAGGCCTCCTGCTAGCTTTCATCCACTGTTATTAGCATTCCCAAGTAAAGAGGCATGGAAAATCATTTTCCTCATTTGTTTCTTTATGTGCTTTCAAGCTTCTAATTCAGGATGCCTAACGTTTTCTACAAATACACTGACACAAAATAAGTCATTTAAACTGGCTGCTTTCAGATGATGCAAATGCGAGTATTGAAAAGCAATGCTAAACAAGGGAACAGCCACTCACTCAATAGATTTTCATTGAAAGGCGGTCTTTCTCAAAGAAAATCTTTTTCACTTTGACATCAGCTGCAAGCTTCTTGAGATGTGCATCCTTTGGTGAAATGATGGGATGAGACACTTTCCAGAAGATGCGAGAAGGGATGCTTTAGAGAGCACAGAAGACACACTTTCAGCGAGCCAAACAAAGCAGCCTGTCGCTCTTGCTGCTCAGTAGGAGGTCTTAACACCTTGAGAGCTTCTCCACTGGAGAGCTTCAGCATCTCCAGCCAATTCTTCTGATGGCCAGGAACATTTACTGCCATGTCAAAACCTCATAACATAATTTATCGTTCACTTATTTATTAATTAATTTATTTGTGTTATTTATTTCATTATTTTGAAAACACCAGCTGTCCTTTCATTGTGTGAACATTTCATAATGAATGAACCAATAATAAATACCAAAGATTAATGTCCATTATATTAACGTTCATTAAAACGATTAGGAAGATTGTTTTCGAGAAATGAGAAAGAAAGCTCTATTATTTTGATATTCAAATAGCATTAATACAGTAAGTAGTGCTTTTACACATGTATATCAGTGTTTATTTAACCCTTTTCCAGCTTTTCCAGGAAGATTGTTTTCGAGAAATGAGAAAGAGAGCTCTATTATTTTAATATTCAAATAGCATTAATACAGTAGTAGTGGTTTTACATATGTATGTCAGTGTGTTTATTTAACCCAGCTTTTCCTTGTGGAAACTACCTGCTTTGACTACTCAGTACATCATTAAGCTAAATCAAGATTGCTGGTGAAAGAATTGAATATATTCATACAATGTCTGGGACATCCAGGATAAATCTGGAACTAAGCTTTGTTCTTCAAACTGGAGCCCAAGATATTAACTACTTCTTCTAAATTAAGATATAAGTAGGCGAGTGGGAGGTTTTACAATGTGGAGCAGCAAACTGAGACCATTGCTGGTAACAATAAAGAGTCTTAAATCATTTGATAGGTTGCGACTGATAGCTTCAAGCTGTATATATGTGCTTATGGGGCTGTGTTGTGCTAGACTGTGGGAGTACTTGGCGGGGTAGTGGTGCAGTGTTAGTGCTTAATGTCACTATGGAATGTGTGGCCTACCTGCTATCCCTGTTGTTCAATAGCACTTGGCTCCTGCTGAGTGATCTCCTTTGCTGCCTTGTTCAATAAAAAAAAATTACTCATTTAAAAGCACAATGCTTCCCGTATCTCCTTACTCTATGCCAAGGCTACAATACTGTTGCTGTCATATCAAAACTCTTTGATTTATGGAAGCCCTTAAAGCTGCCTGTGTAGAAATAAATAAGAATTAGTCAAATTTGCTAATACTGTCACTATCGCTGTATCCAAAATAGCCTACTTCCATACTACTCAGTAGGTGAAATCAGTAGGCCAGCACAGCTAGTGTGTCCGAATACTCAATATTCATTTAGGAGTACATGAATGATACCTGGATGACCTACTAAACTGGGAAACATTTTTAAGTATGCAACCGCAGCACACTGTGCTATCCCATGATTCAGCTGGAACTTCGGACGAGTTCAAAGCAGAGAATTTTTTTTTTTTAAAGCGGTACGTCAGCTGTGTGTATGCAGTTACTGCTAGTGAGCTGCTGCTGCAGAAGTTAGTGCTACTTACGCTTCTCTGAAGTACAAAATGATTAAATTCCTGGTTTGTGTTCCAGTTCCGGCTTGACACCATCTGAGCATGGATTCAGGCAAAAATGCAGATCAATGTCAAAAAGTATGTAAAATAATGCCTGTAAAGGGGGCTTTTAATGAATAGCTGCACGTTAAAAGTGATGGTCTGACTTCTTGCGTCACAGGACGTTGGCAAGATGACGCTGGGATTGGCTCCATATATATCCATTTATATATCCATATATATATCCACTCAAAAGTTTAGGATCACTTTAGAATTTTTTTTATGCAATTCACAAACAATATTGTCCATTTCACAATTAATTCAAGTGTATCAGATGATTTTAAAGAATAAAAATGTTTGTATTAAAGCCTATTTTTGTATAGAGGCTTATTTTGCGTATAGTCCTATTATCAGCAATTCTCAGTCTTCTGTCTAAATCTCCTGGTACGGCCACCAATCCACATTAAAGATGTTATTGGGCTAATTGGTTGTTAGGACACCCTTTGCTCAATTGTGATGCACAGCTGAAAAACATTCTACTAATAAGTGAGCATAAAAGTGAGCACAACATTCTAGGTTAGTTTAGTATCTTAAGCATCAGCAGTTGATGGCTTGCTGACCGACTCAAATTGACCAGAAAGAAACAACTTTCTTTAGAGACCCGTCAGTCCATTGTTGTGTTAGTGAAGGAAGGCTACTCCATTGAAAACAAGAACATTTGTGATCCCAAACTTTTGAGCGGTAGTGTATATATATATATATATATATATATATATATATATATATATATATATATATATATATATATAAAAAGAGAGAATTAGACAGGGCCTGGGTTTCTGCATGACTCCTGCTTCATTTATGTTTTATGTGACTTTACCATTGAGTTATGATGACACTACAATAACAATTTTAGCTCATATCTCATGGTACTGTGATGTTGCAGTGGGGCTAATGTTAACTTGTTTCTGACGCTCGGGCGTTGTTTTATTTGAAGGCTGCTGAAAATCTCCTTGTGAAGGGCCCAGGCTGTCGCATCAGTTTGGTATTCATCCTGATATTTATGGCCGTCTGTGCTCTCACAGCTTCTTGATCTCATGAGTGGTTTACTGCTTGTTTAGCACTGTTCACGACAGCTTCTGTTATCAAACAAACTTCTAAATGCTGAAATACATGTGTGCTGGTTGGGATGCTCGCCAGCCTGCATGTACACACCAGCCTCCTCTATGGTAAGTGTGCAGTGGTTTGGAGGCAGAGCTGGAGCACGACAGAGGGAGAAAGACTTGGAAATTGTATTCATTCAAATTCGTCCAGTCTGCAGCTTTAAGGGCTCCACTAAACAGCCCCAATGTCCAGCACAACACAGCACTACAGTTTTAAGCTCTCAGTGGCAGCTAATTACATGTTCATCCCTCTTACTGGGAGTCCCGCGTTCTTGCAGAGGGGCCCCAGAGTTCACAGCTCCGCATTACCACTCCTCCTGCATGTCCACAGGCGAACGAGCCAGTAGCAGGATGCTACAATATTATCCCACAGAACAGGCCCACCAGGAATTTTCCCATGACCCACTTCGGCACAATAATGATATAGTTCTTTAATATTCAATTGTTGAAAAGCTCTACATAGAGATTATTACTGAGGCAAGTGGAGTGTACACAGACACATGTGCACACACACATTGGCATGTTCTTATAACACCCTCCATACTGTAAATGTGCTATAAAAAAAAAAAAGAACTGACAGCATGTTGCCACAATAATACATTTTTCTTGTTTTCCCACAAATACAGTAAAACACACACGTGACCTCCAAACGCTTTTGGAAACAGATCTCAAGGGTCTCATCTGGCAAAGCAAAGGTTAAATCTAAAAAGAAATACACAAAGCTTGTCTCTTAATGAGCTTCTGAGATGTTGCTTCTTTTTTTTCCTTTGGAGATGACATGCAATATTCTTACCTAACATAATTACTTTCTATGTGCATGTGTATGTGTGAGTGTGTGTGTGTGTGTGCGCGCACGCACTACAGAAAAGGTACAGGGAGTGTTAGCGTGTAATTAACTTTCTTGTAATATGTTTGTGATCCGTTGTTGTGCTCCTGTTCATTTAAGTCTGGTTTAATCAGAGCTCCATCATTCCTTCGCTCTCTCTGCATGAGGGTGCAGCTTTATCTCAATCAGCTAAGCAAAGCTGATTCGCTGTCCTCTTCACTTACAGGCTTAGCCATATAGCATTACACGCTGAAACCTGTCATCGAATGAAAGCGAGACTAGGAGAATAATGGGAGATTAAGGGTGAGAGGCATTGAAAGAGATAGTTCCAAAGACGTCTTACGCCTAACTTTAAGTAATGAACATGCCTGCACTGGCCTCACTGTAGATCAATAAGAAACTGTAGGAGAGAACAGAAATAACACATTTGATCACTATGGGTCTATTTACACCTTGCAACAACATACGGTTTCTGTGATCTGTGATGTTTGGGCGTATAAATGTTCCCAGAACGGTTGCGCTTGGATCATTCAAATCACATTCAGAGATGGTCAGAGACGGATCTGGACTACATTTAACATGATGTTATCTGTTTTACCATTACGTGAGCAGGATAGAAAAGAAACCATAAAACGAAAGATGGAGGACACTGAAGACTGGAGTTATTCCCAAACCAAGCCATCTTGCACTCTAGATCGATGAATATATCCAAGCCAAGCTTGTTGAGTCATATTATATCAGAGAGAAGTAAGTAAACTGGAAGAAAAGGTCTGGCCAAAAGTATGTGGACACCTATATATTGAATCCATATGAGCTTGTTGGTCATTCCATTTTAAAACCATGAGGATTAATATGGAATTGGACCCCTTTGCAGCTATAACAGCATACGCTCCTCTGGGAAGTCTTTCTACAGTGTGCCTATGGGTATTGGTGGCCAATCAGTCAAAAGAGCATTGGTAAGGTCAGGAACTAATGTTGGATGAGGAGGCCTGTCTTGAAATCGATGTTCCAGTTCACCCCATAGGTGTGCAGTGGGTTAGAGGTCAGGGCTCTGTCCAGGCCACTGGAGTTCCTCCATACCAAACTCAACAAACTATGTCTTTAGGGAGTCCAAGTTGTGTACAAGAGGTGACCCCATTCTGCCAAAGGAATGGCCACTAGGGG
This sequence comes from Megaleporinus macrocephalus, assembly GCA_021613375.1. Classification (NCBI taxonomy): domain Eukaryota; kingdom Metazoa; phylum Chordata; class Actinopteri; order Characiformes; family Anostomidae; genus Megaleporinus; species Megaleporinus macrocephalus. Next base: position 24,243,370 of record CM038727.1, on the reverse strand, counting down.
GGGCTGCAGAAAGAGGTTGCAACAAAGAAACTAACTAAGCTAAACTAGACATATTTTATCTCTGTTAAAGTTACTAACCTTGTATCTTAACATTTCAAATTATCTTATTTTCCTTTAGGTTAAAAACAAGAGGTGTTTTTGTGAGTTAGTTAGCTGATAGTAATGTTAAACAAAAAAAAAAGACGACGGCGGTCGCTTACGGAGAGCTTTAGTTAGTGTTGAGTTTACTCTTCCTTTTACTGGCTTCCTTCCCTTGAACGCTTTACCTAGCTAGGGTACCCTCAACATCATGAGGATGCAGACTGATGCCAGCCTGGCACTACAGTAACTATTGTTCTCTTGAGTTACAAAGTGGTATTATGAGACATCTTTGACATAATATTAAAATTATTGTTTTTTTGTTGTTTTTTTTTTTACAATCGGTTGATCATTTCAGGTAAGCTCAGAATGTTTTAAACTAAACATCTTACAAATTGATCCTTTATAGATGGAATCTTAGGAAATATCTTGGCTTCCTATACTCTATTGAAGGATCAGGTCTCATTTTACGGATCACCAGAACATATCTTTAGAATTTCTGGAGCTTCAAATTCAAAGTACATTCCCAGTTTGACTGGACTAATGGTGCAGTGTATTGGCTGCTAAGCAGTTTAGGAGAGGCTGTGATACATTGACAAATTATTTTGTCAATTTTTTTTAACTGCGTCGCTCCTAAAGTTCCCACCACGAGTCAAATCGACTGTGTAGATTTCTTTCATAATTGCTGGTCGTACCCCTTAGCAGCTTGGACCCTTGCGCCCATAAAAACGAGCCAGTGCTCTGCAATACTTTCTATGTGCTGTAGCTGGGCTTTATACCATCTTCTGCACATTGTTGACTTTCTTCTCTTTTGTGCAATAGTGCCTACAAATGGCCCACAATCTCTTATTGTACACCAGAAAGGTGGATCTACAAAGTAGGTTCTTCTAATAAATTGGCCAGAGAACATATTCCTAGCAAATCTACTGGAATTAAACATTGGATAATGGATTATAGTTCTAAATGTCACATGAAACAGTTGAACCAGTTGAAACGTCTTCAAATACGAGTGTGGGTTTCTTGTTTTACCACAGTTCTTCCTTTTTAATCAAAGATGTGTGAGTTTGATCAAGCATGGTGAGGAAAGCTGAACGCTAGTAACTACTTCTGATGCACGACGCATCCAGAAGCAATTAAGAGTTAACATCTGTTGTTTTGAGTCTCGGCGATGGCGTGCGTGTTAAAGTGACAGATGTACTCCACCATGGCACCTCCACGCTCTCCCCCCTTTATGGTCCCGGCCCACCACACATCTGCACAGCTAAATTTAGCACTCGGTTCGAGGGGAGGAGAGCAGGAGATGGCAGGAGGAGAGGGGTGACGTGTTTCGAAAAAAGGGGCTAAATGATGAAGCCCCAAGGGGTCTGGAGGATATGTGTGTGTGTATGTGTGGGTGTGTGTGAGAGATTGAGAGAGAAAGTGTTAGGGTATTTAGCAGGCAGTCATTCAGGATAGTGGTTGAGGGACACATATGGTGAAGTGTTGGGAACCAAACTCACTCCTTGGCTCGTTGACAGGAAGTCGATCCTAGCGGGCCAAGCCCTTCATTCTGAACGTCAGCTGTCAGTCACTTTTGTCTCAAAGGACATTATGGCTATTTCTGACGAGTACACTAATTACAAGTGAGTATTTCTGACATGCTATGATGTTGCTTCCAATGTGACATTACACTCACTGGTCACTTTATTAGACAGCTACTCATTGGACAGTTTGTTACAGTTATTTTTTTATTGTATATGAATATTTACTGGGATTGTGTTGGGATGTGTTTAAACAAAATGTACTCGATGAAGCAATAATAAACTAATATAAATACAAAATTTTTAATGTACTGGAAGTGGCCATCCAAAGCCCTCAAACTGAATTGTAAAAAGACAAAACACAACTTTCTGTGCCCTTGTTTTCATGCCAAAGAGTTTTAGTACATAGGTGGACCCTTACTTTAGCCATGAAACTGCATCCCTCTCCCTCATGGCCACAAAGAGCTCATTGTTTTGAAGTAAATGCATCCAAAAGTCTGAAAGTCTGTGTGTAACATTAAGAATTGTCACTATCCATAAAACTTTGTGTTTTCTTAAAAAATATATTTTTTGTGCGTACAACTCTTCAAAGCAGTGTTTGCTAGTTAAACTGTACAGGGTAACATTTGAGTTATGCCCAAAATGAGCTAAAAGGGTCACTTATGAAACAATTGGTACATTTTCACTAGTGCTGGTAGTCATAAATAGAATGTTCATTCATTTTTTTTATTTAAATGAACAAAGTTGAGGTCTAAAGTCTAAGTCAAAAATAAACTTCGAGCCAACTTGGTAGAACGATCTATTAGTGTAGGGTCAGTTTTACCCCACATGGTGAATAGTTATTTCTTCAAGCAGCTGTATTATGCTGACAAATGAAAAAAATTAAACATTCTGAAACAACTAACAGATTCAAAACTGAGTTTCAGCTAAAAGTTTTGTTTTTGCTAAAGGTGAACTGCAGTGGCCTGATGCCTTTCAAGCATTTTTAGTTTATTTCTGTTTAACAAAATTATCATCTATCATCAACATCTTTGTCATCATCATGGTCGTCTGTTGTATTTAAACTCTGCAAATTTCACAGCCAATCAAGGTCAAGTGCTCAGGAGTCTGTTGGAATGTTTTACTTATATTAGATAGACAGATTTATCAAGTAACAGTATAATTAACAAATTAAATTTAGATTTAAAGTGTTTGGCACCAAGTTACAGAAAAAAAGGCTTCTTTAGTTCAGTGGTCACCAACCCTGATCCTGGAGATCTAGCTTCCTGCAGAGTCTTATTCCAACCACAGTCTATCTCCAGCTAATTAACGTCTTCCGAAGTCTTGATTAACTGGCTCAGATGCATTAGTCATAGCTAAGAGGGGTCAGGGCAGCTTGTAAGCTTGGCCTCTGCAAGAAAGTCAATTTCCAAGAGGAGGGCTGGTGACCACTGCTCTAGGCCTTCTGAATGTCCTAGGTGTTACTGACTGTGAATACAAGCGGTAGATGTAAGAATATATGTGTCCATAAATTAGTCATAGTACGCATTGCTTAGCACTAAATAGCTTAGCACTAAATAGCTTAGCACTAAATAGCTTAGCAGAGTTTTGATACTTATGGCCTGAACTGAAGGCATAACTGATAGTCACTGTCTCCCAATGTAGTTGTACACCAGCTAGATGTAACTACAGTGTAAGGGTTTCTAATATAATGACTATTGAGTGTAGATCCAAATTAAATATAATGAATTTGAAGAATTGTGTGGGCCCACTCACAAATCCTTGGGGTTTAAAGGGTTAAGCGATATTCTGGCACCAAAGTATAGTGTTCAGAGCTTTGGAGAGAGGGTTCATTACTTCAGGTTGGCATTAAAGTCATAAAAGCCCTCTCTTTGTCTTTGATCAGCCTGTGTGCAGTAAGAGTTTAGTGGTTAAGGTGGAGTCAGGCAGTTGTGAGGGGTGAAGGTCGATGAAGCTGGTATTGACCTGCCTCTTTCTCTTTTGAAGTGAGTGTCTGGGTAATATTGCATGTTTTTCGTGCTGGACAAGAATTGATAATGATGCCAGAAGGAGCAACCTTCCTTGTTTTTTTTTTGTTGGCTTTAACAAGCAAGCAGTATATGTATGTTTGTTTTCATACATTTCTATGGTACAAGTGTCCTGACATACTACCTGATGACCAACAAAATAGTTCTTACTTTGTAAAGGGTATTTCTTTTAACTAAAAGCTGAACGCAAACACTTTTTATATTGGAGGCTGAAGTTAAAAGAACATAACCATTGTCTGTATGTCTCATCAGACAATCAATACATGGACAATCATAATTTTATACAGCAGCTAAACTAGTCAGATCTTTCATTATAAAAGGTTTGCTTTGTTAGATGCATCTATTTAAAACTAGAAAAGTGAATTTCCTGAAGGAAATGCAGAATGGTTGCGCAGCTTAAGCAGTTCAAGGGGAGGAAGGAGGGACAAGCAAACAACAAATAGAGGCATTTGGGTCTGTATGTCTGTGGATTAGAGCTTGGGGACCCACCCTGAGTGAGTACATGCAGTTTGGAGGCTGTAGGTTAAATGAAACCATGATGTTTGGGTAGGCCCGAAAGTGTATAGAACTCTATAGGAGGAAAGAGGGATGAATAAACAATAAATTGAGGCGTGTGGGTCTGTATGTCTTTGGATTAGAGCTTGGGGACCCGCCCTGAGTGAGTACATGCAGTTTGGAGGCTGTAGGTTAAATAAAACCATGATGTTTGGGTGGGCCAGATAATGTATAGGACTCTAAGGGATGAATAAACAACAAGTAGAGGAGTGCAGGTTGGTATGTTTGTGGATTAGAGCTTGGGGACCTGGCCTGAGTGAGTACATGCAGTTTGGAGGCTGTAGATTAAATAAAACCATGATGTTTGGGTGGGTCCGAAAATGTATAAAACCCAACAAATAGAGGAGTGCTGGTTGAAAGGACACTACAGTTGTAGTCGGGGGTCTGCTTTGAGTTAGTGTATGCAAAAAGGTGTTGGTTGGTTGAGCAGAAGTATAGTAGATTGGTGTGCAGTTTTTCATTTAATTCATTCTCTGTGGAAAAAAAACTGGAAAATTACGTTGCTGTTGGTCCGGAAACCATGCATCCAATCAAAAAGCTATACACAAGCCCGAATCAGAACGGACAATCTAGAGTTGGAGTGGAGTTGATAACTTTGATAACTGATAACTAATTGCAGACTGGGTTACACAGCAATAAAAAAAATACAAATTAAAAAAATCATATAACACAAATAACAATATAGTTTAGCTTTGCAATAAGCAACCATAATAGCAAATAATATTTACATTATCCATGTAAACCGAGAACATGAATTAAGATAGTAATTAGCTAAATATACATACAATGGGGTCCAAAAATGTATATAAAATTTAAATTTATATATATTCTTCTTTACTTCTGTACAGCTACTCGTTCATGCACTCATCTACTCAGCCAATCATGCAGCAGCAGCATTACAGCACATAAAATCATGCAGATGCGAGCCAGCAGTCTCATGTAATGTTCACATCATCCATGCGAATAGGGAAAAAATATGATCTCATTGCTTTTAACTGTGCCATGACTGCTGGTGCCAGATGGGCTGGTTTGGGTATTTCTATAACTGCTGATCTCCTGGGATTTTCTTTTATGCCCGACAATCTTCAAAGTTTTCTCAGAATGGTGCAATAAAGAAAACACATATAGTGAGCAACAGTTCTGCAGACTGAAGCTCCTTGTTCATGAGAGAGGTCAGTGGAGAAAGGCTACAGTGAAAGAGCTGAAAGGAAGGCTACAATAACTCAGATAACTACTTTGTCCAATTGTGACGAGCAGAAGAAAACCTAGAGGCTGACAGGGTTCCACTTCTTCTTCTGTTAGCCAAGTACAGAAAGCTGAGACTGCAGTGCACACAGACTCTTCGAAACTAGACATTTGAAGAAATGTGGCCTGCTGTGCTGAATCTCTGTTTCTGCACCCTACTGGTGGTAGGGTCAGAACTTGGCAGGAACAGCATAAATCTGTGGACCCAACCTGCCTTGTCTCAACAGTCCAGGTGGGTGGAGGTGCTGGAGTGGTCCTGTGACCACTGATGAAGGACTGGAGGTTGACCAACACAAACTGTGCTACACAAGCAGCCGGGCTACTGTGCCTGGGTTTATATCTACAAGGTGAACCAGAGTGTGTAATAGAGTGGGCAGTGAGTGAACTCCAGCAGCACTGTGGTATCTGGTACTCGTATCAGTACAACACACCAGTGTTACTGCCTGTTCTGTGATGGTCCTGTGGGGATCCTGACCGTTAAAGACCAGGGAAAAGGTGGTAACAGATGGATCACTGTGTGTACATATATATATATATATATATATATATATATATATATATATATATATATATATATATATATATATATATATATATAGTCAAACTATAGCACTGTCACCTCACAGCAAGACAATCCAGGGTGGATTCCTGGTCTGGGCCATTCTGTGAGGAGTGTGTATGTTCTTCCCGTGCTTGAGTGGGTTTCCTCCAGGTACTCCAGGTACTCCAGGTTTACTCACACAGTCCAAACACATGCATGTTAGGTTGATCGATCACTCTAAATTGCCCCTAAATTGCTTGTGTGAGTGTGTGCGTGAGTGCATGTTGGCCATGCGATGGACTGCCGCACTGTCCAAGGTGTACCCCGCCTTTGCCTGATGACGCTGGGGTTGGCTCCAGTCCCCTCGTGACCCTGACTAGAGGGATAAAGTGGGAGATAGTGGATGGATACATGTAGTCAAACTATATCTACTGCATGATAATACTACAGTATATAATACAGTAACGTATATAATACAGTATATAATACAGTAACGTATATAATACAGTATATAATACAGTACAACCTAAAGTGTTACATAAGGCATATACTGTATGTAGGAACCCCCTGACGTGGGTGGGTGACTGTGCTGCTAAGGGCTAAGGCTGCTATCAGACGCTGTAGTGAGAAAAGTTGCCTTTGGTAGCTCTGTCAGTGGACGATGATCTGAGGTTTTGGTGAAGGCAACCCAGCAAGCATCCACATCACAGAGAGCTTTACTCACGTGCGGTTGCATCTGCACTCCCTCACCTCTTTCTCTCCTTGCCGTGGAGATAAACCAACATTCCTCCTCAAGTTTTTTCCCTCCACCCTTTTCAGAGGAATATTAGATCTGGCTGCAAGCACAGAGGAATCTCAGTTAAACCTCGCATCTGCTTGCTTCCTCCTGCAGGTTCCTCTGCTTAGATTTCACTCCATGTTCAACCTCAACGACTAACTTTAATTCCTAGACCCTACCTTGTTGTCATGGTAACTGTATTAGAGCTATATGTGGCTGTCTGGAGAGAACGGAGTCGATAATGACGGCCCATGAGCCGCCGTCCTTGAGAAGCTTTTTTTATTCCCTTCGACCTTGAACGAAGAAGTTCTAAGCAAGCCTGTAATAAACTGTACGCGGAATTATCCAGAACGATAAGCAGCGCTGTATCTCAAAACTTCATTTCGCTTGATGTAATTTACTGGCCTGATTTTATCAGGTATCATATCACAAAAGCAGAGTAAATGCATTATTGACTATTCCGGCACACGCAACGGCAAAAAATTAAAACTATGAGTTTTTACCTCTGTAAGATCTGTGATTTTAGATAAGACTGTTAATGAAATATTATAAAAGTAGTCAAAGCTGATTCTCTCTCTCTCTCTCTCTCTCTTTCACACTCACTCACACACACACACACACACACATCTGTCACCCTCCCTCCCACTCGTTCCCTCTCTCACTATATCTTTTCTTTCTTTCTTTGTCCTTCACTGTCTATCTCTACCATGCTCTCTCTATTTTCCACTATCTTACTCTATCTTACTCTCCTCTCTCTCGCCCTCTTCCTTACTATCTCTCTCTTTCACTGTATCTTTCTCTCCCTTACTATCTCACTCTCTCTCCTTCCATGTCTTTAACTACATCTTTTCTTTCTTTCTCTGTCCCTCACTATGTCTCTCCCATGCTCTCTCTATTTATCTTACTCTCCCCTCTCTTCCTCTCCCTTACTATCTCTCTCCTCTCCTTCCATGTCTCTAATTACTATCTTTTCTTTCTTTCTCTGTCCTTCACTACGTCTCTCCCATGCTCTCTCTATTTATATGACTCTTCTATCTCTCCCTCTCCCTTACTATCTCTCTCCTCTCCTTCCATGTCTCTAATTACTATCTTTTCTTTCTTTCTCTGTCCTTCACTACGTCTCTCCCATGCTCTCTCTATTTATCTATCTTACTATCTCTCTCTTTCACGGTCTCTTTCTCTCCTATACTATATCTATTCCTTCTTTCTCTCTCACTATATCTATCTTTTTTTCTCTCCTCCTCTCCCTTATTATCTGTCTCACTCCTCTCCTTGACCATATCTCTCTCACATTCTCTTCCTCTTCCTTACTGTCTCTCTCTCATCTCCTTTTCTAGATCTATTTCTCTCCATCTTTCTTTCCCTTACTTCATCTCTCTCTTGTTCTCCCTCCTTAATATATATATTTGTTCGCTCTCTCTCACACTATATCTATTGTTTCTTTCTCTCTATCTTTGCTGTCTTATTCTCTATCTATGTTTTCTTTCTCTCTTTTTTTCCCACTATATCTGTCTCTTTCTTTTTCTTTCCATCACTATATTTATCTGTTCTATCTTTTGCTCTCTTGCCTTTTCTTCACTATCTATTCCTTCATTTTATTTCTCACTATATCTACAGTCGTGGGCAAAAGTTTTAAGAATGGCACAAATGTTGGTTTTTACGAAGTTTGCTGCCTCAGTTTGTTTACAACCTGTTGTCAGATGTTTATATGGTATAAAGAAGTACAATTATAAACATTCCATACCTGTGTTAACGTTTTATTGACAGTTTAAGCAAAAACTGTTTACAGTGTTGACCCTTCTTCTTTAAAACTTCTGCATTTCGCCTTGGCATGCTGGATATCAGCTTCTGGCCAAAATCTTGAATGATGGCAGCCAATTCTTGCATAATCAGTACTTAAAGTTGATCACAATTTCTGGGTTTTTGTATGTCCACCCTCTTTTTTGAGGATTGACTCTTGTGGAGTTTCCTGTCCATGGACCCAACATTTCAATGTTTTGTTCACTGAGCCACTTGGTTATCACTTTTGCCATGTGACATGGTGCTCCATGATGCTGAAAAAGCATTGTTCACCTCCAAATTGCGCCTGGATCGTTGGGAGAAGTTGCTCTTGGAGGATGTTTTGATACCATTCCTTATTTATGGCAGTGTTCTCAGGCAAAATTTGGAGTGAACAAACTCCCCTGGATGAGAAGCAACCCCACACATAACACAGGGCTCATGGTAGCACTCACTTTTTCTTCTTCAGACAATCATTTTTCCAGATGTCCTGAACAGTCTATAGGGGGCTTCATCAGAGAAAATAACTATACCCCAGTCCTCTGCCATTCCTGAGCAAGCTCTGCACTGGTGGTGACCGGATCTCGAAGCTGCATCCTCTTCAGGAGACGGTCTTGATGTTTGCTTGACTTTCTTGGATGCCCTGAAGCTTTCTTCACTGCAATTGAACCACTCTCCTTGAAGTTGATTGGAGAAATGGTTGATTGGGGTGTTATCTTACAAGCAGCAATGTCCTTGCCTGGGAATCCCTTTTGATGCAATGCAATGATGACTGAGCGTGTTTCCTTGGAGGAAACCATGGTTAACAGAAGAAAACTGTAAAGCACTACTACCCTTTTATAGCAACCAGTCTGCTCTTCTTATCAGCATGGCAGAGAGATATCAGCTGTCTTGTCCTCATTAACCTTTTCTCCTGAGCTAACGAGATCATCATTGAAATGATGTTTGCAGGCCGTGTTGTAGGACTGAAATGCAGTGGCTGGAATGCAAAAATCTTTGTGATGATGTCATTTTTCTAGCAGGGAATGACTTTGCAATTAATTGCAATTCATCTGATCACTCTTTACCATCTAGAGTTAAAACAAATCGCCACCATATAAACTGAGGCAGCAAACTTTGTGAAAAACAAAATTTGTGCCATTCTCCAAATGTTTGGCCAGGACTGTATTATTTCTTTCTCTCTCTCTCTCTCTCTCTCTCTCTCTCTCTCTCTCTCTCTCTCTCTCTCTCTCTCTCTCCCTCCCCTGTTATTTCTCTATCTCTTTCCATCTCTTTCAGTCACTGTATTTCTGTATGTATCTTCTTTCTCTCTCACTACTTCTATCTTTTCTTTCTCTCTGCCTATCTACTTTATCTATTTCCCTCTCAATTTTTTTCAATTTCTGCTTCTCTTTCAATATATTTTTTCTTTCTCTCTTTCCTCCCCATCGATCTATCACTATCTCTCTCACTCTCTTGTTATATATATATATATATATATATATATCTTCTCCTTTCGTCTCTCTCACAAAGACACCATATCTATCTTTTCTTTCTTTCTCTCTTTCCCTACCTTTTTACTCTGCATCATTCTAGGTATCTCTTCTATCTATTTCCCTATTGGTCTCTCGCTCTCTCGCCTGCTCTCACATACCATATCTACCTCTTCTTTCTGGCTCGGTCTTTCTCCTATTTCTCGCTCTCATTATATCTGTCTCCTATCTCTCTCCCTCCCTATATCCATCTCGTTGTATCGCTCTTTCTCACACACACACAATCTCTCTCTCTTCCTCTCAGTCTCTTGCACACCAGATCTCTCTCTCTCTCTCTCTCTCTCTCTCTCTCTCTCTCTCTCTCTCTCTCTCTCTCTCTCTCTCTCTCTCTCTCTCTCTCTCTCTCTCTCTCTGAGTGAGATTGCTTCATTGGCATGGTTGTTACAGGTACGATATTGCCAGAGTAAATATTGACGTATGAATGAATCACTGATGAATTAATCAGTGGTGCTTTGTCTATAATCATAAAAGGAATGGTGCTATATTAAAAGCATATGGCATGCAGTGTATGATGTATGATCACAATTAGCAAATATCAAATGCTATATGAAGACATTAACCCCTGAAACTCTAAGGGACCCATATGTGGGGTTGCACTTCCTTTCCTCACGCTCGTTCATGCCTAACTTCACCAAATCATTTATAATAGTAGCTATTAAATAAGAAAACTCAATCTTACTACTTTAACAAATAATGCGCAACTTTTTTTTTTCAAACTAGAGAGCTGCATGGAAATGGAGATAGTGGAAAACACTGCTGATTTTCACGCTAATTCCTGAGTATGAAGACAAAATTTCTCTTTTTACGCAGCGACAATGAGAGCGGGGATAAACTTTTTACGGTAATCACCTGCAAATGAAATGTCTATTAACGCTGCAGGGATGGTAATGAAGGGACCGTTTATTTATTTCATTTTTTTTTTCAGCAGCTAAGGTCAATTCATTTCATGTGTTTAGCCCCATCTTCTCTTCTCTGACAGACAGATCTCATTTTATTTATTTTCCAGCCACTGGTCAGCAACTATTCCTATCATTTTAACTGCTTAGCAATCAGCTTTGAAGGTTCAGGGTTTTTTTGCCAGTACTTGACGTGCATATATTTTGAATGTAAAGCTTCAGGCTCAGACAGACTGGATGTTTTTCTCTATTCATTTCAAAAACCAAAAACAACTTGGATTTGTCTGTGTGATAAACCTTATCAGCTGAATACAACAAATTAACAAAGAATTTTGCTGTTTCTTTGGCAGTATAAGATAATCTATCTGAACACTAAGCTGCACAATGAGAGTAAAATCTTCACATGAAATGGGTACTAATAAAACTAATAACATTTTATTAACCTGTTGACAGAAAAACGAGATTTAAAAAAGGTTGTATAGACAATAAACTAAGATATAGATTAATTGTTAATATTTACATGTAAGCTATATCATAAACGTTGGTACACTTCTATCCATCTGTGACGCTGTAGCAGGCAAAGGCAGGAGAGGTGGATACAGATGCAGGTTTTTATTATCAGCCATACCTAAACAAAACACAGAAATCCAAAACACTATCAACTAAAACAATACCAAACCAGGACAGGAGCAAACACAGGGTATAAGTAGACAAAGGGAACGCCTGGGACAGGGAGGAGACACTAACTCAGGGCAGGTGGGGGGAGGAGACAAGAAGAGCACGTAATGTCAACAGAAGCACATGGGAACGACAAGACGTAAACAAGGACGTAGACCAACAGAAGAAACACAGGGCATAACCGTGACACCATCCATCCACCCATACATTATCTTCTGTTTTATCCCACTAGTCAGGGTCACAGGGGCCTGGAGTCAATCCCAGCATCATCGAGCAAAGGCTAAGTACACGATGGACAGGTCGCCAGTCCATGGCATGACCAACAACACTCACTCACGCACACACTCACACCTACGGGCACTTTAGAGTGACCAATCAGCCTAACATGCATGTTTTTGGACTGGAGTAACTGGAAGAAACCTCGTCAAACATGGGGAGAACATGCAAACTCCACACACTGCAACATCCTGGACTAGGAATTGAACCTGGATCTTGCTGCTGTGAGGCCACAGTGCACCACCGTGCCATGTACACTTCTAATAGTGGTACATACGTTATGGGTTGAGTACAGTAATGGACAAGGCGGGAATGGTGTGGTGAAAGTGGTGGAGAATGCAGTAATGGGTTGGATGTGGTGTTGGGTAATGCGTTGGTGCAAAGATGGCGGCATTGGTGATCACATGTTACCACATGTTACCTATTGATGTGTAAAGCATTAGCTTTGTGAGAAAAAGGTAATTTTCCATGCTTCGTAAACAACCTGGTATTAGTACAGATGGCATAGCAGTTTCAAGGAATGTCAGTAGCAGGCAAATATGAGCAGAAAATGTTAAAATCCAAAACATTATTACCACTGGCACTGGTATGTGCTGGCAAAAATAGCTCCGGCACATCGAGGCATGGACTCTACAAGACCCCTAAAGGGCGCTGTGGTAGCTGATACTAAGAAGATAACAGTAAATCCTTTAAGTCCTGTAAGGTGTTGAGGTGTAGCAGCCATAGATCAGACTTGTTCTTCCAGCACATCCTGCTCCTTCGGATTGAGATCTGGGGCATTTGGAGCTTATCACTTCCCCAGGGAAGCGATGCACACCTTCACAGCCATCTACGTGATGCAGAAGACTCATCAGACAACACGATCTTCTTCTAAAACTTCAAGGTGGCTGTTGTAGGTTTCTTTGACAGTGGACAAGAGTTAGCACTGGCCACTCTGACCACTCTATGGTTACACGACCCCATACAACAGGGTGTGATGAACTGTGTTGTGACAAATACCTAATAAAATTATCATTAAAACTTTCTATGGTTTGCGTCACAGTAGCCTTTATACTGGTCTGGATCATATGGTGCATTTATCACCAGTTCGTGGTTTGCTCTCCACGGGCCACCTGGAGCATCCCATGAGCCCTGCCATATTTGATAAGCTCAGCTTTAGTCAATAACTCTCAGACATTTCTTCTGCCTCCAGCAACAACAATAACAAGCCTTTGATGTGAGTCTTGACATGCACTGAGATAATTATTTGCTTCATCTGTGCGTGGTCATAATGTTTTGACTCATCCGTGTGGGTTTCGTTATTGCTGTTAGGAAGAAAAAGTCAAGTCTGGTCATCTCTAGGTGCTACAGCCAATCGGTGTCGTCCCCCTCCATGCTTGTCAGCCATAAAGTTTACAGGGTTAAAGAAAGAAACTTTCATGCCAACTTACACCCATGGCAAAAAGCTAAAAAGAAGTAGAAGTGGGACAGAAACCTCCCACAGTTCCTCAGGGGTGGACATGTTGCCATTTATTCTGCAGCTCAGGTTGAAATGCAGCCCGGTCCAAAAGTCATTTGTCATTTTTTCCACTATCTTTAAATCGGGTAATTTGTCGTTCTTCATTATCCATCAATTCAGTTCGTTACAGGAAGAATTCGGCATTAGCTTTGGTACTCTGGGAAAGTTTGCCTTGTGCCTTTGAATTTCTCATAGATAAAAGCGAGAGGGAGAATAAATCTTATTCAGCATCAGCAGCCACAGCATATGTTATTCTCTTTAGGCAAGCAAAACACCCACAGTGTATCTCTCCTACTCAAACTACACCTCTCTCTCTCTCGCCTTCTCTTTATCTCTCTCTTTCTCTCTCTTTATCTCTCTCTCATTCTCACACAAAGGTTTGTATTCTAGACTTTGTGAAAAATACCTGCCTACCAACCAACCCTAACCTTAAAGGAAGCCTCCAGCTTTTTTCAAACCTCATTTCTATCTGCTACATCTGCAGCATATGGTTTATTATCAGGGAGGTTGAGGCAACTATTAGCTTAACTATAATTCTGGGATCTGATCCTTACAATGACATATACTAAACATTTGAATGCACACACCCTTATTTGAGTTTTGTACTTTAACAATATCAGTTTACAGTACAAATTATGATAATATTGCTGCTTGCTCACAATAAAACCGGTACAAAATATACAGTAAATAAATACTGCAACTATATGTTCCATTGAAAGAATGTTGCCCTAAAATTTTCATGTAGTACATGAGTGGCTGCCCTTCCTCGGCCCCTAAACTCACTTTCTTCTCAGTATCAAAACAGCAGCATAAATTAGGCCACAGTTTATGTAAATTCTATGCAACTGAGAGCCCATTGGGGCGTATCCTTTGCAAATGATATGTGAACATGGTACTTGTGTGCAACTGCTTGTTTTCCTGTGCTGAAGCTAATATATATCAATAGAACCCAAACTGCTGTGTTTTGATGTGGAGTCATTCAGTGCAGTCGAATCTGTACTTGCAGCTACACAGTTGTCATAAATGAAGGCCTTCACTGTTGAATTTAGTTCAGTTCCAAAGGACTTTGTTTACATTGGGTCTCGAAATAATACGTTTTTATAACTAATAAGTTGCTCTATTATAAGTTCAATTAAACAATTAATCAAGACATAGAACCTGCATATAGTAGTCTGTAAGGCAATAAGGTTTCTTTCAGCTGATCACACATATAATGATTTTTTTCCTTTATATAAAAATAAACATCTACCCTATATTCTTATTCATGTATTCAACAAAGGCCTTTAATTAAGGGCACAGCAACAGATTTGTTTCTGCAGTGCTCCTGAAAACTCTTGTTTTTGAAAGGAACAACACATCAAAGTCAAAGATAGGCTGGGTTCCTCTAATGATGAAGCACAAATAAATACACAGTCAAGGCACATTATTTTGACCACCATCTAATGTCCAGAGTAACCACCGTGTGGAGCACGGACAACAGCTGCAAGGACTGTGAGACTCAATAAAGCAATGGTAGGTTGTCACAGGTATCTGGAGCCATGCTGACTGCAGTGCATGCGACTGCAGGGTACGTGGGGAGGATCCATAGAGTGAACATGATGATCCAGGTGGTCCCACAGATTCTCAATTAGTTTAAAGTCTAGGGATTTAAGGGACTAGGGTAGTACTTGAATATCTTGGTCAGTTCTTCCAACCAATGTGGGACATTTCCAGCCATGTGACGTGTCGCATTGTCTTGCTGGAAGAACCCATCCGCCCCAGGGAAGACAATCAGCAAGTATGGGTGTACGTGATCTGTGAGAGTGGAATCATATCCAAATCAGTTGTCTTCCACATGGACGAGTGGGCTCAGAGAATGGCACAAAAACATTCCCCAGACCATAGCGCTTCCACCTTAGCACTGCTGCCGTAAGGCCAATAAGCTACACAACACCTACATAAGCCATTCATAACAGTTGACATAACCCTATATGTTTATAGATGCCTTGTCCAACGTCATTCACCATAAGGGATACATTTTACAATCGTAATCAAAGTTAGCTAAAGTAGCCTGTTTAACAGATAATGATTGGAATGAGCATTTATGAACATTCATACAGTTCTGTCAGATGACATGACAAGCTTATTAGGTGTCATGTATCCCCATGAACAGTACCCTACAGTAAAGTGTAACCAATCACACTAACCGTCCAGTCATCAGCCATGCCGGAAACTGAGGCAAAAAGCAGTTCATTCACATCCAGAGTAATAACCATGCATGTGATATCAGCTTATTTATCATGTACACAGAGTTGAAATAAACTCTTAGTAAAGCAAAGATGTAGGCAAAATGTTAAGAAAATAAATAAATAAATAAAAGCTAGTCTATGTGCATTAGTGTACAAGCAGCCCTGATAGCCGTATAGCTTAGCTCAGCAGTTTAGGCCATCAGTTTCAACATGCCTTCAGCCAGCACTGCTTATTCTATCTGCCAAGCTACAACAGAATTAACAGAAAAGCAAACAGTGATGCAAAGTTTTTTTTATATATTTGTACTTTTTAATAAGATGTTAGTATCTCACCAGGCTGGGTTTGCTCTCATCGATGGAGTATATAGTCTCTTGCATACTTTCACACATGCAACTGTCTTTTTAGATGCTGTTAAAATGAAATTTCTTTCGTTTTGTCTACACACTCAATGCAGTTTCTGTTATCTGTATCCCTCCCGGTTGATCACGTGTTGTAAAAATGATGCTCAGACGACGTCAAGCCAACTAACTTAATCCATTGGAAAGAACTTTCACTTCATTTTCCATGTTACTGATAATGCCGATTAGCCCTACTTCACATGACTGCAGCTGTCAAAGCAGTGGACCAAGATGCATTTAACAAATCAGCACTAACGACTCTTTCTTTCTCCCTCTGTCTGTCCATTTCCGCAGGACTATGCCGAAAAGGAGAAAGCCATAGCCAAGGCTCTAGAGGACCTGAAGGCCAACTTCTACTGCGAGCTCTGCGACAAGCAGTATCACAAGCACCAGGAGTTCGACAACCACATCAACTCCTACGACCACGCGCACAAACAGGTGAGCTCAGTGCAATTGGAAGAACCGCAGGAGCCAAAGAGGGCCATTACTACTACCCCAATGTGTACCAGCTGTAAATAATCATTACAGGATTGCTTCTGGATCAAATCCAGTGGTTCCAGGTTTATACCGACACAAGTAGGGACAAGTGGGGTGTTTACTTACTTACTGCTTATTGGATATCAGGTTTAACTAAAGCTGAGTGATTATTTGTTCTGAAGCATACAGTGGGGGTAAATACAAATAAACACCAGTAGAATGGGTTGGGATTTTATGTCCGTTATTATGTTTAATTGCAAAACATGTTGCATTTTGTAGTTACCACCCAGTACCCGTATTACTGCTTTAAAGAAGGTGTGCTGGTCTCAGAATTAAGCAAATTGTTACACATATATCATGCCATTTGACAACAGTAGCTTTCATGACAGATTGACCAGCTGAAATGGTCCAGACACATCCAGCCTTTATCTGCAGGCCCATCTAGTAAACCAATAAGAAGTTGGTCTGACCATTTTAAGCCACAATTCTAGACAAAAACAACCTATTAACACGCAAACAGCACTTTCCATGTCTTTTGTTAAGAACCTCAAGAACATCAACAGTGTAGGCTAGAAAAATTAAGTGAACCTCTGCACTAACGACTTCTTTTCCTGCTTATTTGATAGCAGGTTTAATTAACGATGAGTGATTATTTGCTTAGAACCATGTAACACCAGTAATGTAAATTGGGATTTCCTTTCCCATTGCTAAACATTTTGCATTTTGTAGTCACCACCCAGTACCGTGATCACTGCTTCAAAGTGCTGGTGGCAGAATTGAGCAAATTGGCATCCATTGCTTTATGCCATATAACAACAGCAGCTTCCGTGACAAATTAACCAGCTGAAATGGTCCAGACACATCCAGCCTTTTTCCGCAGGCCCATCTAGGATAAGTTCCACCAGTGGAATGAAAAATGATGGATATCACTGTCACTGTCCAAAGAAAAAACATGTTTCTCCATTTCTGTCAATTTTCATTTTAGAGCCTGTTAAAGAAGTTTCATGTTGAAGGGGCCCATCAAGGGCATAGAATTAGCATGGACTGAAGTAACGTGGCCCCCACAATATCCAGTGATTATTGAATTGTCCCCACCAATAATTTGATCCCCTTTGAAAAAAAAAAAAAAAACGGTCAACATCGGATTACCCTAGAGGTGCAGAAAGGGTCAAATCAAGATCTCTACTCGAGCCCTGCCTCGCAGTGACACATATGGCCATTGGGATTGGCTGTATCTTTCCCTGCTGTCAAATGACACTCTGTAGCTATGTTTGGTTATTAGCAGCGGCAAAAGGAAAACTGCAAAACTCAGGTGCAACGTGAGTAAAACATGGGTGTGCAAAGCGAGTGAGGATGGGAGCAAAAATTAATTATTTTTTTTCTGGGATTGTTACTTTGGTTTTCTGGACAACAGCACCAGGTTGTGCAGTGCTCTATGTATTAACCCTAAGGTATGAGACCTGTTTCACAGACGTCCTCGGGACCTGTTTTTGTGGTTTGGGGTGCGTGGTGGGGTAGATTAATAGGTGCCCACCAATGTCTTTTATATAAACTTACACTGAAAGTAACGAAAGATTTTTTGTCTCTCCTATGAAGTAACTTTTTGGAGATCCTTGCACTTTGGATAGTAGCAATATTTTAAATTATAAAAAAAATCTAATCTAATATGTTTTCCAGCAATTATTTAGGACACTGGGCTCTCTGTGAGTGTGTTATGTTGTTGCTCTGCCAAAAAATATCCAGCTTGTTTAAGTTTTGTAAAAATCACATTTCATTTAAAATATATTTCCAGCCCAGTTACTGAAGAAAACAGATGCTACATGCTCAAGTGAGAGAGAAGTGTCATGTTGTATAAAGGGGTTAACATACTTTAATGTTAGGAACATTTTGCTGGACCAAACACGAAACCAGCCTTGAAGAGTCGCTGTCTCTTATCGACAGTGTTGATTCATCTCAGCTTTCTTAATATTCAAACTTTAAACTCCTTGTGCTCTTCATTTGCCTTATTAGTGTCAAGCTTGAGCAAAACATCCATACATATCTGCACACATGCAGAGATGGTCATTTGCTCAGTTATCAGCTGCCTGACCCCTGCGTGGGAGCTCAGCTTGACTGTCTGGTGTAATGTGTTTTATCTAAGCGTCTCCATTCCATGTGTCTGTAGAGCTCAGTCTGGCCATCTGTTGATTGCTTGGATGGTGTGAGTTTGATGGGAGAAGAAATAAATAGAAGAAAGGTGAGAGGAGGAAGAAGAGGGAGGGCTGGAAGAAGAATCAGTACAACTAAGCCTGAACTGCCTTACTGGCGAGAAAATTGTGCACAAGATGAATCCAATTTAACTATCTAATTGTGTAAGATATAATAAATGATATATGATAAAATAGCCCTTTAACGCCAAGCATATTATATTTGATATGCAAGATTTTGGGACCTGTAAATCACCACTGTTATAATTTTCTTTCATAAAAAGTCTGATGTACACCTTAACTTTGCTCAAACCCACATTATGCTGAGAGCCAAAGATTGTTGTAGATACAGAATGTGTAATATGTTGTGTAATATGGAAAAAAAAAATTTAAGTTAGAAAATACTTGACATTTAAAATAATCTCTAATAATAAATAAAATAATAAAGGATTTAAGTACTGTGCTCATTTGTTTTCATAAAATTAAACAAATCAAAACTCGTATATGCAAAGTGTTATTTAATTATTATTAGTATTATTAGGTTTTGCTATTATTATTCATATAATAATATATTATTATTATTATAGGGAACTTCATTGTTCAATTCATTTTCACTTAATGTCCAAAATATTTCGGCATTGGGGCCCTTTACATGCGGCAGCAGCATGTTCCACCGCACCAATAACATGGGGCTGCCCGCGGACGTGCCTGACTTTAAATCGGCACTACCAAACATAGATATCGGCAGATGCCGATATATTAAAAAAAGGCTAATATTGAACATTATCTCTAATAAAAAAGACTGCTCTGCAATTTATAAATAACGATTTTTATTATATATTTTCAAGCGACAACACTGAAGATATGACACTTTGATACAATGTAAAGTAGTCAGTGTACAGCTTGTATGACAGCCAACCCCTTGAAACTCAGCTGCAGCACAGTGGCCAAGACCATACAGCGGTTTAACAGAACAGGCCTCACCATGGTCGACCAAAGAAAATGAGTGCACGTGCTCAGCGTCATATCCAGAGGTTGGCCTTTGAAAAAAGATGCATGAGTGCTGCCAGCGGTGGCAACCAGGTGAGGAGTACAAAGACAATAGTGTCTTACCTACAGTCAAGCATGGTGGTGGGAGTGTCATAGTTTGGGGCTGCTTCTGGCAGTGGGGAGCTACAGTTCATTGAGGGAACCATGAATGCCAACATGTACTGTGATATACTGAAGCAGACCATGATACCTTGCCTTCGGAAACTGGCCTGCAGGGCAGCATTCCAACATGAAAGAGACCTCAAACACACCTCCAAGACAACCACTGCCTTGCTAAAGAAACTGAGGGCAAAGGTGCTGGACTGGCCAAGTATGTCTCCAGACCTAAACCATATTGAGCATCTGTGGGGCATCCTTACATGAAAGGTGGAGAAGCATAAGGTCTTTAACATCCACCAGCTTCGTGATGTCATCATGGAGGAGTGGAAAATGATTCCAGTGGGGACTTGTAAAGCTCTAGTGAACTCCATGCCCAAGAGTTAAGGCATTGATGGAAAACAATTTGGCCATTTTCACTTAGGGGTGTACTCACTTTTGTTGCCAGCGCTTAAGACATCAATGGCTGTGTTTTGAGTTATTTTGAAGGCACAGCTAATTTACACTATTATACAAGCTGTACACTGACTACTTTACATTGTATCAAAAATCATATATTCAATGTTGTCCCGTGAAAAGATATAATCGAATATTTACAAAAATGTAAGGGGTGTACTCACTTCTGTGAGACACTGTATATACACCAGTGAGATCAAATAATATGCTTAATATGCTGTTGATCCTCCAAGTGTCACCAAAACAGCTCTGACCTGCTGAGGCACTCTACTCTAATCCACTCTACAGGACTTCTGAAGGTGTTGTATTTGGCACCAACATGTCAGCGGTATAGTGTTTGTAGAGTCTAGAGTGTTACACAGCTGCCTCCGTGATGGAGGCTGGGGTTCGATTCCCAACCTGGGCAATCACCTACACTATAATAATAAAAGTCCTCCTAGACAGGACTCCTAGCACCACCTTCGCCTTCCTATGTAAATGTAATCCATAAGTCGCTCTGGATAAGAGCATCTGCCAGATGGAGTGAATCAGACTTGTTGTTCCAGCACAACCCACAGATGCTCGACTGGATTGAGATCTTAGGAATTTGGAAGGAAGCGTCTTTAACTCTCAAACCACTGCAGTCACGTCATGTTTCTCAAACCATTGCAGCATGAGCATAGCTTTTCCAAGGTTGATTTCAACATTATGAAATGCAGAATCCAAACCAAACTTGTTTCTAAACAGACTGAGAAGTGTGAGAAGTTGAAGGCTTCCTATTTGAAATTCCTATTTCACCTTAAATGATGCAGAAGCTATACTCTGGTGCCATTTAAGGTGGGATAGGGCATTCGAGGCCAGCTTCAGTTTGTCAAGGTGTTGGGGTGGTATTTGAGATTTCAGCCCTTATTAGGTGGGCAATTGCTCGACCTGTCCAGCGTTTCTGAGCTGCAAACAACACAGCCATAAAAAGATGGCAAATATCTACAAAGCTAACAATTCTGCTTAAAGTAAAACCCAACTTCCCTTACAAAAAAGAAGTTTATTCAAGTGTGCCATTAGTATACTTATTTAAAACTAAAAATAAGTGAGTATACTTTCAGTTTACTTTTGATGTACTTCTCAGTGATATACTAAACACAGTTATACTTTAGTCTACTTGGGTTATACTGACAAGTATATTCGGCCTTTACTTGTACTTCATCTTTGGTTGAGATATACTTAAGAAAAGTACAAGTAAGTATCCTTGTCCTGCACAAAAAGGCATCCAGTACGATACTTGTTTGGAAATGTTATTTATAAAGATTTATAAAGATACAAATATGTTTCTTAATCTGAGTTTATTTAATAAAATATACTTTAAGCATACTTATTTTCTGTAAGGGGGTCCACTAGTAATTAAATACATGTTAAAGTAGAAAATACCCTTAAACCTATTTATATACTTTAAATTATTATGATAAGTTAACTTAAATGAAACTTACACGTATACTTTTGAAGATGAATTAACAAACTATTAAACTAACATTAAACCCATACGTTTACTTTTAGTGTAGATGCAGCACAAAAGATGTAAACTAGTTGTGTACTTGAAGTCTACTACTCTTACACTTAAAATGTACATAAAAGTATGCTTTCATAAACTAAAGAGTGGGCCAATTTAGTCCCAAGAAGTATTAAAATAGTACATATACAAATGTACTACTAGTACAATGACATTAGTATAGTAACTACATAAAATATACTTGGAAAATATACTTTAACTTTACTCAAGTTTATTTAATAAAATATACTTTAAGTATACTTATTTTCTGTAAGGGTTGATATCTCCATCTTGATTATTTCGATGCAGCCTCTTTGTAGGATGTGTGTAAGACTTCGAGATGACCTAAAGCAATGTTGATTTCCTACCTATTCAAATCAACAACGTGATTGGTTGATTCTTCTGTCACTTTGTAATTATGCTGACCGTTAGTCCAGTTAGGCCATTTCAATTCCAGACTGCTCAGTGTTTGAAGAATCTTGTGTTTCCACCCAGAACTTACTAGAGAAAAAAGAGCTGTATAATACTTATAAAGTTCATATACGATAATATTAAATAGAAATCAACCAGAAATCAATAGACCTTCTCTCATTTCCTTAAGCCCCCTTTTTAAGACTGTATGAAGGAAGGGGAGGAGCGGAGAGGGACACATAGGACACCAAAGAAAGAGATAAGGAGAACGCTGGGCTGAGACTGCATGAGCCGGCTCCGTGCCGAGGCGTGTGACGGATGCCGCCTGCTCGTGTGCGTGGCATCTGAGATTAAACGCGTTCCTCCGATAACTCTGTTCGCATGCTGTGTCCGGATTTGCCTGCGGCCAGCGTGACACGTAAGCCAGTCCTGCAGGCTGGCCTCTGCATAATCTGCAGTAATTACACCGCAACAGTACTGCAGCTCTGATAACAAACATGGCCCACAGTGCAGCGCTGCATTTCCTATTTCAGCAAAGAGCCGGCCTGCTGAGTCATTAGAGTGTGAACGCAAATTAAGACTTATGTAAGCGTAGCGCTAATGTGACACTTTTGCCAGTAGCGACTGAATGAGAGCGGGGGGTGGTGGTGGGTGTCATAGGGGGTGGAGAGTGCATGAGAATGATAGTAAGAGAGGTAGAGGACAGACTGAGAAGGAGGGAGAGCGAGAGAGAGAGAGATAGAGGGCAAAAAATGGCAGAAGAACAGAGACAGAGAGAGACATGTGAATAGTGTGAGAGAAGGAGAGGGAAAAAGGAGCAAACGAAAAAGGGATAGAGACATAGGGAGAGTGACAGAGACAACAAGAGATACCTCTTCCTTCTCTTCCTAAGGAGGAAGTGAGGAGGAAGAGGAGAGAGAGACTGGGAGGGAGAAGATGAGTTGACAAGAAGGGTGGATCATAGAAAAATGAAGAGGAGGAGAGATAAAGAGAGAGGAAGAGAGAGACCAAAGGAGAAAGGGACAGAGGGGGAGAGGGAGGGAGAGAGAGAGAGAGAGAGAGAGAGAAAGATATAGAGTGGGGGAGTGAGAAGAAGAGAGAGGAATTGAAGGAAATAGATAGATAGATAGATAGATAGATAGATAGATAGATAGATAGATAGATAGATAGATAGATAGATAGATAGATAGATAGATAGAAAAAAGACCAAAGGAGACTGAGAGAGAGAAAGAGACAAAGAATACTTTGACAGAGGGGGAGAGGGAGAGACAGAATGGGAGACAGAGAGAGGGGGGGTAAGAGAGAGAGGGGGGGATCGAAGGATATAGATAGATAGATAGATAGATAGATAGATAGATAGATAGATAGATAGATAGATAGATAGATAGATAGATAGATAGAAAAAAGACCAAAGGAGACTGAGAGAGAGAAAGAGACAAAGAATACTTTGACAGAGGGGGAAAGGGAGAGACAGAATGGGAGACAGAGAGAGAGGGGGGTAAGAGAGAGAGGGGGGATTGAAGGATATAGATAGATAGATAGATAGATAGATAGATAGATAGATAGATAGATAGATAGATAGATAGATAGATAGATAGATAGACCAAAGGAGACTGAGAGAGAGACAGAGACAAAGGATACTTTGACAGAGGGGGAGAGGGAGAGACAGAATAGGGGGGAAGAGAGAGAGAGAGAGAGAGAGAGGGATTAAGAGAGAAAGGGGGGACCAAAGGAGATGAGAGAGCAAGAAAGAGAGGTATAGGAAGAAGAGGAGTGTGAGAGAGCAAGAATAAGAGGGAGAGAGTCAGAAGCACTGTGTGAGAGAGAGATGTGTAGAGAACATGAGTGAAACAGGGAGACAGAGAAAAAGAGGGAGAAGGAGACAGAGGAGGAACACGATGGAAGGAGAGAGAGAGAGAGAGAGAGAGAGAGAGAGTTTGCTGCATGTAATAGAGATTAATTCAGTGACTACACATGTTAATATGTTGGGTTTGGGGTCCATACAGACTCAAACTGAGCTCCAGCACATAAACATCCTCACACACACGAGACGCTTCCTGTTAGTCGAGGTTAATGAGTCAGAGACGAAAGCCACCGGCTTACGAAGCACATCTATAACGCGATCATCAATCGTGGGACTATTTTAGCACATATTAAACACGGTCTTTTGTTTCCGTTTAATTATTTGTGACTAAATTCTCTGGTCTCAAACACTTCATCAGCATGAAGAAGCTAATGAACGTCAGTAATATATCAAGAGGTTAATGGCTGCATTTGAGAGACAGTATGAAAAAATACTGATAACATAATAGCTATACCGTAACATTTACAACTCTAACATACTATAGGAGTTGGGGTCAAGCAAAACTGTGGAGTCTGGTTTGAGAACCACGGCTATGGATGTATGTTGTGAAAACATATATTTTAGCATTTATTTTAGAAGTTAATCAAGAGCATTAGGCAAGCTGCACATCCTAATAGATAAATTACTGCATACATACATAACCAGTTAGCCTCATAAGAAGAACAAAAGTGTTAGATTGACTCCTACAGTGTTTCTCAGAGCCCACACGGATGACCTCAGATGGGACCGGCTGAACTCTGTAGGCTGGGCCCAAATGAATTCTGCAGCAGTTCATTTAATGCTGTGTATTTCAGTACACTGTGTTAGCACACGTTCTCTTTGATAGCAGCCACAGCAAATGAGTTGCCTGACTGCCTTCCATGCCGTCCAGGTTCGGCTGAAGCGAGACGGATGATTTGGGTCTGGGGATTGGGATTACTGTGGCAAAGCCTTTAATCTGGTCATTAAACCATTTATATACCATTTATATGAACAAGTTGCTGAGTCCCACAACACCCCCCCCCCCATACTTCACACTGGAGATGAGGTTCTTTCCTCCGTGGCTGTTTTTGTTTAGTCTTGTATTTGTTGCTCTATTTTGGTCCAATCAGATGTATGGATGGATAGATAGTCCCACTGAAGGGTTCTGTAATGTCTAGCTAACTATCCCACTGAAGAATTCTGTGATGTCTAGCTAACTGTCCCACTGAAGGGTTCTGTGATGTCTAGCTAACTGTCCCACTGAAGGTTTCTGTGATGTCTAGCTAACTATCCCACTGAAGGGTTCTGTGATGTCTAGCTAACTGTCAAACTGAAGGGTTCTGTGATGTCTAGCTAACTGTCCCACTGCAGGGTTCTGTAATGTCTAGCTAACTGTCAAACTGAAGGTTTCTGTAATGTCTAGCTTACTGTCCCAATGCAGGGTTCTGTAATGTGTAGCTAACTATCCCACTGCAGGGTTCTGTAATGTCTAGCTAACTGTCCCACGGAAGGGTTCTGTGATGTCTAGCTAACTGTCTCACTGAAGGGTTCTGTGATGTCTAGCTAACTGTCCCACTGAAGGGTTCTGTGATGTCTAGCTAACTGTCCCACTGCAGGGTTCTGTAATGTCTAGCTAACTGTCAAACTGAAGGTTTCTGTAATGTCTAGCTTACTGTCCCAATGCTGGGTTCTGTAATGTCTAGCTAACTATCCCACTGCAGGGTTCTGTAATGTCTAGCTAACTGTCCCACTGAAGGGTTCTGTGATGTCTAGCTAACTGTCAAACTGAAGGTTTCTGTAATGTCTAGCTAACTGTCAAACTGAAGGGTTCTGTGATGTCTAGCTTAGTGTCCCAATGCAGGGTTCTGTAATGTCTAGCTAACTGTCCCACTGAAGGGTTCTGTGATGTCCAGCTAACTGTCCCACTGCAGGGTTCTGTAATGTCCAGCTAACTGTCCCACTGCAGGGTTCTGTAATGTAGAACATACTATAGGTGCTCAAGTCTGTTGGTCATTGACAGCAGAGGTTTTTTCTGGCAATCCTTCTGAAAACTTGTGGAGCTGTAGGTGGTTTCTGATTGTGGGCAGTGACATACATTTGTAGATTTTGTGTTCACCTCATACTTAAACCCCAGTGAAACAGGGAGTAACAACTGTTCATAATAACTCAGATGAGCATAAAATTTAAATGGGAATATAAAAAGAGCACCAGAATGTGTGGAGCGTGTATACATACTTATATAATAGGCTAAATCGAGACGGATGAGTTAATTTGTAAATATCTGAAAGTGCTGTGACTTGGGTGCGTCTCACTGGGTGATATAGCAAAATTACGCATGCTGTTAAAAAAAATAAATAAACACAATCTCTGCAGTGTAAGTGAATATGTTCTGGTCAAGTTAATACAGTTACTTTCTATTTGATGCACTTTAAAAAATAGAAACCCATAAATAAAACAGTGGCATGTGCAAAAGGTACTCAGTAACACCCCTTTTGGCAGATATCACAGCTTGCAAACACTTATTGCAGCCAGCCAAAAGTTCCTCTATTCTTGTTTCACAAATTTGCACCCACTCCTCGCCACCGAACACTCAGAGTTCTGAGATATTCTTGGGCTGTCTTGCACACGCAGCATGTTTGACACTGACTTACCCACAGCTTTTTAATGATCCTCAAATCAGAGGGCCATAAAAAAACTGATAGCGTGCATTTCCTGAAGTAGTTCATGGTGGATCTTGCCTCATGGCTGGAGTCACT
Organism: Megaleporinus macrocephalus; assembly: GCA_021613375.1. Classification (NCBI taxonomy): domain Eukaryota; kingdom Metazoa; phylum Chordata; class Actinopteri; order Characiformes; family Anostomidae; genus Megaleporinus; species Megaleporinus macrocephalus. Next base: position 24,216,561 of record CM038727.1, on the reverse strand, counting down.
GGCCAGTTCTAGAAGGCAGCTTTTTAATTTTCTTTAAATTGCACTTGGATTAAGAAGAGAGTGGACTTAGCTTGGAAATTTGAACGAGTACAGCCTTCATGTCTCTTCCCCTTTCTCTCCACTGTGCTCCAACCTTGCCTTCCAAACTCCTCCCTGCAAAGGAGGCTGCTCTGCACAAGCGAGCCAGCAAATATGGCAATGGAGGAGGCCACTATTGATGTATGGTCTCTCGACTCTCGACTTCTGCCGTTGGAATCGATGAAATCGACTCCTCAGCTCCACTTAATTTTAACCAAGACACCCCCTGAGCCTATGATAATTGGAAATTAAAGCACTTCAAATGTACTTTACCCGTGATTGAGTAGCTACAGATTATAGCGTCATGACAGAGTACGACTTATTTCACGTCTTTTTTTTTTTTTTTTTTTAGTGGCAGCTTCTTATTATTAACTAATGAACTTTTCTTGGTAATTTTTAAAGATTGGAACCATCTCTGCCCACATACTTCCATGCATCCTTTATGTTGGCACGGATGTTAAGCAATACATCCACTAGAGAGCACCCCAGAGTCAGAAATTTGTATCAATAACATACATCCATATTTAACATTGAGCATAAATGAGCATTCAATGATGCACCAGCATTAGATTGTTACAGGGGTAGCATACAGAGTTGAACAGAAATCTGAATAAAAAGCTGGCCAAAAAGGAGCAACTTCTTCCTCTTTTCCACAGCCTTCTGTTTGTTTTCCTTTGTTCTATCGTTTCGAATCACTGGTTGCTGCAACCCAAATTATGAAAAAAAGAAGAGCTGTGGTGCAGGACATAAAGAAAACGGCTTGTGGGCACACAAGCGACTGGCGAGCAGCGCTGGCATTGTTTAAAGCTGGTAATTAAACAAACTCTCTCTACTTAGACCCTTTCTTGGCCAAGAGTCCACCCCTACTCCCAGATGTGCTGGAGTCAAAGTATGAACTCTTTTGGAATTGACTCCCCATCACCAAGCATGGAGCTCTAAACTCCACACAGTGAGATATAACCTGCTGTACAGTGACTTTCTCTTGACTGTACCTGAGCTACAAACTAGATTCTCAAGTTATGGCCTGATTATTTAGCACTGTTGTGAAATGTAACCTTGTTGAAGCAGAAAGAAATCTTTTTGACATGCAAAGTAATCTAGAACCATGTCCAATCTCTCTCTCTCTTTCTCTCTCTCTCTCTCTCTCTCTCTGTATATATATATATATATATATATATAACTGTGTGAATAATGCTAAATAAGCAGTCAACCACTTATGAGAATAGTTAGCTGTGAGAGCACGTATACCCGAAAATATCAGGATGAACAAAAAAAGCTTAAAAGCTTAACAAACTAATCAAGAAGGCTGGTTCACTTTTGGGACGCTCAATTGAAGGTTTTGAGGAGGTGGTGGAAAGGAGTAGGTCTCTTAGTAAACTCACTGCTATACTGGACAACATATCACACCCCCTACATGACCTACTGGTCAGACAGCGGAGCTACAGACTCATTCAGCTCAAGGCATGGTACAGAAGATTGTTTGTACCAACAGCGATTACACTGTACCACCTCTGTGCTGCGCTGGGACATTATTATTTAATACTGAGCCATATTAGGACGGCTCTCTAAGTATCAGCTGAACCCCATCTCTGAGCACCATCTGGACATTACTACGGGTCTGGACATTACTACGGGTCTGAGCGCTTCCGACATGTAGGCTGTCTCAATTCTTACCTTAAACATGTTGTCTACTGAGGCTGCTTATTTTGGCCGGATTGTAAGGAAGCACCAAATGGTTCCTCAGCCACTAAGGCAACCCCAGGATGCAATACAGGTGAAGTTACAAGCAGTGCAGCCATTTAAAATGTAAGTTCTTTCGATTCTCTCTGGTGTTTTAACGTGTTTCTTGCCATAGAACCACACAAAACAGTATTTTATTTGCATTTTTCAGTTTTATACTCGAGCCATTAGCATTTATGCTTACAGATTTTTAAGCCTCAGACTATTGTTTTGGATAGCCGCCTGGTAGCTTAGCAACTAGCTAAAACAGTGGTCGCCTCCAGTGGGTGGAAACAAGCCGTGAAGCAGCTGCTCTCTAACTAAAGCGTCTCAATGATCTGTCTTATGAGGAGAGATGTCAGACAGAGCGCTGCCTACCTAGACAGCCTACTTACACAGCCTATCACGTTTTGAGACACACCCTACATTTCTTAACTCAAATGTATATGCACTGCCACTTCATACATGCGCCTCATATACATCCATTTAGCATTTAGCTATATACAGACCTGCCAACCTGGGAATGTTGTAACAACCTCTTGCGTTGGGATGGCGGCATCACGCATCACGGCGTGGCGTGAGGTCAGGTACATTTGCACCCGGGCAACGGGAATCAGTGAATGCATGCTCATAAAAAACAAAACCATCCGTAATCCAATACTTAAGCACAAACATTTCACTTAAGCACAGAAAGCAGTCGAAGGTGATTCACATGGCACGCGGGGGCAGCTATTAAATCGAGAATAAAAAAGGTGGTTTGAGAGCAATGTGATGATAAACACACACACAGGACTTCTTTCTGTGCTCACGAGTTTCACGTGTACGCTCGCGGGAGGGATATTTACAAACGCAAACTGTTAAAACTTCCAAGTTTATATTTTTCATCTTGTTTTTGAGTCTCCTAGTTTTGACATTGACAATTCACAATTCCCACACCCTGCCTATCACCTCTGAAACTGTGTTTAGCCCCGTCCTCCCCTTAAAACCAGATGGACTGAGAGGGATGAAAACCAATTTCGTTACTGTTGTTTTCACGGCTCCCCGGCCCTCCGCTCGTAGCCTCTTTGAAGAGTTTAAAACTAGCGCTATGATTGGTCAAAGTCTTCTTTTCCCAACAGGTTTCTGCCCAATGTGGTTACAGCTATAGACGAGTTGCCTAGTGCGCGAAAGCACAGACAGTTGAACTCAAAGCCATCCATGACTTTTCTCGTATTTTGAAGTGACAAATCGTAGCAGCGTAGTTTGATGTGTAAAGGTCTGTGGCAGGTCTGTATATATGCTATTTATATACTTACTCTGTTGTCATGTGACAATACGCCACAGCATCTGCATAGTATTTATGCACCTTACTTACCTATCTACTTACCATATGTTACACTTGAGTTGCTTGGTTATATTCTTATTATAGTGTATGTTTGTTTTATTTATGTATCTCTATCTATCTATCTATAGCAACTTTCAAATAAATAAAAAAAAAAACACTACCAAGCTGACATCAGTCCGACTGCAACATTACAGTAACCTTAGACATGTTACTGTAACCACTACAATCAAATCTTATAAAGGGGTAATTACCTCTCAAGCACAAACATGAATTGCTCAGGTTACATAATCCCACAGTGTGTGCACAAGCAACCACTGCCGTTCTGTCGGACACTCCTCCTGATTCTTATTGGTTGTTTGATTTGGACACAGTGGATTCCTGCAAATGACATTAGGAGCATTAGGTTGAGCCAGAAGAGCTTGATAGGAAATAGATAGAATGGCAATTTTAACAGAGATCACAAAAAGCTGTTTTTATATGGGTTGCCTACTCCAGCTTTAACTGTTACGTTTAGGACTTGCTTATGTTCAGTTGAATCCATTCCTCCACCTAGCCATGAAATGTTTCCTGTGCCACTGACTGTTACACGACCCCAAAGCAGAACAGATTCACTGCCGTGCTTAACAGCTGGCAAGGTGTTCCTTTCATCAAATGCTATTCCAGCTATCTTAAAACATATCAATCAATCAACCAACATTAATTTGTATAGCGCTTTTGAATATCAGTGTTGTTTCAAAGCAGCTTTACAGCAAAGAAAAAAAAAGAGGAAAAAACAAAGGTCCATGCATAAACATAAACATATGAAAAGGTATCCAGATCCAAGCCTCACTAGAGCAAGCCAGAGGCGACAGTGGCAAGGAAAAACTCCTTTGGTAAGACGATGAAACCATGAATGAAATCCAGCAAACTCATCCTCCTCTGGTATCTTTGGTGATAGTGGCTCATAGCATTTATTAGCATTTATTAGCATTTATTAGACCAACGCACTTGCTTCTAAAGTGACTCTGGCTCATTTAAAAACTGTTGATTGTTGTGATGAGGTGGCAGGCAGGTATGCCCGCTGATGGCTCTTTCTTGAAGGACATCTTTGTGCAAGAAATGGCGCACAGTTAAACGGTGCGCCACCAATTTGGTATTTGCTGTGATGTGGCAGTTTTTGTTCTGAGAGTTTTCTTGGTCTTCCAAAGCTCGTCTTGACTTCCACAGTTTCCCTTAACTGCCATTTCGAAATGGCATTTCACAAAGTGGGCTTTTCTGTGCATTTCTATTTTTTATAGGCTTTAATATAAATATGTATAATTAATTTTTTGTAGGCATCTATTAGCATTTCAATACTTCGTCCAGCTGCTTCAGTGAGATATTTATGAGACATTTAAAAGATGAGATATTTTAAAGTTAATAAGATTGTGTTGACATTATTATTGACACTGACTGCAAATTGGAGACTTGGCTAAAATATATTTGGCTAAAATCAAATCTGACACAATAAGAACCTTATAGCTGCTGTGGACCACTGTGAAGGTTTCACTGCAAGTTATTTCACTGACAGACGAAGCAACACACATGCACAGCGTCTTGATGAAAACCTGCCGAGTGATGGCAGAGAGTCCAAAGAACTAAACGTAGATGGCCTTGCTTGGTCGGGTCGGCTACTCTATGTCAGTCTGAAAAGAGATGGAGATACATGAAGACCCCAAACACAGACCAGTCCAACCATGTGCCCTTAACTATTCGCTTTTAGACTTTTGACTAATGCCAGCATATACTGTATACTGCAGTAGTCAAACAGCGTATGCTTCAGTAACTGAAAAAATACACAGCAGTGTGATCCCAGCAGCACATTCCAAAATTGTTAGGACAGGAGCATGTTTACCACTGTTTTGTGTCATATTAACTTTTAACAACACAAAAGTGTGGGACTGAAAACACCATTCTTCTGTTATGCAAGTCTTTATTTGGACTATCGTATGAGCTTTTCATAATCTACCATATACAGTATGTCACAAAAGTCAGTTCACTCCTCACATTTCTGCAAATATTTTCTTATATCTGTTCATGGGACAACACTATAGAAATGAATCATATATATATAACTCACTTGCGTTGAACCAGCTATTTAAACATTAATGGCTTTGTGTGGAGTTATTTTCAGGAGACAGTTAATCTATACTGCTATTCAAGCTGTACACTGACTACTTTAAGTTACATTCAAGTTTGATTTCTTTAGTATTGTCCCAGGGAAATATATAAGAATATAAATATTTGCAGAAATGTGAGGGGTGTACTCACTTTTGTGAGATAATGTATATTCATTGGGAAACCTGCAGGCCAGCCTGGCATTGACACTCCTGATTACATATTATCAAGTTGTAACATGTGCAGAGTGTTTCTTGTTGTTGTCATTTTTAAATGAGCTTGCATTTCCCTGAAAAAGACGGTGTTTAAAAGGCATCATATGTTGCATGTTACATAGTTAGGAAATAATTGGACAGTGACACATGTTTTGGCATTTTAACTGTTTACTGAACAATATTCAAGATACAGTTATATAAGGTGGGCTTTAATTTAAGGTTATTCACATCCTAATTGAAGGAAGGGTTTAGGAATGATATGACATGTACTGTAATATGTGGTTGCCTCTTTTTTACTGGACCAAAAGTAATTGGACAGCTATCTCAAAAGCTATTTTATGGAGTTTTCCCTCATTAATCTGTCATTAATTAAGCAGGTAAAAGGTCTGGAGTTAATTCCAGGTGTGGCATTTGCATTTGGAAGCTGTTGCTGTGAACCCACAACATGCGGTCAAAGGAGCTCTCAATGGAAGTGAAACAGGGCATCATTAGACTGAAAAAAGATCAAATCTATCAGAGAGATGAATGTTAGGAGTGGCCAAATGAACAGTTTGGTACATTCTGGGAAAAAAAGAGTGCACTGGTGAGCTCGGGAACTCAAAAAGACCTGGACGTCCACGGATCATCCAGTGGTGGATGATCGCAGAATCCTTTCCATGGTGAATAAAAATCCCTTAACAACATCTACCCAAGTGAAGAACACTCTCCAGGAAGAAGGTGTATCAGTATCTACCATAAAGAGAAAACTTCATGAGAGAAAATACAGAGAATTCAGCACAAGATGCAAACCATTAATCAGCCTAAAAAAATAGAAACCCCAGATTAGACTGAGCCAAATAACATCTAAAGAAGCCAGCCCAGTTCTGGAACCACATTCTATGGACAGATGAAACTAAGATCAACCTGTATCAGAATGATGTGAGGAATAAAGTATGGAGAAGGATTGGAATGGTAAAACATGGTGGAGGCAACGTGATGGCATGGGCACTGGCACTGGGTCACTAGTCATCATCACTTTTTGATGATGTGACAGAAGGCAGAAGCGGCTGGATGAATTCTGAAGTGTACAGGGATATACTTTCTGCTCAGATTCAACCAAATGCAGCAAGGTTGATTGGACGGTGCTTTGCAGTACAGATGGAAAGTGACCCAAAACATACTGCAAAACCAACCCAGGAGTTTTTTTAACTCAATATTCTGCAATAGCTGGGTCAATCACCAGATCTCAACCTGATTAAGCATATATTTCACTTTCTTAAGACAAATTTCAAAGCAGCAAAACCCTCAAACAAGCAATGACTAAAGACATCTGCAGTAAAGCTGGCAAAGTATTACAAAGCAGGAAACCCAGCATTGGTGATGTCCATGGATTCTAGATATCAGGCAGTTATTGCCTGCAAAGGATTGTCAACAAAGTATTAAAAATGAACATTTTATTTACAGTAATGTTAATTTGTCCAATTACTTTTGAGCCCCTAAAATGAAGAGACTTTGTAGAAAAATGGTTGCAATTCCTGAACATTTCATAGAATATTTTTGTTCAACCCCTTGAATTAAACCTGAAAGTCTAGACTTCAATTGCATCCCAGTTGTTTCATTTCATATACAATGTGGTGGCATGGAGAGCCCAAATAATTGTGTCACTGACCAAATATTTCTGGGCCTAACCGTATATCAGATGTATGCTCTGTAATGTGTATGCATTTTTCAGTGTTTTCATAGATGTGCAAGTTATCCACTAATATAATATATAATATAACATAAATCTTAGTTAAACAAAATAGACATTACATCAATTAGCTCAAACATATCCTACAAGACGGCCCTGAGGATTTCGCATGTACATTTACAATGAGAACATTCACCACCACCACCACCACCACCACCACATTAGTACTGCTGAGAATGATCCACCACCGAAATAATACCTGTCCGCAGTAGTCCTGTGGGAGTCCTGAAGGTCAGGGTGACAGAGGGCTAACATAGTTTGCAGAGAAGAAGAAAAACTACAAAGTAGTAAGTAGGTGTGTGTGTGTAATATTTGACAAAGAAAATCTAATGAGTAGGTAGGTTCAGACTCTAGGCTGCCACAGTAGGTGTACTAAGTTGGTAGTAACTACTTCAAAAGACCTCATGGCATTATGTGGGCTTATTCACACCTACCATCACACACTAACCACTATTCGCTTTTTATCCTCCATTGTGCTACCTGTTTGCTACTTAAAAGTTGTACTCTAATAAATGGAAAAAGGATAATTATATGTGGTATTCAGATTGGTACTAGTGATCTTCTAATGAGAGAACTACTTTGGAAATGGAGAAATAGATAAAATTCTCTACTAATGCGTAACGGTCAAAGTAAATGCACATTTTCTCTGAATGATAATCTTGTGAACATATGATTTATACATTTTAACCAAATAATTCTATCGCACATCTGACAAGTGTTGAGATGTGCTTATAGGCTTGGTCCTTCACCACCTCCCACGTTACTATTAATTCATTCCTGGGCACTGAAAAAGCAGCTTCACTGTGTTTTTTACAGGTTTCTGCTGGTCGGTGAGAGGGTTTCATTAAGGATAGTTTCACTAATGTGGATGAAATATGCATGAAGAGCATAGTGCAATAACACAGTGTAATAATTCCTCAATCCAGTGCAGTCATGGGTTAAATTGACATTTAGGAGGTGGGTGGGGGGTTTGTGGGGGGCACTACTTCTTTTGTGGGACTAAATAATATGGGAAAAATATATTGTTCAAGTTATTCTTTGGTGTATCTCATTAATGCTTCAAAAATGAAGTATCTAGATGCATCATTTCTGTATATATATTGACATGGAAAAATGTACCCCCTGTGTGAATAATATTTGCCTCTTTTGGTTATTCAATCAACTAATTACCCAGGATTAGGTAATAACTGGGATAGACCCACTCAGGCTTAATTACTGAACAGAATCTTTCCAGCATTTGTAAAAAACACTAGGCTCTATGCTGATCTATGCTGCTATCAAAGAAAGAAATTCCAGAAAAAATGAAGGAAAAAAACTTATTAATAAAATATCAGTCTGCAAAGAGTTGCAAAGCCAATGGTAAGGCACTGTGACTACAGCCAGCTACAGTTAAAGCCAGTAACTCCAAATGAATTATACTTGAAGCAGTGGTAAATCCTCCCAGAAGCAGCCCACCAAAATTCCTCCAAGAACACAGTGACAACTCTCAAAAGAACTCATGAGCACATCTTCGCAATCGCAGACCTCGCTTGCCTCTGAATACTGCTCTCCACAAGAAAATCCTGCTGGAGAAAGTCCAGGCATCAGTGCGTGATCTGAAGCTCAAGTGCAATTGGATGATACAGCAAGACGACGATTCACGACCTGCAAATGGCTTAAAAGAAACTAAATGAAGCTGCTGGAGTGGCCTAGTCTTGAGCTCTATTGAGATGCTGTGGCAGGACATTAAGTGAGGAGTTTATGGACCTTAAATGGGCAGTTTAGGGCAAATAAAACCATCCTGTCTGGCCGTATTAAAGCAATTCTGCAAAGAAGAGTGGACCAAAATTCCTGCGAACCGATGTGAAAGACTGACCTCCAGTTATAAGAAGCAACATAATTACACATCTTGGCTACACATCTTAAAACATTGGCATCTGTCTCACACAATGCTTGTATCTATTATCAGGGCAGTGTGAATAGTGGAACATCCATTCCGGAGTGTCTTCATTTTAGACAACAGAAGAATATTTACAGTGCCTGCTGTAGGAGTGAAGCTTCGGTAGAGATTAAGGGGATTTAGTTCTGTTGATATTGTTTTCGTCGCATGTCTTAGTTGTTGGCATTGCATGACTACTGATGCTGTAATTGATACTATAAACACATGGGGCATCTTAAACTGGCAAAGAACTGCACTAGTAGTTGTATGGAACCCAATGGCATTTGCTTATTCTCCCATAACCACATGCCGGACTTGTGCAATAAGATACTATGGAATTAGGTTCCAGCAGGAAAGAGCGATACATAATGAACAACTTTATGTAGCTAATACCACAAAACAGCAGCAAGAAAAACTGCTTGCAGGAATGGCAGAAGGATACAAGTTTAGAGTGTTATTAGTGTCATTTGGGGTTTTTATCTCTCCACATGGTTTATCACATTAGATGAATTCACATTAACTGGATTCTAGTGAACTATAAATTACATACATGTTCTCAGCAATTATCAGGCCTTCTCCGATGAGAGGTCCCCAATGTCATTACACCTCCACAAACAGCAATTTATATAGTGTGGAGGAGGAATGCCTGTATGGCACCCACGTGTCTTGTGTCACGAGCTATCTAATCTTCACCATATTGTCAAAAGTGTTTGCTCGTCTGGCTTTACACACATATGAACTTGAGTGACATCCCACTCTTAATCCATAGGGTTAAATATGATGTTGGCCCACCCTTTGCAGCTATAACAGCTTCTGAGAAGACTGTCCACACGGTTTAGGAGAGTGTTTATGGGAATGTTTGACCGGTCTTCCAGAATCGCATTTGTGAGATCAGACACTGAGGTTGGACGAGAAGGCCTGGCTCACAGTCTCCGCTCAGATTCATCCCAAAGGTGTTCTATCAGGTTGAGGACAGGACTATGTGCAGTCCCCTCAAGTTCTTTCACACTAAACTTACTCATTCATGGTTTTATAGACGTTGCTTTGTGCACTGCGCAGTCTTGTTGAAAACAGGAAGGGGCCGTCCCCAAAGAGTTCTTTTCACTGGAACTCACTGGAAAGGCATGAGCTCAACTCCTGAAAAACAACCCCAACGCCAAACTTTAAACTTGGCACAATGTAGTCAGACTAGTACTGTTCTCCTGGCAACAGCCAAACCCAGACTCGTCCATCGGTTTGCCAGACGGAGACAGAGAAGTATGATTTGTCTATCTAGAGGACATGTCTCCACTACTCTAGAGTCCAGTGGTGGCATGTTTTACACCACTGCATCTGATGTTTGCATTGCGCTTGGTGATGTAGGGCTTTAATGCATCTGCCCAGCCATGGAAATCCATTCCATGAAGATCTCTAGGCACTGGTTTTAAGCTGATCTGAAGGCCACATGAAGTTTGGAGGTCTATAGCGATTGACTCTGTGCAAAGTCGGCAACCTCTGAGCTCTATATGCCTCAGCATTGTCATTTTATGGGCCCCACCAATTTGTGGAATTGCTGTCGTTCCCAATCGCTTCCACTTTGTTATAATACCACAGACAGTTGACTGTGGAATATTTAATAGTGAAAGAATTTCACAGAGCTCCCGAGAGCAATCCGTTCTTTCACATATGTGTATAGAAGTAGTCTGCATGTCTAGGTTTTTGGTTTTATGCACCTGTGGCCATGGAAGTGATTGGAACACCTGAATTCGATTTAATTAAATAGGTGAGTGAATACTTTTGGCAATATAGTGTATGTATTGAATTTTGTATAGAATATACTGTATGCAGAACGTTGGGAACCCCTGCTTAAATTACATGTTTTTTTAAGTGAAAAACAGGTTTTTGAAACAGACATTTCAATATTTAATTACTGTTCATTTGCTAAATTCAACATACTTGCAAAAAAAAAAAGGATCCAGAGCAAAAATGATGGCATTACTTATATTTGATTTTGTTCCAATATGTTAAACTCAGCAAATAAATGATGAAAAATTTAATAAATTAATTAATGGAATTTGAATAAAAATGTGTCTTATTTTCACTTAAAAAAATAAATAACCAGGGATGTCCAAGTTTCCTGGACCCTCATTTCTGGTAAGCTGCTTTGGGACACAATGTGTTTCATGAAAAACACAGTACAAATAAAACTGAAGGGAACTGAAACGAACTAGCGTTGGCTCACATTAAAAGAGAAAAGTGGACTCTAGTGACCATTGGGAGAGTTCATTCAGCTGTGGTAAATGCACAGAGTGTAGTTGGTAAGGGTCCAGTGTGGGGTAAGAGAGGACGCTGCTGCCTCTTCCTGAAAACCACTGCTGCATATTTCACAGCCCACACAATCCCCAATCACTTAGCCTGAGGAAATATGTGTATTTGTGTGTGTGTATGTGAAAGAGAGAGACAGAGAGAGAGAGAAACTGGCTGCCTGTCTATCATCATGCATCACTCATGGGTGAAAGCTTCTGTCCATCACTTCCACAAAACACCCTGTCACTTTAGTACAAATGAGAATGGGCGAGCAAGAGGGAGAGAGAGCGGGGCGAGACACAGCGAGACAGAGCGAAAGAGAAAGAGGGATATGGAGAGAGAGGGCGAGATGGAGAAACAGAATGAATGCAGAGGGAAAAGGGAAACACAGTGGGAAAACAACCCACACAGATACTGTAGGGAAACATATGCATACAAAGGTTCAATAAAAATAAATCATATTTTTGATAATAACGCTACAAAAAAAGTTCTCATACGATGTTGCCATTGGTTGGGTATATTTCACACATACTTGTACCATCAGAGTGAAGAAAGTGGCTTCTGAATTTAACACTCAAATAAAAAAGCCAACATAGCAATGAGCTCAAATATCTCTTTCAGTGCCACTGTTTTTATAACATATAGCTAAAAAAATGAATAGAGCCACAACTGATCAACCCCAGACTGACGCACCATGCTAGATTTCTGTTACACCAATGATAAAGAAGATAAGAGAGACAGGACGACCAGACAGCAGGAACAACAGTCATACAGAAAACAACAGGCAATTAACTGCACCGCAATCATCTCTGTTTCTTCCCCCCACGCAAACCTCGTCTGCTAAATAAGAAGCAGAGACGCGTGTCTAGGATTTGCACACAAGCATTCAGACGAATCACAAATCTTTTGGAACAATGTTCTACCACAGGCAAGCTCATCATGTTTGCAGAAGGAAAAGAACATTAGACCCACAAAGAAGCAATGAAGGGAGCGTCGTTATACAGGGCTGCTTCTTTGCAAATTATACCAGAGAAAGAAACATGAATGGAGCGACGGACACAATAGAGGAGAACTACTAAATTCAACTAAATCTGAGGAGAAGATCATCACAAACAATGTATAATGCAAGACCGGTTTCTAAAAAAAGAAGGTGAAGGAGCTTGCACAGCACCTAGCCAAGGTGTTCCCAACCCTAATCATTGACACCCAACACTATTCACAGTTTGTGTGTTACAATACACACCTGACTCTCTAATTAGCAAACACCTTGTTGTCTAGTTCAGGTATGGCAAAAGTAGTGAAAACACAAAACTGTGCAAAGCCATGGCCACCAGGACTGGGATTGGGAGCCCCTGGGATTGAAATAGCAAGTCCATCAGAAGGACCTTCATAGCCTTGCCATGATGTATGGGTTAGAAGTGAAATGTTGCAAAAAGCTAATTCTTTCTTACAGTAGATGTGAGTAGCTGTAATTGGTATATAACGTGGTCTGATCGCTATCTAAGTCTCAATTATGGACAAACACAATTAAACTGAACTAATAAACAGAAAGTTTGACTTTTCATTGAGGAAACATCCACAGCACAGGCTAGAAAAGGTAAGTGAACCCTAAGATTTAATAATCTCTAGTTGCCCTTCAAAAGCCATCACCTCCAGCAATTGTTCCTAAATTTGGTCCTCTTTGCAAATGCTTTTCCATTAGTCAGTATTTCTGGGATGCCATTACACGGCCCTCCTCAGGTCATGCCACAGCATCTCGACAGGGTGAAGGTCAGGACTTGGACCAAAACACGTTGCTCATAACAGACTAGACCTATTCTGGATGCTCCTTTTTTATATCCGAGCATGATTACATCATCTGTTTAAGATGTTTTTGGAACATTTCAAAACATTTCTAGTCCTAGGTAAACTTTTTTGGAACGTGTTGCAGGTGTTAATTTCAGAACGGGTGTGTATTAATGAAGTGAAGGCTTTTAATTTTATTTTATTTTGTCATTGTCCAAAAAAATATATCAAGTATCACCATAAATGGCAGCTTTATAGGAAAGACCAAAAACCTGCTTTACTTTCAATGTAAGTCAATGGAATGGAAGTTATTTTGGAGCATTTCCGTTGGTCCTCATGTGTTTAAACGATGAAGAAAAATTAAATTGGACTTTCTTACAGTAGTTGTGAGTAGCTGTAATTGATAATTACAACCGCAACCACTGACAGTCATTCATCAACAGTGTCTGGATACATTTACCCCTATCCGTTTTTGAAACATATCCCTGTTTATGGTTATGAATACATACTTTTTCATTCATATTTAAAGTCTAGAAATTATATCATTGATCAAATTTGCATGGTCAAATCTGACCATCCAATGGTCACCTCTTCCTGGAGCTCTGCTTCACTATATGGTTTAGTTCCAACCTGCATCTACTAAACTGTCAGTTCATTTACCTAACACTAATGCGTCTGATCCAGCCATTCATAAGCTTTGAAGAAAGTAATTAGCATTTGGTTGGTTCCACATTAAGGTGCATCCTCAGGACCAGGTGCCCACTGCTCTAAATTAAGTATCTGCTCTTAACATTTACACAAATGAAGTAACAAATAGTTGAAATAAACATAAAGATGGAAGCCCAGTCAAGCATCCTAACTTGTTCATACAGCCATGGGCTGTTTTACAGATTTTGATTAGCCATAAGAAAATGAGAGCCTTAACATTTTTTTTTTCCACTGTTCTAATAGTAATGTACCGCTTTTTATAAAACTCCTCTGAAAATGATGAATCCTCACATCCAGCCACATTGTTTAAATATCTGGAGCTTCAAATTACAAGTACATTCAAAGGAATGCTCACTACTAAAAACCCTGCAAGCCTGATCGAACTGATGGCAGATATCTGAATGGTTGCCAAGCAGTGACTGGAGGAGAAAATTAAGCAGAGGAAACGTTTAGAAAAGACACGATTGTGATCAGCCATAGCACAAAGGGAAATTTGAAATGGGCTCTTTTTTCTACTGTTCTGCTAGTTATGTTCCTACTATAAACCAAACCAGCATTTTAGATTTTCATATAATTCTCAGTGGAGCCGTCCCTAATGGTTCGGTCCCCCTGGGTGCAAATAAAACCCCTGGGATAATCCAGACTGGGATTTTAGAAAGAGTAACATAGCAGTTTGTAGCACTAAGTAGTGACGTTTTTTTTCTAGGTGCAATAATCTCCTTACAGTTGGCGACGACCACTAAAAACATACTTCTATATACAAACCCAATTCCAAAATAGTTGGCACGATATGCAAAATTCTAATTAAAAACAGAAAGCAGTGATGAATAAACTCTGTATTTGATCTGTATTTGACCTGTAACTGGGGCCTTCGCTCTCATATTTTGAGCTTTATATGTCCCATATTTTCAATGGGAGACAGTTCTAAGCTATAGGTCAGTCTGGCACAGGCACAGTCATGCTGTTGTAACAGGTGCAGAATGTGAACCCTTAAATTTAATAACTTGTAGTTGCCCCTTCAACAGCCATCGCCTCCAGCAATTATTCCTAAATTTGGTCCTCCTAAATTTCTGGGATGCCATTACACAGCCCTCCTCAGGTCATGCCACAGCATCTCGATAGGGTTAAGGTCAGGACTCCAAAACCAAAACACGTTGCTCATAACAGACTGGACCTATTGTCGATACTCCTCTTTATATCCGAGCATGATTACATCATCTGTTTAAGATGTTTCTTCAAACATTTTAAAACATTTCTAGTCCTAGTTAAATGGACTTAACTTTTTTGGAACGCGTTGCAGGCGTTAATTTCAGAACGAGTGTGTATTTATGAAAACAGCGAAGGCTTTTAATTTTATTTTATTTCACACTTTCCAAAGAAATAACAAGTATCTCCAAAAAACAACTTTACAGGAAAGACCAAAAACCTGCTTTACCTTCAGTCAATGGAACCAAAAGTTATTTTAGAGCATTTCTGTTGGTCCTTTAACCATTAAATTTTCACACAATGTAAGTGACATCTCATGTGTTTAAACAATGTAGAAACATTAAATCTGACAAAATTAAAGATGTATGTTTGGCCCGGTGGCTTCTATTATAAATGAGTTGCAAGTGAGCAGGTGTTTGGTTCTTTTCTAAGAACTGGGGAACGCATAGAAATTACTGTGCCTAGTATCTAACTATGTGCCAGCAATGCAACAGGTGTAGATAAAGCCAAAAATGCTACTGCTTTCAGTGGAAGTACAGAAGAGTAACAGGCCTTGGGATAAAGAAGGGAAAGACAGGGCAACTAGAAAAAAAGCCAAGATCAAGGGGTTAGAGAGGATGAGTGGAAGAGAAAGAACAGTTCCTGAGATCACACTGGGGAGGGAATCCCCAATTCATCTTTTACTCTGGAGGCAGAGAGAGAGAGAGAGAGAGAGAAAGTGAAGGAGAAAGAGCCTGCAGATATGGGCTTTGGATTCATCTATATTTCATCAGCTCCAATCACAGGAGGCTGTTCAAGAAAGGATTCCTCTCTTTTTTCTTGTGGGGGTGGGCTGGGGGTGGATAGTAGCACAAGCCATGTTTGCATTGAAAAGAAAAAAAAAAACGGGGGTCCTCAGAGGGCCTGCTTAATGTTTAATAAATAGCCGAGGGACCTGCAGAGAGGGTAGAGCGTCAGGTCTGTCCTCGGGGCGTTTTGCAGGCTTTGGAAAAGAACCACCGAAACGGAAGAAAGAAGGCAAAATATATTTTTAACGCCACACTAAACTGTTCACTTGTCCTTCGTCAAGGGGGTGGCACTGGGAAGAGTGTTTAAGAGCAAGAAGCAAACCCGCGCGAGTCAGCGCAGTCAAAGAGGCTAGAAATAAATGAATGGACAAAACTGATTCATAAAGCAACTGGCCGATATATTTAGGCGCTTCGGGGGGCAACTGCGAACCTGGGCCAGGATGGAAGAAGGTGTTGGCACCTTTACCAAACTTTTAAAACACCACAGGAGGCTTTAGGCTGTTTTGTGAACACACACTTTAGATGCTCCAGCAATCACCCACTATGCACTTACTGTGCACAATAATAGATTTGTAGCTGGAGGCGCTCTGCATCTCTCCGCCCGAGCACTGCCAGTCAATACATACTTGTTTTTATTAGCATCTAAAAAACGCTTAAAGCTCTATGAGAGCTGACACTCTCTCTCTCTCTCTCTCTCTCTCTCTCTGTTTATATGGATGCAGCACAGAAATGCTCTTTTCTTTTCGTTTTATGGTATCATTTCCCACCGTTCGCTTTTTCATTCTTTTTTTCCATCTGTCTCTCCCTCTTTGTTTATCTTTTGTTTCTCTCTTCTTGGCTCATTTTTGCATTTTTTCTCATCTCACCTGTCTTTTCTTTCTCGTTTTAGATTCTTATTTATTCCTTCTTTTCAGTTCTCTTTTACTTTTACCTCTCTTTCTTTTTTTCTTCTCTTTCCGTGTATTTTACTGTCTTTTTTCACTTTCTCTGTTACCCGTTTGTCTCCAACTTTTTCCCTGTATTCTTTTTTTGTTCTATGTTGTTCTCTTTTTTCTTTCTCTTTCTCAGTCTGTTTATATGGATGCAGCACAGAAATGCTCTTTTCTTTTCGTTTTATGGTATCATTTCCAACCGTTCGCTCTTTCATTCTTTTTTTCCATCTGTCTCTCCCTTTTTGTTTATCTTTTGTTTCTCTCTTCTTGGCTCATTTTTGCATTTTTTCTCATGTCACCTGTTTTTTCTTTTCTTTCTCGTTTTAGATTCTCATTTATTCCTTCTTTTAAATTCTCATTTACTCTTACCTCTCTCTCTTCCTTTTTTCTTCTCTTTCAGTGTATTTTACCGCCTTTATTCTTCTTTCACTTTCTCCCTCTGTTAGCATTTTGTCTCCAACTCTTTCCCTGTATTCTTTTTTTGTTCTATTTTGCTCCCTTTTTATCATCTTCTCTTCTAATAATGTAACTCTAATTTCCTTTCTCTTTCTTTGTTTCTGTCTACTTTGTCTCACTCTTTTCCTTTACTTTATCCTCTTTCCTTCTCTCTCCCTCCGCTACTCTGTTTCTCTCTGTCTGATTTCTTTGTTTTCAGTCTTTGTTTCTGTCTGACGCGTTGTCTTTCCTACTTTTTTCTTTCTCTCTCTCAGTCTGTTTATATGGATGCAGCACAGAAATGCTCTTTTCTTTTCGTTCTTGGTATCATTTCCCACCAATCACTTTTTCATTCTTTTTTCTTTCTTTTATCTGTCTCTCCCTTTTTGTTTACCTTTGGTTTCTCTCTTCTTGGCTCATTTTTGCATTTTTTTTTCATCTCACCTGTCTTTTCTTTCTCGTTTTAGATTCTCTTTTATTCCTTCTTTTGAATTCTCATTTACTCGTACCTCTCTTTCTTTCTTTTTTCTTTTCTTTCCAAGTATTTTACCATCTTTTTTCTTCATTCACTTTCTCTCTCTGTTACCATTTTGTCTCCAACTCTTTCCTTGTATTCTTTTTTGGTTCTATTTTGCTCTCTTTTTATCAGCTTCTCTTCTAATGATGTATCTCTAATTTCGTTTCTTTATTTTTATCTTTCTTTGTTTCTGTCTGCCTGGTTTCATTCTTTCCCTTTACTGTAACCTCTTTCCTTCTCTCTCCCTCAGCTACTCTGTTTCTCTCTGTCTGATTTCTTTATTTTCAGTCTTTGTTTCTCTGTCTGACGCGTTGTCTTTCCTACTTTTTTCTTTCTCTCTCTCAGTCCGTTTATATGGATGCAGCACAGAAATGCTCTTTTCTTTTTGTTCTTGGTATCATTTCCCACCGTTCGATTTTTCATTCTTTTTTCTTTCTTTTATCTGTCTCTCCTTTTTTGTTTATCTTTTGTTTCTCTCTTCTTGGCTCATTTTTGCATTTTTTTTCATCTCACCTATCTTTTCTTTTTCGTTTTAGATTCTCTTTTATTCTTTCTTTTTAATTCTCATTTACTCTTACCTCTCTTTCTTTCTTTTTTCTTTTCTTTCTGAGTATTTTACAATCTTTATTCTTCTTTCACTTTCTCTCTCTGTTACCAATTTGTCTCCAACTCTTTCCCTGTATTTTTTTTGTTCTATTTTGCTCCCTTTTTATTATCTTCTCTTCTAATGATGTAACTCTAATTTCTTTTCTTTATTTTTATCTTTCTTTGTTTCTGTCTACCTGGTTTCATTCTTTCCCTTTACTGTAACCTCTTTCCTTCTCTCTCCCTCAGCTACTCTGTTTCTCTGTCTGATTTCTTTCTTTTCAGTCTTTCTGTTTCTCTGTCTGACGCGTTGTCTTCCCTACTTTTTTCTTTCTCTTTTTCAGTCCGTTCCCTTCCTTCCCACCTTCCATCCTTTACCCTTTCTTTCCCTGTTTGCTTTCTTTCTTTATCTTTATTTCTCTATCATTTCTTTTTTCTTGTTCTATTTTTTTACTTTTTCTTCTCTCTCTCTGTCTGTCACCCTCTCCCTCTGTTACTGTTTTCTTTGTATGACTTTCTCTATTCTTTCTCTCTCTATTTCTCTTAGTCAGGCTCCCAGTATCTTTCTCCATGTCTCTCCTCACTCTGTA
Organism: Megaleporinus macrocephalus; assembly: GCA_021613375.1. Lineage (NCBI taxonomy): Eukaryota > Metazoa > Chordata > Actinopteri > Characiformes > Anostomidae > Megaleporinus > Megaleporinus macrocephalus. The sequence continues at coordinate 24,197,610 of CM038727.1, read as the reverse complement.
TTTCCTTCTTCAGCAGTGCCTGAGGTGGATGCAGTAGAAACAGAAATAAAGGTTGTTTACATGATTATTAATTATAAACAGGCAGTAAAAGGGTCGAGGGAGCGATTTTACATTAAAAATAAACTGACGTTTTATCCCTTCTGCTGTGACAAGATGCCACATATCTTGCTGCTAGTACGATCAGCCCCCACTCTCTCTCTCTCTCTCTCTCTCTCTCTCTCTCTCTCTCTCGGTGCCTGTCTGTCTTTCTACTGGCCTCAAGCTTGCAGTATCTGCCTGCATCCTGTATCTGTAGAGCTGCAGATAGCAGCGAGGTTGACAAATACCTCTGAGTGACAGAGCGCGAGCGGCGCGGGGCCCGAATCCGAAATTATTCAGCGCGTCAACATCGCTGAACACGATTAATGTTTCTCCAGAGCTCGCCGTCCTCCTGGATCAAAGCCTCGCCCGAAAAGCTCCTTAGTGCACCTTTCTGCAATCTCCTGCTCCAAATCTCCTCTCCTCCTGCACACGCTCAAACATCCTCCCGCATCAAAGACCCTCACGTCCTTATCCTCTCAGGCACCTTACACACAAACTCATTAAAACACACGCACACACGCCGGCAGGGGAGAAAAAAAAAAAGAAAAAACTCCCAAAAGGTAGCAAAACACTTAACCTGACAGCCCGTCATCTTCCAAAACAATAGAGGTCTAGAGGAGTCGGAGCAGGCAGGTTTCTGTCGCGCATAAACCCTCAGGTTCAAAGCAGCGATTTACAGCTACTCCCATTAGAGTAGCTGCTTAAGTGTGTTGTTCCATGTAACAGTAGCAGAAGAAATTTTAGATCGTTTTTAATTGTATGCTGTGTTCAATTTGCAGCACTGTGCAAAATTCCAAGAGCACCGTTTACTTCAGTGATTTAATTTCCAGCCCAAACTTTTCAAGTTATTCATATTTCAACATATATACACTACTGAGTAAAAGTCTTAAGCACCTAAGCTCCTAAGCTCATTGTTTACAACCCTATATATTAGCAATAAGTATACTGTTACCAGTGAGAACATCAGATATCATTAGACCAGATGTAAATAAGCGTAAACACTATACAAAGTAGTATAAATATCTTAATGTGAAAAAGTAGATCATATGATGAGCTCCAGTTTAAAGAACAAATTGAATTGTATGAATGTATTCAGTTCCTTCACCAGCAATCCTGATTCAGCTTAATGAAGTACTGAGTAGTCGAACAGGCCGTAGATGAGAACTGTAAATAATACTGGGTTACCTCAAGGAGAAGCTTGGAAAGGGTTAAATAAACACATTGACCTATTTGGAAGCACTACTTACTGTATTAATACTATTTGTATATTTAAACAATACAGTGTTTTGCTGATCACATTAAAGCTTCCTGGAAAAATAGCTTTTAAATATGATAAAAGTCCCCAAGTGCCTAGAACCTTTGCACATTACTGTGTAATAGAATGTTTACTACACAAGAGCCTAAAGAAACAAAATGTGTCCTTGTCCACTGAACTATTTTAGCGTTTCTCTAATCAGGAGACTTGCTTTAGGTTTCTACAAGAAGTTTGGAGAGATGTGTTTCTACACCACCAAAGTTCAGTCTTGGAAGTTGTCTGTACATTTTTTATTGATACAAGCAATCCCAATATCACATACTACCCACTCCTGGGCCTGCACGCTACTGCACCTGACAACAGATATGTACCGTTGTTGATCTTTCTTTTCTGGCTACTTGGCTTCATCCATCCTGCAGCTGATCATTGACTGCTTCATATATCGCTTCCTTTGCCCAGTTATTTAGCAAAGTCTCTGTGTCTCTGTGAGTTCTGAGCTGGGTTTCTTTTGGTTTCTCTTGTCTCCTGGTTTGGGTTTGCCAATATGTCTCTGTTGTCACCTGCCCATAGTTCCTGATGTAGATTAATTGATAGCCTATAATATATAAACACACTAAAGCGCTTGTAACCAGCCTCGACCCCCTCATTACACCCAAACACAGTCATTGGCGCTGAGGTCTGGGGTGGAGAGTCCATGGTTCTGAGAACACCAGCAGCTCCCTGTTCCTCTTTTTTCAGTTTCTTTTTCTCAGTAAGGGCTTCATTACATCTACACATCCTTTCAGACTTATAGCTCTAAGTTGTCTTTTCACAGTGGACAGAAGTACCTGTTTATGTTTTCAGAGCTTGATTTTCTTCTCTAAGTTCTGTTGGGGGAGTTTTGAGAGCCGGGTTTTGCACAGTGTTACACTTTCTTGTTATGTTTTATTCAATCTTTCACTTTAATGTTTTCCTTTCTTAGTGGATTATCTAAGCACTTTTAGAATCTCCTAAAAATAAATACTTAAAAGCTGTTTTGACTGGAAATCAAATAAATGCACTCTATATTGTCTGCACAGCACTGGAATTTGGAAGACAGTGTCTGGAATTACAAAATTGAGAAAAAAAACAGATGCTTTCATGAAGGCTTGTTTTGTCCACGCGCTGAAAGCTGAGCTATATAATATGTTTCATATTTAGTGGCTGTTGTGCAAAATCTATGTATCTTTGTTTTTGCATATTTTAAAAGCTCTATGTGTTAATGTTTCATTACTTTAGCATTACTTGGGGTAATACTTCAACTCCCATTACAAGTTAAGAACATTGTTTTCTTACTTTTGTACCTTTTGGCATTTTTAAAACTTTTTTCAGTTTTTTTGTTGATGGTGTGAGCAGCCATGTGATGTTATATGCCGAATTTCTTGATTAGGAATTTCCAGTTCCCAGAGGAAACAGTTTCCATATTTTACTGCTAGTTTGGAGAGCTGTCGATTTTCAGTCAAACACAGCATTTCCTACCCACTAGCTAGGCCTCTCCTAGTCCACAGTGATACAAAAGTGAGAGGGTGAAGGCTTTGTTTCCTGAGATAAATAAAACGTCCACATTCACTGTCCACACTACCTGTTTGATCTATCTAATTGATCTAGGATCTGTTGCTGCTTGTGTTGGTCAATCTCTAGCCTTTCATCAGTGGGCACAGTACGCTACTCACAGGATGCTGTTGGCTGGATATTTTTGTTTAGTGAATTATTCTTAAGGGACAAGGCAGATGGTCTATACTGGAAGCTTGCGATGCTCGGGGCCTTAGGCGGCACTGCATTAAAAACATGTTTCTATACTGGAAATGACTGCATGAGATCAGAAATCACTGTCACAGTAAATCACAGTTTACAGCGCAGTCCACAAATGCAAGTTAAAGCTGTATTACACAAAGAAGAAGCCATGAGTCAACACGATCCAGGAACGCCACCGTCTTCTCTGGGCTGAAGACTTAAAATAGACAGACACAAAATGAAAAACTGTTCTGTGGTCGGAATAATCACAATTAAAATTGAAATTGAAATCGTGAAAATCGTGGAGGAAAATAAGGGACCATCCAGTTTTTTATCAGCAGACTGCATTATATATATATATATATATATATATATATATATATATATATATATATATATATATATATATATATATATATATAGAACACTACCAGTCAAACGTTTTAGATACACTACCAGTCAAACGTTTTAGTACACTACCAGCCAATTGTTTTAAGGCAAACTACCAGCCAAACGTTTTAGTACACTACTGGCCAAACGTTTTAGATCACTACCGGCCAAAAGTTTTAGATACACTACCAGCCAAACGTTTTAGTACACTACCAGCCAAACGTTTTAGATACACTACCAGCCAAACGTTTTAGTACACTACCAGTCAAACGTTTTAGAACATTACCAGTCAAACGTTTTAGATACACTACCAGTTAAACATTTTAGAACATTACCAGTCAAACGTTTTAGTACACTACCAGCCAAACGTTTTAGAACACTACCAGTCAAACGTTTTAGAACACTACCAGCCAAACGTTTTAGATCACTACCAGCCAAACGTTTTAGATCACTACCAGCCAAACGTTTTAGATACACTACCAGTCAAACGTTTTAGTACACTACCAGCCAAACGTTTTAGAACACTACCAGCCAAACGTTTTAGATCACTACCAGCCAAACGTTTTAGTACACTACCAGTCAAACGTTTTAGAACATTACCAGTCAAACGTTTTAGTACACTACCAGCCAAACGTTTTAGAACACTACCAGCCAAACGTTTTAGAACACTACCAGCCAAACGTTTTAGATCACTACCAGCCAAACGTTTTAGATCACTACCAGCCAAACGTTTTAGATTACTACCAGCCAAACGTTTTAGATACACTACCAGCCAAACGTTTTAGTACACTACCAGCCAAACGTTTTAGATACACTACCAGCCAAACGTTTTAGATACACTACCAGCCAAACGTTTTAGATCACTACCAGCCAAACGTTTTAGATACACTACCAGCCAAACGTTTTAGTACACTACCAGCCAAACATTTTAGATCACTACCAGTCAAACGTTTTAGATCACTACCAGTCAAACGTTTTAGAACTGTTATAAAATTTGACTGGTAGTGTACTAAAAGTTTTGACTGATAGCATATTAAATATTTTGCTGGCGGTGTTCTAAAACGTTTGATTGGCAGTGATCTAAAACTTTTGAACAGTTATATCTATCTATCTATATATATATATATATACACTTGAGTTATATACAGGTTATGTTATAGTACTGGAAGCTACACTGAAACTTATTTTGCAATAAAGTAACACAGTTCCACTACATTTAAAACACATTTTGTGTCAAACAGTATTCGACTGCTGGTTAGTTAGTTAGTGAGTTAGATTGCAACTAAAACTTATTTAAGTACTTAAACATACTTCAGTGTAGGTTGGTGGCAATCAAATATATTGTTGCTGAAGTATGCTAAAGAATACATTTGTTCTGTTTTCAAATTCTTTTTATTGGGTTTACCATTTGGACAGTGCAAACAACACATAGCTAGATGAGACATCGGGAAAAACAGTATAATAAAACAAGAAGAAATACATACGTTCAAGTGTATTTCCCCACATCACAATAAGGTATACGTGAACAATGTACCTTCCAAAAATACAGGAAAATATATTGTAGATGTATTTCAACAAATGACATTGTACTCATTTGTATAAATTCTCTATATTCTTCTAGTTTGCTACTAATGTACTTTTTTCCACCCCTGCACATACCCAATACTGTATCCCTATAGCAGTGGTCAGAGGTAGAGGAGGGAAACGCTTCTCTGAGAAGATTGGGTTTAGGATAATCCATGTTTTCCCTCCTGGGGAGAGGAAGAGTGACAGGAGTGGCTTTAGCGCATGATCGACATTAAGTGAGATGATAAGGGCGGATGATAAGTCTCGGGCACAAGTAGGTCTTTAACCGTTCCCTTGGCTGAAAGCTTTTTAGAAAAGGCTGCTAAACGGCGGGTAGTCTCGAGTGACAGCCCGTAATCTGCGGTTTAAATCCCGAGACGGTAGATATGAGCTTCTCCTTGTGGATTTTATTATCAGATTTCTAAGAGGACCTCACTTTTTTATTAAAACTGTATAAGCAAATTGCACTCCGTAAGTGTGCGCAGGTGAGAGAGAGGTAAAGAGAGAGAGCGAGAGAGAGAGGTAAAGAGAGAGGGAGCCCTTGGAGAGTTCATAGCAAGGAGGGAGTGAGACAGAGCTTTTCATTTTTCTTCTCAAGTACACGCCTGAGGCTTATCGCTGCCTCCTTCCTGCGATCAGCTCCGGCCAACAGCTTCAGCTCTGATGAGATCTAGTCCGAGTGTGATTTGTTTGCGCCGCTACGTCTAGGCTCCTTTAGGAAAGCACGTGGCGCAGACAGGGTTTCAGAGAGAAATGAGGAAGGAGGGTGGCACTCTCCCGCTAACCCGCGAGAGCAGGCCGCAGAGAAACGCTGACGCTCCGCTCACAACGTTATTGAAGAGAGTAGAATAGAGGTGCCACAGGAGCCAATGCGAGCTATTTGTCAACGTGGTCCCATAACAAGACTCAGGAAGAGCCACTGTCAGCACTGTTCAAAGCGCTACAATCAGCCTCAACTCCATTTCCTTTTCTCACTGACTTCTCCCTCCCGCCGTACATACCTGAGCCGCCACTTCCCAAATCTGATGGGAAAATGTGTGCACGCAATGTGTGGACGAACATTTTGTATCTTAAGTAAATCAAGCCATTTGCAAGTGCATTAAAAGAGTATTCAAAGAGAACTCAGTCAACACATGGCAAAGGACATTTCTTCTGAGGATGTTGACTTTTGTCATCACCTCTTTATCAGTATGAGGTTGATTTTGCATTTGAGCCCTAAACATCAAGCTGGACTTATTTCTGAGTCTGTGCATGTGATGTTAATACATCACATGCTGGGGCACCCCAGGGCAGTGTACTGAGTCCTCTGTTGTTCACCCAGTTCCAACAGCATCATAAAGTTTGCCGATGATACAACTGTGCTGGGTCTCATCAGCAAAGGCGATGAGTCAGCATACAGGGAGGAGGTACAGCAGCTGACAGACTGGTGTACAGTCAACAACCTTCACTGGAATGTAGAGAAGACCAAGGAAATGGTTGTTGACTTCAGGAAATCAAGACCGGACCACTCTCCGCTTAACATCAACGGCTCCTCTGTGGAGATCGTTAAGAGCACCAAGTTCCTTGGTGTCCATCTAGCGGAGAACCTCACCTGGTCCCTGAACACCAGCTCTACAGCCAAGAAAGCCCAGCAGCGTCTCTACTTCCTCCGGAAGCTGAGAAAGGCCCGTCTCCCTCCACCCATCCTCACCCTCTTCTATAGGGGAACCATAGAGAGCATCCTAAGCAGCTGCATCACTGCCTGGTTTGGGACCTGCACAGCCTCTGATTGCAAGTCCCTCCAACGCATTGTGAGGACAGCTGAGAGGAGTCTCTCTCCCCTCCGTCTTGGACATTTACACCACCCGCTGCATCCGCAAAGCAACCAGCATTGTGGATGACCCCACCCACCCTTCACACAGACTGTTCTCCCTCCTGCCATGAGGAAGAAGGTACCGCAGCATCCGGTCCAGCACGACAAGACTCTGCAACAGCTTCTTCCCCCAAGCCATCAGACTTCTCAACACAACTCAACGTCTGAACTGATATCTGTTCTGGTACATGTACGCTCCCTCTCTCTCTCTCTCTCCCAAACCATTTACCCCAGATAAAAAAGGGGAGCATTTTTGCACAAAGCATTGCACTAATAATTTTACTACCTCACTGGACTCTATTTATTACACATTGCACGCAAATTTGCACACTACCGGCAATTATTTATTATTCTCTGTCTGTACTGTGTTGTGTTGTCTGTCCGCACTTGTTTGTTTGTGTTGCACTTGTGTCTTGTATGCACTGTCTATGTTGCACCATGGCCCTGGAGCAACGTTGTTTCGTTTCACTGTGTTCTCTGTATGTAGTTGAAATGACAATAAAACCCACTTGACCTGACTTGACTCAAGACATAAAATGTGATCCAAAAAAACCCTGCCAAATACGTCCCGGTACCTCTGACTTTTAAATGACTGTTCCAGGGTTTACCAGGTGATTCAGTAATACAGTAAGTAGTGGGGTCACTTATGTCAGTGTGTTCAATTAACCCTTTCCAAGCTTAACCATATCGTCTATTATATACTAAATAAAAATTGGACGAAGCATCACTCAAAGCATTGGGTTGTCTTTATTTTACATAACCTGAACTCAGGACCACCTGGCATTGGCTTTTTATGCATGTGTCATGTCTACCGTCAGCTCCCAAGACCAAACCAACACTACAATCTCCATTGTTCTCCCTATCAGAGTCATGTGACATACTACCGGTCTGTGTCACCTGACTATTGATTATCATCACCTGTATACCGGTGTATTTAAGCCCTGTCCTGTTCTATGCTCGTTGCCATAGAACAGGATGCTGTTAGCAGCATTATGAAGCGTTCTACTATTCTCTCGGCATTACCATGTTTCCGTACCTCGACTCTGTTTTTTTGCCTTGCCCTTTAATATTGGATACCGTGTATGACCTTGTTCTGTTTTCCCAACTCTGTCTTCGCCTTGCCCTGCTTGATGGATCTTATGGTTTTTGGACACTCGGCTGTTACACCGTCTCGTCTCTTTGGTATGTCCCTCTGTACTTGTTTGGTTACTCTGGTTTTAACTTGGACTGTTTTTGACATTGGCTTTTGCCAAACGTCTCATTTTAAAGCCTCTAGACTTTTTACTCTGTAAAAAGTCGCGTGTCTCACTTCTGTTGCAATCTGACAGCACGCTTACTGATTATTTTGATTGTCATTGATTGTTTAGCTGGAGCGCCCCCTACTGCCGCTTAGAACATAAAAAAGCTACAGTATCTCTCAATTAACCATGTAGATTCACTTTACTACAGTCCACTGAGTAAATGTAAATTCAGAGGCGGGAACTCATCTGTTGCTGCACAGTTTGTGTAGGTCAATCTTTAGTCCTTCATAAGTACGGTACCCACAGCACGCTGTTGGCTGGATATTTTTGTTTGGTGGACTATTCTCAAGGCTGACGGTCAATATTAGATGCTGGTAATCTTCAGGGCCTCAGCAGAAATCACTGTCTGTGAGCACAGATTGCCGTCCAGTCCACAAATGTTAAACCTGCATCATGCAAAGTAGAAGCCATGTGCCAACTCAATCCAGAAAAGCTCATTTAAAATGGACCGAGGTTGTGGTCAGATACATTAAGTAGTGGTTTCACATATGTCAGTGTGTTTATTTAACACTTTCCAAGCTTTTCTTTGTGACAACCCAGGATTATGTGCAGTTCTTATCTAATCCCACCTTTGACTACTCAGTACTTCATTAAGCTAAATTAAGATTGCTGGTGAAGGAATTTAATAAATGCATTCAGCGTCTGGGGCATCCAGGAGGAATCTGGAACTAAACTTTGTTCTTCAAACTGCCGCACAAAATATTATCTTCTTCCTTCAAAATTAAAAATTCATGCTATTCATGTATTGGGTTTATGCTTATTTACATCTATTCTAATGAAATCTGGTGTTCTTACTGGTGAACACAATGAGCTGTATATAAAGTTTAGCTCTTATCTTCTGGCTGAAATGATGGTGACAGGTGATTTTCTAATGTGGCTGCTGGAATCCTGTATAGAGAAGCAGCAACAGTGATTTAATTCTGTTTTCATTTTCTCTTGTAACTTTCTTCAATAAGTTAAATTAGTTATGAATCAGTCTACCATTCTTTGTCCATCAATATTGTACTTGACTAGGAAACCATAATGTTCCAAACAGGAGATGAACGTGGGCATGACCTCACTTCTTCTAGCTGAAGTTAGCTCGCTCCATGCTCGCCAAGTCAAACATGATGAACCACCCAAGGTGATTACTGCAGAGTGTAACTGCAGCTCCATTTAAGGTGGAGAGCAGATATTATCTGAGTGATGGAGCTCAGCACTGCAGAGACACTGACACGGTGTGTTAGTTAGTGTTTTTAATCACTGTCCATTCTACTAGACATACCTACCTTGCTGGTCAGACACCATAGCTCATCTGTCACTGCACTGTCTGTGTTGGTCATCCTCAGGTCCTTCATCAGTGGTCACAGGAGTTGGTCTGGTCTGAGTGGATCTGACAGAGCAGTGCTTTTAAACACCTCTCTGTCACTGCTGGTCTAAGAATAGCCAACACAAAAACACTATCCGGTCAACAGTGTCCTGTGGGCAGCAGGGTTTCTGCTAAGGGCAAGCACAGAAGAGAAGTCCCAATAGTTTTGGCATTACTGTAGGGAATTCTTAGGAATAATCATATTAAAAACATTGAATCCCAACTCTAGCTACAAATACATGGCCACTCTCCCACACACACACACACACACACACAGTTTGTTTTAATATATTGGCAGGACATTGTGTAAAATCCTAAACTCTGAATTTGAGCCTTAAACTAAATAAAAAATAAATACACAATGTTCCCAAAGTGTAATCAATTTAGACCTGTTTAGGGTTCAAACTGTTCTTCCTAAGTGTAGCAGTCTCATATTATTATCACTAGAACTAATAGTCACCCAAATCAGCCCAAATTGTTTCTGTAAAAAAATACTTAAAAACTTCAAAACTCTCAAACTGCGTCAAGACCTTCATTAAGTTCATGCAGACTGTGAACAATAAAAGAAACTGCGGGCAGCCACTTTAGCCAACTTTGAACAACAAGTAGAAATGCTGATCTAATGTCAGTATTTGTAACAATGACTGTCATAAAAGGAATGGAGGAATCTGATCCAAGATCAGTTTTGCTGTGTAATTACCAGTTCTGACATTGTCTGAAATGACTGCGCTGCAAGTCACACTGTGCTCTGCGCACCATGGGCAAGTCTCTGCAACCTTAATGAAGACTAAAGTTGTTTGTGACTACGGAGTAAGAGAAGTTGTTAGAAACATTAGCGCCAGTTTTAAACTAAAGAAACGAGAACTGGACACTAAATATATCTTGGCTGTGGAAAGTAAAATAAAAACTATTTTTCGCCAAACTATTCTTTTAACCTTTGACCTCTCACTTGTTAGCATATAACAAGTAGCTTTCAGTATGTCAGTATGTCATGGACCTCACTTGGCATAATTCAGGGCCTCTGATTATTAATTCCACCCACTAACATTTTTAGCATGCCATTTATATATGAGATTGCTAAAGGGCCAGTTTCAAAATGTGTGCTCTGATGATGCTGATTGGTGGCTGTATTGGATGATTTTGACATGGTGGTTAGAATTAGTTCATTGGAGGTATTAAAAAACAGATAGCAGACAATGAGTGCAGATACTGGAATCCAAAAAATATTTGTATTTCTTACCACAGCAACACGGTCAGCATCATCGGAAGCATTAGCATGAGTTTTTGGGTTTTTCTCCCCCAGTATTTGTTTTCCCCCCAGTAGTTTCAGCATTACTGTAGCTAATCCTTAGAAATAATCATAATGAATACATTAAATCCCCATGAACAGCTAAATACATGGCCACTCTCCCACACACACATTTTGTTTTTATATATTGACAGGACATTGGGTAAAATCCATGATTTTGACATCAACACAATTTGTTATTATACCAGCAATGTAACAAACAGGGATAGTTCTCTATATACTATCATCTTAAACATGGCATTTAAGAAATAATCATAAAATATAAAATGTGCCATAACTTTAAAATTTTACTTATGTTACATTCAGCAAATAAAAATTAACTGTGCAATAAAATGTGCATTCCCTTGATCCATGTTTGCTTAGCCAACCAACAAACACTATTTGACTAGGGGCATGCAAATTTTTGCATACAATTGTATACTCGCCACATTACTATAAAATTCAGTTGATGTGTGAGGTCATATGTGTGGTCTGAGTAGATTCTACAATCATTAGGACATGTTCTAAACCCTAGAACATGATATTGAATCTCACCAACTTATTTTATTTGACTTATTTTTTATTTTGTTGTTGTTTAATCCAAACATTGACTGTAACTTGAAACCTGGTGACATATATAGTACTACTGAACATGCATTTAGCCACTGGTTCTGCTTATTGCTAGCCCTGCACCAACCTCTTGGGTGTCCATGCTTACCATGGCCTGTGTAATTTGCTCATATCAGTCAAGAGGGACTTCAGTTGTGTCATGCTGCATTTTGATTTTCTGGACTTTAAGTAGACCCAGACAGAGAACACAGCCATTCATAGATCCGGGGCCTGCAAACAGGTTAAATCGCATCTGAAAAATAGGATCATTTGATGGTCCTCTTTTTTTTTTTTTATTTATTTGAGGACATTTTTGTCCTGGAAATATACAAAAACCAACTCGCTCATACACACAAACACACACATCCTCACAATGACTCGGCTTTCCCCCCACAGTCATATCCGTGCCTTCCAACCACAGCATATGCCTGTTACTGTACTGTCAGCTGCCAGAGTTGAAACGGCATTGTCAATGCAGGCGTTCCGTTCTGAAGCTTCCGGAAAAGCTGTTTACTGCACAGCTTCTGTGAATGGCGGCGATATATCCGCACGTCTCTAGTCTCACCTGCCTCTGAACTCCCTCCTCTCCTGCCTACAGGAGCATGAAGTCTGGCAGATATTCGTGTCTTTGGGGTCACGAAAGTGCTCCGAGAAGCCGACAGACGCCAGCTACCTGCAGCGGAAAGGCTAATGGAAATACCGATGTTTGACATTACGGACATTACGGGGTATGGATGCAGGGGCCCACACACTTTATAAGTACAGCACACAGTCAGAGTTCACCACACAGCCATCATTTCTTGGTAATCCATTACCGGTGTAAACACTATAGACTGCCTTAGAACTTTTCACATATACAGCTGAAGCGGTATCATGAAGTACAAGGGTCAATGTCGGCCCGATGCAGGTTCATCTGAAGAAACAGACTTGAAACATTTCACTAGTGTAACTAGTGTTATATAAGAAATACTTCAACTAACATCAACACAGCTAATCAGCTAGACAACCGGCACGTTACAGCAACTTTGGCCAACAGGGGGCTTTGTGTAAATTAGCGAGTCTGGAATGTGTATCTCATGCAAACCAAGTTATATAAAGAAATACTTAGTGGGATAATGGAAATACATTTGAACGATTTTGAGAGACATCAAAAATTGAGGCTACATGTGCAAACCAGCTTTTCCTGTTCCAGTTCATAGGCCACAAAGTCAAAAAATGCATACCTGAGCATTTAGTTTAGTTTGATGTGTTTATTTATTTGTGTATACAAGCTATACTAGCTAGCAGATTTGACTATACAGCTACATATTGCCACTTAATAAACTTGTATTTGTTGCCAAAGTCACTACTAAGGCCACCAAACAACTTTTCCTCACTTCAATCTATAAAACAATCAATCAACTGTACACATTTGTAAGAGAAACACATTTAGTAGTGCATATTCACGGTTTATCAATATTTTTTAGGAGACACATTTTTTGTATGCACACGAAAAACTGGCTACCAGCTTGCCTGTCATACCAGCCTTGACCACAAGGGGACATTTATTCACTCATTCTGGCTTTCATTCATCAAATAAACTTAAAAAAGCTACTGAAAGCTGACTGATTTCAAAATGGTTTTTATGCAGGGTGACCATTCATCCTGGAGAGGTCCTCTATTTGGCATGTGCAGGGTTGCCAGAGCCATGGGGGCAAGAGGGCATTTGACCCACTACTTTTTTCGGACACATACATAAAAAAAAAAACCCTTTGCCTCCTTAAATAGAGTATAGAGTACTGCATAGAGTACTGACCAGCAAGAGTAGATTCAAACTTAGCAGCCAATCAAAACCAATCAAAATCTCTGGTTTAGCTAGGAGGTGTGGGATTTCATAAACAGTGGAGCATGAGCTTGTGTTCAGTGGGAGGAGCTGCAGCTCATTAATACAGTACAGATGTTTTAACTGTGATGTACAAACCAATGCACAGTCAGAGTTACTGTTACTATGTGAACGTACTTTATATAGGTTCAAGTACTTACTGAGGTTCATTACTGTAGATCCGTACAGAACTCATCACTGTGAGCTGTATGCAAAAGCCCTCCTTAACAGTACGAAGGGAAATACATTGGTTGATTTTTATTGATAAAACACTCTCTGGTCATTTGCCAGAATACATCTCTTCATTGATGAAAATAAATAACAGTAATTATCAGACTCGCTCTAGTGGTTGGATCAGCTGCCAGGTACCAAGAGTTTTACTGAACTGGGAAAATCAGTTTTTAGCTACAGTGCATCAGCAAGCTGGAATCTAATACAGGCAACACTAAAACTCAGCTCACTGGTGTCACTCAATCATTTTAAACTTTCAATATCTTTTAATATCTTCAGACAGCCTGTACCTGTTTTACTTAATCTTACTTTTTCTTAATTTTTATTTCTTGCTTTATTTTTCTTTATTATTTCATTTTATTTTAATGTTATTTAATTGTATTATAATTTTGGTATTATTATTATTAGTATTATATCTAGTTTTTTTATTTAAATTTTTTACTAATTCAATTTTACCTTTTATCGATTTTTATTGTTATTATTAATTAATTAATAATTTTTTACTCACTTATTTTTTTTAATTTCCTTTAATGTATATGAGCTGCTTTCTTTTAAGTTGTTTTAATTCCTAAAGATTACATTTTGGTTTTATTTTTCATATCAATCCCTGTTCATGTAAATGCTCGGCTACATTGAAAATGAGGATTGCCCTCAATGTACCTCGGAGCTAAAATAAAGGTTGATTGAGTGATCTACCTTAGTTGGAGCATAGCTGTCAACCTCTTTAGATCGGTCTGTTTAAGCGGATCTTTATCAAACTACTGAACCATGTTAATTCACGACAGATTAGCTAGTAGATTGTGCTATCTGAGTCTGAACACACTGGCATGCAGGTTACAAGAAACACTGACACTCAGTTATCACTCAGCCAAACAATAAATATTTATTCATCTCTTTTTAGAGATGTGGGGCCACCCCTGCGTACCTGGCAGTGTCAAATAAAGGTGCTAGAAGCCCACAAGTCAACACAAGTCTTCAACTAAAGGAGAAAGTATGTCAGGTGAAAGCAAAACTATAGGATTTTCAATAGGATTTTCTGGCTATAATGGAAAACGAGTAGCTGTAAATCTATTAAAGCTCAAAAGCATAGTGGTTACAGATGCATTTGTCAAATATATACCCCCCTCCCTGCGCCCACACACAAACCTTTCTGCCCATGTCACCATCCTGCCCCAAGTGTCCTCTTTTCTGAAATCCAAAATATGGTCATCCTATCTTATAATTCAAACCGATATTTAAAATAGATCAAATAACCTCACCTTATGTTAACATGACCTTCCAGCCTGTGAAATGTTATGACACTGAACTTTGAGTTTGGGCTTCCATTTAGTTTCAATCTGGAATTAAATGAAAAAAGAAAGGGGAAAAAAGCAGCGCCACCTTTCAGATGGTCGGGATAGCATGTGTCCGAATGACACTTTTCTCAGTGTGACCTTTTCAGCTCTCTTGACCTAATAATTGTGACTAATTTAATGCCGCCGCTGTTCTCTCTCCAGGTTTATTCTGAGATTTTTTTTTTTCCACTTGTCTGAAAAAGTGGTGCTTGGAGACGGTTGCTAAGCAGTGATTGAGCGCTGAACGTTGCGCCAATCATTATTTTGCCAAACAGTCAATTACAGTCCACAAGGTGATTTCAATTTAGAACAGCCGTTCGGAATACAGCTAGCGGGCCGGATAAGAACCATAATTGTGCGAGTGTTCTTTAAAAATGTCTGGTGGAACAAAAAAAAGCTACCGCACTGGTGGAACGCCTCACACCGTGTTCTTCTTAGTGATGAAAACAGGGCAAGCAAGTTGTTCCATGTCTTGGGGAGCGGTGAGGAGACTTGAGCTGATGTTCCTTGGTGTTCTGAACTCAGGGACAAGAGAGAGAGAGAGAGAGAGAGAGAAGGGCAAAGAAAGAAAAAAGAAGAAGAGCAATAGTCCCTCAGCAAGCTCGGAAACTGAGGAGGTTCTTATTGTCTTCTGGCCTTGTCAAACGCCCGGATCTCTCCAGGGCCCAAGCGGCCCAGCTGAGCCTCTGTATTCATCTCTACCTGCCACGGCGCGATAAAAGGACAAGAGAGCGTGGTGTTAAAAAAAAAAAAGAAAAGAAAAAAAAGGAATGGGGAGGGAGGGAGAGAGAGCGAGCAAGGGGGAGAGAACAGGAGATGACTCATTGCGAGATTCTCGAAGGGCTGGCATTACCTAAGGGAAGAAGGCTCAGGACCAGGCAGATGGAACCGTGTTACACACCTCAAACACAGCCCAGCTCTCTCGCTCACACACATATACACAGACGCGGCAACTATTCATTGCTTCATTATGCAGAAAATGTTCTCTCAAAGCTCGGTGCCTGTGTTTGTTTTTGTTGCTTTTCTGGAGGGGCGTGTTGTGAAAATGGAAAATGGAAAATGGAAAAATAAACAGAGGCAATTTCATGGTGATCAAAAGTGAAAAAAAATAATAAATCACCCTCTGCGGTCTCAAATGTGTCACAGGAAGCCGCATCAAACAAGCCCCGAAACAGGGATGTGTTACTGCTGGGCACAAGCCAAGGGGCTCTTGCCAGGGTTCGAATTGTGGCAGAGGGTCTTCTTATGAAAGATTTGACTATGAGGCGAATAAAGGCACATATTTTGTCCAGAATTTGAAATACTGAAGTCTAATTGCTGGTCTTTTGTTTGGATATTAAACAAAGCATCTCAATGTATTTTACTTTCAATGTAAGTTAATGTAAAGAGGGTTTATTCTCTTGGTGGTTGTGGAGCATTTCTATTGGCTTATTCATCATGCAGGTTTTACAGGATATAAGATGCTGCTGGCATGTTCAAATATGATATAGACCAGTGGTATTTAATAGAATTCAGTAGGATCCAGTCAGAGGAAATGTCCTCAGGCTGAGGTCCGGACCATCATAATTTCTATCTTGTGTTATGATTCAGTGGCGTATCCGGTTTACTGAAGTAGTCTAGTACCAGCGTCTTATACCATCAGCTTCTGAATCTCCAACACATCACACATACCATTCAGTATATTTCAGAATATTTACTGTTTAAATTCTGAACTGAATGCATAATTTATAAACTTCTAATAAATGTTTTTTTACTCACTTAGGGTAAAAACAAGGGCTACATTAAAATAACAGAATGCTTTGAAAAAAGTGCATCTTAAAGTGTTTATTTATAGAAACAGTAAATAAAACAGTGTTTTCTCGTTAACTTAGTTTCATAGCTTGACCTGTTGGTTTGGAGCTGCCTGTGGGAAGAATAAACATAAGTTTAGAACATATTACTCTTTCTCCGACCTGCTTTACTTTCCGACTACTGCTTCTTGCTTCGTAGCTCGCCTGTGTGCGCGCCACACTCCCGAATATGTGCAGATCTGATTGGCTGAGGAGCGCCTTTGGTGATTTTACAACGCACGTGATTGGTCCGAGAGGTTACTGCGCTGCAAAGCCTGTATACCATAAAAACAAGAATAGGTCTGGCGCTTAAAATTATTTGAACACTTAAAATAAAAAAAATATGAATTAATTAAATCGCTCTTAATGGTTTAGCAGTTTGGGTCAGCTTTGGACAATGTCTGGGTCCGGACCCGTACCACGGTTGTGACCTCTGATATAGACTATGAAAGGCATCAAAACTGAGGATGCTATATTATATAAATATTAATTAGGTCATTATAATAATAAACATATGTGAGTGAGTGAGTTGGTTCGGTAGGTACCACAAGAAGTAAAAACCAACTTACAATATAGTTTGTCTGACAAATGGGTATGTTTCCATTTTGGGTTGTGGTGCTGGATGTGTTTGGTGGGAAATTCAGAGGTGTCAAGTACAAAAAGTACAAATACTTTGTTACCTTACTTAAGTAGAGATTTTGGTTATTTATACTTTACTGGAGTAATTATTTTTCAGCTGACTTTTTACTTTTACTCCTTTTTACTTTTACTCCTGAAATATTGCAATATATAAAAGAGTTCACGCTTTCCTAATGATCACATTCAAATGGTACTGAGCTAGGCATACAGAGACACGCCACTTATGAAAGTACATCTCCTTGTATCTACACTTATTGTCTATTTTATCAGCTACACTTATATATATATATATATATATATATATATATATATATATATATATATATATATATATATATATATATATATATATAGGAGGAATTTGTAGTTCTAGAGTAAAAGGTTGTACTCCATGTGCTTCTCCTCGTTACTGCTATTTTCAGTTTGTTTATATTCATGTACAGGTACATTCCAACCAAGATTATTGATAACATGCCTTTTTGCTCCATTACAATACTTATAGACAACTAGTCATCATACCTTCCACTCCATGAAACACATGTTAATGTTCAGTAGTACACAGATATGGTTCTTCAATATATTTGCATTGTATTTAATACATTCATTTTCAATGGGCGTATATGTGGCTGAAACAGGAAGCCTAGCGCATCCCAAATGTATTAACATTTTAATATAACATTATAGTCATTATGACTTTTAGAGGAATATTTTTTTTGGGGAGGTGGGCTAGTGCACTATAGACCCTTGTGGTACGGCCTAAGCTTTCGTCCTGAATGGCATTTTTTCCCTTACGTTACTTTTACTTTTATACTTTAAGTAGTTTGGAAATCAGCCCTTATACACTTTTACTGGAGTAAAAAGCTTGAGTTGATACTTTAACTTCTACAGAAGTATTTTTTAACTCTAGTATCTATACTTCTACCTGAGTAATGAATGTGAATACTTTTGACACCTTTGGGCAAATTAAAAAAATGTATTCAAGCAAATAACAAAATTTGTTATTTCTATGAATTTCTATACCACCATTGGTCTCTTTTAGAGCACCAAGCTGGTTGAGACACAAAGACTTGGATCTTAACCATGATCTTATGGACCCATTCCAGGTCCTAGGTACACAATGGGTTGGAACAATACGTTTGGGCAGTTTAACCATATTTATTACCATGAATCCAACCATGACAAGAAGTGGTTGTGCTGCAACAAAAGTACCAACTATCTCTGCTTTTTCCATAAGCCAGAGCTAATGCGTGGCTGAAATAATGAAATGGCAATATTGCAATATACTCTTGTAGCAGAATACAGTGTAATGACTCAAGAGTTCACGCTTTCCTAACGATCACCTTAAAATGATACTGAGCTAGGCATACAGAGTCACGCCACTTATGAAAGTACATCTCGTTGTATCTACATTCATTGTCCATTTTATCAGGTCCACTTGTCATATAGGAGGAATTTGTAGTTCTAAAGTAAAAGGCTGTAGTCCATTGGGGGGGGCACCACAGAGTGGGTGTTACTTATTTGGATGGTGGATCACTTTCTAACATGGTGGTGGCGCTAGTGTTTTGCTGTTATGAGTGGATCAGACACAGTAAAAGTTTTTTTAACATCTTGCTGTCACTGCTGAAATGAAATCTAAGGATTTAAATGGATGTGTTGAAGCATGGAAAGCAGTGAGATGTGCGGACTTACCCCAGGATCAGGATTTGGAAACACTGCTGTAGCTGCACCTGTTGCTTGTGTCAGGTCAGCTGTGGTAGACTGAGTGAGCAGAGTTCCACACCTGTGCGCCATGGCTCAGCTTTAGAGCAGCTTGTCAGGGCACTGTATAGTAAAACAGAGGAACTAGAGCATGTAGAGTGACCACACAAATACCCACATAGTGCAGGTGCACTAAAGCAATGCTTTGCCGCATACCCCAGACGAGATAGGTTTGGTATCTGGATTCTTCTGCTTTAGTTTTGTACTGGAGATAAGCTAACAGAGCTTACAGGTAATGAGACCTCACCACTTAGTTAAATCAACCAACTCTTGCCTCAACATTTATTGAGATGCCAACCACATGAACCACTACCAATGCAGTTGGCAATAGTAGAATAAATATATCAATTTTGGTGTGTAGAAGCAGAGCAGTCACTGAATATAAGACAAATGAGTGATCAAGCTTAGTCAGAGTTCAGTTCAGATGGGCAACTACTACCACTATTTGTGATTTGTTTTATAGGGATAATGATATAACATAACTGATGTAACTTACCTTGTACAACTGTAAGGGCTGGCTCCAAGGCTAGGCCACCTCCAGCCACCACGGGAAGGCAGCAAGTGACCTGTGGAGCCAATCAGGCCTGATGCTCAACACCTGAAGGCAGGTCTTTATAAGCAGACAGACACAGAGACATGTTGCTGGATCTTTGTCTCTTTTTGAGTCTTTGAAACAGCCGGTAACAGTAGAGGGTTGAGAGTTTCCAAACTCTCCCCTGTCTTTTAAGTCTCTTCAGTGATCTTTACAAGAAAAGAAAACAAAGAAAAAAAGAAAACCAAAAGAAAAGTTGAATTAAAGTTTAATCTTTTGTTTCCCTCTTTTCTTCTTTTCCCTTTCGGTTTAGTTTTGGGAAAGCTGTTTTACTTTAGTTTTTCCTATTTTTCTCTTCCTCTTGGGAGAGCAATCTTTCCTCTGGCATCCTTTGTTCTTTTCCCGCCAAAACCTAAAACAGGTGTGTTTAATAATCATTATTATTTTGGCGGCCTTTCTCAACCGTGGCTCTAGCACAGTGGCGGAGTGCCGGTTTAAAAACGTAACGGCTGGGGCCAGTAACAGCCAGTAGCTACTAGATTAGAGCCTGTACGTACTGATCAAGCGACAAACTAGTAGTTCATTTCAGTAGGCGAGTTTTAGTAGCCACACAATCTCGAACGGACTACATTTGCCATATTGCCAGCGTCCTGTGACACAAGACGTCAGATCACCACCGTAAAAGCTGCTATTCATTTAAAAGCATAAAAATGGCTGTCGATTCAGTAGGTCATCCGGGTACCGTTCACCTACTACTCAATGCTTACAGAGTATTCGGACATACTAGCCGCGCTCACCTACTGATTTCACTACTGAGTAGTAGGCAATTTCGGACACACCTTTTTTCTACTCTCAGTCTTGCTAGCTCCAGTTCTTGGGTCCTCTCAACTACCAGTGTGTGGTAGCTTACCTAGTTAGGAGGCTGTTATGTTATCTACATGACCAGAGTTCAAGTCCTTCACTAGGAAAACCACTACATCAACATCATGTTGCTCTGGACTGTGCTTCACTTTTATGCCACCATCATAAGTATAAATTGAGTAGACCCTCATAACCAGCTATATATATGCCTTTGTTGACGAGCTGCAGAATACAGAACCTGCCTCCCCATTTACGAGCACGCTACAGATTATATTCATGATTTCAGTTGGTTTGTGAGCATAACCTGTAGCATCTATGTGATGTACATGCATATACGTGAAGTAGGAGTCAGGTTCTGCCAGGGAGTTGGATTTCAGCAAAACATCGACGAAGATGAGAAAGAAAGATATAGACTTACAAGGTAGACTAATAATACAGGACTTTCTTACAGAAGGTTGCAAACTTTCAAGGCTCGTTTGGCCTAAGACTGATAAAGACTGACCAAACTTTGGCGTGAGATGAAGTTATTTCTTTGTATGCTAGCCTGAAACTACAAAGCTCCATGAGACAGAGAAGGTCACAGCTTACATCGTAGTCTTTTATATATGACATTGGCAGGGATGGACACTCTGCTGTTG
Organism: Megaleporinus macrocephalus; assembly: GCA_021613375.1. Taxonomy (NCBI): domain Eukaryota; kingdom Metazoa; phylum Chordata; class Actinopteri; order Characiformes; family Anostomidae; genus Megaleporinus; species Megaleporinus macrocephalus. The sequence goes on along the minus strand of CM038727.1, from coordinate 24,176,485 downwards.
GATTAGTGATGTTTTGTTGTTAGCCCCGAGACTATCTTGCATCCTTTTACCTATTTTAGCTCTCACCAACAAGTAGAAAAGAGATTTGATCTTGTCTGGTCTCTTGCTCGGTCACTCTCTCTTTTTCTCTTTGTCGCTTCCTGCAACAAGGTCTTTTCAACTGTCCCTTTGCAGTCTTTGCCATGATGTCCATGCTGGGAATAACAAGCGAACTTTCCATATAGAGTCCCTTAAAGGGCAAGGGTGTAGGTTTGGTGCTTGGTGGTTTAGTAGGAACACAGCAACCCACCCCTTACCACTTTGCCCCTTCAACACTTTCAGCCAATCAAATGCGAGCATGCCTAAACATCAACTTCGAGATGTATCCTCTGGTAAACACATTAGAATTATTTAAAGCTAAGTTTTTAATTAGAAGTGCCATGAGGGCGTGTGTGCCCACAATACCTCCGAACACACAGCTCTCTGCATCTGGCACTTCATTGAAAATGAATCCATTTGAAGGTAGATTTGTAGAGCAGGTTCGATTCTATGGGCGCCTGTATGAGAGCCCTATCATATCATTTCACAGAGAACACTGCAACACCACCCCAACACTGATGAGCTCACTTCAGGTTCATGCGCCATCCACAAGGTCTTGCTTTGATATTGAAAGTGAAAGTATAACTCTTTAAAGGGAACCCCGGCTGGTAACACATGTAAGCCTTAATATGGTGTAATGACTAAATTATTAAGACATGTTGAAAAAAATCACTAAAAGTAGCAGATTTATTAGATTTTTTGTAAAATCCCACTACACATAGGTCGCCACTGTTGTAACTACGGACGTGCACAACGGGTGGTGACATCAAATGGTTGCAGTAACTGCCCATGGCGCTTGAGCACAGCTAGCTAGCTAGACATGGCTACTGTTCAGCCTTTGCAGTTTGAGCTAAAATCCAACATTTCTGACAACAGCGGTGACAACACACAACAAGTGAGTCAAAATGATGAACAGAGAGTCGTGGAGAAGAAGTGCTGGTGTTGTTGTGAAACATCAGTGTTGACGGAGAAGGAGAGTGTCTGTTAAAGGAGCTACGCTTTCTAGCAGGAAACATTCACGCTCAGTAAACAGCTAGATACACTGAACGGGAGTGTCTCTGAGCTTCACACTCCTTTATTAGTGAAGTAGTATGTTCACTACTAAGGCTGTACTTTCACGTTCAGGATCCACAAACGAGGGAGAAGCAGCTGCTGCTAACAGTAAACGTTGTTGGCGGGACGCCAGGAGAGAATCCAGCGCATGTTCCCTCTTGCTTCACATTCTGGGGCACCTGAACTTCCTGTGTTGGAAAACTGTGGCACTGCATTGTTTTAGTCTACGCTTAAAACCAACAGCATCCGTCAAGTCTCTCACCAGTGGTGGTCTACTGAACAACTCAAATGCAGTGAGACTGAAGAGACGAGAGCAGAGCGATGGGTCTTTTGATAGCTGGGTTCGTCCACACGCTGCTTCAATAAATGCATTATTTTATAAATAAATCTGCTACTTTTGTGATTTTTTTACAACACGTCTTAACAATTTAGAGTCATTACACCACATTAAAGCCTACAAGTGTTACCAGTTGGGGTTTCCTTTAGCATGACTTCACATCGAAGGTAATGCACACAAGTTCATTCAAATATTGGTAGGGACAGTTATATCCTCCCAAAATATCCAATATGCAAATGTATGCCCATGTTATAGAGAACACCCTTACAGAAAATAAGTATACTTAAAGTTCATTTGATTAAGTATACTTTATGTAGTTACTATACTAATGTCATTGTACTAGTAGTACACTTGTATATGTACTATTTTAATACTTCTTGTGACTAAATTGGCCCACTTTCTAGTTTTATAATATACTTTTAAGTACACTTTAAGTGTAAGAGTAATAAACCAAGTATACAACTAGTTTACATCTTTTGTACTGCAACTACACTAAAAGAAAACTTAAGGGTTCACTGTTAGTTTACCAGCTTGTAAGTTTTCTTTAAGTGAATTTTACTTAATACTTAAAATTTACTGCTTATATTATTGTTGTACTTTAAAGTATATGACTAGGTTTAAGGGGTTTTTTTTCTACTTAAAATCGAATTTTAACAACATTTACTTGCTCACCAGTGGACACACGTAAAAAAAAGCACTCAGACACACTCAGACTAAGAAACATATTTGTATCTTTATCTTTATAAATCAAATTTTAAATAAATATTGTACTGGATATGTTTTTGTACAGAGCAAGAATACTTACTTCTACTATCTCAATCAAAAGCTTAAGTACAAGTAAAGGCCAAATAGATTAGACTGTTCTACACTTGTCAGTATAACCCAAGCATACTTAAGTATAACTGTGTTTAGTATATCACTGAGAAGTACATCAAAAGTAAACTGAAAGCATACTCACTTCCTTTTAGTTTAAAAGAAGTAAACTAATGGTACACTTGAATAAACTTCTTTTTTGTAAGGGCAGTCTGGACAAATTACTTGTAGACTTAACAGAGATGCTCAAACTTTGGCTGTATCTACAAATGCGTCTTCAAATTGCTAAAAAAATACCTGGGGAAACCACCTGTGGTTAGGCTTACAACCCAGATACTTGTTAGGTAGAGGGTGGACTTAAGTTTTTACAAATTAAATGCAAGGTAAACATTCCCAAAGCATCTACAATGGGCTATCATTGCCACTATAATTGCATAACCTTGTTTTTCCTGTTGACTGCATTTGCTTCATAGCTCCAGGACAGAAGTAAAGAGACAAACTTCAAGCAACTTCAGTCTGAGCCGATTAATTTTGGGGTGAAAAGTAAAAGGAAATTGGATTTTTGTCACACTGTTCCCCTTAAATGCACTCAGTGGTTAGAGCAACCAGGGGCGGCTTCAGCCCAAACGTTAACATTTTAATGCTAAGTGCATCCAAAAACCCAGATTTGAATGACTGAGGCGCTACGGTACATTTCAAGATTGACCGCACCGCTAAAAGGTCCACGTCATGTACGGCTAACGCAATTAAACCTGGCAGCGTTGAGTGGCGTTGATGACTGTGAAGACGACAGCTGTCTCCACGACCCCGACGGAGTGGAACTGATGAACCGCACACACACCTTTGCTTAGCTCGCTAGACAGGAACTCGGGACAATGTGCTCATGTTTCTGGTGAGGCGAGGATCTGGGCGACACCTCCTAGCCAGAGATGTTTCAGTCGATTAGGGCTGCAGCCTGTCTGCATCGCAGCCCTAATGTGTTAGACAAATCTGCTAATCTCAGTTGAGAGGCCGAGGTCATGGTCAGTTTCAACTGTCGGACGAGATTTCACACTGACGTGACCACGTGTGTAGCTATAGGCGTAGGTGGAACCTTATGGTGAGTGTTGATTGCTCGCAGTGGGCAGCTGCCATAGAGAGCACTTTCTGGAGTGCACTCTGGGAAGAAGTGCGGTGAAAAGAAGAAATCAATCTGAAATGGATTCACACTGTATGATGGAAATGGAGCGGCTGCCGTGATTGCAGCAGTTTAATTTAATTGCTTAATTATACCCGTATCCCGTTGTTATTTTAAAACGGCTTGATTCAGAGGAGAGAAACTAAGTACTTGTACATGTACCTTGATTGCTGCTTTTAAGCTTTTAAACTCCACCTCTTTTATTTAGAAAATAAACTTGAGGGGGCCATATCCTACATGCGTTTTCATTTTTATTCAATATATTTGTATATAATTTTTGTATCAGAGGTCCAAGTAGGATGTCTCTGTGTCATTATTCATTTATACATGACAATTTGTCGACCACTACTCAAGAACAATTAACCAGGTTGGTTTTGATTGGTATATGTAAATGATATATGTCCTTATTGACTGCCCTGTATTGTACATCCTTCACAAAGTAGTCCGGACAACAACACTTTTTATGAATTAGTATAGAATATTATAAACTGCTGGATTAAAGGCTATGCACCAGCTAATATGAAATTGTCAAACACATATATAATATATAACAGAATTCCAGATCCTAACTTGTGATTATTAAAAGTCAGAAAACATTCTTTTCTTTTTTTTTCTAAATTCTTTTTTTTTCAAATTCAAGGATTACGGCTTTAGAGACTGTTGTTTAGCCCCACCCACTGTGGAAACTACCATAGGCATTATAGACATAGGTGGTGTTGGGAATTTATATTAATCTTATTAGACAGAAGGCTCCGAGCTCACAGAAAGGTCAGGGCTTTTTGGGACCCATGCCATATGGGGCCATATACCCTGCAGCGTTATCTTGGGAACTTCTATTTGAGAACCACTATACTCAAAAGAATTACGTGGCCAGGTGTACAAGGGCCATAAAAGACCAAGCAAGCACAGTCATCCTTAAGACCAGGTTGGACCAGGGCAGATCAGGGTGTGAGAGCTCAGAGAAACGTCCCTTTGACTTAAACTCTGGACTGGTCTCACTCTGATGGCAAAAAACGAAGATACAACAGTGGTAGACAGCAACGCTAGAAGATACACTTACGGTAATGTAAAATGACAGAAAGGTGTTGTTGTTTTCAGTTACAAAAATTGGATGCAGGGGCGATTGTAGGTTTAGCACCCTACAATAAGAACAGCTCATAAAAAAAATACATTTTAAAGTCATTTCAGACCATCAATCCAAAATCAGTAACAGGAAAGACACCAACAAATCTTAGTTCACAAAGCTTAGTTTACAAATGTTGTAAGACATTTTATTAGTAAAATATAATAAAGGTTAAGGTAGATAAGTAGATTCATATCAATTTAACATTTTTCTCATTGAATATTCAGCTTCTGTGGGCTAAAGGGTGACCAGATGAAAATGAGAGAAATTTAGGGCATGAGACTTGAGATGAGTGTGTCATGACAGAATAATAAGAAATAATTTAGATCAGACACACCAATTCTAATAATCAGTTATCAATATTATTACGATTATAAACAGATTTTGAGCATATGATCGATATTATGTCAGCCTTACTCTCTCACCTGAACCTGCCTCTTTTTTTCTGGAAAAACAATCCATTGCTAACTGGCTGAGTACAAACACACACACACACACACACACAAACACACACACATTGTTATGTTACAGAAACATCTCTTCATATCTTATCACTCTATAACATTGATTAGCTAATATACATACAGACAGCACTACTCTAGCACCTTAACTTTAATAACACACTGGCTAACAGCACAGCAGCTACAGCTTCTCTCACTCCTTTATAAACGGTACACAGACCACCTGCAGCATCAGCCTGCTAAACTAAAATAAAGCCTCAGATAATCACTCCAAGCTAACAATAACAGAATAAAAAATGATCAGAAATATGGACTGCTGATAATGACGGCAATGTGTTGGTTCTAAATCATAAAGTACAAAAATATTCCTTTGCAAAACTTACTAGACACACAGCGCCAATCAAATAAAGCACTGACACCAACAAAAAGAGTTGCTGGATCATACCATTTTGCAAGGCAGGGGTGGCTACTGTATTTTCATTGTTAAAATAATTGTTTTAAACATATACTCTCTATGGCTTTAACATTTTTAGCTTGTCAGAGACAAATTAACATTAAAAGAAAAAAAATCTACTATAATCTTTAGGGGTGCTGGGGCTGAATTTAGGGGTGCTTCTGGTGAAATCGAATCATAGAAAAACAAGAGTAGAACACAGGAATACATTTAATAGTGAAAGTAAGAGCATTTCCATATGCACTATGTGAAGGGAACTCAAGGGATTGCGACTAAACAGCTGTGTGGCCTTAAGAAAACCACTTGTCAGTGAGGCTAACAGGCAAAAACGGCTTCAATATGCTGGGAGCATAAAGATTAGACTCATATGGTCATGTGGTCTGAGGAGTCCAGATTTACCCTGTTCCAATATTATGGGCGCATCAGGCTAAGAAGAGAGGCGGCTGAAGAGATGCACACATCATGCCTAGTGCCTACCGTACAAGCTTGTGGGGGGAGTGCTGTGATCTGGGGTTGCTGCGGTTGGTCAGGTCTAGGTTCAGCATGTTATGTGCCCAAAGAACCATTGATGGAATAACCATACTGAACGACCTGGTTATTCCATCCTCCCTGATGGTATGGGCATATTCCAAGTTGGCCAAGCCAGGATTCATTGGGCTCAAATAGTGACAAAGTGGTTCAGGGAGCATGAGACATCACTTTTACACATGGATTGGCCACCACAGCATCCATACCAGAACCCCATTGAGAATCTTTGGGATGTGCTGGAGAAGACTGTGGTCCAAATCTTCTATCATCAGTACAAGATCTTGGGAAAAAAATTAATACGACTCTGGACAGAAATAAATGTTGTGACATATCAGAAGCTTGTGGAAACAATGCCACAGTGAATGTGTGCCGAAATCAAATATATATGTGTTATTTTAGGTCCTTTTATGCTTTTTTCCAACATGATGACGACAAGAAACATTTTCCAGGTTCCACTGCTGAGTAACGAGAGATGTGGGTGCTTGACTGGCCTGTCCGTCTCCTTATTGAAAATATATGGCACATTATGAAGTGCAAATTATGGTAATGAAGGAGCCATGCAGTTCCGCAGTTAAAGACTTGTTTAACTGAAGAATGACAAGAACATTCGTCTTAAGTACTGTTAAAAGGAAAGCTGATGTAACACTGTGGTAAATGTACCACCATAAAGACACCATATTTGGAAAGAGCGCAAGTTTCTAAAAGAAAAAAAAGAACTTCATAAATGAAAACATAAAATCTGGTGTTGTTTGGACTCAAGTCTTTAAATACTGTCCCAGATTTTTCTGAAATTAGGTTTTTAGGAATTCAATAATGAAAATGTTGAACAATAACTAAAAGAAAGAAAAAATATTAATAATAATCACAGTATCTATAATAAAAATCTATATGTAAGGTAGTTTCAATAATGAAGAACTGATGTGTGGGCCTACCACCCATGGATTAAGGATAGTCTGGATAACTCCTGCCCCCAACCCGCGCCTATCGTGATCAAGGGCCCTCTAATGGTATGCCCTGCTCTTCTCTAGGACCCTATGGTAGAGGCTCTCGTAACCAGGGCCCTCTAAAAGTATGCCCCTCTCTTTCCTAGGACCCCTAATAGTCAGAATTCGAATTCAGAGCAGTGCCACAACACAAAAGCATGGCTAGGGGCCCCAAGAGGCCCTGGGGTCAAAGTCCCTAAAAATCAGAGGATCCTTAAAATGGAGGGCCCTCAGAAATAAAAATATATTGTATCATAAAATTTGATAGGCATCACAAAAATGTTTTGGGCCAGGGCCCTTGCTGGCCCCACTGGCCCAGTCAGTAATCCAGCCATGGGGCCTACATATACATTGTAGGGCTGTGTACATGTGTACAGTAGGTGAGGGTGTGAAACCAGTCCCAGTGATTACAACTGTATTCATTATGTTTATGTTATGTTATGTGTGATTAACTCTGATTATTCATCACTATTATACAATCATTTCATAAACACTAATACAATCTCTTTATGCCATGTATATGATTTATCACAGTGTTTGTCACCACACTTTATCTTCAAGGGGAATAGCATCAGTGTTCTATATTAATTTTTCTGTTGAGATTTATCATCATTTGGGATTTTATTACTGTCATAAATGCCTTTGAGCCCTGTCATCTCACGTCTGAGGAAAGCAGATAAATTCGAAAGCACTGCAGAAATATGCACAATGTAGACAGTATAATTACACTGATAATTAAAGGGCCCAGATCCTAGAAAACTGATTGTTCATCACTTATTTCAAAATAAAATAATTTCTTCATGACCCCCTCATACATCAATAACTGCAACTAAATGTATCTGGTAATCGCTGACCTGATTAGTTTTAGTCCACTCTCTATACAGAACAACTTTAACTCTGGGATGTTGGTGGGTTCTTCCACACAAACTGTTCACTTCAGATCCTTCCACTATATTTCTATAGGATTAAGTTTACGACTCTGATTTGGCAATTCCAAATTATTGGTCATTGAATTTTCTCTGGTAGAACAACTTTTTTGCTTGGCTTGTTGTCTTGCTATTTGACTCATGTTCTTTTGAGATTCAATCCATAGATGTCCTGAAAATTTTTTATGTTGCAATGTTGGCCCAGATGCAGCGAAACTATGATACTACCACCACCATGTTTCACAGATGGGACAAGGTTCTTTTGCAGAAAAGCAGTGTTTTGTTTTTGCTCATTTAAACAAAAAAAAAATATTTTGCTCTCATTTGGCCAAATTTTTGTTTTTCCAATAAAGTTCTGGTTTGTCCTTGTGATTTTTTTTTTAACTGCAGTTGGGCAACAGTGGTTTTTTTTGGAGAGCAGTGGATTTCACCTTGCAACCCTACCATGTGCATTTACTAGCTAATAAGTTATTATGTGCTCCTTTGTGACCTAGCAGACTATTACAAGTCTTGCTCTTGGAGTGATCTTTGTTGGTCAATCACTTCTGAAGAGGTCACAGTGTTCTTGATTCCCCCCATTTGTGGACAATCTGTCTAACTGTTGATTGATGGAGTCCAAACTCTTAAAAAAAATGGTTCTGTAAACATTTCCATGCCAATGAGCATCAACAGCTTTCATTTTACACTCAAATGAACTGCTAATTTAGACATAATATACTGCCTGATTTTAATTGGGTTCTCTTTGTATACAATTAGGACTTGTTTTGTTTTAGGTAATATATATGCTAATTTATACAAAATGTGAATATTTCAATTATAATTATATTAAATTCTAAAAGGTTTACAAGCATTCAGGTTGGATTTTATAAGTTTCTATATGAGGCACAAGACGGGGCAGCCAATCAGAACATAACAGTTACCCCCCAGTTAAACATGTTTTGTTGATTTTTTCCTATTTGAGCTGGATCAGTATTAAATAGGAAAGTGTTGAAATCTGAGTGATTACTAATGAGATCTGTGATTTTAATCCAGTATGAATCTGCTGTGTCCATAGTTTTAACAAATTCACAAAGTAATCATTCCAAAGCAATTTATCTGCTGTAGCTCTATACCAACTGAATTAGTGTTACAAAAGGAGGTCAGGTGGTGTAATATGTACATGATTTAACTGGTTAGTTCATACAGGATAAAAGGTATCCGTAATTTCCCCACATTACCTCAAACAGCCGGAAACAAACCATCACCACGTGGGCATTTACGTCAGCCAAGGGGTGTAGAATTAACATGGACGGAAATGACATGTCCCCACCAATGATTTGATCCCCTCCAAAAAAAAAAGTCCTGATCTGTCAATTTCTCATTAACCTAGAGGTGCAGAAAGGGTTAGGTCCCTACCAATGTCAAGAGCAAATCTATGTCCTTGATGTCAGTAATGTGTGGCAACTGATGGATAATGCTAACGTAAATGCCACCTATTAGAATATCAGTCTAATATCAGTGCCCACTGATGAAAGACTAGATGATGACCGACACAAACTGTATAGCAACAGATGAACTACTGTCTCTGAATTCACATCTAAAAGATAGCATAGCAAGGTAGGTGTGGACAGTGGGTGGACACAGCTTTTAAACACACCACCACTGCGTCAGTGTCACTGTAGAGCTAAGAATGACCCACCTCCCTAAAATACCTGGTGCTGTGGGGGTCCTGTCCACTAAAGAAAAGGTTAACAAAGTATTCAGAGACAAAGATGGACTACAGTCTGTAAGTGTAGAACTACAAAATGCACCAATATGGTAGACAGATATGTTTAAACAGACAATGAGTGTAGAAACAAGAAGGTGTTCTTAATAAAGTAAACAGGCTACATGGCTATATAGTGTACAAGCAATGTTCAGACTTTAGTGCATACCTACAAATACAGTCCATGAAATCCTAACAGATAAAAAGACCATTTAATCTGAACAGATTGACTGATGTAATGAGCAGACCTCAGGCTAAAAAACAAAACACACACAAAGGCTCCCTACAGCAAGTTGCTAAATAAATATTTATAATGACGCAGATGATCGTTCACTTTGTGTTCTCATTAAAATGCGCTCGAGCTTCGGTGGGGCACTGCAGTCATCAATAGCCGGCCGGAGTAATAGGTCCGTCTCTCCAGGCTATCTCACGTGGAGACGGGAGTCGGATCGATTAGCCTGTTAGCGTTTGATCTTTACCACAAAACAGGATTGATTAAAAGGACGGAGAGGGCGAAGGTCAGCGAGGAGAGCAAGGCTACAGCAGCTTTGCTCATTAACCTCGCTCAGAGGCTGTCTTAGGCGCTTACCGCACCACAGGCGTTTGGGCTGGACTCCTGCTTCACAGATAATGGGACAGGCCGCGGACCCTGACGCCCTAAATCAATAATCACTTCCAGTGTAAAATCGCCAGTGATTTGCAGGCCCACCTCTTCTACAGACAGGGCGAGTGCATCTGGAGTGTTTCTAAACGTTTTTTGAAATGACATCTTGACATCGATTGTATTCAACCGATTGACGTGTAGGCAGCCTTGTCACTATCATTGTATAATCCTCTGACTGCAATTGTTTGAGCTGAGCGCAATTGCTTTCCACAATCATTTCACAATCAGATGTTTGTGTAACAGATACAATATGTGTTGTAAATATAAGATACATTTTCATTGGTTGGACTGAGGAAAAATATACCTGAATACATGGTGCATTGGTAGTTGAGACTTACTATTAATTACTCAGGGAAAGCATGGACAGTGATAACATTGTTAAGTTATTGTTACACAGACATTGTGACCTAATTTGTGGTTGGTCTGCTAATACAATTCTGATCTGCTGACCGTGGACTCTACAAGAGGTCTGTAGGTGTCCTGTGGTATCTAGGGTTGGCATCAATACTCTAGCAGGAGATCTTTTAAGTCTGGTAAGCTTTGAGGAGGAGTCAGCGTGGATTAGTGGTTGCACAGACTGCTTGATTAGTCAAACTGTCGAGTTTACTGCTTGTTGATGATGCTTTAGGCTTGACAAGTCACTGACCATGTGATTATAGTAATAAAAACATAATTGAAAGAAGACAACAGATGAGAAACATGGTGATTCCAGTTTCCTGAAGGCTAGCAATGCAGATATAGGTTCTTGCTAGAAAGGTTATGTTTGGCCTGTGGAGTTTGGCTTCATTCATTAAGCATTTCTCTGCCAATCTACAGTGCTTCAAAGATCAGATACTGAATGCGGTTATCTCCGGTTTCCCAAAGACTACAATCAAAAGTTATGTGTCATTCGAGAGGGGGCATAACATAATAAAGCTGACTAGAGTTATGGAGCTCTAATTTTCACTGGCTCTCCTAACTTCTGCTGCAGTCAAGCTTCTCGGTAGAGTGTGCCTAATTTGCAGGTTTCCAGGGTCCATGTTCCCGGTTCTCTGAAGGGCAGTAATGGGACCCAGAGCTTGTTGGAAAGAACACGTCCTGCTCTGCTGATCTGGAGTTTGGTTTGATCATGGATTTGGGATATCAGATTTTTTAAAGTTGCTTGCTGCAAAGCATTCCCCTCTCATGTGGTTTTATTCAAGATGTCATTAGTGATTCGTTAAAGTTGACTTAGTCAACTTAAATAAATGGTGTCATATAGCCTGTAGCCCGACTAAGCCCGGCTCAGGCTTTCCTTCCGAAAGAGTCCATTTCCATCTTATTCCATTGCTCCAACATCCAATTTCAATGCTGGCTCTCCATTGTAGGTGCTTCCGATAATGGACAGGGGTTAGTGTGAGCTCTGTAACTGGTCCGGAGTTTTGCAGAACGATTTGCAGCAGGGTGTGATGAACTGGATGTTGTGACACATTCCTCCTTGGAGGGTGTGGGTGGGTTGGAGGGCTAAACATGCATTAATCTTTTTGAGTTGCTGCTTTGCTCACTCATTGTTTATTTGATTTTTAATCAAAATGGTCATTAATTACAAATAACTTATTTTTCAATGTCTGGCTAAAAGCATGACCTACTAAAAGTAGGTTGTGGTGTGGGTTGTGGGGTAGGTTGTGGGGTAGGTTGGGCAGGGATACATTGGGGGGGGGCAGGTTAGAGGGTAGGTTGGTAGGTAGGATAGGAGGTTGGGTGGGGATAATTTTGGGGTAGGTTGTGGTGTGGGTTGGATGGTGGGTTGGATTTGAATTTCAATCAAGTTTAGGATGGGGAGTTGAGTTGGAGGGGTATCTTTGAATTGCTGCTTTGCTCCCTCATTGTTTATTTGATTGTTTATTTGATTTTCAATCAAATTTAGGATGGGGGGTTAGTTGGGGGTAGATTGGAGAGGTAAATATGCATTCATCTTTTTGAATTGCTGTGTCATTAAACAGCTCAGTATGCTTAGAGGAGAATGCTGACTGCCAGTTCTGTTACATCAGCCCACATTGGCTAGTATCACACTGCATGATGGAGCTTACTATTTGTGCTCTCTTGGACGAGCAGCCAAAGATGTGAATGCTGGCAATCACTTTTTCTTGATGTTGGGGCAAAGCCTAGATGGTTGCACCGATTAGAAGCCCCCTACTGGTCAAAATGAAAAGGGGTTAGTTTAGCGGTTAGGAATAGTTTAGCACACAAGACATATCTAGTACTAGAGGTTAATATCTAACCAGATAGCATTTTATAAACTTCATATTGTCCTCAAACTGCAAGTTAAGTGATCTCAAATGAACCTGCTTATGTAGTTTCTGATACTTTATGACATGCTGTTATCCTACACAGAGATTCAGTTCCGCTGCATTAATGATGTTTAAACGGCATCTGAAACTTTTAATCAACGACCAAAACTGTTGCCAGCTGCGCGACACGAAAGCCGGAATGAAGGATCCTGAAAGGAGTTTTAATGTTTGTCCCTTTTCTTTTCCCAGACCAAAGCAGCCAGAAAGATGTAGCACAGGCCTAATAGCATCTCTTTATGTTTTCAAAACATAAAATTTTCTGCTGAATGGTTCAAACGAAGCGGTCTTTTGTTCCCCGGCGTCTGTCAATTATTCATGAGGCAGCTGTTTCGCTGACATTTGAAACGATCTTCAAGGACAAAATCTAAAGCGTCATGAATATGAGAGTATTCAAAGCTAATTATGAACAGTGCTTTTAAATGTGCTCATCAACATTAGCAGTGAATGGCCCGATGATGTGTCTTATCAATCACCAGTGAGAAAATTAGGCTTCGGCTTCAGATCATAAATGCCTCATTCTGTCAAAACATTGTAACATTTCCGGGCAACAGTGATGGCGAAATGCAGAAGCCGGGATGGATGACAGCACTGGTTTAGCTTGTAGCAAACAGGGTGGTTCCAAGTTTTTTTTTCAATTTGGTGGGACGATTAAATCATTTCACTGGACATGAGCTCACTTCCACCACTGTAATTAGGGCGGTCACATTTACATGATGAAACTTGATCACTCGATTAAAAAATAAAATTACTTAATAAAAAAATTAAACATTGATTAAAAATTTACCGGAATCGGCAGTGATTCGTTTATTAATTTAGGTGATGAGACAGCATGCTTTATATTCTAATACAGGTCCTTCTGATAGAAAGAAACGGCCTAACACGTGCCTTTTGTTCAGAAATGTTATAGTTCTATTATAGTTATAGAGTTATAGTTATAGCTTCCTAATTCATAAATAAGGAATATGGCCCTATTTTGTTGTCTGATTGATATGTGGCCTTACATAACAGTGTTTTTATGACAGTTAAGAGATGATGTTGTATCAAACAAAAAACAATGCTGTATGAAGAACAAAACATTAACATTTTATGAATTAACATTAATAAAGGTTGGTGTAGTATAGTTAACGACTTCCCCTTCTTTTTCAATTGCAGAGCATGGTTCCCTGCTTAAGCAATGTAACGAAGTAGCAGTCAGGTGAAGTCAATACACACATAAGCATTGTTTATTTGAGTCCACCAAATCGGAGATAGAGAAACAACAGCTAGACAACCAAAGGGAGCAAACAGAAGGTGCACAGAAAATCGCCTACTAGTCAGTATGTACTGGATTAGAGCCTGTACTGCTGGAGCGGCAGACTAGTAGATTATTTCAGTAGGCGAGTTTTAGTATCCACACAAGCTCAAATGTACTACGTTCGCCTTATTTCCAATGTCCTGTGGCACAAGACGTCAGACCACCACCAGTCCTGCTATTAATTTAAAAGTTCAGTGTACTGACAGATTTAGATGCTTTTTGTGATACAAATCTGCGTTTTTGTCTGAATCTGTACTCAGACGGTGTCAAGCTGTAGCTCAGAGAAGACGAAATGGGAGGAATGTAATCATAGTTTACCTCAGCAGTAGTGCTAACTTCTGTAGGGGCAGCTTACTAGCTGTAGCTGCATACACACAGCCGACGTTCCACTTTTCACCCTTTTTTCCTCCCCTTTGAATTCATCCGAGGCTCTAGGTGAATCATGGGGTGTTCGGACATAATAGCTGCGCTCGCCTACTGATTTCACCTACTAAGTAGTAGGCAAGTAGGAACATGACATGACAGTGTAAACAAAGAAGCAGCCGTGTGAAACATAGTGCTATAAGCCAATGCTGTTTTATTAAGCAGCAGCAGAGTGGACCACTGCTTGGTGCTTCTGACTGGCTTAGAGAGAATGTATACAACCCTCCTCAAGGCCATACAGTAAACCCATATAGAATGCAGCTCAGCCCAGCACACAGAGCAGCAGCAGCAACACATTCACACATCTTTCAGTTAACAGCACAACTAAGCCTGGCCCACGCTGCAAATGTCCACTACATAATAACTCATTTTACAAGCTGTTTTGTCCTTGATTGTTGTTAGTCATCCCGAGTCCCGACACGACCTGCTCTGAATAAAACAACACACACTTTCAATTCTGACTCTGAAAACCCTGCAGGAATTTCTCTCGATACTCTTTAGTCTTGCAAACTAGTGTGACTTTAGATCTCAGCCTAAACGCCGAATGACAGTGTGGCTATTGCTGTGCTGCTGGTATGTGCTTTCTGAACAGAAGGAGCTAAGTGGAAGAAAAAGAATGTGTGTGAAGTCATGGCAAAAAAAAAAAAGATGGGGTTAACAGGGCTGCCGCAGAAACTTGATGGAAATACATACATACAAGTTCCATACAGCTTGGTTTTCAAAGGCTGACAGTCTTTCAGGCCCAATGCCAGCATTAAATTTCACACCGGACAATCGATGCTGAGCTGTAAATATTAAGCATGATTAAAATTTACGATTCACAATCGGGACAGCTCTAAGTGGACTAAGAGGAGATCACAGGAGCAAGGAGTAGATAATGGACACCCAGGATAATCTGGAAAGATCATCAGATAAGATCGCTCTGATATCAAGTGACTTTGTCCGGAGAAGCAAATTGGTCCAATTATCCTGGCCCAAGTCCCAACCTATCGTAAGGTTCAGAGCATGGACACACCTCCAACACCTCTACAGCCAGCAGCAGGTCACTACCATTGGCTTAGGAACCGAGGTGGACGGGGGGATGGGGGGGGGGGGGGTGGGGGAGGGGTGGCGTGTCCCACCCAATATCAGAAAGAGCTACCCAAAAATGATACCACACTGTTCAAAAAAAGTTTTTTTAAAAGCACGTTTTGGCAGCCTTCGCAATTCACACGCTGTGTTTGCTGTTAGCAACTGACTCTGGTTGTTAGGTGGCCTGGGTCTTTCACTGTGTTAAGGCTTGTGTTGAGATGCCTGTTCAGAAATATCCTGCAGTCAGCAGCTTCATTGACCCGAGCTCTTGCCTCGCTGGAGCGTAGGGTAGCTTGCACCAGCCTTAAACGCGAGGTCAGTGATGAGAGCAGTGAATAGCAAAGATGACCATATATACTGCAACGAAACGGCTTTTGTATACTGTGTTGTTATGGTAACAGACTCAGAGGGTTTGGGTTAACTAACGTTTATAATAACTTTAGTTAGAAAGCACTCTAAAACCTAAAGTTACATTACTCTCTGGCCACGTCCTAAACTGCAGACTGCTACTACATTAATTGCGTAAAAAAATATAAATATAAAATAAATAAATATATGAATAAATAAAAGGACCCCAGCGTTAGAAGTGCTTTCAGTAGTGCAGTATGTAATGTTCCAGTGGGTGCTGTTTGGGACACAGCCTTCCTGTCTTACTTATATTAATGTTAGTCTTGTCTAGTCAGGAAACCTTAACATACATTTTTTTGTCATTTCATTTCAGCATTATATATGTATATAATCCACACATTGTATGCATAATTTAAAAGTTTTCTGATGACAGTACCATGTAATGTGGAGTATCTTGTTTAGTGATTTTAATTGGATTTATCTAAGAATAAACAGAAGTACAGATCATGCTGTATTTTGTTTATTTATTTGCAATTTACTGTAATTCCAAAAATGCCCCCAGGGTCAAACCTGCTCCTCTGCCATTGGTCACTACAATATGCTTTGGCTCATTAATGTATTGATTTCATTGGGCTTTTAGCTAGGACACATGTAAAAACATTGTAGCATTAAGAAGAGGCTGGTACACTAATAACTGCTAGAAGACTTGGCTGCCATACCATACATTTGACATGGTGTAGATAGTTACTTTTGAGTTTTGTGATTGTAGCATATTTTTATGCTTTAAATGGCTTTTTAAAGCCTTTTATTCTTAATGGCTTTGCGTGATTTGTTTTTGTTCAGTTAAGTGCATTTATGCTGTTGATTATTAGAAAAGAATATTCATAGTTTGCCCTAGTAGATTGCACTACTAGTAAGTGCAGCACATCATTCCATTCTATGCAAATGCAAATCTGAGGACCGGTCCGGGGTTTAAAAGCATAATAAAAATGAAAATTCTTTATAGAGTACACATCAAGAGCAACCTTGCCCTGCTTTATCATGGGAGAAAGTATTTACTGACATATGTATGGTATGAGTATATGTATAAGCATTGTTCCACTGTCCTCTTGTTGTCTTTGTGTTGTTTGAACAGACCAGATTGTGTTTGAGCATACATGTTCTGTTTGTGTTGGTTTTTGATTATGTTTGCGTGTGTGACCCTTTGAGCAGATGGCAGGAAGCAGTGGACCTGAACCATCACATGTTTGTGTGCACATGGTGAGGGTGTACCAGAGCACTGAGCAATGATGGATCTGGGAATGAAGGGATGCATCATGTGTACATATTAGTGTGAGGTTTCTCAATAACACTGGAGTGTACAAGCGTGTTTAAAAAGGCTCTTGCGCACCGGACAACCTCTTATACTGTTATGCTGAATTAATGGTATATGCCAGGCTTTGCTCAGCATTACTAAGCTCTATGGAGAGATGAACTCCAAAGCAGTAGGGGGCGCAGCTGGGAGTGATTCAAAAGGAGATGAGAGTGAAAGTGCGGAAAAACCTATATAAGGAAGGGAAAAAAATATAAATGGAAGACAAAATACTGGAAGTTATAGAGAAAGATAAGAAAAGATAAAAGATATAGAGAAATTGGCACTCCTTACAACAATAATGAGTAGACCATCCGATTAACAGCACTTAAGGATTCATCACTGAAAGACAGAAGAAACTGGAAGCACTGAAACTGAAACCACTCATGCAGCCCACAGGCTTCTCACTTTCATTCTGCGGGTCTGAAAGGATGTGTAGCTGTCAAGAAGTCCATACAACAATGTACTGGCCACCCCAGTGTCCAGCCTTTATTATCACTGAATGCGTTCGGACTATTCGGATTTTGAGGAGCAGGAAATGCAACTTCTTAGACTGAACTTTGAAGGTGCAGATTCATTTGCTTTCTAAACGTCTAGCATACTGAACATTTAATCCCAGCTATTGTACTTGCAGGCATTTCACCACTTTTATGTGCTTTATGTGTTGATCACTTAAAAGAATGTTTTCTTTTTTATTCTAACATAAACAAAAACAATCGTGGCAGCTGGTGCGATCACATTGAAGACCACATCAAAACCCTGTTTCTGAATGATCTATTATGTATTTCCGTGATGTTTCTGTAGGCATGTCCTTCTAGAAGATCCCCCTGGCAAAAGTTAAAACAATAGCATTTATTTTTTTAAACATACATAAAGTTTAAGTTTAACTTCTAGTAATCTGGATGTTTGCCCTGAAAAAATGCATTTTTTTTTTGCATAAATAGAATGTAATATGTATTAAGGAGTGACAGTCGATGATCTATGAATTTAAGATTTTTTTTTTTTTCAATGGACTTCTCTGGCAATCTGGCATAATCATTTGCTGTGTTTCAGAAAAGTCATTACTGTCTAAAACCCTGGGCTAGTGTATAAAATGTATACAATACATATAATATTCCATATAAATCTTTGTAATATGTCATTTTTGAGATAACCTGGATTGTTTTAATCTTTTATTCATTCCAGATGTGGTACTGTAAATGAATATCTAAGCATTGGGTTAAAAAGGTCATTTGTTTATTGTTTTCTTTTACATTTTGTTAAAATTGTTAGAAAAATTATTTCAGAACTCTTTATAGGAGCAGAGAAGTTTTGGTAGTTCCAAAAGTTCCGAAACTTGGTCATGCTGCTGTACATACACTACACACATGAAAGGTTCAATGCTTGCTTTGTGTTTTGTGGATTTGGTGATACTAAATGTGTTCTTTTAACAAAAACTCATCCAAATGTCCAATATACCAGACACGGAATGTAGTTATGTAGTATGTAACACTGGAGATGTCTGATAACAGTCTTGGAACTGAGGAGGCTGTGTGAAATATTCTGTTAAATAAATGATTATAGGTATTTGCCAACATTCTGTAAAGTTTGCCCTACTTGTCAACTGTTACTACGGATACTACGATATGCCTTCGCCTTTTCATTGATGTAGAACCTTCACCTTTTGTGGAGGTACTTTAAACTTTGAAAGGACATCTCATTTCATCACATTAGTCAGAATCCTCCCTTGAAAGGTTCTTAAGGGAACAAAAAGTGGTTCTTCGGTGGCATAGCTCCACGGAAGCCTTTTTAGCACCTTTATTTTTAAGAGTTTACACTTTCTTCCAAGTGATGCTCCCTAACTCCCTTGAAGCACACATCATTAGTGTTTTTTTCTCTCTGCGGGGAGCTGGGCTCACGCCAGCGTGCCATCGCGGACTGTCAGCGTTCACTACGATGCAGCACAACGGCTCCGTTCTCCTCGCGGCACTCTTCTCACACCTCCTCAAATTGCTCCGCGTGTGTGTGTGTGTGTGTGTGTGTGTTTATGCGTGTGGGAAGATTGTAGGTGGGTGTAATGACAAGCGGAGAAACAAAAGTGCTTGAAGTTTGCGGCGCGCGCCGAAAGCAGCTCTGGCAACTCTTTGACTGGTGTCAATTAAGGCCAATAGTATTTTCTTTTCCAAGCCCTGCTTTCATGTAGAAGTCTGTTTTATTGCGGGAAAGAATGAAACAGCTGTGGATTTGCAGAAAGATAGGAATATAGTGGCCCTGAAGTCAAATCAAACAGTCAAATCTCTTTTATATCCCTGCTGTGTAGAGTCAAAAGTATCTGGCGGTGTTCATAACGCCTCCCCTTCGCGTCTGCTGAGCAAACAGATGCTACTGACGTTTTTATTGTTTTCTGATTGCGTTTAGGCTTTGTTGATATCCTGTTTATTTTGTTTTGATTCATTTTCTCCCTCTCCTCCCGAAGGAAGTGGCTGATAAACAGACAGACATCCATCCATGTGCTTTGTCTTCAAAGCAGCTCCTCCGTACAGGGAGTTACTGTCTATATATGCTCCATAATAACAGCAACAGTGGGAGACGTTGAAATTGGGGATGAAATGTGTAGCCGAGTCAAGTTGCAAATAACACTGGCTGGTTAGGATGTTGATTTTTTATTTATTATTATTTTTTTTATTTTTTTTAAATAAATCAACATTGTAGACGGTGTGCTTCCTGGCCCTAAAGGGCTTTGTCTGTTTCACAGATTGATTAAAATGACTGTTGTCTTCTGCATCCATGCAAAATTAGACTCCCACAGCTGTAATTTGTGCCACTTGTGTCTGTCTCGACAGAGACTGAAGGAGCTGAAACAGAGAGAGTTTGCACGCAATGTCTCGTCCAAGAGCTGGAAGGATGAGAGGAAACAGGAGAGAGCAATCAAACGGCTACATCAACTCGCCCTGCTCAAGCAGCAGAGGGACAGGTGAGGCACACCACATTCATTATGTACTCTGGTCTTCAAAGCACTTCAAAAGCGAGGCTCCCCGAAGCATGTTATACAACTGGAAACACACTCTTCACCCTACATGATAGCATTTTAATAGTAGTGCTTCTCTATAGGGTCATAGACGGGTGACTTAGCTTTCGCATATCGTCGCTGTCCAAAGAAAAACATGCCATGTGTGAACATTTCATGATGAATGGGCCAATAGAACTGTTCCAAAATCACTCTGGTTCCATTAACTTACATTGAAATGTCCTCTCCTGCAAAAAGAATTGGTTTTCTTTGGGCAGCGATAATATAGATACGCACCTGTACAGCAAATTCTTTTAATTCAATGTAACCACTTAATATAATTGTGTTTTCTGACAGTGACAAAGGGAAAAGTTCAAAGATAAGAGCTCCAGCCAGAGACTCTCATCATGGGAAAATCAGACTGAATGGCACTGACAAACCAACCTCCAAGCAAATTTCATCTCATCAAGGCCAAACTTCCTCTTCAGAACTAATCCCCAGGGTTCCTTCCTCTGTTCCCTTATCCACCAATCAGTGCTCTCTCCAGTACCAGCATTCATCACCAGTTCCTCAGATCCCAAAAGACCACCGGCGCCCTAGGGCAGGGGTCTCATTCTGTTTCTCCAGGCGAGCTCAGTCGAAGCTGGACTCTTGTGCATCCGTGTTCAACGATGGGCTGGACGAGGCCAGCGACCTGCAGGAGCTACAGCGACAGCGGCAGAGACTGGCCCTACAGGCCCTTTGGTCCCGATCTCCCTCACCAACGCTGGATCAGGAGGACCACAATCAACCGCTGGATCCGGCAGCCCTAGACAGCAATCCTCTACAGAGGGGCCACCAGCCAGATCAGGAGGACAGCCTAGAGATCCGAGTGAACTACTGTACAACAGAGCCGGAGAGGCAAGGCAGTCCTGACACACATTATCCGGAAGCCGAGAGGCAGCCAGCTGGTCCAGAAAATGAAGCAGCTGATCAGGGCCAGAGACCCAAGCAAGATGAGGCTAATGGGGAATGGGTATTGGTGGAGAGAAGCAGCCCGCGGAGCCCCAGCCCTCCTGCTCACACACAGAGTAATATGGCCTCTGGCCAAGTCCACGTACACAGGGTCTCACTTCAAGATTTACAAAAAGGCATAAAACGGAACACAGTGAATGGCAAGAGCTGTCCGTCAGACACAAAGATAGCTAAGGACAGCTTGAGGAGTAAAGATCTTTGTTTCTTAAACGTTCTCGCTAAAGATGGAACTATGCTAAAATGGCCCTGTGAGCTCGTGCAGTACACCTCAGACGAGCCCCACGTATCGTACAGCTGCAACCCACACTGCTTGAATTTCGAATGTGCGGAAGGCAAAGAGAAATGCACAGGGGCAGGGGAGACAGATGCCTGCGCTGTCTCTGACCTCCCAGACCAGCCCGACAGAGCCGAGGAGCAGGCCCAGGATGTTCCGGAAGATAAATTAGGCATTTTAAAACCAAAGAGACCCAAAAACAGGCGGCGGATGAGAGCTCGTAGGCGTAAATTAGATGCTGTCAGGAGGCACCGGGTGGGCTGTGCGTTTGGCTCCCAGATGCTTGCCAGAGGATGCTTTGAATTCAAAGGCACCCCGGCAGACGCGGCGTGCAGCGAGCAAGGACGCGGTGAGAAGAGGCACAAGCCTGCGAAGAGGAGGAGATCAGTGAGGGATGAAGTTTCAAATGAAAGTGACACTCCAGAACTAAGCCTGAAAAGCATCGTCATCAACTCCCTTTCTGCTCCGGCAAGGCAAAGAAGGAAGCGTCAGAGGTGGCCGTCCGCACTCCCCTCGGTGAAACGCAGGGCTGTTCCGCCCACAACTGTTCAGTACACGGCTGGGGATGAGCATAATTACCAGTGGTGTCGTAACATCTGCGAGGCTAAACGAGACCCTAGTGTCACCCCCCACAGTGAGAAGTCCAGCTCATGGGGCGTCCTGTCAGACTTGAGCTCTGATGGGGAATGGCCTGCTTGCCAGTGGGGAAGATGCTCTTCTTCTTCTCCTGGATCAGCTTCCTCTTATTCATGGAGGAGAGGACATAGCCAGCCCTGGTCTTACATCAGAAAATCCAGTTACAGCTTCCCTTGCTATGGTTACAGGCACATTTCAGACACCCCAGGTAGAGATACCGAATACAGAGAGGACTACTGGGATTACAGAGACTCAGAAATCTGCAGGGAGAGGAATTACTCGGGGGTTTGTGACAGCCCCTGTATTATAGAGCGGAGATACAGAATCAGAAAGCATAAAAGAGCTGTAGAGGAGAAAAGACATAGATTTAGAAATAACAGAAAGCCAGGCACAAAGAGAATATGTTTCTACAGAGTCTATGACAGCCCAGAACAGCAGGACACAGAAAGAGATTGGTGGTGTGAGAGGCCTAGCCCTGACAATAGGAGGTATAGAGTTAGAGACAAGTACTGGTTAAGCCCAGAGATCAATCAAAGCAGGCGGTATGAGCAGTCCAGCCCTGGGTCCAGACTTAGCCCAGCTTCCTCTAGTACCACCAGCATTTCAGAGCTTAGTGGAGATTGCAGCGCTCACGTCAAGCCATCCTATTCTGTCCGCAGCCAGGATCATCGCAGCAGTTTAACATGGCCAACAGGGAGACCTTCCAGGACCAAAAATTTCTTCTCTCCACCAAAAGAGAAGAGTTCCTCACCAACACCCATATCTCTCGCAAGGCCAGAGACACCGCAAACAGATACTCAGCCGGCTATTTCCAGTTCTGATCCAAGTGCAAAGGCGGAACCTGTTTCACCCACCAACTTGACAAAGCAGAGCACATCACCTGATAAAAAACTCACAAGCAACAAAACTCGTACCCTTTCACTCCCATTGATCGGTAAACTCCCCTCTATAAAAAGAGGAATTAAACAGACAGGAATTCACAAAGAGAAAAGTAGCAGCTGCAGTAACCAAATCCAAACCTCTCCCAATGGTCCATTAAAACCTGAAAACCAAGTAGTATCTGAAACTGGACATAGCCCAGATAGCGCCACACGGACAGAAATACATCATTCAAACTCATCTCAAACTGACCAGAGATCCGCAGAAACTTGTGCAGCCTCAGAAATCACCCGTAACTCCTTGTCTCTTATCAATTCTATGGAAGAAACGTCAGAGACTTCAGAAAATCAGCTACCAAGGTGCCCCACTCCTCCCTTAACAGAACAGCCAATAAAGTTTACAGAGGAGGAGATTGACAAGTACAGACTTCTTCAACTTCAGGCCCAGCAGCACATGCAGCAGCAACATCTCCAAGAGCAACAGGATATGCCAAGGCAACAAACAGCTGTAGATGTGCATCCAATGAACCACATTCCCATACCTGCTCCAGAACCTTTAAACCAGCCTATAGCTGCTCCTTGTCTCCCATACGCCATACTCCAGCATGGAGTGCTCTCAGCCTTTTCCTCTGCCATCTCCTCGCCTTCATCCTCTTTTGCATCCCACCATTCCCCAACTGCTCACCCTTCCCTCCATCCCTCTCTGTCACAGCCACACTTCACTCCTTTTCCATTCCCTGCTGCATTCTTTCCAGTTCCCCCTGGAGCAGTACTGGCGGCCCACCCCCTCCACCTGATCCCAGGGGCATCCCTCCACCAGCGCCCTCATCCTTCTGGCCTGGCCCTTCACCCACTTCCTCACGCCCCACTGCTCCCAACTGTACTTGCTCCGGCACCCGTGGCTGCTGCTGCTGCAATGGCAGCTGCTAGTACGCTGCAAATCCATCCCCTGCTACACCCCCTGTTCCACAGCCAGGACCTACAGAATCACCCTGGTCCTGCCAGCTAGTGTTGGTGACAAAGCCGAAAGTGAGAAGAAGGGAAAAGACAGAGATGTAGAAAAAATATTCCTGAACATTCTCTAACCATGACAACCTTGCCATCATTCTTAGACTCAGCCAAAGGCTTTGTGTTTTGAAGGTTTTTTTAATTATTATTTGTTTCTTTCTTACTTGTATGTCTGTTTGTCTGCTATATCTGTGAACGCCAGTGCAGGTGTATGTACTGGCCTGCCTCAACACTCCATTCTTCGTGTCAGTAGCTTGATTCGTTCGAGCAGATGGGTAAATGTTTTCTTACCCTGCTTAATCTGAGCTGTAACCTATGGTTAGATGGCAATTTGATTGAAGTCCCTTCAATTAGTACACAGCACACAGCATTTGCATATCATAAGGGATATGCTAATCGGAGGGTTATTTTCATCCAGGTCTGAGAGCCGGAGGAGATGTCAGACCGCCAAAACAAATTCGTTGGAGTTGACTGTAGATGTGAGGGTTTCAGGAAATACATTTCTGCATCAGGATGTCATGTGTGAAAATGGGAATGAAGGGTAGGTACTAAAGTGCAGCATGCAAAACGATTTGTCATGTCCTACGAATCAAACATATTGTTTCTCTCTCTCTCTGTCATTCAGTCCAGTGAAGTGAGGTGAAATACTGACTCGATAGGCTGCAGTACGGAGTTGCAATAATGTTTTCAATCTATTTAAAGGTCTAAAGCCTTCAATTGTATTTATGTACTGTACTTTCTAACGTAAATACAAGGATATCACGAGAAGGTGCGTACAACCTGAACTTGGCCGAATTATGTTCCAGAGACTTTGTATTTTCCTCTTATTTTGGTAGAGCCAAACATTTTGTCATCTGTAAGATAAAGTCATGGGATGAATAATAAACTGAATGTCATTTAAAGAAAACGTCACATCTTGTCATTTACAGCTGTCCCCTTCGTTTCATTTTGTCACTGACTTTCACGTATACTGGGAAGTGAAGAAAGCCTAGAGAGAGGGGAGGAAGTAAAATGCAATTGTCATTTGCTAGGAGGGAGATTTCGGATGAGCTGGCATTTTAATCCCTTACCACGTCTACAAAAAAGACCTCAAGTATATTCCGGGCACAGCACATCATTCAAAGACAGCATTTCAAACGAGCAGAGCTTTATCGCCATGATCTAAAGGAATGGGAGTTTGTGCTAATGATGAGATTCATTGCCAGCAGTGCCCAAATAACACAACTGTGCATTTGTGTTAATTAACTCTCACTGGTACCAGTCTGCTATTCTAGCATGCACAGCCCACTGTCTCGGTTTGGCGCTAAAAGGATGGATGATTCATAACATCCGAAGGCAGCAATCCTTATACTGCTCACTCAGAGCCATTTCCTGTAATCGAACAATGAAGTCAGGGAGTCCTGACTGTCTATGTCCTGTTTAAAGTACTTACAGTACTTAGAGATACTCTGTATCTCTCTATATCGCCATCTCTCTGTATCTCTCTATATTTCTCTCTGTATCTATCTCTCTCTCTGTCTCTCTCTATATCTTTCTCTCTCTGTATCTCTTTATATATATCTCTCTCTCAGTATCTCTCTCTCTGTATCTCTCTATTTCTCTCTGTCTCTCTCTCTCTGTCTCTCTCTATGTCTCTCTGTATTTTTCTCTCTCTCTATCTCTCTCTGTATATATATATATATATATATATATATATATATATATATATCTTTCTCTGTATCTCTCTCTCTCTCCCTCAATTACTTTCAGTTCAATATTGCTTTATTGGCATAACAAATATTAACATGTGTATTGCCAAAGCTATATATATATATATATATATATATGCCAGTAAAGTTGAGTACTAAGCAGTCAAAGCAGGTATTAAATGAGAACTGTAAATAATACTGAGTTGACACAAGGAAATGCTTGGAAAGGGTTAAATAAACACACTGTGCTATGTAAAAAAAAATGTGATAAATGTGATATTCTGCCAGCATCTGATCCACTCGTACCAGCACTGCCAACACTAACACACAATCAGTACACCATTGTCACCGCAGTGGTTAAAATGTTCCACCACTTGAATAATTCCTGCTCTGCTGACCTTTGAAGAAGGTGGGATAACAAAGTATACATAGAAACAGATACAAACCACAAAGTACTCAAGCTTCCACGTGATAAATGGAGCTGATAAATTGGACAATAAGTGCAAAAACAAGGAGGTGGTTTTATAGTTGTGGCTGATCAGTGCATAGCAAAGACCACCATTTCATTTCTTTAATTTCTCGTCAAAATTGCATTTAAGTGATAAAATGTAGTTGTTAGAGCTTCTGTTCTTTTAAAGAGACTTCTGTCTTGGAAGTTGGTTTTGTGTTTTGCTTCTCATAATCCAAACAATCTGAATTACAAAATTAGACTGAGTCAAGATTTTTTTTTTTTCATGATCTAATGCATATTGTTATTTTGCTCAGGAAGGGCCCATAAACCTATAGCGTTAGGAGGCCTTCTCAAAGTGAAAGGATGGACAGAAACTCCTGTGGATGTTTTTAGATCTGAAAATTTTTTTTCCTCTTAAAGATGAAAGCTGATGGTGACAGCTTCAGTGGTCTACCAGGTCTTGTAGAATTGTTGGGAGTCCCAGTTTCTCTATATCTGTTAATAATTTTGTAAAGTACAGTTTCAGAAACTCCAGTTTTTTCCACTGTGCTTTCTTTATGCAAGTGCTTACATCTAATAACAGAAAACCTCCCTTATCCATTTTAGATGCACATGAGAAAGAGTTCTGCGAGGCAGTTAAGTGCACTGGGTAGTTGCTTGTGTAGATGTGTCTCTTTGAAGACTAACAATGCCAGTGGAGCCTTAAGGAACTGCTTTAGTTGCGAGGACACAAATGGAACTTCCTGGTTTTTAGATTGGAGCGATGGATTAAAATGGTAGTAGATACATAGAAATTTTGTATGTAGTTTACAAATGACTATAAATATTATGTCAAATAAATTTGATATAATACTTTTGGAATTTAGTGTAATTTTCCCTTAAATTTGTTAAATGTGATACAGTGAACTTAATGGTGGTCTCTGAATTTTGAACAGTACTGTATATTGTGTGCTGTCATAAGAAAGCTTGATATATCTAAAATAAACTTGCATAGAAAAGCAGTATATAATGGAAAACCATATTTGTATATCGTCGCTGTCCAATGAAAAACAGGTATCTCCAAAATGGCAACTTTACAGGAGAGGCCAAAAACTGTCTTCAATTTCAATGGAAGTCAATGGAACCAGAATTTTTTCCAAGCTATTTTGAAGCATTTCTATTGGTCCATTCATCATGAAATTGTCCCGAAATGTAAATGACAGCAGTTGCATTTAACTGATGTAGAAAAATAGAAATCGATAAAAATGGAGATGTTTTTCATTGGACAGCAACGATATATAATATAGAAGCACTGTTACAGTTAAAAACCAAAAAAATGTTGTGTCCCCCCATTCCATACAATCTATATTTATAAACTATAGGCATCTTTTCTACCACCAGCTTGATTCTAATCTTCCCATATTTGGTACAGACCTCCTTACCTGCTGATATCGTACCCACTCAATGTAGCTAGTGGTCATAGTGACTCTGTTTGGGCCTTAGGAAGAAGCTGATGGCAGCAAGACGAAGGACAACAGATTAGTGTTACCATACATGTTGAAGATGATGGTGACGATTCTGAACAATCAGTAATCTTGCTAAACTTCAACAAAGGTTATACCAAAAATTGTACCAAGTACAAGGATTGCCAAGGGAACGCCCAAAAAAGAAGGTGAGCTGGTAATATATGGTGGGAAAGCAGATTAGACTGCTAAATCAATTGTAATATCACAGAAATTATGTGGTTTTCATATATTCACTCATTCACGCTCAAGGTATCAGGAGTGTTTTCTAAGGGAAATGAAGACAAAGTAGGAATGATTGGTGCCAGCCAGGCAGCACCAACGCATTGGAGGCAAACAGGCTCCTTCCTGGCACCTTTGAGATTTGCTAGTTTCTTGTCTGCGAGCTAAGCGTGAATCCTCAGAGAGTCGGGAAAGATGGGCAGCCTTCAGGGTGAGGAGGAGACTTGGGAGGGTAGGTTTGGAGGGGTCAACATGCCCTCGGCCTAATTACACCTCCCACACCCTGGCGCTCGGCTGGATAGTCGACTGGCGGCACACTCCTGCTCCACAGGACAGCACATCAAACAGACTGCGAGAAACGGAGAGAGGCGATAATTAGCAGATGTTTCAGAATAAACTCACTCTCGAGCCTCCTGCTCTCCTCCTCCCTCTCACTCAATGTTTAATATGGAGTTTTCAGGCTCGAAAAAAAAGGAGGGAGGTGGGAAGGGAGGGAGAGAGACAGGAGACAGAACGCGGCAGAACATGAAAGAGATTCATTTGGGCTCTTCTCTGGGTCATTTAGAGTTATAGTGTGCTGAAGTGTCCCAAGTGCAGCCAATGAACTTAGCAGGAATTTAACAGAGCCGAGCCTTTTGAGTCTGAAAGCGTGTCACTCTGGCGTTTGTAGAAACACCATACTGGCACTTCTTTATGCGTTTAGGTGCATTTGATATTAACTGCGCCATGTGTTGGGGGTCTGGGTGCTTTCCAACTTGATTTCGCTTTGAAAACACGTCTACGGCATCGCCGAGCGCTCAAGTTCACTACGGCTATAGGCTCAAGCCAAATAGGACATGAATACTTCAAAGGAGGCAGAGATAAAGGAGAGAGCCCAGATTCTTGCCTCTGTTTAGCTAGTTAACATTGGCATGTCCCTTTTTTTATTTTATTTTTTTCATTCTAGAGTGTTTAATCCGGTTCCTCCGCCATCCCTCACAGCAAACGACACATACATAGGCCACTACGGGAACTGCAGTTAATTTAAATGTGGCATTGCATTATGCAAATGAATGCTTTCATAAATATTTCGGATGCAAAAAAATGCTCCAACTGTTTTGCATTCTGGGCTAGCCTTCACCCCTTTCAAACAAACACTTTATTAGCCACCATTTGGAGGCAATGCCACATAGATTTCTGGCTGATAATTGACTTCTTAATTAGATAAGGAGCAAATCCATTAGAGGAGAGCAGGGCACCAACTAAAGAGGGATGTACACAGATACTGGTTGTACAAGTACTTGTTCAACCATTCAGGAGGCCCAGTATTAGAATACTGACGTCACTACTCTCTACATTATCTAACCACCTCCTTATATCTACACACACTGTCCATTATATCAGCTCCACATAGCATATAGGAGCACTTTGTTGTTCAACAATAACAGACTGTAGTCCATCTGATTCACTGCATACATTGTTTATCCCCTTTCATCCTGTTCTTTAATGGTCAGGTCCTCTAGGCAAGGTCCTGTGACCACTAATGAAACTGTGGCGCAACAAATGAGCTCATCTGAGATCGTCTACGAATTTCCATCGACAAGGTAGGCATGTATAACAGAGTGGCCAGTGTGATGACAGTGTTTAAACACTCCAGCAGCGCAGCTGTGTCTGATTAACTTGTACCAGCACAACCTAAACTAACACACCACTACGTCAGTGCCACTGCAGTGCTAAGAATTATCCACCAACCAAATAAAATCTACTCTGTGGTGGTCTTTTGGGGGTCCTAATCGTGGAAGAACAGGGTGACAAAGTATACACAGAAACAGATAGACTACAGTCTGTAACTGCCAAATCTATAAAAAGTGCACTGGTATCGTCATGGAGCTCATAACATGGAGGCTAACACTATTCTTGCACTGCATTATTAATGACCTGGCTGAGAAGGTGGAGATTGTGTGGCTGTACCACTATGTAGGATAGCTGCTCTAGTTGATGTTATGTCCAGTAATTAGGTCATCTGAATATTTTTGTCCAGCGCAGGTGCCGTCCCCCTAAAAAGGTAATCACAGGTTCCAATTGATTTGCAAGCAATTTTAGTTTTGGACACTTTTGGACCATCATTTACTTCTTTTCTCACATCATTTCATGCAATTAATAATCCAGCAATACAGTGACGCTATACACTGCTCTTGATTTGATTCCCACAGATTATTTTATGATCTGTTATTCAACATCAACAGTTATGATCATCCCATGTCCAACACAAGCACTGAACATGCACACCTTAGCAAATCTGCACAGTACGCAACAGGTTGTCTGTAGGGTTGAGTAGACTAGTGAGCCTAGATCAATAAGGATTGGGATCTATGACCTCTTTAGCTGGTTTTACTGGGTGTAAGTAATTCAGACCTTACAGACAAACACAGGTGAGTTTCAGCTTCCCTCATGAAGGTAACCCAGAGTATGTGGGAACAGCACACCTTTAAATTTGAGTATGCCATAAAAGGCAAGAACTTGGAAAAAAGTGGTGATAAAGTTTTCATTTGCATGTGAAGATACTAGTAATTATTTGTTTCTTACAGGTAAAAACAGAAAACCTAATATTAAAATTAAAATTTATTTTAAATATTAATTTTAACAACTGAATTTCTTAGATCAAGAAAAATCCAAAATAATAAGAATTATTTAGACATTGTGGACACGTGGTTGCTTTCACCCAATCGAGGACAGTTCTCCAGATCACCATCTCCGTAATTCTAATCACTGATAGTTTCTTATCTGTTTCTACCGATATCTGTTGTGTCTTTCTGGTCATGGTGAAATGTTGTCATTTGTGTTGTTACTTATGCGTACGGAGTGGTTTTGTAAGTTTTTATCTGTTGACCTCCTTTTTGTTTGTTTTGGTCAACACGAATATTAATAAACCTAAACCAGTTCCTTTACATCTGCGAGCAACGGATTTGTTCACAATTGTTATATTTATCATCTCAATTACACTTTTTAACATATAAAATAATAATGTGGATAGATGATAACATTAAATTAAACATATTAAATTCAATTAAATTTGAGTTAATTCATATTTAGAGGGTTAAAATTGTTACTGCAGTGTGTTTTATAGAAAGTGTGCTTGCAGAACTAGAATGAGGGTTGAATCATTACCAATGTGCAATAAAATCTTGCTTTCACTAAAATTACACTAGAATTTCTCTTATGAGGTTTAATTCAAGATGTTACAATTAGGTTTTTATACACTTGCAATTTTCTGTTAGTATCATTTTCTGTAGAAATTTCGGATAAAGAAACATTTAACTGTTATTTATCTGCAATGCTTCCATAACATGTAATCATAGTTGTGTTGCTGTTTTTCGCTTCTTTCATCGTATCCATTTTAGCAGCCCAGCGGAGCTTCGCTTGGCATGGTTCCTTTATATGCATGACCTCATTTACATGTCGCTGTCGGTTGGCTAGGACACAGGTGAAAATGTTATGGCATTAAAAAGACATTGGTGCAGTAATTAATGCCACAATGACTTGATGAATTGCTCTTAATTACTATGCCACACATTTTGCATGGCTTAGCGCATTGAAAATCTGGGCCAAAATGTTTTAGATTGTGCCCAACTCTCCCCTAGAGAAAGGTAAGCATTAGAATGTTTAGTGCAAGGTTTGTGCACAACCAGGGTTGGAAAACGCTAAACTTAAAAGAGTATACTATGTTACTATTTGAGTTTTAGGTTATGTAGTATTGTAGTAGTAGGATTCTGCTGCAGTTAAATGTAGTAGAGAATGAGTAAACACCGACCATCTACACATTTATTTGATTTATTTATTCTGTTGTTTATTTCTACCAAACTATAGACAATTAACTAAATCACTTTTTCATAAAGGTTTGGTGTTCTACAGCTAAATATCTTACAAATACTTGCCAGCAAACACTGTCCTCCAATGTTTTTTGGGAGGATAAAGTGATTTAGCCAACAG
The DNA here is from genome assembly GCA_021613375.1 of Megaleporinus macrocephalus. Classification (NCBI taxonomy): domain Eukaryota; kingdom Metazoa; phylum Chordata; class Actinopteri; order Characiformes; family Anostomidae; genus Megaleporinus; species Megaleporinus macrocephalus. The sequence goes on along the minus strand of CM038727.1, from coordinate 24,144,720 downwards.
TTGCAACTGCCCTGGTCAGTCTATACACTTAAACTGGAGCTCCACCAATATTTCAATATGGTTACCATGGTTTAAAGGCTTTGCAAGAAAAGAGTTTGAGTTTTATATTAAATATTCTATCCTAAATTAACTTGCCAAGTCTAAATTTTTCACAAAATTAAAGGCTCTAAAAGATACATCACAGAAAGTTGTTACATAAAACTATGAATACTTATAGTATTAAATACATATACTCTGCCAGATGTCTTTGATATTGTTTTACCAAAAGCAACATAATCCTTTTCATAGTAAAGAGGTACATGTAGGGTGCAAAACATTCCCCAAGAAAGCAAGTTACTTCGTGTTGTATTACATATTATACCTCTAAAGACATGTGTATGTTCATTGGTTACTTTGAGTAGAAAATAAAACTAATTTCTAATATGGTACAGATGGCTGTTTCCCTAAAAACATTCAATGCAAGTTTTAAAAAGCTTTTTAAAGATATAGACACGTCCATATAAGGTTCTATAAGAGTTAAAAGTTTGTCCAAGCCAAAATCATTTATTAATCCTTGTTGAGTGTTCTTTCAGTCTTAATCTGACAAAGAAAATTAGAATCATTAATGCTGCATCCCAGCCGCCATGCTGGTGGGCTTAAATCATGTACTTTCCCACCCAGGAGCTGAGGAAACAACCCTATATGAATCACAGCCCACCCACTAAGGCCTGAGCAGCATGGTCTCTGGCTAAGTAAAAACCCCAACCTAGATCAAACACTATCCAGTACCACCAACCCACACTCACCTATTTAGCCACCCTAGACTTTGAAAAGTCCAAAAGAAAATTATTATAATTTATACGCGTACGTGAACTGCGCACCCCTAGCATGTCGTATAGTACCTGCAAATAAAGTTGAACTGACTTGCATTGCCATTAATTGCTTAGACACAGACCCTGGATCAGTCTTGCCTTATATGCTGGTTGCACAAAAATGGTTCCCCAAATGTAGCTGATCAACTAACACAAGTCTTGTTCCTGGAGATCTACTTTCCAGAATCAATCTACCACACTTGTCCCAGCTAATTCGCTTCTTTAGCCCCTGAATTGCTGGATCAGCTGCATTAGTGTTGGATAAAGAGGGGAGGCAGCATGTTAGATGCAGTGGAAGGTAGAAGATGGGAAAGTAGGAGGGATGGTGAATGCTGAGGTCCAAGGTCGGCTTCATTAGTTTTGTCATGGCGCTATAAGGCTAAGCAAGTAACAGAAGCCTGACACGCTTCCCTTAAATTGTAGAAGAGCTGTTATGTAATCTAAAACACTTGTATGACCTTGTATGACTTATTGTTATGTATGAAAATAGAAAAAAAGTCAGACAAACTTCAGCCTTCAAAGTACTACTGTTTTTAGCTACATCTCAGAGAGATATGAAAGTTTGATTCTAGGCGCATAGACAAACATGGGCAGTGACTTTAGGGTGTCATAGAGAGCTAGTATTGGAAGCATCAACAACTGCTAGACAGAGTGGGCTGCCGAGTGTATTTTAAATAAAACAAGAATTAAAAAATGCTTTTCTGCTGCATTCCCTCCACTAGAGCCTGTGGAAGCTACATCTACACAAGAACATCTGGAGCTTCATGAAATGGGCTTTCATTTCCCAGCAGCTACAAACAAGCCTGATATAATCATGCACAACGCCCAGCATCAGCTGGAGTACTGGAAAGCACACTGTCACTAGACTTTGGATCAATCAGAATTCACTATCATATGGAAGAATTCGGGGTTGGCAAATGCCAGGAAAATGATTATCTACTGGAATGCATAGCACCAAAAGTTTGGACTCAGTTGTAGCATGTTAATGCTACAGCATACAAAGACATTTCAGACAATTATATCCTTCCAACAGTTTGCCTTTTCTTGTTTCAGCATGATTGAGCCCCTGTGCACAAAGCCAGGTCTATAAAGACATGGTTTGACCAGTTGGGCAGGAAAGTATTCCAGTGGCATAAACCCCACTGAACACTTTGGAAAGGGAAATGTTGACTGCATGTCAAGTCTATTTGTCCACCACAAGCGCCTAACCTGACAAATCCTTTCTTAATTAGTAGGCACACTCACAATGTTGCCAGAACAATATCTTTGTAGCCTTGTCATTGAATGATATCTCTCTTTGCAACGGCATTGATTGTAAAAGAAAAGGAAATGTTCAAATTGTTTGCATTGGTCAAAAATTGCTATTAGTCAAAGCAAATCAAACATAAGTTATTAACAAAAAGAAATTAGTTCAAACATATGTATTTGATGTTCCTCTCAAACAATAGTTCAGAATATAATAATAGGTGTGATTGTTGGCAGAAACAGAGCTTTACAAAAAGATTTAATAATCACTGTCCAGAAACTGCTCATCATAAGTAAACCAGACATGAGCTTTTTAATTGGGCTTTAATTAAATAGAATTAAAGTTTGACATGCCAATGATACCTATGTGGATGCTCTGTATGGTATTTAGGGCATAACACTATTCTATCCAAACTGAGGATACTGATTCTTGCAGTTTTGCAAGTGGAATTGTTGTCCAATCCTGCTTGATACAAGACTTCAGTTGCTCAACAGCCTGCAACCATTATTGTCTGACTCTCCTCTTCATGGTGCGTCATAGATTTTCAGTAGGTGGACCACAGAACACATTGTGGTGAGACATGACCCTTGTTTGCTTGTGTCTGCTTATTGTGGAATGCTTTAAACCAGCATTGCAGTAAAACAGTTTATATTTACAAAATACACAGTGGAGTCACATTATTATGACCTATTATTATGAGCTAATACCCAATAAGGTTGCTGGTAGATCATCTGAATCTGCATCTGAAGTCATACTGACTGCAGTGCATCCCACAGCTGCTAAAGTGTATGTGGGGGAGGATCCATAGAGTCAATACAATGACCAAGGTGCTCAACTGGGTTCAAGCCTGTGGAATTAGTGGCCCAGGGTAGTACTTATAAGTCTTGGTCAGCTCATCAACCTACTGGAAGAGCCATTGGAACCATTGTCGAAAGTAGGAAGTGGTCATAATAATGTAAACATATTTAAGTAATTTCATTGTACTCTTAAAGATAAACAAAGATAAACCAAGTAGACACAAAATGTGTGATTGTAATTTTTACAAGAAGTGTATTTGCCCCCTTTGTTACTAATTCAAATTTAATTGACTATTGGGTTTCATTTCAATATCACACCCAGACACGATTACTGCCATGACTCTAAATATCACTTAAATAGAACCTGTCTACAACATGAAGCAGCTAGAGGGTCTCAAAAAAAGTTAACCGTGTTCACTGTGTTTGCCAAAAAGCTCTAGATGACATCCAGGACTTGATCATGTTTTTTAGACTAATGAGCCAAAAGTAGAACTTGTTAGAAGACATGGGTCCCTTTACATCTGGTGTAAAGCTAAAATAAAGCCATGTTTTAAACAGATATAAATTCAGATGCAAAACAAACTCATTGAAATCTATCAGACTGGAAAGGGTTACAAACCACAATGAGAGCCATTATCCACAAACGGAGAAACCTGAACAGTGGAACAGTGATGAACCTTCCCAGGAGTGGCTGGACTACCAAAATTTCACGAGGAGCGCATGAACGACTCATCCAGGAGATCACAAAAGAACCCAGATGATTATTTATAGAACTTCAGGCCACATTTTCATAAGTCAATGTACCTGATTCTGCTATAAGAACACTGGGTAAAAATTGCATTAATGGGAGGGTTGCAAATTGCAAACCATGAAAATAAAGAGAAAAGTTCACAGTGTTTGCTAAAAACCTCTAGATGACATCCAGGACTTGATAATGTTCTATAGACTAATGAGCCAAAAGTGGAACTTGTTAGAAGACATGGGTCCCTTTACATCTGGCATAAAGCTAAAATCACATTCCACCATAAGAATAATCATACAGTAAAACATGGTGGTGGCAGTGTGATGGTCTCGAAGTGCTTTACTTCTGAAGGACCTGGATTTAATTAATGGACCAATAAATTCTGGTCACTATCAGAACTATGAAAGACATACAGCATCAGGCCATAACCTAATGCTTAAGCACATTATGAGCATCAGCACAAAAGCAAGTCCACCACTTAATGTAGCTGAAAAGACACAAGGTTTATGAGTGGTCAAGTCTTGAATCTCATTGAGATGCTGCGACAAGACCTTGATGTAGCTGAATTAAAACAATTCTGCAAAGAGGAGTGGGCCAAAATTCCTCCACATGATGTAAAAGACTCATCACAAGTTACTAAAACAAATTGATTGTAGTTGTTACTACCAAGGGTGGCAAAACCAGCAATTATTTAGAGAGGATTTTAACTGGGGTGATATGGGTTGTGTATAAATCTTTATCTTGAATAAATTCAAATGATCATTTAGTTGTGTTGTCTTTGTCTTATATGTAAAATACTTAGCTGATCTGAAAAATTGACAGTGCTTTGGTAGTTACACTGCATTCTGTTATCAGTACACTGAAAGATCTGAAAGATAAGGCTGTTAACTGTTAATTATTTTTCCTGCAATTTTTACTATTTATTAAAGACTGTTTAGTCATATTTTATTTATCACCATAAGAAAACACAGTGATTTAAGCTTCATGTCAGACGAACAATATTTAACAAAACCTTAAATATGTAAAATCTCCATAACACACTGCCTTTCTTAGCAAAGTACTTCAAAACAGTACATATAGACCCTCGCATCAATACAGAACATGTTGCTAGGCCTTCAGCCCTGCACATCCCACTGAACCCCCTTATGCATCCCAGGGTCCCTTTAGCCTTCTCCCTCAATCAGTGTGCTGACACAGAGTTTATTAGATCAGCCCTGAAGTGGAATGGCACTGTTCTTTGCTCTCCACGCCCCCTGCATGTGCAGTTAACGCCGCTCCCCCTGTGGCTGTCTGTGGGAGGCTGTTTAGCACGAATCAAAGCAACAGGACGCCTCTAAACACGCAGCACGCGGCGGACATGCACTCCTCTCATCTTCCATTCTCTTTCTCGCGGGCCTGTACTTCATCTAACACAGCGCCCTCTGGAGACGGACGTCCCACCCGCAGCAGCAATGGGGAAATCTGGCTTAGTCACAGCAGCAGAGGAGGGATTCTCTTCTATCATTGCAAATTATGCTCCAGTTGGATTTAATGATGTCTGCATAAAAAGAGAGGGTTTTCTTTGCGAAGCACGTCCAAATCCCACTCAGAAAGAAAAAAGACACAGAGAGAGAGAGAGGGAATGAACACCTGTACACAGGGGTGGGCAGTAGCAAAGAATATGTAATTAACTAAATTTACTTAAAGGATTGGTTTGACAACTGAATGATTACTGACTACTTTATTAGGTACGCCCACCTTGTTTCTAGATTTACTGTTTTATCAGGTCCACTTAGTATATACCAAATGGCCAAAAGTGATCAAACTTGTCAAGCCAGGTTTTAATGGCCCTTGTTTTGTGTCCAGTCATGCTGGAACAGCAAGGAGTCGTCCCCAAACTGTTGCCACAAAGTTTGAAGCATAATATTGGCTAAAATGTTGTATGTGCTGTAGCATCAACATAATCCTTCAACTAAGGAGCCCAAATCCTGAAAAACCAGAACATTATCCCTCCACCAAACTTTCCTGTCAGCTCTATTCATTCAGGTAGGTAGGGTTCATCTACTATACCTTGATTCATCCACCTTTTAATCAAGTAAGGTTCATAACTCCAGAGAAAGGGCCACGGGGACTGCTTTTGAAGTACTGGGGCGACGCCCCACCTCTTTTTGGCACTGTTTAAGCTGGTCATATTAGTAAAAGATCAAGTCCCCTGAACCGCTCATAGCACTGACCTATAGGCATGAACCGACCGATAGTCTAACTCAGAGGCATGACCAATGAAAATCTTTATTTTGGTTTGGGGGTGGGACATTGGAGGTCCGTTTTTGAATTTGTACAGCAAATAAGAGCCCAAACTAATGGTCACAACTTATGTTAGGACAGGATTTATTTGCTACATGTCTGTTGTTATGCTGCTAGGTAGCAGTTGGCATAGCTACCCAAGGGAACAATGTAATGAAGTGAGGTTTGTTGAGATGTTGTTATGCTAGAGTTAGAACACCAGCTACATGTAGAACTAAAAGTAACGTTTAATTTAGATATCGAACTGGTACTACAGCTAATGACCCGTCATTTTTGGTAAATCAAAGAGAGATGATAAAGGTGAAAGAGCAGCAAAAGGTTTAAATACATAAGATATTCTTTTCTTTTCTGTTCAGCTTGCTTGTAGCCGTTGTCACCGAAAGTCTGTCATTTCACAGCAAGCAGTAGAGAGACAGCAAAGCTTTGAGTATCTCAAGATCTGCAAAATTAATTATATTACTTTATAGTTATAACCTTGGCTACATGTACTTCTAAATTCAGTCAGTTATTCATCAGGTACTATAGACAGTGACCCTGATTTCTTTGTTGATCAGAGAAAAGAGATGACAGACCAGTGATCAGGTATGCTAGCTTATTTGTTAGACTGCTGGTTCACTGTCTCAGATGTGAATACTGATGTTTATTTATATTAGAAAAGTGTAGAATATAGATTGGGTTTATATTGTGACAGACTTCACAAGACATGTTTCCCGATTTCAGTAGCATAAATTTCGATTTATGCCACCCCTGTCAAAGAATGTGTTTCCACTGCTCCAGGGTCTAGAGGTGTCATGCATTGCCAGGCACCTCTCTATCCGGTGCCTGGCAATGCACACAGTGATTTTAGGCTTGTGTGCAGATGCTTGACCATGGAAACCCATGTCATAAAACTCCCTATGCACAGTTCATGTGCTGATGTTGCTTCCATAGGCAATTTGCTACTTGATACATCAGAGGATAGGCATTTTAATATGCTACTCTTATCAGCACTCAGTAGCCCTGCTTTGTGAGTTTGCATGGTCTAGGGCTTTGTGCATAAATTGCTTGCCCTCATTCACCCCATTCATCAGCGGTCAGTATGAGTGGTGTGTTGTGGTTGTGCCAGCTGGAAAGGTGATGCCATTATTCATCACTCTAGCACAGTGGCCCAGTCACATAACCTGCTCGGCTGCCGTTGCCGATCTATATCATACCCACTGATGCTAAGTTCCGCTCTACCATACAGCAACCCTGCTGATTTTTTGCCTGTGGACATCCAAAACATTGCTGATCAAATGAATGTCCTACATATCATAACCATCGCTGTGTGCATAACCTTTATTTATATAAGTTCTTCCATTCTAATGCACACAGAATCTCCTTGAATGCTAATAGCTCCCATTTGTCCTGAACCTTCAGCCTGCTGAGTTCAAAGCCAGGTCTCTGAAAGGCCTCAAAAATGAAAATAAAACACATTTATTTAGATACAGACTGCTTTCTAGATGCTATGCAGATAAGATGACAGACAGAGCAGCAGACATAATGGAGGATATTAAGAAAACATAAGACAAAACAGCTGGGCAGCACATATTATCAGCATCAGTAACTTCAACCTAAAGACAAACAGTGCAAAACCAAGAACAGCCCATAACAAGAAAGTAAGACAAGCGAGGTCCAACAAAATGCTTACAGCAGACTGGTGCAACCAAACGAGGTACTGTGAAAAAACTATAGCACCTAAATATAAAATCCCTCAGGAGATACTAAACAAACTGATGGATTTAAAATGTGTCCCTAAGTTGTATTAGCAGGCTATGTTACGTTAGCCATGTTTACTAAACCTGCTGCCAGAAACCTCTGCCTCGAGAAAATGTGGTCAATCACTTTAAAGCTGTGTGTTAAGGATGCAGTAAGCATTGTTAACCTGAAGTGTTCTACCAGATGTTTGTTCTGTGTTTTTTCTTGAAAAAACTCCAGTGTTGGTGCACAGCCCTGGCTCTGTTAATGGGAACCAACAAAGTAGCTTGAGCAGAGCTACACAACACTCTTGGCCAATCAGTAACAGTAGGCGTTTGTACTTGTGCACAGGAAAAGTGAAAGGGGAGAAAGTTCTGAAAAAGAAAGATTGAGAAAGAAGTTCTTAGATCCTGAAGAGCTGAGTTAACATCAATGAGGAGATTCAACGATGGAGAGACCTCAGAGAGTTGATGAGGCTGAAGGTGGATTCCTATTCAGTGGCTTATTGTTCAAATTTTTCTATTCCACCTTAAATGGTGCTGCCGATTCTGGCAGCTGGGGTGGAGCTTCTGAAGAAGCACTGAATGGAGTCGTTCTCCAGAATTGATAGCTGCTGATCCCACATTCAGCTCGGCCCTTTACAATAAATTGAAATATCAACAGAGGACGTTTATATTATCCTAAATAATTTAATAATAAGTCAGCTCTGCCTTTATACCTGCCTTCACCATCACTGTTAATGTGCATAGTGTCCTATGCAAACATTTGGGCACCCAGCTAATTTCCATGTTTTGCTGCGTTTCTATGTACATTATCTAAAGAGAACATTGATACATTGATATACGTATATATTTTATACATTTTAATGCCCAGTCACTGTTTTTATTTGCTAGATTTGACATATTGGATAAAACTGGTCGTTATAAAAAAAAATAATGGCACATTTTGCGTTTGATCTTTTTTATGTCATGTTAAACAAAGCAGATATTTATATTATAAATATATTTACCATATTCAAGTGATATTCTGTATTCACTATATATTATATAATATATCAACTTATTAGGTTCACTTAGAAAATCAACAAAACACATAGCTTGACGGGGGTGTCCTAAAGTCTACTCTACCCTGTAATAGTACTAATACAGTCTTGCCCTCTACACTCTAAATGGATGGCATGGTTAGATCAGTCGAGGTAAATAGAGGAGAGAATCTACGTGCTCAGAATAAGCAATACCCCACAGTGCCCGGTATAATTAAAGTTAGATATGGTAGAGCCTGCCTTTGATCCTTCTTCTTATGACTTTCTTTACCTCCGCCACACTCTTGAAGCTTCATTGGTTGGATGATGCATCTTCTCCTCCGCCCCCCTCCTCACTGTAAACTTTCCTACTTGCTTTGTGTTCATCATATATTCTTCTGAGGAGCCCAGGGACATTAGGAACTATTTTTTTGTCTGAAATGCAGGAGACAGGAGACAGAGGAGGTTAGAGCATGTGAATAGAGAAAGTGTGGAGCAACTGACTTATCATCTAAATGTAGAGGAACTGTGTAATCTATTTAATCCAGGCTCTACAAATAAGTATTGACTAAAGCATCCTTTTCCATACAGTCATGTTACAGTGACTAATGAACGCTTGTTCTTTTCCACACATGCACATGCGTACATGAGGAGAAATGAGAGTGAGGCAGAGTGAGCGCATGGTATTTGACTTTTCTTTACTCTGTCCTGTGGGGATACAGCTAATCATAAGCAGATAAGACAGGTGAGATCTGGCCCCACTAATGACAACAGCGAGATTAGTAATTGCTTTTGTAAGAGGTCTGATCTCATTTCTTTTCTTTTTCTCTCTCTCTCTCTCGCTCACTCTCTCTTTCCCCCTCTCATTTTCTCAGCAGGCAGAACATTAAATGAAATTGTATATTTTTGAAAAGTAGCTTAATTTAATTGCACTCGTGAAAAGTGAACAATGCGGTCTGCAGTAATTTCCATATTTTTAAAAAGACATATAATTGACATAATGGGAGGCTATGATTTCCGTGCAACAATTCCCTCCCTCCCTCCCATCTTTTTCCTCTCTCACTCGAAAAGAAAAAAAATAAGTAGAGAGAAAGAGAGAGAATGCCAAATGCTTTTTTAATAAAAATCACAAATTAGTATTCCAGAGACTTGCTCCACTTCGAGCTTTCCCTCATGGTGGATCATAACTCATAAAGCATTTTCATTAAACTAAGTCCCAGTTCCTCCACTGGCTAACTGGCTCTTAGAAAGTCTTTGTAAACCAGGACAGACATCCAAACATCAGGACAAAGATTAAGACACAATTATGTTTAGCTACATATTAATTTGAATTGGCCAAAGGTTTTACCAGTGAAAGGTGCTTCATAAAATGATTTGCTGACAGCTTTTTGTACTCTATAGATCTGTCCCATACAACAATGAAATCAACATAGAAATATTAGTACAAAAGTATAGTTCTATAAATCTATAACTGTTTGCCTATGGACTATTCATATGTGCTCCATGAAAAGCATTGTTGTGGTGGACCAAAGTGCAGGTTTTATTTTATGTTAATTATATATATATATATATATATATATATATATATATATATATATATATATATATATATATATATATATATATATATATATATATATTTTTTTTTTTTTTTTTTTTTTTTTTTTTTTTTTTTTTGTCTGTGCAGATGCTGGGATTTGATCTCCCAACCTTGGGGTTGTGACCCCAGTGTGCTACCACTGTGCTACCACTGCACCATGGGTGCTGTGAAGTTGTAGTGCAAAAAGGGCTTAAAAGCAGTGAAACAAAAAAAGGTAGGAAACCAAACAGCAAAAATCATGCGTGCACCCTCATACTCAACTTGACTGGATTGGCTCCACAAATTTGGGTGCCAGCTTGTTTCGAAAAACCCCGCAGCGTAAGGTCCCAGATGGATAGCCACACCTGTTGGCCCACACGGAATGGGGAAGCATGATGGCGATCCATTTTCTGGCCTCCATAGTTGCTTGCAAGATGATCTGTGCCTTCTGCTAGACTCTGTGGCATCGCCGGACATTCTGTTCGACAGAGGGAAGACCATCACCCCCCTCTTGTTCTAAGAATAGCAGCAGCGAGTACCCGAATTGGCATTTGAACCGTGACATGCCCAGGGATGAAAGCCACAGTGTGTTGTGGGCATACTCTGCCCAGGGCAGTTGATCCACCCACGAGGTTGGGTTACCCGCCGTTAAGCAACAGCACCAAGGTCTTGATTGACCTGTTCAGTCTGCCTGTTTGATTCTGGATGGAATCCTGATGTAAGGTTTACAGTAGCTCCCATCAGCTGGCAGAAGGCCTTCCAAAACCGGGTCAGACTCCTGCTGGAGGGCTCAAGTTATGGCCTTCTCGATACCCCAGTGACGGGTAGCAACTATTTAGGAGGTAGGGATGACTGGCTCAGGCACTGCCTTAGGTACTGGGGACCCCCAGCATTGAGACAAGGCATACAGCTTGGTGTTTTTCAGGCCTGGCCTATAGGGCGGCACAAAATGGAAACGGCCAAAGAACACTGCCCATCTGGCCTGCCATGGATTTAAACATTTGGCCTGCTGAATGTTGGCCAGGTTTTTGTGATCCGTCCATACCAAGAATGGAGGTTTGGCCCCCTCAATGCTTCCATCTATCTGGTGCCAACTTAACAGCTAGGAGCTCCCTATCCCCGAGGGAAAAGTTGGGTTCCACAGGGGTCAGCCCATGTGAGTAGAAGGCACAGGGCTGGAGTTTCTCAGCTGGTCCATGATATTAGGAGAGTACTGCTCTCACACCTACATCTAAAGTGTCTACCTCGACGACAAATGTTTCAATGGGGTTTGGCAGGTGTAATACTGGACGTGAGATCAACCTCTTCTTGACCTTCTCAAAGGCCTGTTGAGCCTCTGTGGCCCAGCAGAAGGGTCTTGGGGTCTTTCAGGCTAGGGCAGTAAAAGGACTCCTGCTGTGCTAAAATTACTCACAAAACACAGCAGGAAGTTGGCCAACCCCAGGAAGGATTGGACTCGTCTTACAGAGGATGGACGTGGCCAATTCTTGACAGCCCTGATCTTAGCTGTGTCCATGCATGTCCGGTCTCTGATTGGAACATGGACCTCTCCAAACTAAGGAAGAGATGATTCCCAAAAAACAAATGGAGAACTCAGCGAACATGTTCCTCTAGAGACTGACTGTAAATCAATATGTCATCAAGGTAAACATATGCGTAACGGTCTAAGGCCTCCCATAGATCATCATTAATGAGGCACTGGAATACTGCTGGGACATTACACTGTACTCATAATGCCCTGTCGGGGTGATGAAGGCTGTTTTCCACTCGTCCCCCTGACATATGCCAACTAGATTATAGGCACTCCAGGTTTAGTTTGGTAAAGATGAATGCCTGCTGCAGTGCCTCACATACTGTCTGCATCAAGGGCAGTGGGTATCAGTCCTTCACGGTGATGGCATTTAGCCCCTGGTAATCAATGAAGGGGCGCAGCCCACCGCCTTTCTTCCCCACAAAAAAGAATCCTGTCCCGACTGGCAATGAGGATGGCCATATGAACCCAGACTCCAAGGCTTCCTGAATGTAATAATCCATGGCCGTACGCTTAGGTGGGGATAACAGCCGTCCTCTAGGTGGAGTTGTTCCCAATAATGGTGAGATGGTGGTGGACCCAAGTGCAGATTTTATTTTATGTTATGTTATTAAATATCTATTTATATATTTTTTTATTTTTTTATTTTTTGTTTAGTGTGTTTTGCTTATTTTCTGTGCATGTGCTTGTGGTACAAAGTGCCAGTACTGGGAGTACCTTGGGGTTGGGAGACCAGCGTGCTACCACTTCACCCCCAGGGGTAGTAGTAGTGCAAAAAGGGCGTAAAGAAGTGAACCCAAAAAAGGCGGGAAATCAAACAAAGGGAACGCCAAAAGCAATGTCTTCAAACAAAGGAGATACTAAAGTGTGTAAATGAAACAAGAAAATAATCCAGAGCTTGTTCACTGTTGGCAAGCTCTTGAGATTTAGGGTAGAGCTGAGCCCATAAGTGTTCAGTTCTTAGCTCAACAAGGAGCATTCTGCTTCTTTTTTATTTTTATTTATTCATTTATTTATTTTAATTATTTTTAAGGCTTTTCTCTGGAAGGTTTTTTTTTGCTTCATTTTGACTTCTTTTACTTTGCTCCTTTTCTTTTTGTCTTTTTTTATCTTTTAATACCCACCAGTACTGATCACTCCTTTCACAAAGGTGCGACAATGAAGTGCTATTTGGCTGGGTATATATGCCTTGCCTGACAGGTGAACCTGGTTACTGTTTTTTGGCCCAGACCCACCAGTTTTTCTGTTGCCCTTGCCAGGCCCCCTGCTAGTGAACACAGGACAACACTGGCATCCCAGGCACAATACAAGGCAAACTGAAGGAATCTACTCAAACAAGCTGAAAACCCTAAAAAAGATAATGGCAATAAAGATCACCCTTCCTAAAAAACCCTTCCCAACTAAAGACCCTAAAAACAGGGAACCAATAAGGATCTCCCTCACAAAATAAGGCAAACTAAATGGTTTAAAATCCCTAAAAACACCAAACGATGGCACTAATGAGTATTACTTTGTTAAAAAAGGCAATACAAAGGGCTATATTTTCCCAAAGAAATCACAACTGAACTCTAAAACAAGAAACCAATAAGGTTTCTTGCTAAATTAAAGGTTTTACTCAACATGTACAAACCCTGCTCCCAAAAAAAGGCAAAGACAAGAGTCCTACTTAAAACCAATAGAGATTATTCAAAACTAGATAAGGATGTCCATCCCAAAAATGTCAAACTGAAGGGTTTTACTTTCCCAAAAATATCAAACTGAAGACCCTGCACAGTACTAATAAGGACTCCCCCAAAAAGGCAAACTGCTGACAAAACAGGTTACCAATTAGGACCCCATAACAAAATACTGCAAACTGAGAGGTTCTACAGAACACCACTATGGATTTCCAAAAAGGTCAAATTAAAGACACCAAAATAGGAAACCAATAAGGGTCCCCCAACAGCAACAGGCAAATTGTACTTGACACCAAGAAGGAATGATCAAAAAAGATCAACTTAAACCCTAGAACAAAATAACAGTAGGGGGTACCCAAAAAAAGCATTAATAAGGTTTCCACCAAACAGGTAAACTGAAGACCCCAAAACAGAAGCAAGGAAGTAAACAGTGTGTGGAACAGAGAATAAAGTGCACACCCGAAAGTTCTCCCCACTCATTGTGAGTTCCAACCTGCAGAGCTGGTGATAGGCTTTTGAAGTCTGCTCTCTCTGTGTAGTGAGAGGTAGGAGCCAAACTGCTGTTAGTGTGGAGGCTTTCTGCTGCTGCCAGCCTGCCTTTCTTAGCCTAACTAAAGTGACTGCACATCTGCTGCTCCTCTGATGCATATTTATACCACTGAACTCCCCTTATAAGAGAAAAGCCTTTTGATCCACAACTCCATTGATCTCCTCGAGAAAAAAAGAGGGGGGAAAGAAGATGAAACCTGAAAGAATATGACACATTACAAACTTGCAGAGAAGAGGGGGGGAGGGGGGATCATGAAAAATGGATGACTACATTCATATCTCTCAAAAAATAAAGAGGATTTTTCTTTTTTTTTCCTTTTTCTTCTTCCTTTTTGGCAGGGCTTAGTCATGCTCCCCATCGCCGAGTGGAGTAGGCCGGGTGACGGCACGGGGAGCAGATACTAATCAAGACGCTAATCAAACTGAATGAGAGATCCTGACAGCGTCGCCCTGACGGCCTGTCTGTCACGATGAGCCGAGGGAGGGAGAGGACACCCGTGGAAGAGTGTAACTGAAAATGTTCTTCGAAAGCGCAGCTATAAGGAGCATTTGAAAGTGGCAGATCACATAAGGAGGTGCTTTCACTTCACCTCTCGAGTCATCCATCATGCCATGAATTGAGCAAAACAGTCATAAAGAGCTGGTGTACTTTTCTTTTTTTTTTTACTGGGTTAATAAGCAACAGTGGGTCAGACTTTGCAAAACATCTAGTGTAGGTGTTACCTTTACTTGTAAACGTGTTTTATTTGTGTATTAATTCCACTATACAGAGTCGACTAAAAGAGCATAGGTTCGCTTCTTGCTTCCACTCACCCTGCATTTACATTTCAACAAAGTAAAACACTTCCATCACCAATTCTCAGGCACTCTGTTTAGGCATGTCACTATAAATTGAACACGTTTAACTGTTAAGGCGGTATTTTAAGCCAATTCTCTGATGAAACACAGAGATACTATTCTTTATAAATAAGTAAAAGAATGTAAAAATCTCCTGCTAACATCTCCCCCATCTTCCGTCTTCTCTGATTAAAGCTTGTACTTTGAATGATGCAACACAATGTAGCAGATTTTTTACTACATAATTAAATGCCACCCAGTGACTGTCTTCAAGTTTGCTGAAAGTTCAAAAGTTCAAAGCTTTTTATCGCTCTCTCCAAATGCTGCCTGCCACTCCCACACTCTCCCATGCACGACCGCCAACGGGCTCCACAGAAATGAACGAGGATCACAGTGGAAAATGCTTTGTTTTGCTGTAATGTAACTGCAGCCTCAGTCAGCTTTTTTTCCCCCTTAATCTCTTAGGAAGCTTCTACCTGCCACAGTTGCAGCCCCACTGCCTCCCATACTCCCTCATTTATGTTTTAGGGTGTTTTCATGCTTCGATCATTTGAATATGGTCTACACAGACCCGGCAGTGCGAGGGACATGATGGGCATGAGCTTGTCATCTCAGTTTTTAATGTGTAGTTTCTACAACACTCCATCAACCATTAGCCCCACATCACTGCAAATCTTGACAGGCCAGTCGTTAAATATAAAAGTGGAAAGGAACTAATTTAGTCCATTCCAGTCCGGTCCAGTAGTCCATTCATCTGAGTCATCTGACACCTAGTTCACTATCACTAAACCTATCAATTGCCTAGTTCACTATTACAAAACACATTGACCACCTAGTTCACTATCACTAAACACATCCACCGCCTAGTTCACTGTCACTAAATCTATCGACCACCTAGTTCACTATTACTAAACCTATTGACCACCTAGTTCACTATCACTAAACCTATCCATTGCCTAGTTCACTATTACAAAACACATCGACCTCCTAGTTCACTATCACTAAACCTATTGACCACCTAGTTCACTATCACTAAACATATCGACCGCTAGTTCACTATTGCTAAACACATCGACCGCCTAGTTCACCATCACTAAATCTATCAATTGCCTAGTCCATTAATACAAAACACATTGACCTCCTAGTTCACTATCACTAAACACAATCACAGCCTAGTTCACTATCACTAAACCTATCGACCACCTAGTTCACCATCACTAAACCTATCGACCGCCTAGTTCACCATCACTAAACTTATCTACCACCTAGTTCACTATCATTAAACCAATCGACCACCTAGTTCAATCACTAAACCTATCAACCACCTAGTTCACCATCACTAAACCTATCGACCGCCTAGTTCACCATCACTAAACTTATCTACCACCTAGTTCACTATCACTAAACCTATCGACCACCTAGTTCACTATCACTAAACCAATCGACCACCTAGTTCACTATCACTAAACATATAGACCGCTAGTACACTATCACTAAACCTATCGCCCGCTAGTTTACTATCACTAAACCTATCGACCGCCTAGTTCACCATCACTAAACCTATCGACCGCCTAGTTCACTATAAAAAACCTATTGACCACCTAGTTCACTATCACTAAACCTATCCATTGCCTAGTTCACTATTACAAAACACATCGACCTCCTAGTTCACTATCACTAAACACATCCACCGCCTAGTTCACTATCACTAAACCTATTGACCACCTAGTTCACTATCACTAAACATATCGACCGCTAGTTCACTATTGCTAAACACATCGACCGCCTAGTTCACCATCACTAAGCCTATCAATTGCCTAGTCCATTATTACAAAACACATTGACCTCCTAGTTCACTATCACTAAACACAATCACAGCCTAGTTCACTATCACTAAACCTATCAACCACCTAGTTCACCATCACTAAACCTATCGACCGCCTAGTTCACCATCACTAAACTTATCTACCACCTAGTTCACTATCACTAAACCTATCGACCACCTAGTTCACTATCACTAAATCTATCAACCACCTAGTTCACCATCACTAAACCTACCGACCGCCTAGTTCACCATCACTAAACTTATCTACCACCTAGTTCACTATCACTAAACCTATCGACCACCTAGTTCACTATCACTAAACATATCGACCGCTAGTACACTATCACTAAACCTATCGACCGCCTAGTTCACTATCACTAAACCTATCGCCCGCTAGTTTACTATCACTAAACCTATCGACCGCCTAGTTCACCATCACTAAACCTATCGACCGCCTAGTTCACTACCACTTAACCTATTGACCACCTAGTTCACTATCACTAAACATATCGACCGCTAGTTCACTATTGCTAAACACATCGACCGCCTAGTTCACCATCACTAAACCTATCAATTGCCTAGTCCATTAATACAAAACACATTGACCTCCTAGTTCACTATCACTAAACACAATCACAGCCTAGTTCACTATCACTAAACCTATCGACCACCTAGTTCACCATCACTAAACCTATCGACCGCCTAGTTCAACATCACTAAACTTATCTACCACCTAGTTCACTATCACTAAACCTATCCATTGCCTAGTTCACTATTACAAAACACATCGACCTCCTAGTTCACTATCACTAAACACATCCACCGCCTAGTTCACTATCACTAAACCTATCGACCACCTAGTTCACTATCACTAAACCTATCGACCGCCTAGTTCACCATCACTAAACCTATCGACCACCTAGTTCACTATCACTAAACCAATCGACCACCTAGTTCACTATCACTAAACATATCGACCGCCTAGTTCACTATCACTGAACCTATCGCCCGCTAGTTTACTATCACTAAACCTATCGACCGCCTAGTTCACCATCACTAAACCTATCGACCGCCTAGTTCACTTTTACTAAACCTATTGACCACCTAGTTCACTATCACTAAACCTATCCATTGCCTAGTTCACTATTACAAAACACATCGACCTCCTAGTTCACTATCACTAAACCTATTGACCACCTAGTTCACTATCACTAAACCTATTGACTACCTAGTTCACTATCACTAAACATATCGACCGCTAGTTCACTATTGCTAAACACATCGACCGCCTAGTTCACCATCACTAAACCTATCAATTGCCTAGTTCATTATTACAAAACACATTGACCTCCTAGTTCACTATCACTAAACACAATCACAGCCTAGTTCACTATCACTAAACCTATCAACCACCTAGTTCACTATCACTAAACATATTAACCGCCTAGTTCACCATCACTAAACCTATCAACCGCCTAGTTCACCATCACTAAACCTATCGACCGCCTAGTTCACCATCACTAAACCTATCGACCGCCTAGTTCACTATCATTAAACCTATAGACCACCTAGTTCACTATCACTAAATATATCGACCGCTAGTTCACTATCACTAAACACATCCACAGCCTAGTTCACTATCACTAAACCTATCGACCGCCTAGTTCACCATCACTAAACCTATCGACCACCTAGTTCACTATCACTAAACCTATCGACCACCTAGTTTACTATCACTAAACATATCGACCGCTAGTTCACTATCACTAAACCTATCGACCGCCTAGTTCACCATCATTTAACCTATAGACCACCTAATTCACTATCACTAAACCTATCGACCGCCTAGTTCACTCAACTGAACATATCAATTAAGATATTGTCACTGTCCAAAGAAAAACATGTTTCTCCATTTTTGTTGATGTTTAAAGCACAGCAGCTGCCTCTGACATGGTGTGAAGATCTCATGGTTAATGAACCAAAAGAAATGTTCCAAAATAGCTTGGAAAAAAATCTAGTTCCATTAACTTGCACTGAAAGTAAAGGCTTGTTTTTCTTTTATACAGCGATGATATGCAGCAACATGTAATACAAAGCTTTCACAAACTGAAGGACATTTTCAGTGAGCATGGAAGGAGAATGCTGCACACCAGGATGGCACAGCTGCATCATTTGAACATTTAAACATAATAGAAGGAGAATCTACTTAGAATATTCAAAGCTACTGCAGCTTTACTTAGTTAGGCTACGACAAAGATGACTGTTTTTTGTGAGCTTCAGTTATGAAGGTAGTTATAGCACTCAAGTGACATTTATTGAGGGGGGGAGCAAAAGTGCTGTGTTTTCATACATCACCAGTATTGGTACATCCCTATTTGTTAATATTTAAATTTTATGTGATATTTCTAACTATACGGTGTTGTGGATAATGCTGGTAATGCTGTATATATGAACTTGTCATACAAACTCAAACTCCTTGTTCATCACTTCAGTGGGTTAAAACAAGCTAATCTGCAGAACGACTGCTCATGGGTATATGCAGTTTCAGCAGCAAGTGACAGCAGCCCTGGCACATCTGAGACCGTGTGCTTTTACCATTGAGCAAAAGATTGGTGCCAGGTATACACACCATGCAGACTTAAACTCCCTCCCTGAATTTTAATCAGTGTAAGGCAGACACAACTGCTTCATTGCTTTCATTAAACAGAAACTAAAAAGAGAATATACAGTTTAATAAAACTCACGTTAATTCATTTCGATAATTTCGATAATTTAAAATGATTTTATGAAAAATGGTAACCCTTAAATGGTTTTAATAGCTCGGCACTATTGGAGCATTTTACTATAGATCCAACCCTGGCTTAGTACTCATTGAAAGTGCTCATTGAAATACACTACCCATAATTCAGCTTTACCCAGGTTCAGTCCATGTTCTAAGAGTTTTAGGTTCACTTCAAAAGGCTTTAAAATTACAGAAAAGACAAAGAGCTACACTGTGCATTGCTGCCACAACAGAAGCAAGATGAAAGAAAAATATGGGTTAAAACTGAGATGTTATAACAGACACTGGTTGGCAAACAAATGGGAAAGCTCATAACTGTCAATATGTCATGTTTACAAAGAGTGCCACATTTCAATGAAATAAGTTTAAATTGGATGTTATTGGTACAGCATGAAAACGCAGTCAATAAAATAACTTTTTATCCATTTGAGAAATGTTGCTGAGGTTCAGCCTTTTCTACCTCTAACTTGTTAATGAGTTTGCTACAACCAGAACTGATTACAGTGATACTGTAAAACCTCTTACTGGGTTTTTTAAGAAAACAATCCAAGAAAAGTCAAATTATATTCTTTACACCTGTCTTTTTATTTTTAGCCATCTTATGATCATGTAAGGCTTGTGATCACAAGCATTTAGAAGCTGTTTGCTGCCTGCAGAGGACAATGGCTCTTCCATCACTCCTGACTGTAACTGTCCTGTCTTGAAATCAATGGCATAAATAGTGCAAAATAAGCTGTTAACCACTTTTGAGAACAATTGTAAGAGCACAGATACCCATAAATATCAGGACATACACCAAACTACAGTATATAACAGTCTGGGCAGTTCACAAACGTATCTACAGCAACTTTTAAATAAAACCTTAACCAATAGCCTTAAACATTAGCCTGAGTACAACATTACAGTAACACAAAATGCATGTTCCCGAGTGTTACTGTACCTTTAAAAAATCTGTTCAAAAATTATTCCTGCAGGGGTGTGCATAAGATTTGAAAGTCTTTTAGGTCCTATAGCTTCCCAACTCTGAAAATCTGAAAAAACACTCCAATGTCTGCCCTGGTTTGATCTCAGGCTCCATTTAATTTTCTTTATCATGTAAGCCTTTGTTGTCTAAGAAAAGATGGACCGTTTTTTACTTGCTGGTGGTTATTTATCAGCCATTGCCTTTGCGTTTCCTGAAGCCAGTGCTCAAGAAAGACTCATTTCCATAAAGAGGGATTGACACCCAGTCACACCCTCCTCCTAGTTCTGATTGGTTTTCATTCAGTAGCTAGAGCCAGAAGAGTCCAATTTTCTACAGGTAGTCTCTCATGTACTACTGACAAGAAAATAGTCCCAGCTTCAGCAAATATGACAAATTGTTTTTTTTATATAGGCTGCAACTTGACATGACAGAAGTGCTAGTTTAGTGTCAATGTAATCATAAAGTGATGGATGGAGACACCAGTGGTCAACCAGTGGGCTTCCATGTGCCCTAAAGGATGGCAGCCTAAGCCAAGCTGTACTCAAGGTACAGGTCAAGGTATGACCATCCATAAAGACATGTCAACCAGATGTGCCAAGATGCAGCAGAAACAGTATTGTACCACCAAGAGAGTGAGTGTAAAATGTAAAAAGAAGTGGACCCACCAACAAGCCTATGGGACACCAATGGAGAGCTTAAAATTAAGTGATGTCAACACTTCCCATGTTACCTGATAAGTGTGTCCTTCCAGAGACTTGAACCACTTCCATCAACAGCCAGTGGTTCCAAGGTCAGTTTGGACAGAATACAGTATCATGTGGCTGACCATGTTGAAGGCTGTAGAGATGTCAAGAAAAATCAGACCAATTATGGTTTAGCTGACCTTACTTCCATGCATGTTAAAGGACGATGGGTCAAGCCAAGCCTTACTCAAGGTACAGGTCAAGTCATAACCGTCCATAAAGAGTTGTCAACCAGATATGCCAAGATGCAACAGAGGCAGTGTTACATCATCAAGAGAATAAGTGTAAAGTGAAAAAAGAAGTGGACCCACAACCAAGCCTTTGGGACAACAGTGCAGAGCAGGCATCAAGACTCTATCAAAACTGATAAATATGTCCTTCCAGAGCATTCAGCTGTTCCAAAGCTGGTGAAAAGAAGTGGGCCCAGCCACAAGCCTTTGGGACAGACAGGAGGATCCCATGGTTGACTATGTGGATGGCTGCGAAGAGGTCAAAATTAATCAGATCCAATGACAGTTTAGTTGATCTTGCCTCCTGGACCTCCTCAATCATTGTTACGAGGACCCTTTTGTAGACTGTGCTGGGCTGAAGTCAGACTAGTTGGGGTCCTGTTCTGAGTGATTATGTCGTTAGCTACTGACATTTCAACTGTCAAGCATTGGCTTCTACAGGATGGGTACCACCTGGCCAGTCTTGGAACATGCCAATGGAACATGACCTGATGACAAGGAATTGTTTATTATGGTTGTTTTGAAGGGAACCAAGACTATGGACACTGGAGTGGTGTGGATGGGATGGGGGTCAAGCAGTCAGGTTGTCCGATTGCTGGATGTCAAGAGCTGACATGATCTATGGAGACACAGAAAAAAAGAGGTTAGAGAATTAAGAGCAAGAGGATGGGGATAGAATGTGGACAGACAGACAGTACTGGTGGATTCTATTAACCTACTTTTCAAAGAAGGAGATGAAATGCAGATTTAAATGCATATTAGTGATAATTATAATATAATCAGCATTATGTATTGATCACTAAAGTACCGTCATTAATATATGAAAGGCTTCCTCAGAAGGTATTTGGACACTTTGAGACAATATCTGCTGCAGGAAGTTCTACAGTAAAAGTAAAACTGTACTACACTGCTGGTAATTGTGGGTTAGGTCTTAACAACTACTTTTGTGGAAATGAAGCATGCACTCAGTGTATCCAGAATCTTATAGCATTATATTGCACTCTTAAGCATATTTCATGGACACCATAGAAGATGTTTTTCAATTACTTCAGGATGAGTGCCATAAGGGAACCTAGACTAAACACTACAGTTAATGATATCTTCTGGTTACTCATATCACAGTGAAAGCCAGAAGCATGTTCAGACTTTGTTCTCCCTTTCTAAGGACCACTCTGGCTCGTCAAACGAAGAGGGAGCATCGTAGCAATTCTCATACATCTGGTTTAACTCTGCAGCGCCAAAGCTGAGCAGGAAGACAGAAGAGCAAAAACATGCTTATTAATAATTTATTTTCTCCATATACTTAGATTCACTCTCTGTTTTTGTTCTTTCTTGCAGTCCTCATGCTCACCACCCGCAAAAGCCCCCACCACTTCAGTTTCTCTCTGCTTCTCAGCTAAACCATCTCTTGTGAGGAGCGCTCGAATGGATAGCTTACGGCAGGGCTTCACTGATTGAGATATAAATTAGATAAGAAAGGAGTTAAAATGGTGAGGTTAAAACTAGAGAGAGAGAGAGAGAGAGAGAGAGAGAGGAAAAAAACAAAAACACAGCCCCAATAGAGGTTGATGGTGTGTGTAAACCTTGGTTTGGACCAGTGTTCAAAGCATTGGTAAAAAGCTCTGATAGCCTTAAATAAAGACATTTTAGTGAAGGACTCCTGACTTCAGCAGTTATGGGGCATTAGGCAGAGCTCCTGGACAAACAATGCCTGCACTTGATTTGACTCTAAATGTACCTGCTCCTTGAGTGCCTCCATCAGAACAAGGATAGCCCAGAGCCTAAAATGCAGCGCTGAACCTGATGATGATCGGTTTGTTCCCTGCTGTGCTGTGCAAACATCCTCGATTCAAACACTTTTGTGAGAGAATTTTCCACAGTAGGACTTCTTCTGACCTAGAATGAGAATCATAAATATCAGCGTATATGAGCCTGGCTTGAAGCCGTGTGTTTTGTTTGGTGTCCAATAACAAAAACTTTATTTATTGAGTTGTTAGTGACTCCTACTGCCGGCATTATGTTTGCTTGTGGTTCAAAAGTAACATTATGCAATGTGGTCACTGACGTTAAATCTGCACAGGTGACCAGTATTGCACCACAGGGGGCACCCAAGAGTGATAACACTTATGGAACTTATGGACCGTCTACCAATTGCCACACCAATAAAGAACTAGTACGATGGTAAAAGGGCAACAGCCTCATTCTAAGGTCTCTGTGTGTGTGTGTTCCTGCTCTCAATGATGCAGTTGGCAGCAGTGTGTAGTAGCGCTTGGCCAATGCGTGATATACCGGGGACATGATGCGTCCAAGACCTCCCAATTAACCTCTTGGATGCCCTGAATGTCCCAAACTCAATTAATAACCTAGGTCACACATGGAACAGTCTAAGGAGGCTGCGTTGTGGCATCACCATAAAGGTCCTGAACCAAAATCTAAACTGGGATTCAAAATAAAATATAAAAATCAACGTTAGCATTTGCTATTGTTTGCTGCATCAGTTAAACATAACAGCTGACACTTACATTGTGTGAAAATGACAAAAGTAAAGAGAGTTTGTGGCGTCTAATGAAATTCTAGTACGTGAACAACTTACACTCTGAAACAAACTCTGCTCCCAAAACTGTGTGTGTGTTCCTGCTCTTAATGATGCAGTTGGCAGCAGTGTGTAGTAGCGCTTGGCCAATGCGTGATATACCCGGGACATGATGCATCCAGGACCTCCCAATTAACCTCTTGGATGCCCTGAATGTCCCAAACTCACAATTCCAGGGGTCCCTGAAACTAAACATATTTGAAACTTGTCCAATTGTCCAACTGAAGACACAAGAGGAGATGTGTAACATCTTAATTAATGCATGGAAGAGAACATTATCAAAGTAGAAAAGAACATTTCCTGTAGAAGAAATGCTGTGGCAAACATGTTGCTGCCCTGAGGCATCAATGCCTCTATGGCGAGTGAGCTAGCAACCAGCCAACACATGAGTAGCCAGCCAACATGGGACTCTCCCTGAATATCAAGGGGTATTTCGCACACTCGCACTTGGCCAAGCAGCTAATCTAACAGTTAATACTGCTGTATGTGTATCAACATAACGTGATCATGAGAATATGTTATAAAGCTTTTAAAAACAGTAGACACACCGAGTTATGAAAAAGCTATCAGATGTTTTCTCTGAAG
Source organism: Megaleporinus macrocephalus (assembly GCA_021613375.1). NCBI lineage: Eukaryota > Metazoa > Chordata > Actinopteri > Characiformes > Anostomidae > Megaleporinus > Megaleporinus macrocephalus. The sequence continues at coordinate 24,120,170 of CM038727.1, read as the reverse complement.
TACACAACATACAAAATGTACAACAGACATTGTAAAGGCTTACATTCAAAATAATACAATTACAAACAATAATTAAATTGTTCTCTGTCCACCTTTGTCTTAGTGACAATGTACAATTCCTATAACGCACCCCCTCATGACATCAGCATTACATGCCCGCTGTCTGTGTAAAAACTTGTACCTATTAGGATGAGAATGAAAAACAAGGTGTTCTGCTTTACACAGCGGTTGTGTTTTTAAATAAAATATTTTCACTTAATAATAATTATTAAATATCCAAATTAAATAGCACCAAACTGGTAAAGTTAGATGTCAGATATCGTAATATGATGCCCATGTCTGCTGCATAATGCTGACATAGCCAAACAATAAACCTGTCAGGGCAGATGATATATCCTGTTTTTACAGATTACGTCCAGTATGTCCTAGTTTCTGCTCCCTAGTCAATCAGACGCTTCTGTTCTCAGTTCGGTTGTCTTTTATTTCTTTTCTTTATGTTCAGGTCTTTTTCCATTTACAGTGTCTAAGCTCGTTATATATAGACAGCAGCACTGTCTAGCTCTTTGGTCTTTCACAGCAGTGGTATAGAGGAATTAAAAGAAAGTTTCTGCTGGCTACCAAAGACGCTTATGAAATGTCTCTTTGGGTTTCCAAACGCAAGTACAGTCAGAATTGTTACAGACTTGTATAATAGAATTATAGTTTTGCTAGCAGTTTTTCTAAGTGATCAGAGTTTGAGAACTGGCATTGCAAGAGTATCAGATCAGAGTGTGGGAGTATTGGCAGCAGATCACGGACGATGGACTTAATGGAGCAGCGGAAAGTGAAAACACACAGGCAGAGTTAGGCCGACATAATGTGTGTGTCATGATCTCTATCCCCTTTGGGGAGACTCCCCTTGGACTCTCCTTGGCTCCGCCTACTGTTTACTCACACCTGTCAGTGACCAAAGAGTCATAAACACGTCTACAACAAACCTTTGTTTGTTTTAGTATATTTGAAGTCTATATCTGCATTCCACAGCCTGGGCTGCAGCTGAGGTGGGATGGGTGCTCGGTAGGACGGGTCCTCAGTAGGACTGTCCTATGAGGACTTCTACTTAATAACCTAGGTCACACATGGAACAGTCTAGGGAGGCTGTGTCCTGGCATCACCACAAAGGTCCTCAACCGAAATCTAAACTAGGATTTTAAATAAAATATAAAAATCAACATGTTTGATATTGTTTGCTGCATCAGTTGAACGTAACAGCTGCCATTTACATTGTGTGAAAATTTGATGGCAAACAGACCAAGAGAAATGATGGCTCCAATAACTTACAATAAAAGTAAAGACCATTTGTGGCACTCTGAAACAAACTCTGCTCCCAAAACTCTTGGCTTTGGAACACAGCTTCTGTGTACCTTGTCTGAGTTCCAAGCTATTGTTTCTTTGATTTGTTTCCCAGTTTTGACCCTTGCTTTGTCTTGCATACTGCCTGTATGGACTAAGAGTTTTGGAATTATTCTAATAAAAAAGCACCCTGCACTGGCAACCTGCTTCCACTCCATCATCACAGAGCGGATAGAGCCCCTTATGAGTACAACTGGCAGAAATGACCAAAGGGTATGCATTGAAGCTAAACCCAAATGCCGTGGTACCCGCCCAGTCTAACCTGCCAATGCTAATACTAAAGCCAGAGCAAAATATCAATCCCAGTCACTTCATTTGCTGAACAGTTTTGAACTGTTGCAGGGCCTTAAGGCAATAACACACTGCAAAAAGAACCAGAGCTGTTGGCTGAACAGAGCACCCGAAAAGAGACACAAGGTCCTGGTCTGCAGCTGCAGCAGACACCTTTGGTTTTAGACCCCTAGTTTAGTCTGAACCAAACATCCCAGTCTCCAAACTGAATGAAAAGCGTCCCACATGCTGGCTGAATGCACAACAGTTAGGTGTATCATTCTTCACGTTGGCAAGAATGACACAAAAAAGCCGGTGTAAGAAGTATTAAATAGAGACTTTAATGATCTTTTACACGCTCAGTAAACTCAATGTGCAGTCATTTATCAGCGGTCTTCCGCCTGTATGGGGATCGAATATGTTCTCAAGGCTACCTGGATTTTGCACTTAGCTAATAAAAGCTGCAAGTCAAGCGAAATTAACTTTATTCACAGTTTTACCCTGTTTTTTGGGGGGGGGAATAGACTTTTTTTTAGAAAACACAATCTGAGGGGTGTCAGCTCTCTGAAAGAACCTCATTTTCTACATTGGTGGATATGCATCGGTGCTGCTTCAGCTTCTGATACAGATTCACAAAGAAATCTTCAAAGACACGCTGCATGAATACAAATCAATAACGTGCAAAGCTAGGCAAACCTTCTTCTCCAGCATTTAACAACAATATCATTAACAACAGTAAAACACGCTTTTCCACAAGACACCTACATAAATAGACCTTGAGTTAGTGTCAGCTGAAAGATGTAAAATCCAGAGTATCAGAAAATCTATCTATATCCACCAATAAGTCTCTGTCCCCTCCATCACCATGCAATGATACCATAGCTAAGATGTCCCAGTTTAGTGCTATTAATGATGACATTTTTAATCAATACAGTGAGTCGTCTCAAATCATCCACTTGTAGTATTTAGACATTCTGAGAGCATGCCAGTGGTGTGCCCCAAGGCTCAATACTTAGACTGCTCTTATTTAATTTATAAATGTTTTCTTCCTGGAAAATCCCAAAAGACTATGAGATATCTTGCCACAGATATGCAGATGATACTTTCTCCAAACAACTATAGTCTACTTGACTCCCTTTGTAAGTTCTATGAGCACATTACTAACTGGAGGGTACAAAACTTTCTGCAATTGACTAAAGATAAAACAGATTCCATTCTTCCAGAATAGTAATGAGATGCACAGGCTAGCTTGTAACACTGGTGTACTGATGAACCAGATTTGACTAAGATTTTCTGAGTATACCCAAACTGGAGAAACTCACACATGCCTTTATTTCTAGCTGGATTGATTACTGTAATGGTTTCCTAGCTAGACTCACAAAAAGGACAAACAGTTTCAGTCAATTCAACTGCCAGAGTTCATTGTATTGTATTGTATTTATCTGATAGGCTGCAGCAATATAAGCCAAGCAGAACTTTTTAATCTGAGTTAAAAGGCTGATGCCAAACTGGTTGTACAGCTAAGGAGAACCTCAAGGAAGACACACAAAGGCAAAATGCAGATGCAATGTGGAGCTTTGATTTGAACATGAACTAAACTGGAATAATAGCCTGCTATGGCTAATTACAACTATGGAGTGCTGTCCAGGCAGCCTTCTCTCTCTGAGGTCCTTTCTCTCAACTGCCTTGGCCCTTCCTCTAATCCCTTCCCCAGTCCCAGGTGTCTGCACTCAAGGGAGGAGCCTAACACACAATCTAGGACTCTAGCAGCAGCTCCACCTCCAACCTTCACACAAGGTTTAAGTAAACTGTTACCTTCTAAACGGTCACATTTTATCCTGATAATGCTGGGAGTCCAGTAAGGCATTTGGTGGTACTACTGCTTTATTGGTACACAGTAACAGTTAAAATATTTGCTTTGGCAATACTGTGATAGGTATTACGCAGGACTGGACAGGGAATTAAATTCAGCCCTGGACACTTTTTTCAAGATCAGCCAACTACAAACACAACAACTCTAAAGTGAAAAGGCCAATAAGCACTTTAAATTCCCAAAATCACTCCTAAAGTTAAATCTCGAGAATAAAACTCTGCACTTTTAGGTCTATTTCATAAACAGTTTACATTTTCTGAGGAGCATAGACTAATGGCACCGTCTCAAATGACTTCCTCCGCCCTATGTTGTGCACTATGTTGGACATGAAATGGCAGAACCTACACCCAATTATTTATATACATTCACCCATGTTTTTTGGTAAACGTTTATATAACTCCTTATTTAACATTCAGTGGCTGTTAATTTAAATGTTTAGAATTTTAAGAAGTGCTCCAAGTAGGGAATAAGCATTATTTGGGACAGGGCCTATACTTTCTTCTCAAGCGGCGGGCTGAAGGAACTGGCTAATTTGGCGAGCTTGTTAATGTCAATGTCAATGTCAATTTATTTATAGAGCACATTTAACACAACGTTAGTTGAGCAAAATGCTGCACAATGAAGAAACTTAAAAATACACAATACTAAGACTAAAAACAACATCACCACAACTAAAAACAACAACCAAATAAAACATTCATTACATAAAAGCCATAGAATAATAATGAGCTTTAAGCCTAGATTTAAAACTTGACAGAGTAGGTTAACAGGGTAAAGGCTCAGAACCCTGAACATACCTTTTCCTCACAGACAGCCTGTTGTGTAGTTTCGCTTTTTCATACTTTCTCCATGTTGCCCTCATTACTAAGTGAATATTTTCATGGTAGTTGGGATTACAGTTTATCCTGGGGAGGCAATATAACCGTAACTGGCTGATGACCATGCAGTAAGGATACTGCAGACCAATGCAAGCTTCAATATTTGAAATATATATATTTGAGCTCTCTCAGAGGCCTACACACAGACCAGCCCACAGGGGACTGTCCTGGTACTCCCGATGGTCAGTCCATTCCTGGTATAATTTATTCTCAAACAAATAATGGCTTATTCTGGACAGATTCTGAGAAGAACCACGATTCTACTTTGGAAGTGTTGAAGGTAACAAAGGAAGAGGTCCAACTGCAACAAGCTGGAACGATCCAATCAGAGGAATCATGAACCAGTCATTCAGAATACTGAAGACCCAACATTTTGGAGAAACATTATCCATATGGTTTTCAGAAGTGGGACATTACTTGACAGCTCTTTAGAATGCTAATAATGATAACAGTACTCACTGTGTTTTGTAATATTTTCTTTTTGCCGTATCACCCAACACTAGCTCCAATCTTGCAAGTTTTAAAAACAGATGTGGGACTGAAAGGTGCCACAAGTGCCTTTGAGAGTCACTGCTCTATCGCACCTTAATGAAAACAAGGGCTAACTACTAAGCCACTCATTAGCTAATTAAGTATGTGAGCAGGAAAAACAGTAAACTCCCATAGGTCCCACAGGACTGGGATTTAGAGCCATCGCTCTTGAGAATATCACTCTCTTACTACAGTCCCTTTGCTGAGTCAATGCCTTTGCTGGCTTTATGAAGATACCGCTGCGGCTTAGTGGGTATGCATTTGTTGTTTGACTGCGACAGTTTTGCTATCCAACAGTCAATTAGGGTTTAAGCCAAGGCAATTCCCACATCCCTGAATATCCTCCGCACAACCCTCCCCTTCCTTTGCTCATGATCACACAATGCTTTGATGCCCTAACTTCTCAATTCACTCTCGCTCACACACACACTCACACACAGGCATATACACAGTAACGCACATATGCACACTCGCCGAATCTCCTCATTTGTCAAATCAGTCTGTTTACGTCTTTTTCTCCCCGCAGTCATTTGGTTCGGATCCATTTGTAGTATCAAGAATTGTTTTCTTAATACAATTTAAATTTCAACCTGACAGACAAAATAGTGCAAACTCCAGCACTTTTACTTAGAACAGGATGAGAGAGAGAGCGGGAGTGAAAGTGAGAGAGAGAGAATGATGCCATTAGGCTGAATCTCTCTCTCTCGCTCTCCATTCTCGACTCTCTTTGACGAAGTGCCACATATCAAACTTTCAGTTCTGCATCATTAAACCTCAGAACCAATTTACTGCTGAAAGTGCCTAATCACGGGAATAGGCTTTTCACTGCAACATAAATCACATGTCAGGAGGCGCTTTCACTTTTCATCAGCCCTCTTTCCCTCCTTTTTTCACCCCCCCCCCCACCCATCCTTGTGCCCAATCCTTCCCACCTCCCTTTTACCCATGGGTGATCTAATGCAAAGGCCTACCTGAGCTAAAGTAATTCAAGGCCTCTGTTTGGCTGTTCATTTTTTGGGTGATATTATATTTTTATATAAATGTCATTTGTGTTCCAAAGCAGCTTAGCAAAAACAAAACTCTTAAAATGAAAACTAAGTGCAAGACTAAAGGCTTTTTTCTTGCCTAGCATGCAGAGCAATCAAAATTTTCCTTTCTTTGGCAGGTGTTAAAGGCTAAGCACCGGCTAATATGAACATGTCAAACACATGAACACAATGTAATCTGAGTTCCTAACTTGTGATTATTATTAGATTTTTTTTTTTTTTTACAAATTCAAGAAATACAGCTTAAAAGACTGTTTAGCCCCGTCTGCTGTTCAGAAACTGACATAGGCGTGTGACGTAGATGGTGGACAACAACACTAGAAAATGCACTTACAGTGATGCAAAATGACAGAAAGGTGTGTTTTTGGCTGCAGTAATTGGATGTACAGTGGAACCCTTGAGCACAAACAGCCCAAAGACCCCAAAGTATCCAGAAAGTGGGGTAAATCTGTTGACTTTAAACGGGGACATTGAAAAGGACCAATATCCTCTCACTTAGTCATCTGTAGCGATTATTTCAGGCCTGAAGATAATCGCAACTATGGGACGTAGGCTTGGATCTTAAGACTGACACTGTTCCAACAGTATGGGCATGTAAGGAAACCAGCGAGAGGTGCTCAAGAGCCTCCGTGTACATGGAGGTAAACCGGCAATTACTTTGGCTGTTTTAGCTGATGTTAGCTAACATTAGCTTCACTTGCTAAGTTCAGTGGCTCAAGTTATACTAAGATAACGTAGCTGATAGGGGTGTAAGAAAATATCGAAAATATCGAATGTTGGGATATTTTGTTTCGTGATATTGTATTGATTCTCAAAAACACAGTATTGATACACAGATTCCTGGCAGACAGTAAATCATTGTGTGTTGTGTTTAAACCTCTGACCACTAGATGGCAGTGTTGTAATCCATTTTCAGCTCCACTCCAACATTAACAAGCAGCACAAGGGTGCAATGCTATTGTAAGCATTGGCAAACCTGTTCATATAGTGGTGTGTTTGAATAGTAGGATTTGAAAAATCACAATACATCACGCTGCTTGTAGTATCACAATATATCGCGATATATAGAATCGTGACCGCTGTATCACAATACGTATTGTATTGCTAGGTTCTTGCCAATACACAGCCTTAGTAGTTGATTTATGAAGATTTATAGTGTCGTATGAGTGTAAGTTCCACTTTAATCATATTTTACAACTATAAAGGTACCTCTATATCTGAGTTTAGCTGGTTGCTAGGCTGTTGTCATGAATAATGTTTGTTATTTAGCTAGATACTGTTTACACTCAGGATGAGCTGTTTTGTGCATGTGGTTTGACTAAAATTCTCAGGACTAAGTGATACGGTGGAAAAAAAATCAGAAAATTCAGTCCCTGTCAGTCATAATGCTGTTTTACCTCAGCGCTGTTCACTGTTTTCCACCAGTGACGTGACATGGTCGCATTCTGGAATTTCCGTAGTGAGCTCTGTTTTTTTTTTCATCAATTTCCATCAATTTAAATAAAATCGTCTATTGTAAAGCAAATTAAGCAGCGAATTTCATTTTACATCATGTTTATATATGTTCAGTATCTAAAACAATGTGAAATCACTGGGGGTGTCCATAAGTTGTATATGCAGGCAAGCACTAAACACATGAATAGTGTTCTGCCAAATATGTGCATTGAACTAGAGAATTTAAAATCAGAGCATCCACTTCTAATCTTCTAGCTGCAAGAGTGTTCTTGATAGACATGCATATTTTTTCTTGTAGCACAAGCTGCTGCTGACAACAGCAGATCCCAAAACAAAATAACAGAGAAGCAATGCATTTGATTTCGGCACATGTATGTAATTTTGGCCATGCAGCAGCAATCTGACTGGACAAATTCAATCTGACAAACCATACAATCGTCAAAATGCAGAGATAAAGCAATTTATGCAGAGATAAAGCAAGTTTATTTGTGTTGCTATGATTATGTTTTATTTATTTTAATCATCTCTATTCTAATATATTGTAGAGATAGGTTAAAATGTTAAATCGAGTCAATATGGAAAAGAGGCATCTGGATTTTATACAGTCATGGGCTACTAAAAGTTAAAGCTACATTTTGGGGATTTGAAAACTTGATTGCCGATTGCTGTGAGCGTTTTTGAAAGAGTATTCAAAGAGAACTCAGTCAAAATGTGGATGTCTATTATTCATTCTACATTTAAAGCCTGAACATTGAGCTATGGTTAAAAAAATGGTTAGAAAAAATGGTTATTTTAAGTTATACAGAGTGAGTGGCAGATATCGATTATGCTCCTTCTTTTAATTTTAACAAAAATGTAATATATAATGCAGTTTTAAAATGTTTCTTTTGGCTCTAATGTGGAAATAACTAAGCACTTGTATCCACACATAATGTCAGATGAATAAGTTGACATTTGTGTATAATTAGGTGCACTTTAACGATTGCAGTAAAAAACCAAGCAAACCAAATTGAATAAGTTGAAGGCTGATTCACAACCTTAAAAAGGATTCCCAAAATAAGAGCAATTAATTGTTCTTTCCACCACATGGTAGCAGTTCAACTTGACTCTACCTAACATTTTTGGCTTTCCATTAGACAAGCCTGATATTATTATTACTTCCATCAAGGTTCCAAGCTAGCTCAGCCGATGGCAAAAGGTGTTGTAAAAAAAATGCTGCAGACGACTGATTGGTCAGAGAAAATGGTCTCTCGTCATTTGATGTCTGATGTAATATTTCTCAAAAAAAGGATATTTTTACTGGTATAGTATAGTATAGTTTAATATTTTATAGTATAGTGTAGTGTAGTATATTAGTATAAAAGTATTTCCCAAATTTTCATGTTTTTTATTTCAGTAGTCTTTTGTTTTTGCTGCCAACAATCTTTTTAGATTCATGCCACAGCGGAACTAGTCTCCCTGCGGTTTCCTCCCACAGTCCAAAGACTTGCTGTCAGGTTAACTGGAGATGCTATATTGGCCTTAAGTGTGAGGTGTGTTAGTGTGCCTGCTCTGGGATGGACTGGTGGTCTGTCCAGGGTGCTTCCTGCCTTTGGCCCAATGAGCACTGGTATAGGCTCCACCTACCCAGAAGGATAAGCGGCCTGCATGGTGAAGGAATGAATGTAATGGTAGTTTGGATAACAGCTAAACCGAAGACTTCCTGTATCTGCAGTGGAAATCAAAGTAGCTGGTAATGCTAGTAAAATCAATCCATACCATGTGGTGGAGGAAAAGCAGCTTTAGGTTTGCTACCTAAGCCAAGGGGGCAGTTACTTGTTTATCGCAAGTAGTGCAATGATCTAAAACATTAAAGTGTGACAAATATGAAAAAATGGAAGTTGGGAGAGGTTAAATACTTTTTCACTGTATTTTAACTGCTAAACAGCTTCACTATTCAGAAGCAGTCAGTGACACTCAGAGGAAGAGTACCCAAAAGGCAGTTTTAGTTTACCTCATTGTTGATTTTTAAAAATGCCATTCACTTCTGTCATAGAGAAAACCAGCTCTCTCTGGAGTGGAGGTTCTTACATAGGCATGATGCTGACACAACTTCAGAATTCTACACTGATTTTATGGATTTCAACTAGTCCAGTTAAGCTCACAACCACCTGTAGCCTCAGGGCACACAAGCAGGTTAAATTGCCTCTGTTCCCCCCACGTTTATTCCCTTCTCTTTTGCTCTATTTTTATTTTTTTTCTTCTACCATCTCTTTACATCACCTCATCCTTTTCTCTCCATCTTGTTTAAAACATTGCCTTGTTTTCTTTTACATCAGCTGTCTTGTTTCTTCTGTGTTGTTTACCGCTTGGCATATTCCGGCATTGTGATGGGGAGTCGATTCTAAAAGAGTCGATCCCTCCACTCTTGCTAGTCTGGGAGTCAGGGTCAGCTCTTTGCCATTGGCTCTGAACGTTGGAAGGTTTTTAGTAAACACTTCATTGAAATTAGCTTGAGGGTCATTTTGAGGTGTATATTGACTTTAAATACTGTGAGCTTGTTTATTAGCTTATTAGCCTACACTGCCCTGCTCTGTAACCCAACTCTGCTCTGGAAAACCATACTCTTCTTTTTTCCTTCACCAGCTTTGTACAAAAACTGTACATAATTAAATGGTTTAAATGTAAACAAAGTCATTCAGAGTGGTTTGATATGAAATGCTTCATTCACAGTTGATAGGAACCAGACGTCTCAAGAGTTTAATGTTTGGGAAAGCTCTCCCAGAGATATACGCTGCCTGGTGTCAGGTTTTTAGCTTTAGGACAGTTTGGGATAAATTTTGGGCTTAAAATGGAATTCAATCTATTTACTATAATTTATTCATGGCAAAAACATATATGTACACCATGTAAAACAAAATAGCCCCCAAAGAAAACATAACTTTTCACATTCACATCATCGATAGTATCTATAAAAACTCAGAAGACATCTGCACATTCACTGGTGGTTTTAGATAATAAATAAAATGTACATAATATACATATATTTGTGTTGTATTTATGGCGACCCCTAGTTCTGTAAGAATATCAGAGTCAGTTTCTTTACAATGAACCACTTCACATAAAACCACCCTGAATTAATCTGTTTACACCTCAAGCATTGAATTATTTAGAGATTTCAATTTAAGGTAACTCATGCATTATTTAAGGTGGAACAAAACATTTGAATAAGTAACATTCACCTGCACCTGCTAATGAACTTCATTGTTAACCAGCTAGATATAGATTAGAATTATGAATATTTGTCTGGAATGAAATAATCTGCTGCATGTCTTGAAACAGTTATCAACAATAATCATTTGTCGAGCTCCCTGATTTTACTTGGTATAATCTATAAACTCTCATCATATCATTGTAATCTGTAGGTACACAAAAAATGGACTTGGCGTGCATCACCTGCCAGCCACCCTGCATTTGTTGTTTCTAACAGTAACACAGACGGCTGGGGGTAGGGGGGAGAAAAAACAGTGGGGGGAAACAAAGATAAAGAAGACCAGAACAAGGAGAGAGACGGGGGTAGAGAAGGGGTGAATGCGAGAGAGAGCAGGAGGGATGAAGAAATGGAGGAGGGAAGGGAGAGGATAGGTGGAGTAGGGAAGGAGGGAGGGGGAGAGATAAATCACGTTGTCACGGCGTTTCCTGCTGTCTGCAGATGACTGATTAAATCATTTTCAGAAGCGCTGCGACGGGGCCCTCAGCGTGAGCGCCATCTTTTCCCTGCATACTTATTACCCTCTCCATAACTTACTGTGCTTTACGTGCATGTGTGTGTGTGTGTGTGTGTGTGTGTGTGAATGAGAGAGAGAGGAAAGGAGAGAGAGAGAGAAAAGAGAGAGAGAGAGAGTTCTTCACTGCCCCAATTGATTGCCTCACCCCTCGCCAGGCAGAAGGAAATAAAAGATTATTTCTGAAATCATATTAGCTCTGTTCACCTGGTGGCTGATCATCCACAGAAGCAGAATAAAAAGATCTGTGATCACCTTCCTCGCTCTCCTGTTATTCAGACCTGGCTATACATCTGAGGAAAAAGAAATAAAAGCCCTTATAGAAAAAACTGAAGCATGTTTTATGTCTCTTTACCTTTAACCAGTTTGGTCGGTTGCACCAGCTACACAGAGATGTGTTCTGTGTAGGTGTAAATGTACACTGTAAAAGATTGCTGCAGGTTTGTCAGGGCGAGCGGGGATGGTTGCAGGGGCGGTCTCGCGCTAGGCAAAGGGTAGGCAGCCATCTAGGGCCGCCATGAGCCAAGCGCCCAAAGGAAATATGAATTAAATATGCTGTACATGTTGGTTTCAAATAATCACTTTCAAAATATATCTACATTTTAAAAGCGACAGTTATTTTCAGTAATGTCAATGCAGCCTATCCCTGGTCTTATTTATAATAGACAATAATGGACAATTTCATTGTTTTCATACGTGACGGTACATTATAGAGAAGTTCCAACATGTATGGAGTGGGGAAATCGTATGAAAGTGTAGCAAAGAAATAAACAGGGAAAATGAGGAAGGAAACTAAAACAGTTAAAATAAGGCTATTAATAGGGGACAATTACTTTGGATGCTTACTCAAAATTCATATTAATAAATACTTAATTGCTAATTACTCTCAAAATGTAATTTCTAAGAAAAAATCGTATTACTTTTTGTTTCTATGTTACACTGTACCCAATTATCTTATTATTTCAACCGTATATGCGCCAATATAGTGAGATCATTTCACTTAAAAGCAATAATGTCTTGAAAGAAGATAAATAATCTTATCTAATTTAAAAAATTGCCATCATCCGGGGAGGACCCGGAGACAATAATCCACCCCTGGTTGGTAGCCACTGATTTTGTTATCTATCATATACGCCAAGGACATCATACCTTAGCAGAGTCTAAGAGAAAGCTGAATAGTGGCAAAAAAAGACACGTTCAATTCATATTTTTTCAATGGAAATGTTTTCTGGAATGTTTTTCAGTGTTGACTAAATTCAGGTTGAGCGCTTATGCCAACCAGGCCCAAAACGTGGTTGGTTGGCACAGAACTAAAAAGTAATACTCTTAAAGGAAAAAGGAAAAATGTGCTATGATATGCATATAACCCAAAACATTTGAACAAAACAATACTAAATGCATGCTACATTGTTTTAATCAACAAAGACTAGAAATGTTTCATTTATGTTATCATTACCATAGTGACATAATAAGAAAAGGATGTAATATTTAAAAAATGCTATTAGCGAAATTATAAATAAATACTTTTCTCCTAATAATTATAATGCAATAGTATAATGATACAAATACTATACGTAAATATAATATAATATAATACAATGATCGGCCATAACATTAAAACCGTCTCCTTGTTTCTACATACACTGTCCATTTACAATACAGGTGCACTGTAGTCTGTAGACTGTAGTCCGTCTGTTTCTCTGTCTACTTTGTCCCTGTTCTTCAATGATTAGGACCCCCATAGGACCATCAGAGAGCAGATATTATTTGGGTGGTGGGTCATTCTCAGCACTGCAGTGAGACTGCAGTGGTCCACCGTGTAGGTGTAAAGTCAGAGATGATAGCACAGTTTGCGTTGGCCGTCCTCTAGTCCTTCATTAGTGACTCAGGACGCTGACCCCAGGACACTGTTGGCTGGATGTTGCTGATTTGTGGACCATTTTCAGTACAGCAGTGACAATGAAGTGGTTAAACACACCAGCAGCACTGCTGTGTCTGATCCATTCGTACCAGCGCAACACACACTAACACACCACCACCATGTCAGTGTCACTGCAGTGCTGAGAATGATCCACCTCCCTAATAATAACTGCTCTGTGGGGGGTCCTGACCATTAAAAAACAGGGTGAAATATAATAAACAATGTATCATATGGAATTAGATGGACTAGTATGTAATTGTTGAACTACAAAGTGCTCCTACATGGTAAGTGGAAATAAAAAAATTGACAACGTGTTTCTAGATATAAGGAGGTGGTTTTAATGTGATTGGTGAAGTCATGCAAGCAGAAAACAAAATTGGTGGAGGTGTAAGAGATTTTATTTTGTAATTGACATATATTTAAAATTAATAGTGGGGATTATTTTAAAACTTCACAAAATCAGTTGTTGTAGCTTTATAATCTCTCACTTGACATTAGGGTAAAAATTCTCAATTCTACCTTAGCTTACACTGCTGCACCAAAAAGGACTAGAAATGATATAAAAAAACTAGTTCCACAATCCAAATGACTTCAGTGAGCATAGATAGCCGATATAGTAATAGCTGTATTTTCAAAAACAATGCATAAGCATGCGGCATGAGTAGAGATGTGTGCTGACATCACATAATAGTGTATGCTCCATTGCTAATGAAAGCTGAGACTGAGCAATAGTAACTTGTTTACTCGAGAAGGGTGTGTCACCTACTGTTCCAGAAACTATATAACACATACATCACGGTTACTTTGTTTTATAATTTAACAAATCTACAATCAAAGGTAGAAATCACCTAATTGAATATTAACCGACTCTGGAAGGACTGGAACATGTCAGTCATGCTGCTTATGATTAACTTTGGAAATAAAAATCATAAATCAACACTACAGTTTTTTTGGAAACGATGATTTGTCGAACGTCTGAACTTGACGGACTGCACCGTGTCCAGATAGATAGATGTTTAAATATGGCCAAATGAATAAAACCAACTCAGCTGAAGAGGGCAAACTTTTACTGAGACGAACGTGCATTTTCGGACGGCAAAGTGAGAAACTACAGGACAGCAGAACCAGTAAAAACAAGGATCAGCTAGATTATGCTGTAGCCAGTAAGGAAGAGGGGCGGTTCTGTGTTGAAGTGAATGAAAAAGCGAGGACGTTCTTGTTTTAGCCAATGAGAACGAGGGGGCGTCTCTGAAAACAGTAACACCCTATGAACAGGAACGCCCCCGGTGCAGACCGACGATATTGGGTTTACTCAATGTCTATTACCACCACTAATCTAAATACGATGCTATGTTCTCACACCTAGCTGGGGAGCAGAGGGCTAAACAATGCCTATGTTTCCCAAATGCAAAAAAAAAATAACCATGCAATTCACAAATCAGAGTGATCAGCAGCTCTTACTGTGTGAGTCCAGAGAGAGATCATCCAGCTTTAGTGTCCAGAGAGCAATCCATCTGAGGCATTATTCACGGAGGCAAAAATAAAAAGCTGATTTACCCTTGTGCGGTAAGTATGGTGAGTATTGTATAGTGAACAGTTGGTCTGTGGGTGCTGTGACTGTGCACTGGTGATAGATTTAAAACAACAGCTACAAGAAACTCGAACAGGAAGCTCTTTCAGCCTCGTCCTGACTGCAGATGATGACTCGTCAGATTCTTGTTTTTTTCTTCCTCAGGAACAACAACGTTTGGAACTTCATTAAAGCTCCTCTTGGTTAAACTGCTTTTGAGTGACTGTAAACAACATAAACCATAGCCATGTTGAAAGACTGTGACAGCTCCCTATATGGAAAACTTCCAGCACTCCATCTGCAGTTCGTACCATAGCAATGCAGTGATGTGACGTCATTTGCACACAACCTATTGCACAAAATTACCCTAAGGTTCTACGAGTTAAGTG
Source organism: Megaleporinus macrocephalus (assembly GCA_021613375.1). Classification (NCBI taxonomy): domain Eukaryota; kingdom Metazoa; phylum Chordata; class Actinopteri; order Characiformes; family Anostomidae; genus Megaleporinus; species Megaleporinus macrocephalus. The sequence goes on along the minus strand of CM038727.1, from coordinate 24,105,081 downwards.
TTCATAACCAATTTCATTTTGACAAGCTTAAAAAATAGGACGGATGCCTGACTGACCACCATTCATCAAGCATTCAGCACTGATGTACACAGAGCACTGGGTGCATTTGTACCTGCTGTTGCAAATTGATTTAATGCAAGTTCAATACCATAATAAAAAGTGGGACCACTAATAGCCATAGCCACCAAATATGAAATAAAAAAGAATTTAAGAAAAGGAAAATAGAAAATAAAATACAAATATTGAAAACCCAGATAAAAAACTTATAAAAATCTGATGGGGCATCTGGTTCCAGCTTGAAAAAGCATGACGCCCCTCGTCCTGACCATTGAAGAAAGGTGCTAGAGTATGCAGAGAAGCATATGGACTACAGTTTGTATTTGTAGAACTAGTCTCTATACTACGTATAGCTGATGAAATGGACAGTGAGTGTAGGTACAAGGTAGGTGTAAATAATAAAGTGCTCTGTGAGCCTAGTATAGCATATATTTTTTCTTTAATTTGTTTTGAAATTTGAGAGCTAACTCTTTATAGTACTGACTATTTATCTTAACTGATGGTTAATCAGGCCAGATTCTAAAACTTTAATTAATGGAATTAGTGTCTTCAAACAGACTTCATTAAAATATATCTCAAAAAACAGTTCAAACATTATAACCCTACATTAAAACTCAACTGCATGAAATTATAGAGCGTGTTCAGTTTTGATATAGCGTCACTTTGGTTGTATTCTAGCCTAGACTTATATAATACAGCAATATAATTTTAAAATTGATTATACACAGACAAGGACAGATGGACAGCCCCAGTCACACAAGTTCACGCACACAGTCCAACACCTTTCAGCCGAGTCAGATGGTCAGCCGGGCTCTAACGGAGAGCTGACTCCAGCGCTTCTCCTGCCAACAATGGTAGGCTTAAAACAGCATGTTTATCTGACCTGCTCCTGCCACAGCATCCTGCAGATACCCCACACAAACGCAGCACGCCGGCTTAGGCGAAAAAAAAAAAGTGCATGCTAAACAACTTAGCCACTCAAAGTTAACTTCAGTGTGCACGTTGAGAGACAGCAAAAGGCACAAGAAAGCTTCCAAAGAAACAGCGGGACAGATTGTTGTTTCAAGACATCAGTTGCCAGTTGGCAGAGTGTGTCCCTCTGCAGCATTATCTACCATCAGGTAACAGGGACACACGCACACAAAACAAACAGCGTCAGATTTCAGTGACGTGTGTGCCTACATACACACGCAAGTCCTTTTTGAAGTTGTACAGACTCTGGCAGGTAGGTATGTGTGTGTGTGTGTGTGTGTGTGTGTGTGTGTGTGTGTGTGTGTGTGTGTGTGAACTGATTGAGTGCCATTCGACAGGGACACACTAAGCGCGGTGGGAGCTCGATGTCCGCCCGGCTTTTTCTGAGCCAAAGCTTTTTCATCTCTTTCCCTTCTTTCACCCTCCATCTCCCCCTTTCATTTTCATCCATTTTCCCCTTTCCTCTATTCAAAGGGCTCCAAGATATTTTAATTTCACACAGATTTGGCTGACCCCGACGGCCCGCCGGGAGACGAGAGTCAATGTTCTCTGGCAGATATTGAATTCAGAGCGACCGCAGGTCGTCTGACCGTGAGGGGGAAAATAGATGTTCACATGAGGTTAGGAGCTGTCTTCTGGAGCCAAATACTGGCCTGACCGAACACAGCCAGCTATGGCCATTAGCTCTATGCAACTACACACAAAAGTGTCACTGATCTTATTCTGTGTGCTACTTTCTATCTGATGACCTGGCCACATAGTCTGTCCATGTATAGTCCTAAGTAGACACTAGGGAAGCACATTTCATATTTGAGTACCAAAGCACACCCGTAGTAGATAAGCTAATAATCTTTTATGCCCCAGAGCCAGAAAAGTATTGTTGGACGGGCTACTAATGTTACTACAGGTACTAATATTATATTGCAACTATATATACTAACAGTCTCTTCTAAAAAAAAAAAGTGTTCTTATGTTTTGGCTCCACACTGATGTCTTTTGGGTTAAAGATCAAAAGATGACTATGAGAAGATCAATCAATTCCAGTTGCAACTGTTAAATACTGGAAAATATAAAAACGTGACTGACAGCCAAAGAAAAAATCTGCAGTTCATGATAGAAACATGGCAATCCACCATTCAAAGAGAACAAGGGCAAAAATACTGAGGCTATAGCACAAGATCCAATCCATTCTCAATATATATCCTGAAAACATTTTAATCTAGTCTCAGTTTTCATTTCAGTGAGTAACACAACTGGGTGGTTCTAAGTTCAGTTGATTAATATGTACTCAACTTAAGATGGTTATGTTTTTACTAATAAAACTGAAAAAAGAACCAAGTTAACAGGTTAAAGTTAGATCTACTTAAATGTGTTAAGTAAATACTGTTCTACCGAGCTACCATAGAATTACGCTCAGCAGTAGATAACTTGCCGCTACAGCCAATAAAATGGGGCTAAGAAGTATAAGAGTATAACACACAATGTTGGGGAAAGGTTACATTTAGTTCTCTGTTTCACTGACTTTAATGCATTTTTCAGTAAAAATAGGCTAAAGCACAGTGCTGTAAAGTCTGCAATAATGCTTGAACACTCTAGTCAACTGTAGAACTGGAAGTGGAAAGAATGCTAAAAACGCTATGGTAAACGCTGCGTGTCAGTGCAATGTACCAGTTCAGTTTCGACCAGTAAACTGCCATCAATCTTGTGTCTTCATTTGATAAGAGTGCTATACACCACAAGTGCCATGGCAGGTGAGGAAAAAACATTTTTATCTTACCTTGAACTTGGAGTGACTTGGAGTGTGGAAGCAAATATTTGCTATGACCATTAAAACATATTTCACTTTAATTTCATTTAATTTTATTTCATTTTAATAAAAGCATTTAATAAGCAAATTTGCAGTCTGCTGACATGCTTTTACAAGCGTATTTTGACTGTATCTAAAAACATCAAATTAATGGTATATCCAAGGAAAAAGGTTTTCTTCTAAAATCTAGAAGCTAAAGGAATAGAGCATAGGAATAGGTTGGATTACCATACTTGTTGTGAAATGATGCAAAGGGTGACATAATTTTGATACAATACAAGAACAGCATAGAAAACGGATTAAAAAGTATCTTTGAAAGCAGTGTCATCATATTTAAAAGACAGAGGTTTATATATATTTTAAGCGATTTTCCTAGTAGTCCTTGGTAGTGGTAGTGGCAGTCTTCTTTGGGTGGGCTTTATACCACTTCCTTGATGTCAGGAGTAATATAATAGTACATTTATTTAAGTATATTTGTGAGTGAAGAAACTTAACTCAATACTAGTCAAGTATGCAATCACATTGAGCTCCTGATTTTTTTTCTTGCAACTAATTTTGTCAAATTTGCTTCTTTATTTGTACTTATTTATTGTTATGTGTTAAGACTATAGCAAATTCAGCAGTTGAAGAACTGATGACCTATTGTGTTTTTACTCCAACCAACAGTTAGTTTGTTTGCTATTTTTGCTATCACATGGATTATTATTCCCTTGAAATAATGCATCTACCTGAATATGGGTGAGGCTGGTCTACCCACTTTGGCAAATGTGGTGATATAGAGGTTGAAACTTTTCAAGGATTCTTTCTGCTTTTGTTTGTTCTTTTTGAACAAATACGAGCTCTTATCCTTAATTTGAACCTCATCTCCAGAAACCTTGGGCTGTTCTTATGCCTGTTCTTAAGTCAAGCTTTGAGCTTCATAGCACAAAGCAAAACACTAGTCATTACAAGTCATTCTTGTAATATGGGATTTTTTTTCACAGGCGTGAGTTAATATGCGAGTTTCTATAGAGTTTTTATCCCTATATCGCCTGCACATATGGGTCAAAAGTCAATAACTAAGCTTTTAGCTGAATGCATAATAATCTCAAGTGCTCTTGTATTGTTCAGCTTTGGCATCTCTCCACCAGTTCTCCGACATTTTTCTATTTTAAAATGTTATTATTGACGGTATAACAGCTAACTGCTGCTTTTACATCAATTATATAACAATTTAACCGCAATATACCTGCTTCAGAATCATTTTGACGACACACTGAAGAATGGCGTCTCTGTCATTCCTACGCTGGGCCCAGAATGGCTGCTATAGCGCTTATAAAACTTTGGAGCAGTGAACATGAGAACTCTCATGATACCAGTGTATCGCTTTATGGCACCACACACCAACAACTATGAGTCTTCAGCCAACTACAAGAAAAAGTTAGCTCAGTTTTCCCAGTATGGACATCATGGCCAGGAAGAGAAAAAGAGAGCAACTGAGCAAGAATAGGATTGGAATGATTTGACACTTGTGCTTGCAGCAGGGGAATTCGACCTCCACATTTAACCTATCCGTGCAGTGAAACACCCACATATACACACACACTCACAAACACACACACTAGTAAACAAACATACTAGAGGGCAGTGAGCCAACTTGCCTGGAGCGGTGGGCAGCCCTATCCACAGCCCCCAGGGAGCAATTGGCGGTTAGGTGTCTTGCTCAAGGGCACTTAATTTGTGTGTCTAGGGCAGAGGTCACTAATAGGCGGACCATGGTTTAATTTAGACAGTGTTTATTTTAAGTGGTGGAACTTTTCTTGTCTTTATGGTATATGGGCTTTGCAGTGCAGTAAACTCACAGACCAATCGCGTGCGTTCTAAGGCGCTCCTCAGCCAATCAGATCTGTGCAGATTCAGGAGGGTGCTAGAAACAGCAGTCAGAGAATAAAGGGAGTCAGAGAGAATAACATGCTCTAAAAAATAAAAGTTAACAGTAAAAGCTGACAGTTTAACCAGGAATGGATCGAAATTTGCTTGTCTAGTTTTAAAGAATACCGCTATGTAAAACAGGTCCAATGTGAAGCTGAGTTAACAAGAAGACTTCACATTTCTCTTACTTTTCCTATAAATAAACACTTTGAGAATCCCTTTTTTTAAAAAGCATTCTGGGTTTTTTTTATGTGGCCCTTGAAATTATAAAAAAAACATTTATTCGAAAACAATAATTCATTCAGTTCAGCATTTAAAATAATAAATACTGTTGAAATATATTGAACAGCATTTGTAATGTGTTAGTCTTTCAGTTGTTGATGGTATAAGATGCTAATACTAGGCTACTTCAGTATACAAGATATGGCACTAAATCATAACACACATTAGAAATAATGACAGAGGAAATTTCCTCTGACTGGACCTTACTGAATTCTAATTAAATACCCTTGGTCTAAGGGATCAAACCAGTGACGTTCGGGTCATAAGACCTAATCCCTAGCCTTCAGCCAAAGACTTTCCCTGGATAAGGGGACATGGGGACAAGGGACTGGACTAACTTTTAATTGTGAAAACAGTGTTGCGGCTAATGGGAAAACAATGAAAACCGAACAGCAAAGTGTACATCTCTGTCAATGTTATTTATAAATGTGACATAGGCTCTAAACTTATCTGCGTCATTCCTGTAATACAGAGTTTTTCCAGATGCCAAAAGTCAACGTCAGTCGCATTTCAGGCTGGCATGCAATGACAGAAATTCATCTCAAACTACAGGTTTGGTTAGTCTTTGTCAATCTCATGTCAAGTGAGTCTTTACTGCAACCTCATGTAATTAAATCCTGTAATGTTACTCTACCTTGCATGTCCACATGGTTCTTTCTCTTCTGATGTTGTACTAAATTCTGACTCTCCAGTAGAATGTTGATGAGGTGAGAAAAATATTTAAAGCCACCAACACCAAAAAAGCAGAAGGGCCCGACAAGTGTAGTCCCTTTATTCTAAAACATTTTGCGGCAGAGCTGGCACTAGCTTGGCAACCAGTGTTCCAACTTTCAGTTGACACACACACACAGTTCCAATAGTATGGAAAACCTCATACATAAAACCACTGCGCAAAATCCAAAAGAACATAAAGATTATAGACCCATAGCTTTAACTTCAGTGATTGTAAAGGCTCTAGAGAGACTTTTGCTGAAATACCTGTACCAATGACAAACAGGATCCATCTCAGTTTGCATATAAAACAGGTTGTGGCACAGAAGATGCTGTTGCCACATTAGCTTATATCATTACTAAACATCTAGATAAACCTTACAACTATGTAAGAGCTCTCTTTTTAGATTATTCATCAGCCTTCAACACCATACAACCTGATATTCTACTTTCTAAACTGTAACACCTGAGAGTGAATTCTTATTTGATATGGTATGCCTCTTTTCTTACAAACAGAGTCCAGCTGGTTAAAGTGAATAACACACTTTCTTCTGCCATATTAACTAATGTTAGTGCACCTCAGGGCTGGGTGAGTTCTGCTTTACTTTTTACTCTATACACAGATGACTGTCGCTCAATTTTAAAAAATCAATATGTTTTAAAATATTTGGATAATACTGTTTTGTTAACATTATTAACTGACTCAGACAGCTCCGATCTGCACCAACAAGGAGTAAATAAGATTGTTATGTGGAGCAAAAACAATGCTCTGGAAATAAACACAAAAAAAAAACAGAAGAAATTGTGTTTAGCTAAAAATCAATAATTGTAAATCCCAACATTATCAATAATGAAGTAATCAAACAGGTGCAGTCATATAAATAACTTGGTGTAATGATTAATGTCACCCTATCACGGAAACACCATATTGATTACATTTCTAAAAAAAACGTATTTTCTTCGTCAGCATCTAGAAGGTGTGTATAAAACTGCTTATCATAACAACACAATGCGGCTAGCCAGAAACATTCTTTCTGATGTAAATCATGTTTTGAACAGTGAATATGTACTTCTCCCATCTGGACGACGATACAGTGTCCCACGGTTCAATAAGGTTAGACTGAAGCACTTGTTTGTGCACCAGTCAATCCTTAAATTGAACAAGGAGCCTAATTTATAAGGTGGTTGTGAGGCTAGGGATGCGAGTAAAGATCGCATCCCTAGTGTATCCCCCCTGACTCTTTCCTTATAATGTATGTGTCTTATATGTTGTGGTGGTGTTGTAACGGAGCTACTGTTTTTTGTTTATTGTCAGATTGTAATAAAGTGTTATCTATCTATCTATCCATCTATCTATCTATCTATCTATCTATCTATCTATCTATCATATGCCACAGATTACTCTCACAAGTTTGGTTATTTAAACATAGAAAGTCATGAGTGTAATCTGTAGCTTATGCATGCATTGGGGAGATTCTCTATCCTTCAGCTGTTGACAACTGGGGCTCAAGGTGTGATTTGTATTCATGACAGCGATGTAAAAGTAAAACACACTCCACAACTCACTTTACACTGCTTTAATTAATCTCTGTTTGAGTGCATTCCTTGATATTGAATAGCTCGTGAATGCTCTTGATGTTTCAGGTGCACATCGTCATTGCATCTGTATCCCTGTCACATACATTTCTTTTCTCCAATCTGTGCGATTTCTACATCATTTCGCTCAAATTAGTTTCCAGCTGAAACAACCTGAAGTGAAGGCGCCATCAGCGTGGCGTCTGGCTCCGCGCGCATACACTTTCTGAATGTCAGTTTCTTTTCTGGTCAATACTTTTCCTCCACCTCCGTCAAATCTCACTCACTCCAAATACAATACATCGTGGCAGGCGTCAGGACAAGGAGAGAGGGGGGCGGGGAGTCTCTTTTTCCACTCCGCTACCCGGCGACATTTACAAAACGACCACTGCCGAATGTTCCATTCAATAGCTTTATTTATTGAGATCAATCGAGCTCATTTAAGCTTCACTCAAAACCACAAAACTCATTTAACTTTCTTTTGGTCTCCTGAATGTCAGAGCGAACTACACCATGCCCTCCTCCCAGCCGCTTTGCTTCTGGCTTGAAAGGTTCACGGCGAAGCGTTTAAAGGATTAGAAGTGCCGGCATTCAGACAATGGCAGGGAAAATCCATACACATGATGAAAATATAAATATGTCCATTCTCTCTCCTGAATGGAATTTGTATTGATAGGCCTGTATTTGTCCTTAGCCGACGGGGATTGATGGTCATTCGGAAGATTGGAGAGGTCTTCAAAAGTGGGTGCTTTCTCACGAACCTGCCATTGTGTAATGTATTCATTTAGCACTGGTTCATTCGGATGGCCTTGCTTTGATCACTTGGCGTGGACCGCCTGTCGGATTGTTGATGTACTAGTGCGGGAAGTGTTTAATCAAACTTTCCTCCTCGTCCCATCTTCCATTTCTTTCCAAATCTGACAGCTAAAACAAGTGAAGCTCTCCACTGAATCACTTTAGTCCAACCAAATGAGTTACTTAGCAAACAGCGTTTTTCCCCTAATTAAACACTTCATATCCTTTATTCAAGTCTGTCAAATCAGTGCCTGTCAGTGCTTCCCTAACTGCGCAGAAATGATGCATGAGTACTAGTAGAGCTACATCAAGTTTTCAAGACAATGCTGTAGCTGTCATTCTGTAATTGAATGACACTTGCTCACATGGCCTTGCTTTTGTACGGCTTTGGAACCAAAAGAAACAAAGTGTCTCGGCAAGCTTTCAGCCTGCATAATAGAAGACAATGTGTTTCAAGTATAGTAGGGAAGGTTGCAGACATGATTCAATTTGTTTAGGTCTTGTGTCTTAAGAGCTTACATAGTCCAAATCTCTGCTTTAGTTGCAGAGCTGTAAGAGCGCTAAGCTCTGTTAAGCTGTAGAGTACCGTCTGTATGTGTAACAGGAACCATCTGTATAGGACCGTCTGATTTGGGGATGTTATCTGATGTGACATGCTTGTCAAACAAGCAGCATGCTTTCCTTTTCACGTCAAGGATAGATGCTTCTGTTAGCATGTTAGGCTCACAGTTGCTGATTTCTGTTACAGCACTCAGTGGCCAATGTGTTCTCCGGTCTATAACACTTATTAAATCTGATAATTAACTAATGAAACTCATTTTGTGTGCCTAAGTAGGACAATCATCAAGTGCAAGAATTTGGCCCACCCCACCATGATACCACCGCTGCTGTGTTGAGAATGCTTTCACCACCACCTCCAATATAATATCTAGTCCGCTGTCCCTTTAGTAAACTGAAGTAAAGGGCTGGGTGCAAGTTTTGCACTATAACAATTAGGCCATAGTCAGTAACTGTGCAACTAGAGTACTGTGCAAAAGTCAGAGACCACCATTCACTTATTTAAATACCCAAAAAAAGATATTAAGGAAATATTATTATTGTTCAGGAGATGTTTTTGAGGAGATTACATAAGAAACAAGCCACAGGTAAGGCACATAAGTTTCAGATATATAAAGAAAGCGGGACTCTCAGCGGAGAGATGGGATATTGGGAGACAGGATAGTGGAAGAAGCAATTCGGCATGGCGGACTACATGAGCAGCACCCTCATTGACATGTATGTCACAACGAGCAACAAAGAAAATGAGAAAAGAGTGCCAGTGCACCCCACTGACTCTGCTCAGCCTGTGTGAGGTTGTCGGCACTCTTGTGGAGGGGGTGTTACGCCGAGGTGGATTGTAACTATTTACATTTATTTAAGTACATGTACTTGAGTTGAATATTGATGAATTTCTACTTTGCTGGGTTTTGGAAATACTTTTACCTCTACTAGTTATTATATTAGTATATATAGTATATTAGTATACATTAGTATATTAGTAAATAAAGGAATCTGCTTTCTACCATTCATATTTAATTACTTTCATTATATTCTGTTTTGCTGTTGATACCATGTGTTTTGTGTTTTGGCACATCTCTGACTCTGGAGCTTTAAGATTGTGTTTGACACCAAAATTACTAGACCAATAAGTCATACCAGCATCACCTCCTATTTTGATAGATGCTGGATTTACTAAGAGGTTCCACTGCAATTTTATAAGTTACTTAGTACTTGAATTGTTCTTTGACCTGATACTTTCAAACATTTACTCAAGTTGCCTTAAATGAACATATTTTTATTGGTATTAGTATTTTACTTAAGTAGCAATACATTTACTTGTGTTCTTAAATTAGGCTACTCTACCCATCCACTACTGGCTCACAAAAGCGTTGATGCACAGAGGCTATAGGGAGGTGCTGTGACTGCGGGAGGAAGGACTTTATTCTTCTGAATAGTTTTTTGCTGTTAGTCTGGTGTATGATTGTCTCATAAGGTAGGAGTCTACAATTAGCTATAAATGTATGGCCAGAAGTGACTTCCTGGTAGCATTGCACACCATGCAGTTACTGAATAATAATACTTTGTATGTTATAAGCCTGGGATTGTAGGGGTTAATGGCTGTTTTAACTGAAACTTAATTAGATGAAGCTTGGCCTTTGATGTTTGCAAGCCACATTATAAGATAGACATTTCTAATAAAATGGATAGTGAGCATATAATGTCACTACTGTAGGCATACTTCAGTGCCCAGGCCTATATGTCATGTGGATAATATTAATTGCCTCTATTTATAAATAGATCCCTAAATCAAACAACCAGCTATGTGACATTTCAAGGTGTTTAGTTTTAAAGCAGGAATGTTTATCAAGGACTTGCTGAGTGCTATCACCTCAGAATGAAGAGCAAAGTAGTTTGTACAAAGTGCTACACAAATACCAAGCGCAACAATGATTTAATTAGGCTGCGCTTTATCCTGCGTCCTTATTCAAATTTTAATCCCTCAGGGGTGACATTAAACTAACTTTGCTTGTGTGTAGACGCCCATTAAGACCCATTTAAACCCGGTGGTTTAAATAGTGGAAGCACTGAAAGTTGATGTGTGCAGAACTAAGAGTACACAGCTACAGGTATTAAAATATAGGATGTATTTTGTTAAATAAATGTAAATGTGCACTATTTATACTGACAGTACAGACAAGCCCATGACTATGGGTGGGCCTTAAGGGACAATTTTGTCTTCAAATAAAAGATTGAATAAACAACGTATTAATCATGCACTTCAAAATGTTTAGTAGCCTCTGTTTGGAGCATTCAGAGATTCACTTGTTTTCTTTGTTTCTTTATATTTAGCCATTGATTTAACCAGGCTGCTTTTTCCTCAGCTGTCAGCAGGTCCACAGTAGTTTTATGTTCCAGGTCATGTGAGAAATTATAAAAAATTATAAGAAAATCTCTTATGAGAAATACATTTACACCACAAGTAAATAGAGAATTAAATTAAAATATGACATGGTATTACAACCAATCAAAGTCTTTTCCTGGACGTCCTTTACTTCTTCAACCAATGCTTAGCAAATCTTCAAAAATCCACCACTACCTTGGTCAAGTTTTCAAGATTTCATTTTAACAGTAAACTAGTGATCCTTTGAGTGTACCTTGTATTTTGAGCTCCAGATATTAAAAACATGTGCCTAAGGGATGTGTAAAAGCACAAAGCATGACGTGACACTTGAGCAGATTAGAGGATGTCTATTTCTATCCGTGTCCCCCAAAAAAAGTTGCTTTGTCCTTGTGACTTGCCAACTGTCTACTTCAGAAGTCATCAGAAGTAAAATATGAATAAAAAAAAATATTTACACTCTATCCACAGCCTCTGTTACTGTGTGATATTGCGTAGAATGCTTGACGCTTTGGATTGGTAACCTGCTTTTCTGCTGTCCAAGTTTAATTAGTGGTCTTCCTTTGGGTGACCATTGTGCTTGTTTTAGTGTCTTACTCTTAATCCGTAGGGAAGAGACTACAACATGGTCAGAGAAGAGCTGATACCAGAGTTTTTATATCTCAGTGGCAGCAAAGCTGTTATAGTTACAGTATGTGCATCACATAAACTGCAGCACATAAAATGGTGAAATTAGTGTGGTAGTACTTGTCTCTTCTGGAAGTTAGGCTGACTTGGAAATGCAGTATCTCCATCTGAGATGTGCCATCATAGAATATCAACAAAACCCTTTAAATAGAATAAAACAGATCTTTCTCTACATGGTTCAGTGAAATCTGTTCTCTGCCAGCCCAGCATCTAAGTGATCTCCTCCTTTATGACTTCACTGGGCATTATATGTTTGCTTATGATCACTGATTCCATAACGGAATGTTATTATTACTATGTTCATTTAATAATATAAAAAAATGGATGTATGTTGTTTAATATATAGTAAGTGAATCTTAATATGTTTTAGAAATCTCTTTATTCAAAAACTTGAAATAATTAATTATGTTCTAGGATATGTATGTATTATTTCACATATTTTATGTTTTAAAGCATGTTATTTATTAATATATATCATATAAAATCCTTTTTCCTAATTTGGTTTTGGTTTTGACTCAATCACTGCAAAGTCTTGGTCTTGAATTTGCCTTGATGTGTCATGGTTTCTGACTCACCTGTGAGGGTTTGGATTATGAGACCACACTACACACTTATTGCTTAAACACATGTGAAACAACGTTAACACCTACTAAATTCTGATTGGACAACTGTAGAAATTTCAGTTGAGTTTGATAAGCACCCAAGCTGCCACAGTTTTTGTGAGTGGATGGTTAAAATGGTTAAAAATACACCTGCCCTTTGTTGTCCTACATACATTTAGACTTAAATAAGCACATTTTTGATTTTCATTTGGACAACAGGTCTGACTATAGGGCGTTATGAATGTTCTCCACAAAAACTAGGTGCTAGTTCTCTGTTTGTCACTGACAAAAGCTACAGTTATGTATAGACTAGAGATCGACTGATATGGGGTTTTTTTTATAGCCGATGCCAATGTTAGGAGGTCAGGGTCAGCCGATGGCAAGAAGTGGATGTACAACATTTCTGAACTTAATATCATTTATTGAACACTGACTTAAAAAGAAAAAACTAAATATTTTATCTGCCTCCCAAAATACAGTGTTACCATATTACTGCTGAAAGAGTGTTAGATACATCTCTTCATTGCATCTCTTCAGTGCATTGAAAGATATTTCCACACAGCCGACATGGTTGCTGCAGTTACAGAGAGTGCACGCTCAGGATTTTATCGCATTATAGTAAAATTACAGTTCTTTAAGGTGGATGAGGCACTCTGAGAGAGAGAGAGAGAAATAGAAACAGTGGACGCGACACAAGAGAGACGCTAATATGCTATAACGACTGTTCTCTTTACTCTTTCTTTTATTTCTGTTTGTCTCAAGTGCTGGAAGCTGGGAAGTCTGGGAAGCTCTGGCTGCTCCGGAGATATAAAAAAATTCTAAATATTGGCCCAATATATCGGCCGACCGATATATCGGTCGACCTCTAGTATAGACCAATATCACTTTTGATTGGTCTTTTGTTACATGGGCTTTCCAGTCAAACCAAAAGCATTATGTCCCTCATGATGTTCTACCATGTTCATGTTTTCATTCATCACTGTTCTCTCACTACTATAGCCTTCATGCATTACTCAAATACAGCCTCATAAAACCTTTGGGAATTCCTGTGCTGTCAACCAATTCTCACAGCTAGCACAGTCATTGAGCTATAGGCTTATATATACAACCAAATTATTACTTACCACAGTCATCAAACAAAATTGTAAACAGCAATTCAATCTTTATTCAACACAAAATGGACTCCAGATGTCTGTATGACATCTGGAAATATGATCCTGACAAAGCTAACAGTATATATATATTTTTTTCCAAATAAATGATGCTGAAATATTCCATATGGATGGGTTTGGTGATGGAATCATTGAGATCTTATTTGCTGCATGCACAAGAATCTACGCTTATGCTATTAGTGTAACAAATTAGTTTATATTAATTTGGTGCCATTTAAACATTCACGAGAAATCCCATTTAAGAGTTTTTTGTCAGTTAACAATAAGATGGATGGTTGCCAGCAGGATTTCTTCCTTTTCTTTTTTCTTTTGCCCTGGCCTTAGGCATTTTCCCAAGTTTAGAGGACAAACAGAGAAAAATGTAGAGCCCCCATGGGTTCTAAAAACATGCTAGAGGGCTATGAGGTCCTTTTTCAATGTTGGCTGCTTTCCTACAAGGGCATTCAGTCAACCAAGTGACCACAGAGTTCAAAAATTAGGCCCTACTTTTGGAGCTAGCCATTCTTCAGATAAAAGCTACAAGCAGCTAGAGCCACATTATAGTCTCAGTAGGCTCTACGGCACTATCCGGTTCTTGACATGTGTCTGAAAAGAGCTAAGGTTCATGAGCTTATGTGTTAGCATTTACAAAAGGCAATCTTTAAAATCACTATTGGCAGTCTGAAGGACTCACAGCTCACAGAAACTACAGAGGTTTGCATTTAAGGGTTTACAAGTTCTATATCTTCCCTTTTGCACTATCCCATGCACCAGTGTTATTAATGTCAAGAACGGGCCCTTCTGCCAGTCATGTTGAAGATTTCAGTACTTATGCTCCTTGGATGGTCAGTGCTCTGTCCAGGAAGAAGGTGATAAAGAGCATTTAGAGCTTATAATGAATCAAAGTCGCACCTTGCAACATCTTAAGTGAGGGCTAGTGTGTAATCTACATCAATGCAACTATCAGGATCTGAAAAAGAAATAGTCTTTACTGACCCACTTCCAGCTTGCACAGTCTGAGTCTAGGATGGCTGGAAATTCTTGCTGGCATCAGTTTCACCCCTTGTTCTTCCAGACCCCTTTAAATTCTGGTCACTGTCGAGATGGTTCTGCTTTTATCAACTGCACCATCCAATATTCGCAAGGACTGGCACTGTCAGAGTGGCTCCCTGAAAGGCATGGAATCCAGAGGCTGCTGGCACACCTTTGAAATAATCAGCAAATCAGTCTGCTTGAGCTTACGGCAGTCTCGCTGGACCTCATACCTCCAGCCACTTGACTTGAGTAGCTGCCATGTGCTTGTTCGGTTGGAGTGTATAACAGTGGTACCATATCTCAACCTACAAGATGACAGGAGAGCTTGTGGCCTCATTCCCAGATTGGATCATGCTGGGTATTTTGAATACAGCATCAGAAATGCTTTTAGTCTTGAACTGGCTGCACCGTAAAAGCTCAGCTTTGATGCAGGTATAAGGAGCTCCAAGTGGATATTTGTGCACCTCAGGGAAAAGCTCACAGCTCCAACTGGTCCTCATTGCCTACTTGGCCTGTGTGATCAGGTGCATTTCTTCATGTCTTTTCTTCATTTCCTCTGCTCCTTGTCTCTGGAGTGCACTATGTTGGCCCAGATGTCCTCTGTTCAGCTTAAATGGGGAAAGCTCCATTTGGGGACTCCAGAATGGTGTTTCTTTGCAGAATTCCTGGGCCACATAAAGCTAGATGGCACATTATCTGCTCCCAGTGTGCAAACCTCAATATCATTTTGTTTACAAATCATTAATCACATTTAGCCATGTGAGCCATCATGTGTACATATATATATATAGTTATAGTTATATATACACACACACATATACAGAAATCTTAATGATTTGGGCTCGCCATGCCACCATATTGGATTGCAACTGGGATGCAATTGACGTGTAGACTTTTAGGTTTAATTCAAATGGTTGAACAAAAACTTTGTATAAAATGTTCAGGAATTGCAACCACTTTCTTACAAAGCCTCTTCATTTCAAGGTCTCAAAAATAATTGGACAAATTAACATTACTGTAAATAAAATGTTCAACAATGACTGCCTGATATCTGGAACCCATGCATATCACCAAATGCTGGGTGTCCTCCTTTGTGATGCTTTGCCAGGCCTTTACTGCAGCTGTCTTCAGTCATTGCTTGTTTGAGGGTTTTTCTGCCATGTTTTGTCTTAAGCAAGTGAAATCAATGCTCAATCGGGTTTAGATCTGGTGATTGACTCAGCCATTACAGAATATTCTACTTCTTTGCCTTAAAGAACTCCTGGGTTGGTTTGGCAGTATGTTTGGGTCACTGTCCATCTGTACTGTGAAGCGCCGTTCAATAAACATTGGTATTTGGTTAAATCTGAGCAGGAAGTATATCCTTGTACACTTCAGAATTCATCTAGCTGCCTCTGTCTTCTGTCACATCATCAAAAAACACCAGTGACCCAGTGCCATTGGAAGTCATGCGTGCCCATGCTTCCACCATGTTTTACCATTCCAATCCTTCTCCATATTTTCTTCCTCACATCATTCTGATACAGGTTGATCTTAGTTTCATCAGTCCATAGAATGCTGTTCCATAACTGGGCTGGTTTCTTTAGATGTCTAATCTGGGGTTTCTATTTTTGAGGCCGATTAATGGTTTGCACCTTGTGGTGAACCCTCTGTAATTGCTCTCATTTCTTCTCTTTATGGTAGACTTACTGATACTGATACAGATAAACCTGATAAACCTACTTCCTGGAGAGTGTTCTTCACTTGGGTAGATGTTGTGAAGGGATTTTTTTCTTCACCATGGAAAGGATTCTGCGATCATCCACCACTGATGTCTTCTGTTTATTTGGCCACTCCTAACATTTCCACTATCTCTCTGATGGATTTCTTTCGTCTCCTTTGACCGCATGTTGTGGATTCACAGCAACAGTTTCCAAATGCCATACCTGGAATCAACTCCAGACCTTTTACCTGCTTAATTGATGATGAATTAATGAGGTAAAAGCCCATGAAATAGCTTTTAAGATGTCCAATTACTTTTGGTCCCTTGAAAAAGAGGCAGCTACATAATGCATCCAGTGACTCATCCAGTTTCTGTGCATTTACTATGTTTCCAAGTTTCAAATATTTCTGAGAAGATTAAATGTATTTAGTCATGCTTGGATTGTCACCAGCAGGAAATGCTAAAAGCTTCCAAGAATTCCAAGAATTTAGGAAATGTATCCCTACAGATTTCTTTGAAACCTTAAAAGCAAACCACCTAGAAAGAATAGAAGCTATAGTAAAGCATAGAAGCTATAGTACAGTAAATAGAAATATAGTAAAGGAGTAGACATACTAAACACTGAAATATATTTAGTTTTTTAGGTTTCCATGGAACCTTCTGGGAATGTGTTTTCAGCTATTCAATCAATCCCCTACAACTCCTACAGAACGCAGCAGCTCGGATCCTAACAAAAAAATAGCAAGAGGTCAATTTAGTCCTGTTTTAAAAGAGCTGCACTGGCTCCCTGTATCTTTTAGAATATACTTTTTAAGCTCTGTACTCGTCTATAAAGCTTTAAATAATCTAGAACCTGCCACATCACAAAACATCTCTCTGTTTATGTTCGAACTCGAGACCTGAGATCTGCAGATACAGACCTTCTGCACACAGCTGCCATAAAATACATACAATATGCAGAGACCCTTTTCAGTTATTCTGCTTCTAAAATGTGGAATTAAGTTCCAATTTTCAGTCAAACTCAGGAACAATTAAAAAGCCAATCCCAGCTTCATCGGGCGATGGCAGGGTACACCTTGGACAGTTCACCAGTCCATCGCATGGCCAACGCTTACTCACACACTCACACCTACGGGCAATTTAGAGTGAATTTAGATCAACCTATCATGCATGTCTTTGAACACATGGGAGGAAACTGGAGTACCCAGAGGAAAGCATGGGGAGAACATGCAAACTCCATTATAATTTCCAGAATAAGAATATCAGACCTTTAACACCAGTTTTTCATTCATTGTTTTGATTGTAAAGCCTAACATGTAGGTTGTTGCATCTGTATTGTTCAGTGTTTATTTTCACAAGCTGTTTATATTTTACTAGAAAGGCCTCTCAGTCTACACTGCAGTAAATAGAAAGAAAAATGGATCCATTTGCAATTTCATACAACAAGCTACTGTCATCACATTATTCTAGCATACACAGGAAGATTGTTGTGCCATGATGTTTGAAAAAAAAAAAACCTGTTAGGACAACACTGTGATGAATTTACATGGAAACCCATGTCCACGTTTAAATAAGTTGAAGTTAATTTCAATGAACACATCGATAGATGTCCTTTCACCAGCACTTCATTAAACCTAAATGCAAAAATACAATTCAATGGAATTTAAAGATACAGGAGAGCTGTACAAACCTGGATCTCCTTAATAAGAGTATGCCAGAGGACACCATTACTAAACCTATTCACCTATTCACACCCTCTGAATGTGCCAACAGTTCAAGAGGGTCTATTGTCATTTCAGCTATATACAACAATACAGTGAAACGCAGTGCAACACAAAACACAAGTGCAAAACAATACAATATACACAGCACAGAAAATGGGTGCAATAAGTACCTATAAGTAACAAGACATAGAAGCAATAAGACATACAAGAATTATAAAAATGAATAAACACAAAAAAAACAGGACAGAAGTTAGACAGTACGCAGCACTGATTATATGTAGAGTTGTGCAAAGAGGGATCTAACATACTGTGACATATTAGCAGATGGCCTGACATATGATATATGGCCTGATATATAAACATAGCAGTCACTGAGGTGGCAGCTATAACAGTCATGGAATACAGTAGTTGTAAATATAGTCTATAATGTCAGTATAGTCAGATATTGTTCAGGTAATGGGCAAAATTCAAGGTAATGTGCAGAAATGCGTGTTATCACATATATGAATATATATATATATATATATATATATATATATATATATATATATATATATATATATATATATATATATATATATATATATTGTAATTAAATAAAGTATCATAAAGTGACATTTTTTGTCATTTGTATGTGTGAGTGTGTGTAAAGGTGTCTGTCAGTTCTGTCACTGGGATTTTAAGAAGCTGACGACTTGTGGAAAGAAACTGTTGCACAGTTTGGCTGTGAGGCTCCGAATGCTCCAGTGCCTTCTACCAGATGGCAGAAGACATCAGTGGGTCAAATGGCCTGCTGCTGAATGAATTGCTTAATGATCTTGTGATTAGCAAAGATCCATGTTACATTGATAAGAACTCTGTTGTAGCTATTGGCTACACAATATGGCCAAAAGTATCATCTATTTTAAATTGAGTGTTTTAGCCACACTCATTGCTAACAGGCGTATAAAATCAAGCACACAGCAATGCAGTCTCCATGGACAAACATGGGAAGCAGAGAAGGTCACACTTATGAGCTCCATGACCTTCAAGGAACAAATTGCAAAATGATGCAATCTGTCAAATTCATATTCCAAATAACCAATGCTATCATAAGAAACAAGGAAAAGCACAACCCATGCGCCTCAATGTATGCTTACTTACCAGTCTTCAAGAATTGTTGCCGCAGCAAACTTCATCTTTTAACCACCAAAGAGCCACTCCAGCAGTGAAAAGCAATGCCAATGTTAACTCATTTTTGCTGTTATTTATATCAATTCTTTTCTTTGGCATGTTGGGCTGATGTGTCTCCCTATCACCTTTTGTGGTACAAAGTAATATTAAAGCAAGAGCTATCTGGATAGCTTGCTAACTTTAGTATATATCTCTGGAAAACTATACATAGACATCTTTGACTTAATGTCAAAAGGGTTTCTAATCTGGACTAGTGCTGTTCTTTGCTCATCTGGGCCAGTTTTTAATCTCTTTTGGCACAGATCCATAAATGTAGTGACACAATTGGCTTTAATCAGATCCAGTGTACATGTGTTGTCGGGGTGTGTTTAAGTGAGAACAGTCAAACGTTATTAATGTGAATCGGCATTAGCTTAGTGCTAACAAAGTACTAGAATCTCATAGCGATGCTAGCGGAAGTTAGTATTAGAAGAAACTTGAAATGCATGACCTGAAGTGAATGCCTAGTTCTTAACGTGATGGTTGCTCACTGCTCTACAAAGAACACTTCTGTACATTTATTATGCACAATTACTGTTAATTTGCTGCATTTAACATATTTAGCATAAAATGGCCCATGCGGTGCAAAAGTTGTAGCACATTTAATATGTTTATGTTTAATTTGTAGGTTAATCTCAGCACAAACAAATATAAAATATAACATTTGTTTCCTGGAGTGGATCTGTTAGTTGTTTTTAACAGTAACATTATTTGACCAGTGATGTTCAGATTTGTGCATGCAACTGTATTATGATGTGTAGCTAAAGTGTGACCATATTTTACTATGGAGTTTCCAGCGATTCTCATCCCTAGTATATATGCAACAGGCCCAGTTAAGTTCATGGTCTCTTTACACATTAAGCACTACTTGTATTAGCAGGGTGGGAAACCACTTGTGGTATTGATTGCAAATGAGAAGGGAAGAGAGTGTGAACGTCTGATAATCAAACATTTAATTATGTGACAGATACACTGTTTACTTGTGTGGATGTAATGTTAGATGACATTCGATTTTCATTTATTACACATATATGTGTGGGTGTGTGGGTGTACAATGGGGTCGAGTCCCAGCCTCGATTTTTTAACTTCTTGTCAAGTTAATAATTACGCAGAGCAGAACGGATTTCTCTTCTCCGGTTTTCATTTAGCAGGTATTGGGATTTCATTTTGAGGGAGATTTGCGATTAGGTTTTCTAATCCCTGCAGGGGCTGCCGTGATTAGCTTGGTAATTAACTCTTTGACGCTATTTCCACCGCCAGCTAGCATTAGCGCCTGGCTAATGCAGTTTGGCAATTTAGTTATCTGGATGTTGTGATGACATGCGCACCCTAATCTTTTAATCCATAAAGTATTCATTCTTCCTCTCATTCTAATTAAACACTAATATTTGGATTAGCTGGAGGTTGGTGGGGCCTCTGCGGACATGGTGTGGGGGGCCGGAAAGAATGTATGTGCTTCTGTGCTGTTGGGTGCAGCTGTGTCTACCTACTCTGGTAGTTTTAAGGCTCAGTGCGGCGCTCAGATAATGCCTAGTGGCCATATCTAACATTTCTGCTGGTATTTTGGAGGCTCACAAAATATTAAAGTCCATTTACAATGTTTGTGTTCATGGGCCAACAATAGCCAAACTCCCATACCATTTAATAGGCTGTTGTTGATGTTGTTGTTGTTGTTTAAGTCTCATATATAGAGTACTGTGCAAAGGTTTTACTTGAGACATAGTATTAATAGAGTAAGTAACGGTTTTACATATGTCAGTGTGTTTATATTCCTTGTGGAAACAGCCCAGTATTTATTTGCAGTTATAATCTAATACCTGCTTTGACTACTCAGTACTTCAGTAAGCTAAATCAAGATTGCTGCTGAAGGAACTGAATACATTCATACCATGTCTGGAGCGTTCAGGAGAAATCTGGAACTACACTTTGTTCTTCAAACTGGAGTTTAAGATATTATCAACTTCTTTCAAAGTAAGATATTTATGCTACTCTGTATTGTATTTGTGCTTATTTACATAAGTTCTTATGATATTTGGTGTTCTTACTGTTGAAAATACATTTATTGCTAAAATAAAGAGTTTTAAACAATTGAGTAGATATATAAGATGACTGTTCTGATTGGCTGCCTGATATCATTAAAAAAGCAATCCAGGCTAAAACAAGTGTTTAAGGTATATTTTCGTAAATGTGTGTTCATTAAATCACAAATAATTCTCAAAATGAGGTTCTTTTCAGTGTATACAGACTGTATAGATGGGAGTAAGGAAGGAATATTGTTTTTTTTTTCCATAGTAAAGGCCCTGAGAATAGTCCACCAACCAAAAATATCCAATGACCAACAAAGTAGGAGTGTCTAATAGAGCGGACAGTAAGTGGATACAGAGAATGAGAATGACCCACCGCTCAAATAATATTGGCTCTCTAATGGTCCTTTGGGGGTCCTGATCATTGGAAACGGTAGGTGTGTCTAACAGAGTGGACAATAAATGGACATTGTTGCTTACTTTCTAAATTCATACTCAAAAGTTTGCCACACGAGTCTTTAACCTTTATATCACATCCTAGTACCAATATATCACAGTACAGCACCAGTTAACCTGGTTTTGGAATATATAGGAAATATTTTGACATTCATAAACTTTACTGGTACAGGGTCTCATAGCATCACACTGCCTCATAATATACGCCACATTTTCAATAGAAGAAAGCATGAAATACAAGCAGGCCAGTCTAGCACCCACACTCTCTGAATACATAGTTATGGTTAATGTGGCTTTGCACTATTATGCTGCATGGT
The DNA here is from genome assembly GCA_021613375.1 of Megaleporinus macrocephalus. Classification (NCBI taxonomy): domain Eukaryota; kingdom Metazoa; phylum Chordata; class Actinopteri; order Characiformes; family Anostomidae; genus Megaleporinus; species Megaleporinus macrocephalus. The sequence continues at coordinate 24,083,123 of CM038727.1, read as the reverse complement.
TGTCTCTGAAAAAGATTCCATCTAGAACGCAGCATATCATAGCTGTCCAAAGAAAAACATGTATATCCATATTTTTCCACTCCATTAGAATGTGACAGCTGCCGTTGGCATTGTGTGAAAATCTCACAATAAATGGACCAACAGATATGCCCCAAAATAACTTGGAAAAAAATTCTGGTCCCATTGAATTACATTAAAAATAAAGTTGCAATTTTGGAGATTCTCATTTTTCATTGGACAGCAACGATATGTATCCTTGCAACTGTTTTTATTCAACTTTGCTGACCCCATTTTTTTTTGCAAAGAGACAATCCTCAATCCACTCACGTTGAAGAAGGACTAGTCCTTACTTATTCTACATCACATTCCTATTCTTGATTACCATTCTTAAATTGCCCTCTCATGTTGTTGGAACATGTCGCATTCGTTGGATGTCAGATTGGATGTATATTGAAAAACACTAATGAAAGTATAAAATACCTTGGTTCTTGTAGTCCTCATATGTTTTGCTCTTTGCAAAGTTTTGATCAAGTTCTTCTTCAAAAGCCTCTCAACATGCTTGCACACATCAGATTGATATACTTAAAGGAGTTATGATTTAACTAGGGGCATAGATTTGCTCTTGACATTGGTGGGGACCTATGAATCTGTTTGTTGTTCAGATAATTTCCAAACCATGTTAATGAAACCATGAGGTTTGGGTGAAAATGAGCAGGGCTCTATGGGAAAAAAATATAGGGATGGAAAAAAAGGCAAACAGGCGAGTGTGGGTCGAACAAAAATACATTTGTTTTTGGGGGTCTGCCCTGAATCCGGGTATGTGAAATGGTGTTTGTTGGTTGAGCAGAAGTTCAGTAGACTGGCGTTTACTTTTCCATCCTATTAATTTTGTTTCCTATCCGGATATAAGAGAGTAGAATCATGAACCGAACACACAGTGGATCTGGACCAAATCCAAAAACGAAAAACGCTTGTGACTGTTAGGTGGATCGACCGCAGAGAAAACCAGGATTAGGATCGGAATAGTCTGCTATCTGTGTTGATACTTTTGTTATTTTATCGTTAAATCATAAAGTGTTCAGTTTTCAGTGATGAACCTGGCTGGCTGGCTGATGCTGATTTGCTGGATCATGTGGGGTCATGGCCCCTCTCGTTACGCAACAGGAAGCAGTTGTGACTCGCGATGACGCCACAAACGGCCAAACTGGGGGTATAAATAGAGGTGTCTCCTCAGATTAGGGATGAGATCTCTCCACAGAACAATTACTTAATGTTCTTTCATTTGCACTATACTTCAGCCATAGTGGAAATGAAACAGGTCTCTATCGGAGATAGTTTCAACCAGAGTTAGACCTGCTGCTCTGGGAGACTGTAAGAGAACTGACAGTTGCCAGTATGTTGTGCAGTTAATTTACAAACCATGTTATTCATAGTTACAGACGATGTTAGCCTGCTGTATGCCGTGCGCCAAAGCCTAGCATTGCCATTGTTATTATGATGGACTCATTAGCAAACCTGACTTTAAGTGCATTACACGTTTCTTTGGGGACAATTCAAAAATCGTAGGATATTGGTGGGGACACGTCACTTCCGTCCAGTGCTTAATTTGTAAAACATCAGGTAATGGAACGCTAAAGGTGGGGTGATCCAGCAAGTGGCAGTGAAGGAAAAGGTCCTGGAATGCATAGGCACAACAGTGCTTCAAGTGTCCATCTAACATAGTAGCATTCTATACAATAAAATAATCTTAGCTTTAATGAATGAAGGAGCTGCAACCATAAAATCTCAGAGACGCACTGGACGAATAGCTTTTGGTGTCCTACAAAAAAAAGATGTCAAAGAGGTGGTAGATCCACATAAATATGTTCTGGAACACAGGTACCTAAAATATGAGAGGTGCCGGATCTTGTTCCGGCAAGATCCAGCACAAATTAAGCACTGGTTCCGTCCATGCTAATTCTACGCCCTTGGATTTAACCGATGCTACAAACTTCCCAAAATGTGACATAGTGCAGCTTTAAATATGCGTCAACGTACAAAGTTGTTGCTTTTGTTTCTATTTGCGTTTCTCACACCATCCCAACTCGTTATTTCTTGTTTCTATGGATGTGTTTTCCTGCCTGTGTACTTGTGCACGAATGGGTGATTCTTGTTTTTCTCTTTTGCCCCTCCACATACCGTGTCCTGAAAGAACCATGTTAAACCACATTTAATGTCAAACAGACATATGCTGTGCTTGTTTTAAGCCTTCGAGCACCTGGGATTTTACACATCTACAGGATGTGGTTCAGTCTGATAACACAGCCGAATTTCATAATATATGTAAATTTATAAGCTTTGCCAATTCTTCTGCACGAAATGACTTCCTAAATCAGGACGGGCTCAATACATTTTTACCCAAGTTCTAAAATTGTCATGTTTATGGTTAGGTTCTCATTGTTGGGTTGACTGATATCTAGTCCTGCAAATAAGGTTTCTGCAAATTGTCAGAGTCAAAGCATTTTCTTTCCACTTAACATGGCCAGCAACTGCCTACTGAATGGAAGGGCCCACCTGAATGACATGCAAAATAAACTACTGTTGCAGGTGGTTTTTAAAAAGGAGGCCACAACAAAAATACATCGCTAGGACCAAAGTGGTAGAAGTTAGAAAAATGCAGTGATAACTTCTTTAGGAGCAACTGAATTCATCAAACATAATGCTATAAAATCCACAAACTTTCATTAATCCAGCAAATGCTCGTACCAAAACTTCTGACCATTTATCTAATACATGGCACCAAGATATTAGAAGCAGATCCTTTGATCTGTTGATCCTCAAGTAAGTTGTGAGGTAGAACCGCCACATATCTTGTTCCATGTAGGATGTGCATTGTTCTACATGTTCCACAGATGCTTGATTGAGATTCGAAGGGCGGGTAACACTTTGAACTCTTGGTCCTCAAGCTATTCCCGATCAATTTGTGCAAGGACACATGGTGCATTACCCGGCTAAAAGAGACCCGGCTAAAGTCGTTGAATACCATTGCCATGGAGGGGTGTACCTGGTGCACAGCAATGTTTAGGTAATATGAACTTCTTACACTGACATCCACATGAAAGCCCAGCAAAACACTGTCCAGAGCATCTTCCTCCCACTCTGCATCCTGATGCCATCATTCCCAAGGTAAATGGCACACTTGCCCAAACAGATCAAACTTATTCCAAAGTCCAGTTGCAATGCTTACATGCCCAAAGGTGCATCTGAATAGCCTTCACTGCCCTCACTCATCGATAAACCTTGGGCACCAAACACATGATACATGGCTTGTCCCTCCTTGGACCACTGTCAGTAGGTACTCGCCACTAATTACCAGGAGCCCCCCATAAGCTTTGCCATTTCGGGGATGACCCCAGTCATCTGGCTGGGCATGCTCATGTCTTAATGCCTACACATATTAGAACTGACTGTTTGGTTACTGTTTAATATATCACAGTCCTTTACAAACAGAGTCAATAGAGTCACTTTCTATTGAAAATAGCTTCAATTCAGGGCTAGCATATAAGTACTGAAAGAAGATATCATGATTCTGATTCTCTTAGGAAGATCCACATATGCATCACCCACTGGAAACAATTTCATGCCATCAAAGAATAAGGCAAAGTGGGAGCTATTTATTTTATCTGTCAGTTTTAACTTGGAATGAAATCCACACTGCCATCAAATATCTTACCTTGAAATGTGGCATGTAAAACAGATGTGTCATAATATAAACTGCCTGAGATGGATCCTACAACATTACTGAATATGTCATCATCATCACTCAATTCCTGAAGTATGTTTTTTCCCCATAGTGACAATCTATGAAAGAAGGCCACCATGTATTGCCTGAATGTACAACTTAAGATTGTTGGTGTGCATGTAATTCGAATGTCATTACAGCTACTCAGCAGGACAAATGAGGAGATGACTGTATGTGGGTGTGCGAGTGTGTGCACAGGGTATAATGGTTATGACCTAAACCCAGTCCATTAAACTTGAAGTGTTATGCACATTGTTATTTTTACATCATTTAATCAGAAACTGCATATTTACTTTCACATGCAAGTGGTATGTTAACAGAATTAAACTGTGCTCATAGTTAACACCCAGTTGGGTAATTAAGTAGAATTTGGTTTTGGCTGGGCAAGAAATAAAATGACCTTATGTATTCCTGTGTGTCCTATTACTGCCATTGTACAACATCAGCGTAAGCTTGGGTGTATTAAGGGTAAACAGACTGAATATTGACTGGGGAAAATATAAATCATGCTTACATCCACCCTCAAAAAGAAAGTGCATAATAAATAAATGATAAACAGACTTGCTAATCACCAGCAGAACCAGCATATGTAGTGTTTTGCACTTTTTGCACTTTAAAATATACAAAGTTTCTACTGAGGTATTATTATTTATACTTGAAATGTAGAAAATCACAAAACATTCTCAAGATTAGGAACATATTTGTTTGGATGAAAATTGATAATGAAAATTTATAAGCTAATTAACTTAAAACATATCATGGCATATATTGTTTCATGACTATGATTGGCTGACCAGCTAAGCCAGAAAAAGGTCATGAAATACGTCATGGAATATGATTTATCAATTGATTTTACAAACTTTAAAATAGTGAGGTTCCAGAATATTTCCCAAGTAAGCTTTACTTTATGTATTATGCTTACTAATATCAACGTACACGTAGAATACTTAAGTGTGTGATTGTAAAACTTTTTAAGAACAGATTTTAATTGCTAAAAAAATACTGTAATGAGTACAAAACTAGTTTACATCTACGCTTTATTTTGTATTGTAAGAACACCATATATCATTAGAACAGATATAAATAAGCATAAATACATTACTTGTATATAGCTTGCATATCTTATTTTGAAAGAAGTAGATAATAATAATAATATCTTGTAAACAAGTTTTAGGAACAAAGTTTAGTTCCAGATTTCTACTAGACCGTGGCAGTGGGGTGGGTATGAGCCAAGTCACTCTGGTTGAGAGCCTATGCAGGCCCAAAGACACACACAGACAAACCAGTGCAGGTGCAATACGAAACGTTCTATTTACACTTCAGTGAACAAAAGCCAAACTAGGCTTCTCATTTCTTTCAAGGTCCTTTTTTTCCTTAGATCAGCCTCTCTGTCCACCCATGGAACTCTTTGCCCTCCATGCTGGAGACAGCCAATCTTTTAAAGTGACTGACTGGCCTCAGGCATGACCACAGGGGGACTTGTTTTTAGATTGGGAGTCACATGATGCAGAACAGCCCACCCCAAACTTTCCCCCAATCATTTATAGTTTGTCTGAGTGTTTATTCATTATCTTGCAGTAAGTGACCCAAAGTTGTCTTTAATTGATTATAACAACACTTATAGTTTAGCAATCAAATATGATTTTTTGCACTTTAAAATGGGCCAAGTTTCTATTAAGGTAGTATTACTTATACTTAAAATGTAGAAATGTTAAAAAATAATTTTAAAAACATTCTCAAGAGTAGGAACTTTCTTCAAACACATATTGCACTTGATGCCCATATATAAGAACACACTACATGAAACTGAGCTTCCAATATAATCCAACCCACAATACAAGCCAGGTATTATTAGTACAAGAAATACGTTATACTCGTTAGTATAATAAAGTGTGGTAGAGTTATTATATACTTTTACAGATGCTTTCACTTGCAAGGACTCAATTCATGCACATACACCCTTAGAATAGTTTTAGTAGCTCCACACTGAAACATCTTTGGTTTGTACTGCAAGTTCTCAGCTGGCGTCAAAGCTTAACCTGATAACGGCTTTACTGCTACAGCTCCCCCGAACATTCAGTGAACGGTCCAGTGGCTTGAGTTTAGAATAGGGAGAGAGCTAGAGGTACAAGTCCTCCTGTCTGCAACAATATAGTCGGCCAGCACAAACGAGCAGGCCACGGAGCACACAAATGGAGCTTCCTCCGAACGCTGAGCAAAAGGGGCCGTTATTCTACTTCACCCGAGATCTCTCGTTTTTACCTTTTGTGCTTTTGTTGCTGCTTTTTCTTGCCTTTCACTCCTCCAGTATCAAAGAGTTGTAGGAACACTTTAGAACTCTGACTAAGCTGGGTGTCTGCAATTTTTTCAACATTTCTGGCATCAAAGTCCCCCCCCTCTTTCTCTCTCGCTCTTTTTTTCCCTCTCTGTGCCAGCTGCCTGGTTGTAAGACGCTCGGCAGAAAGCATTCTTACAGGATTAGCGTTCTTGATTCGTCTGCCATTCCCTGAGTGATTTCCCAAGTGTGTGGTTCTCGCAGCGTCCTAACGAGCACGCTAGAAAGTTCACTGTTCAGACAGATGTTCAGGCTGTGAGGGGATTAAGGAGAGAAGACAGGTGCCAGGCAGCCGCCGAGACATATGGGTTATGGACTCAACAGTGCTAACAGTGTTGTCTGCCAAGTTGGAATTTTATGCCATCAGGGATAACAGGAATCATTTGTACTATTAGTACTATTATTCACAACTGCTTTTGTTTTACTGTCCATGCTTTCAAGTTCGGGTCGAAGAAAGGTCTTAAACTGTATGAGAGGCTGCTATAAAGCTCTTGGCTAGACCAAAAGATCAGCAAATCCCGACCCCCTCAGAGGGGTCTAAAGGGGTCTCCTGACAAGAAGGCCTCCTTATGAACTGATGCACACATACTGGTTGCACTGCTTTGTGCAGTATCCAAACATTTGGCCTCAGTGTTTTTAATGATGGTGCTTGCTAAAGTTTTAGCAACAGCTCACTTTAAGTCTAACCCCATGTTTTAAACAGCAGCAGCTTTTTTTTCACTGCCTTTTTAACTGCTGCTGACGCAACATAATTGGAAGTGAATCTTGGAAGAGAATGCTGGCTGGTAATTCTTTTATGTGAGCTAACAGAAATCAGTGGACATTTGCTCTCACTCCCAACAACTTGCGCAAATCCTCGTCATTTAGTAGATTTTAATCTTTGGTAGGGCCTATTCATTTTATTTAATGTGGCATTTTGAATGTGTACAGTTGTGTGCCACAAGCATATCTGCTAAGCAATAGCATCAAGAACAAATCTGCAATGCAAAATAAAACTTTGTGGCGTTTCTGATGGCTTGTTACCTTATCAATGATCTTTTAAAGCTACTACAGCTAACTAAGCAAAGTTTAATATTTAAAGCTTTTATTTACTAATGTTATTATCGCTATTAAGTGTCATCAAGTTGGTTCCAACTTCTTTATCCTGTCTTTTGTTTTTTACGTTGTCAGGCTTCTTAATATCTTGTATAAATCTATCTTCTTATTCTTTTCGCTTCAGCTGTTCATGTTTAACCATCCAGCTGTTCAGAACTGGTACTTCTTATAATATGTCCAAAATAAAAAGGGCTTCAATGGCTTGTTACCTTGTTATAAGCCAGTTTTGGGCTCCATTCCTTTTGTATTATTTGGCATTTTTTAGGATTATATAGCATTATAATTGTCATGCCCTGCCTGTCCTCGTCTGTCTGTTTATGTCCTGTAAAGTACACGTGCTTGTGTTTACATCTTTTCCATGTGGTTGTTTAGTCATGTGCTCCCCTTGTTCTCCGATCCGCCCTAGCCCCGCCTGTCTCATCTGTTTGTCATTTCATAGTCAGTCCTGTCATCTGCTCCTCGCTTCCTTTTGTTATATATACACTGTGTGTTCATATATGTGTATAATAGCTGTAGAAAAAGTACTACAACTCGGCATACTTGTTATCTAGGCCTTATGACTTATGACCTTCACTGCCGTATGAAAGTTTTAATCCCACCTGACCTTTAGTGGGTGCAAAACTAGTAGGTGGACAATTACAATATCCTACCATCAGATCTTGACACAAACTTTTCTACTGCTTGACTGCTTGTCATTTGGATTCTTCATTTACATTTGGTGGATTCAGTTCACTTCAGTCCATTCTGGTGACTAAGCAAACAGCTTCACACAATAAACAAAAAGGGCGCCTCATAAATATAATGTTTTGCCAGCCTTAGCCTTAATGACCCTATCAATAAATACAACATATCCTGTTGTCAGTTCGTAAGACTTAAGCTATAACTATTTTCCTTCAGGTGCCCTTGTAATGTCAGAATGACAGAAGTGAAGCTTGTCGGCTGTGGGAGAAACCCGATAACATACGGACACTCCGTATGTCCTCAAAACGTTATTTACAATACACACACAAAAAAAGCAGAGGCATGAGAAATATGACCTTCACCGAAAGATGGAAACTCTCTGCATGGATGGCTGTGAGGTGAGACGTCAGGGGTGAGAGGATTCAAAAATAAGGGAGGCCTGGAGATGGAAGGGCGGGAATGAGGGAAAGAGACTTGTAAGAAGATGTTTAGCCAATAGAGCTATTCATTTGTTATGCAATACTATATACATATAATTATATAACTGCACACACATACACATTTGGTTACATGGGGTAGATTCGGCACCAACAGCTGCACTATTACCTGTTTGTTTTTGATGTCAGTCAATGACAAAAATGGGCCTAAGCAAATGGTGCAGCCGTGTAAAGACCGTGATTTATTTGGGCAATTAATTTGGATGACAGAGAATTAATTAGAGCACATGAATAAATGATTGTGTCTTGAGCGCCAAACGCAATTTTTCATGCTGCGAAAATGCAACATTCTCTAATGTCGCCTTATGTTCAATTTTTGCATGTCCCATGAACATACTGTCCAATCAGATTCTCTGAAAGCAGCTCAGGTGGGGTTACAAACATTCAAATTATATGAGTCAAAGTTTGCACTTTTGAATGAAGCCCTCAAAAAACTTTTTTTTCCAAAATGGAAATTAGACTTCCCAGTGTTACTGCTTGCCTGGTTTTTGCATAAAGTTGCAGGGCTTGAATGTGACAGACAATATCTCAATATCTCTGTTCCTCATTTGCTTTTTTCCGTCATATGGATGGAAGTTTCGCAGTTTGCCTATTTTGGGGGAAGCAAATGGCATCTCTCGGATAAATCTTTATTTTCTCTGTGGCAAGAACAAATATGTCATATTCAAATGTGTAATATGTGTATATACTTCAGATGCGGATAAAAACCATTCCAGAATACTCTTCATTTCTACAATGTTTATTGCCGTCGCATTTGATGTGTAACAGCCACAAGCTAGAATCTTGAGATCGCACAGGCTGGGCATCCAAGGAAGCATGACTCACTCTCTCTGAGTAGGTAGCATGATCATCCTTCCTCCATTACTCAGCACCATGCTCACGCAGTCAGGAATCTGTTAGCTAATATAACAGCTTTGGCATTTAGTGTTCTCCTCCAAGCGTGTTGAGCTTTCCAGTCACATTGCAAAAAAAGTTAAAAATGAGTCAGCTGGTTTCGTGTATCAATGGTTAAGGGAAGATATACTACTGTGCAGAAGTCTTAGGCACCTAAGCTCATTGTTTAAACCTCTTTATTTTAGCAATAAGTGTACAGTATTTTTGCCAGTAAGAATAGAAGATTGAAGAACAAAGTTTAATTCCAGATTTCTCCTGGACGCCCCAGACATGGTATGAATTTATTCACCCCTTCACCAGCAATTATGATTTATCTTAATGAAGTGCTGAGTAATCAAAGCACTGACATATGTAAAACCACTACTTGCTTTATTAGTACTATTATAATCTTTAATATAGTGTTTGGCCAAGCAATGTCTGAAAAAATAGCTTTTTAAATTTTATAATGTCCTCAAGTGCTTAAAACTTTCACAGTACAGTACAGTTCAGCAAATCGACACTGTAGCACTGGAGGTAGGAGACACTAGTGCACAGCATATTACCTTCCTATCAGGAATTCTCCTAATTCTTCTAGTCGCCCACTCTGGCACTCTTTCCATCTGGACAAATACATTTTTTTAAATATAATAATTTCCCCAAGTTCCTAAAACCTTTGCACAGTACTGTAGCTAGTGGATAAAAATAGGTCATGACTAAAATTAGGAAGAGATTTGAAAGAAATTTCCTATTTTCATTCCATTTAAATTGTAAATGAAATTTGCCTGCTTTTACTTACACACAAATGTGGTATAGATTAGAATCAAATTATACCAGCAATACATATAAGGAATAGGTACTCTGTATGAAGATGCTAAAGGTGTTCCAGTTTGATATAATGATCATATTTCATTGAGCGATGTGAGATGAACATTCAATGTGAAAGGCAGCTTTAAAGAGAAGGTATAATTTACTGAAGTAGTAGGTTTACAGTAGTAAGTGCCTTCATTAGTGCTGCTATGATTTTAAGATGCACCCCCGCACACATGCATGCACACAGTCATACCCAAAAGTGCACCCCCCCAGGCACTGCCATTGATTTCACGACTGCTTAGGGCAGATTTACATGATTACAGTATTGAACATGTTCTGCCCCCTCAAAAGTCCTCTCTTCTTTTAAGTATTCCTTCTTTAACTCCATTTCCCTCGAAGAGAACCTATTAGTTATACAGCCTCTAAGCTGCCTTTCGTAAAGATGGGATATGAATTATTCATTTGTTTAATTTCCAGAAACACTGCACATGTGCGCGTGTGCACCAAAGTGAAAGCTGAAGGCTTAATGTTGGAAGGATACAATACATTTGTACTTTTTTCCACCTCCTCTCGGCCTCGCTTTGCCTAGATCTGTTTCCTGTGCAGCACAGACTAGCTGGAACCATGTGGAGAATCGTGGCGAGAAAGGAGTCAATTAACTCTTTTATTTTTTATTTTTTCAAAGAAAAAAAAAAGTAACATTCACAAAGCATCTGACCTGATTTCTCACACTCCCTCAAACTATTTAACAGGGGCAGCCTATATTTTGCTTATCCTGATATCAGAAAGACACAAAAACCATGAAATCACTGCCAACAAGGCTGTTCAGTTGTTTGCGCTGTCAGTCGTGGAAAACATTGTGTATTTACAGGCTCTTATTGTAACCCATTTTACTCTCACAACCTTTGTGTGGGTTTTATTTATTAAAGACCCCCTAAGATTAAACAAACTGTATCTTTGTACCTGATATATGCAAATGAGCTCTGGTCTGGTTCATTACCCACTATTGTATTTCACTGGAAAGTGCACAGAGCTGAAGCACTCTTTATAATCTCAGTGTCAGTGGAGCTAAACTGCCATAGGCCGAATAGGTGACTATATGTAAATGTGTTGCTTTTTCAGGACATCACGAAATTGAAGCTTCTTGATTTACGATAAATTAAAAAAATGTCAGTTTTGTTTGCATATATGGGCTGAATGGAGCGAAGAGTGATTGATAAGCTTTGAAACTTGAATAATGTTGTCTTGCTATGTCAAATCTTTCAAAAAGGTGATAAATTCATTTATCCATGATATGGGCCTTTCTAGAATATTCATATATTCATACACAGCCATTCCAACTGATATATAATTTATGGGCATTAAAAATATGTCATTTGTATTTGCTAAAGTCTTGATGAACCATATATCGAATAACAATCAAATATCATGTATTTCCTGAAAATATCATGTATGTAAAAAGGCCCAACAGAGTAGAGGTTACTCATTTCCAGAGTCAAACAAGTTAAAAATAAAGTTATCAAAGGTAAGTCATAAATAGTGCATATGTGTTTTCATGTCTTCTTTGGCGACTGACCAACACAGTGCATATAGAAACTTCTGATGTTTATTGTCCTTGTCAACTTGCTATTGTCTTTATGTAACCAGGACAGGTCAACACACTCTCATCCAGATGAAATGAATAAGAAGATATTATCAGTATTAGCCCATTAATGCCACACATGGTGCACAGTGTAACCTGTGTAGATTTAATAATGTCTATATTTTCTGATTTGTTTAACACAGTTTAACTGACATTCTAAAAGGACAAGAGGTAAATTATATATACTCTCTCAATTATAAATGTCTCAATAGACTGCTAGAAATATTCTAGTAGACTTACTGAATTTATGTTTTAAAAGCTATTTTAAACCCATTATGTGTTGCAGGTACATATACACAAAAGCTTCAAACGGGAGCATGGAAATGGGAATGAAGAGAGGTAACGTTTTTTGTTTTCTTTGCTGTAAGCCCACAGCTTATACCCAAACATTCAAAAAATGTTTTCCAAAAAAATGAAGAAATAATTAAATAAAAGAGACCTACACCAACCATTGTAGAAGTGCACAGATCTCATGTAGTCAAGAAAATTAAATGCAAGTCTGGGTCAAAACTGAGAACTGGGTTCTATTTCAATTCTATTTCCTCACTTGTATATGCATAACATCTATATTACAAAAATAGCCACTTGCTGCAGAGGAGGAGGCGTCGACAGTAAGAAGTGGCAGGTTACCCTCTCAAAATGCAATAATCATCAATATGACTGGGATGCTGTATTTGGGCAGCCCTCATCAGGTCATGTGTGCTTTGGGTCATTGTCTTGTTGCATCAACAACATCACATCAACCAACATCTCTTCAGTTTGAGGACATGGACTGCTGCCTTTTGATACACCTATGACTTCATTGTTACCTCAGTAATCACAATGTCCAGTCCCATCAAACCATGATGCCCCCTCCACCATGCTTCACAGTTGCTATAAGGTTGTGGTATTGGTGAGCAGTGTCCTCTTTCTTGAGCGTTGTGCACTTGTGCTAAAGTTCCTTTTTCGTCCCATCTGAACATTTTCCCAGAAGCTTTGTGGGACATCCATGCGTGAATTGAACAATAGCAGCTTCCTTCACTTTTCATTAGTTTTTCTTATAGTGGACGCAGTTGGTAGAGTCTTCTGTAGGTCTTTTGCTGTTAGTTTTTGGGTTGTTTCTCACCTCCTTTAGGATTGTCTGTTGTGATATTGATATCAACAGGACTCCCACTGCTTGGAAAGTAGCAAAAGTCTGACATTTTCTTAGTTCGTGAAAAACATGTTCATCAGTGGGTTGATATACATACAGGTTTTTAGCAATGCTATTAAAGCCTTTTCCAGCTTTGTGTGTCTCTATAACACATCTTCTGAAAGTTGTTTAATTTTAGGGCATCGTTTACACTAAACTTTCTTGAAAAGAAGAGATTTTTCCAAGTAACTAAACTACATTTAATAGGCACAGCATGTGTGAAGCCCACACTTCCAGTCTTATCTCCATAACTAAAATGATTTTTGCCAGTTGGCAAATTGGTACACATACTTTTTCTAGTCTACACTGTGCATGTTTACTAAATGTTCTCAATAAAAGACATAGAGTACAACTGTATGTGTTATATTAGTTTAGCTATAATTTGCTTGTCTATAATTGTGACTATGATAAAAAAGGCCACATTTTATTAGTAACCCATGCAAAAATTCAAGAAATTCCAAAGAGTTTACTTACTTTCTCTTGCAACTGACATTTCAATTTCTGTATCATGTTGTTCATAAATGGTTTTACATTAAGCCTTTTGAGTGCACCATGAGTGCAGCTGTTAAAAGGCTTAAGTCAAGTTATATAGTGGGCTGAGAAGGTCCTAATTAGCAACCACACTCTCCTATTTCTGTTTCATTGAACTCCTTTTGCACAGAGCATGCATGTGCATGACCTTTTATGAATGAAAGTCATTGTGCATCGCCTCAGGAGAACATAAAGTGCTATAAGTTTCATCTTCTGTTTGTCTTTTCTTTAGGTTTTTTACTTGTTTTCCAGCACTTCTCACTTCCTCTCTCACTTTCGCTTCTGTAGTTACTATTAAAAAAAAATAAGGACAATTTAGTTATCTGTGTGTGGTAATGAGACCCCAGACACAGTTAGAGCTTTAAATCATTCTGTCTGTATTTTAAGTTTAATGCCTCGCTACAAAGGGCATTGAATGAATACCTGCCACTAAAAAGAATGAAATCAAACGAGCATTAATAATTTTTGAGAGGAGGTTTCGCTCAGGGTCATTACAATGATAAAAAGACTGGGAACGAAAAAAAGAAAGAAAAAAGATTGGGAAATTGTGTGGGAATGGAAAGCATCAACAGCCATCTCTCTTTGAGTGATGAGTGAAATCTGTACAGATGAGATTGAAGACATCATGGAGAGAAGTTTTAATCAAAAGCCCTTGGGCAGCGTGAAGGGTGCTGTTCAAGACTTGGTGTCTATATGTCATACATATGATACGGCCTCATCTCGCGAGACTCTCATGGGGTAAATTACATTTCAACTAACGCTGCCACTATTTCTGTCATGTACTTTGGTGAGTACAATATTAAAACTTTTGATATAGAGTTCCACATCCGAGCATTAATGGGAAGTGGCGTTTTGGTGATTCGGACTATACATCCATCCTTGAAAAGACCTTACAGATTCTTGAAGATTTCATTTTCCATGTCAGTTTGAAATACATCATGATCAATATTTTGTTTCCAATGATTTGTGACTAGTTGAGTGGTTGAAATCATTCAGTCATTCAGTGTGATTTGATGCAGTGTTGCCAATATGAGTGGGCTTAGGGGATCTTGCCCCATCTCATTTTATTACTTGCATGCCCCAAACTGACTGCTGGAGCTCATTGGGTAATATTAAAATGTAACAGATTAACAAACTGAATTCCCAGTTTAAGCAATAACCATATTGTCACCTACTGCAAACTTCTTTTTTTTTTTTTTGGAAAATCTTTGTTACATTTCAAGTTAAATTAACCCTTTGATGCCCAAATTAAGCAAATCACATCCAATGCACAACATGGGTCAATATGTTCATTTCCCAAATTCATTTCCTATGTTATTATCTATCTATAAATAAAAACTGTTTATTTCTTTGTGTAATGTTTCATGTGCTCATAAAATCTTGTTTTTGATTACCCAAAATTATTGTTAATCCTTATTTATTTACTTTATGAAAATAAATCGTTTTTGTTAAGTTCCTGTCTGCAAAGTTTTACAAATGAAAACATTCTCTGAGTGTTTGCTAAGACTTCCTCCTCCTTCAGTGATCAACGTCCATCACCCGCTACAGTTATCAGCACTAAATCAAGGAGCCTCTCATCACTCTGGCAGGAGAGTATGTGTTAACGATACCTGCCTTAGCAGTGATACTGTCAATATTTTGGAGATAGATGTTACATAGACTTGAAAGGATTCAAAGTGCATGAACGCAGCTTGTTTTAATCTAGAAAGTAGTTGAGCACAACATGTAAGATTAGATAAATGCAGTTACCACACTTATTCGAATGTGAACATGGCACAAGTATCAATCAGCTTATTAAACTCATAAACCATAAATGCCAGAACTCACCAGCATATTAAAGTTTTTATTAGTGCTTCTGTGTGCAAAGAAAGATAAGAGTTTATTTACTTTTCTATTAGGAGCTTAGGCTTTTAAGCGTTCTGCTCAACTAACAAGTCAATGTCTCTGCAGTTTTCTTCTTCTCCAGTTTCTGAACAGCTTATTTGAAATTCTAATTTGGCCCACCCACAAACTTGTTCTGCACATCTAACACAGCAATCCTGGTGGTGCTACAGGTTTAAAATGGAATCGAGCATCGAAGAGAAATTTAGTGACCTGGATTTCTGTACAGTGGTAATGGGAATGAGGGGCCCACAGCCCAAATTCAGCAATTTTATTCACTGTAGCACATGACCAGTAAACCTACAACAAGGTTCGAAATAGGTTTACCCACAATGGACAAGCTTCTGTCTTGGTATTCTTGACTAACTAGAGATGCAGCACTGCTATTCCTCAGGATGGCGCTCAACTAGTTGGTCTTTCATAGCCTAGCTACTGTAGCTATGCCAAAAATACATGTAAAAGTGCAAAGTTTGCAGGTTTTCAATAGATCTAAACCAAACTAGAAAGGAAAATTTCCAGAAGAAGAACGATTTAACCAATCATTTTGTAGCTGCTAAAGCAAGCTATGTTAAATGAGTTAGCCACTAGCCAGAGCTGGAGTAGCCAGCCATTATGGGACACTCTCGAATATGAAGGGGTATTCAGCACACTGACCTACATCTACACTCGTCTTCTGAGTGTTGATGATAGAAAAATACATGATGGAAAAAATACAACTAACACTTCCAATAAATCCAGTATTTATAATGCTTTATGAAGGCATTTATAAGGTATTATATTATATCTACATCGATGTATAACACTAGGCATACGTACATATAAATGCTCTTAAGTAGTGATAACTATATCTACAACACTTTATATATTAAAAGCATACGCCTTCATAAGGTCAGGCTCCATATTGCATTATATTATATATTTAGTTAGTCAAAGTCTTTATGTTAGCTAATTTGGTAGCCACTGTTTTGGTGTTGCCCAGAAAGCTATTGCAATACATCATCATATTCATGTTTAAAGCATCATAATTAGTGGATCTTATAATGACTTATGAAGCCTAACCATACACATTCATATTCTCCTGCTTTAAGTGTTATGCATTTAATTAAATATACATATAATCAATTATAAAGGTATTATAAGGTATATAAGTCCTTATATTCCTTTATTTTGCATCGTGTTTTTAGGCTTCAAAGAAAAGATTACCAAAACACATTTCCCTGGGCACCTATTTGTAGTATGACTTCACCATAAAGAGAAATTAAACACTTCAGATCTCCTGTCTGGTTCCCAAAACCACAACTGTAACCAATTTTGATGTTACATTTTTCTAGAATGGAGCATTTCGCCTCAAACCACCCTGATCAACTGTTCTCAATCATTTAATTTTGTAGAAATTTGGAAAACACAGTGGATGTGAAATTAAGTTAATTGACTTTACTTGCTTTCTTCCTTAGAAAAGTTTGTCTTCAGTTTCAGTAAGAAATACATCATCATCAAGATCAGATTCATCATTAAGATCAAGTTGTCTTCTTTCATTGACCCCACCTCCTTCCATTCCCCTCATTTCCATCTCTCCCTTCACATCCCCCTTGTCTCGCACATGACACATTCTGTTTTCTGTCACCAGCTGCTCAATCTTCTCCAGGAGTTCCGTGACCTGAGTGCTACTGTGCCAGTTCCTGTTACTGAGAACATGATACCTGTTCCCACATTTCTGAAGCAGCCACTTTAAAGCCTCACCTTCACTCTCAATGTGGAGCTCAATTCTTCTGTCCCCTAACCAGTCTCCACACGTGAATACAACTATGGTCTGGTCCCAGACTCTGTGACCAAGAAGCATCAGATGATCCTCTACAGCTTCTTTCTCGTCCTCTTGAAAAGAAGTGTCCAAACGGAGGACCAGTAGGAAAGTGATCGCACCTGAAGAGGTCAAGGACACACTCTGAGCTATCTCCTGTTTGTTCAGTTGCGGGGTGTGTTCTATTGGCAGGCGTTTCCACCATCCTGGCGTGTCCACCACAGTGAGTAGCCTTCCTGCTATCTCTCCATGTTTCTTCACACACTGGGAAGTTCTTTTCGATCCAAACTCCGCTGTGCCCAGGATGGTGTTTCCTGTTGATGTTTTTCCAGCTTCACCATAACCCAGCAGTACAAGACTAAGCTCGGAGAGATGGTGTCCAGCACCTATCAAAAGATGTTATGATAGTGATGCGATCATCAGACTGCACATTCACTGCACAAATGAAGAACATCTGTTGAAAAATCAAATCATCAACTATTCTTCTTGAAATGTTTACACAATGGTCCTTTTTCATCCAAGTCGTGCAATCTGACCATAAAATGAAACCAGGTTTTTATTCATAGCATCTGACTCAAAAATTATTATTATTTCTTTTTATTTCTAAAAGGGCTGCTAACCTTGAAAGCCACTTGAAGGCCTTCTTTGTGATGCAATACCTGCGTATTCTTTCCCAAAAGCATGTTTTTTGTGTTCTGTTGTGCTGCATGACATTTAAGGAAATCACAATTTCAGGACAAAAGTTTTGTAATTAGTTGTCCGATAATGTGCAAAAAATGGGCAATCAAAGGGCTTTCAGATATAAAATCATTCCAAACTATTTTGTTAAGATATTTTGTTGCTGTCCAATGAAAAACAAGTACCTTCAAAATACAGGAGAGGGCAAAAAGTTTTTCTTTTCAATGCAAGTTAATGTAAAACGATTTTATATCAAGCAGTTTTTAAGCGTTTCTGTTGATTCAATTATTAAGAACCTTGCGCACAACATACAGGGCAGCAGCTATGCTTAAAGTATTTAGAAAACTGAAAGACGATCCACGTTTGATTCCCGCTCTGGGTCGTTCTGTGTGGAGTTTGCATGTTCTCCCCATGCTTGAGTGGGTTTCCTTTGGGTACTCCAGTTTCTTCCCACAGTCCAAACACATGCATGTTAGGTTGATTGGTCACTCTAAATAGCTGTAGGTGTAAATGTGTGCTTGAGTAAGTGTTGGCCATGCCATGGACTGGTGACCTTTCCATGGTGTACACTGCCTTCACCCGATGACTCTGGAATTGGTTCCAGCCCCCTGTGACCCCAACCATCCATCTATCCATCCATTATTTGCCGCTAAATGCCGCTAATCGGGGTCGTGGGGGGCTGGAGCCAATCCCAGGGCAATTTAGAGTGACCAATCAACCTATCATACATGTGTTTTGACTGTGGGAGGAAACCAGAGTATCCAGAGGAAACCCACTTAAGCACTGGGAGAACATACAAACTCCACACAGAATGGCCCGGACCGGGAATCCAACCCGGATCGTCTTCCTGTGAGAAGAATATTAACAGAATATATATAAGTGTATTTTCACCATATATATAACTAAATATCCTTTTTTAATAGTTATTCTGCATGTATGGTTGGATCATCGCACCACCTGATATATTTAAACTTTGAGAGGCATAAAAATAACATAAAAGCGGTATTGTACAATAACGCAATACATGTAATCTTATTCATCAAATTATTTTATGGGAAAAGTAATGGACCTTGCATATCATGTCATTGACCCTTATATATTCCATTTAAAGATGTACAGCACAGTGCTTTTGCTTTGTACTACCAGTACAACACAAAACTACTGTCCAGGGTCCAGTTTCGCAAAAGCATCTTAATTTGATGCCCATTTAGAAACCATCTTCGTGCTAAGACTCTTTTGGGAAACCCAGCCCTAAAAAAAACACAGCTGGCTTAGTGAAGCAGAGACTTCTCACATACTACTAAATATACCTTGAGCAGCCATTATTTAGCTATTATCTTAAACATCTTTGGCATGTTGTTAAATTCACACATTATTCTTTTTGATTATTGTAATTTTACATACACTGTAAAGCTAGTACAGACAGTGCTTCAATCTAAATCCTACCTTTGAGGACGGCATTTGGCTTATGAGTTTGCTAAATGCTTTCCTACTATTCTTTCACTACCAAAACCTCTACACATGCTCCATTGTATGCACAGTCATATGGAAAAGTTTGGGTATCCTTGATTATTATGGTTATGGTGAAATTAAGTGAAAAACAGTTCATGCTCTGGCCACAGCTGATACATTTTATATTCCAGGGGTATTAATGGTATTTGCAGGCAAATTGGAACATGTTTGTTGCAAATTATTTATATAATGATAAGTAAATAACAAAATAGCGCATGGCTGTTTGTTTCCATGCTTAAAAGCTGTATTATCTATTGCACTCAAATAACCCCCTCTAATATTATGATCGATTTAAGAACTACATGTGGGGTAGTTCAATTAGGACAGTCAAATCTGTACTTGCTTTTATGATGAATAAGGACAAACGTGTTTTTTCATGACAGCTATATATGTTATCTTGTCATTAATTTCTTATGCAGTAAGTAAGCAATGGCTTGACTGTTTACACTGAGCTCACATTCCTTTACCTTTCTTTGAGCTTGTCACCCGACTTAGTTTCTTCACCTTCCTTCTCATCTTGGCCTTTTTCTCCGCTGATCTCCATTTCCGCCTCACTTCCTTGCAAGTTCTTAGATCCACTTCGTAATGAAAGCCACCATTTTCTGCTACCATCTCCTCCACCTTCTCCAACAGCTGTGTGACCTGAGTAGCATCGACCATATTCTTGTTGTTGAGGACGTGAAACCTGTTTTTGCATTTTGCGACAAGCAACTTCAGGTCTTTCCCCTCACTCTCGATGTGCTGCTCAATAGTTATGTCCCCCAGCGAGTCACCGTGGGTGAAGAGAAGAAGAGTATGGTTCCAGACTCGCTTGCCAAGCAGATCCATGTGTTCCTCTACAGATTTCCTCTCCTCTTCTGTGAATGCAATATCAGAGCGTAAAGCCAGCAGTACGGCATGAGGTCCTGGGGGACATAGAGACATGCTGAGTAATATTTCTTGTTTATCCAGTTCTGGGGTGTCTCTTGCTGGAAGAGTTCTCCACCAGCCTGGTGTGTCCATCACAGTGACCAGTTTCCCAGCCACCTCGTCCTGACTCTTCACACACTGTGCGGTCCTTTTACAGACATTCTCTTTCCCAAAGATAACGTTCCTGGCTGAACTCTTTCCGGCCCTCCGGTAGCCTAACAGCACCACCCTTATGTTGGACAGGGAGCAGTTAAGGCCTGATGGAGATATAACATATTTGTGAGGTTCTATCTTTTAAAGTAATATTACTACAAAAAGTAACTGTTTCTTCCTCTTACCCCAAAAGTAGTTAAGCCAAGACTTGTGTGACGTGTGCAAGCAACTATTTGTCCAATCCATACTGCATTTGTTTATTTTCAGGTGGGAAAAGTTCATAAACGTATTCCTTATTTTAAAATGAATCATTTGTAGAAACCATTTATAGATTATGTTGTTAAGTTTAATCTTGTGTGGAGGTTTTTTTCGATTTGGTGGACAATGTAAACAAACCCATGGAAAGCTATAGGTTACCTTTAGCTTTCATTTTCCAGGAAAAATTTAAATCTGTGTGAAAACAATTTAATTACAGGGGTCTGACAGCCTGCAAAAGCCCACTGTACTTGTAATGAAACATTGTTAGAGAATCTCTGCTTTAGCTCTGCGATGCACATTTTTGCGTCATGTGCATGCTCACAATGACCTCCTTGAGGTACATGACGTCAAAGTTAAGTATTATTTTGTTTAATTAAGGTGCATGACATACACTTTTATGGGCCGCTACTGAGTTACCACGCTCATTCAGGTGTTCCGAGCTGCGCGTGTGGATATAGCGATTATACAAAATGCTGCAGGTGTGGACAAAGCCCAAGACCCCAGTTACACCTGATCGTGTCATGCATCTTGAGTAGGATCCAGATAATGTTAAATGGTTGTAAACACACTCAAGATGCATTTAAAACACATTTGGTCACCTAAAAGACTCCACACATATTATTTAGGCATAGTTGTCTTTCTAAGCCATATTTAACTACCAAGACCCCCAATCAATACTGTGTCTCTTCTCTCTGCTGTTTCGTCATACAGGGGAGGGATTAGGATTAGGTGCCCTTTAGATTGCCACCCCATGACTGCTATTTCAGTTTAGTCCTTGGCAAGTGTTTCTCCTCCAGCCAGATTTAAGATAAAGCAGCAGTTTGGCTAATCTTTACTTCTCCTCATCATTATTAACTTTCTTTCTACTAATAATACCATGTATTATGTTTTAATTAATGTGGTCCATGGCTGCGATGACTACCACAGAGCAGGGCTGGACTTGGACAAAAAATCGGCCCTGGCATTTTTGGCTTAGACCAGCCCGTCATAATCAGCAGAGCACAGCTGACCAGTAAATTCTGTATGTGTTCCACAAAGGAATGTATTTCATTTTTATCATATAATAATTATCAAATAATAACAGCAGCATATTAAAAATTTAACTTTTTGCCTTATTAGAAATTTACAGTGAATGATTACTTTAGAAGCCTGTGAAATAACCACTGTCAAATAACCACTTTTAAAAAACTATAACATGCATTTGGATCAGGCTAAAAACAGACAGGACTGCTTTGTGAGCTCATGCAACACATCAGCATTTGACACTGTCTTACTGTGGACATACCTTTTGCTAATTATACTTTTATACAATTACTTTAGTAAAGTTTAAATTAAGCTTATTACTTATCATTTAGCAGTTTTAAGATCTGTTATTTTACTTGTTTGAGTGTTTTTAAAACATGTTGAACCGCAGCATAGAGGTTACAAATTCAAACTACTATGCAGCCTTTCAACACATCTTTAGCCTAAATATCTAAAATGCTATGATGTAGCCTAAAATGGACACTTGCTGCTCATTCAGTACTTCTCAGCCTTGACTGTTTACTATTTTATCAGAAGAAGGTGTCGTACGTGGCTGCCAGAATTTGGGAAGTAGGCAAATACCAATAAGTACTGATACTAATCAATCACCGTTACTCATCATTCTCATGTAATAGAGCTAACGTTACCTCCATCACCTCAAAGTCGCTGTGTTATCCTAACATTACTACCTGCTTACGAACTACACTCTCTCGCTCACTCCGTGGACAGAGGACGTGGAGGCTACAGCAGCAAACATGTCTGTGACCTTAGCACATTTTGCAGCATCTACAGCGACACTCTTCATCTACAGCGACACTCTTCATCTACAGTGACACTCTTCAATCTCTTCGCACAAACTTCCCCTCACCCCCTTTCTGATGCATTGGTTTCTCCATGTTGCCTCTTCTTTAATGCACACACTGAACACTGTGAAACTAGTGGGAATTACAGCGGACCATGCAGAGAATGGGCGGGGCCGCTTTCGTCCTATATCCTGATTGGTTCAGTCCACTGTCTATATTGAAGATGGGCCAATGGTAAATTGTGGGCCGGTCTTGTGTGTAAAAAAAAATAAATAAATAAAAAATAAAAAAATATCCAACAGCATTGGCCCCTGAGGACCGTCGGCCCGGTACGCCACATTACCAGTCCAGCCCTGCCACAGAGTAATGTCGCATAAGAAAACAAATAATGGCATGTGAAATTATGGCTTTTAAGTGATCTTTGAATAGAACAGAAAAACTGAGAAACTCAGTACACTTGTTTTTGTGTATGATATCGTCAAAATCTTATCAGCTTACAATCCTGATACATATAAACAACCAGGTGAAAACAGGGTCTTAATACTCAACACACTGTAACACCCTGAGACTGGCTCGCGGAGTTATGGGGTTGTTGGAGTGAGTTTACTGTCTACCATGAACAAGCGTTGTGTGGTCAGAAGTGACCTTGGAAGTGAGCCAGCAGTGCTGGTGTGTTTCCTGCTGCTGTGTCTTCTTACTCTGCCATTATGCTATAATATCTTTCTATTTTTTTTCCCATATACCGCTGATAAGTCATTCTTGATGTGAAATGGTTCACTGTAGAGTCATGAATAATAACTTACCTACTCATATTTTAAGAATTGAGGTCACAAGGTGGAAATCACAAATATAGAACAAATATTGGCACTGTCCAATGAAAAATAGTGTATATTAATAGTGTAACTTAATGTAAAGAGGTTAAATTCTTCAAATGATGAAAAATGAACAACATCAAAAATGGAGATTGATGTTTTTCTTTGGACAGCACCTATATATATATATATATATATATATATATCATTTGTAGAAACTGTGACCATTTATAGAGCCTCTGATTATGTTGTTAAGTTTAATCTTGTGGATGTTTTTTTTAGATTTGGTGTACAAATAATAAACACACAGATAATGTAAACACACACATGAAAAGCTATAGGTTTACTTTAGCTTTCATTTTCCAGGAAAAATTTAAATCTGTGTGAAAACAATTTCATTACAGCCTACTGGCCATTTTGAGATTATATATATATATATATATATATCTCAAAATGGCCAGTGAATCTACTCATACCTACACAGAAAGTTTTAAAGCACTGCTGATCGTGTTAAAAAGTAACTGGTACTGCTTTGACACTCTGGATGTAACACTCTGTAAAATGTTATTTTAAAAATTTATTTGAGGCCAAAACCTTCTCAAAATATTAAATGATCATGTCTGATATTAGCCACCAAGCTTTTAAATGCATTAACATCTTTAGACGTTCTCTTTTCATTGCAGCTCTGTATTATAGTAGTAGCAGCCTTCTTGTGGTCTGATTTCATCTGTACTTTTGCTCATTTTTGAATACCTGGCTTGAAGCAAGTGTTTGATGATTAATACTCCCCACAGTTTCTAACTAACCTTGAAGCTCCAGTGCAAGACTAAAAAAAACAAACTTCAGAAATCAAACAGATCTTGGCTGATCTACATTTGGCGTAAGGGGAAGCATGTAATTCTGAATTGTGCAAAATTTATATAGCTATATTATCATTTTCTCAAAGACCATGAAATGCTGATGAAATCTCACCTTCATGAATCCCTCTTTGCTCTTGTACCAACAGTCTCATCTTGCTTGCTCTCTCTTCCACCTTCTTCCTCACCTCTTTGACTTCATGAAGATGCTTTCTGTCCATTTCGTAATGACAGCCACCGTTTACTCCCACCACCTCCTCGATCCTGTCCATGAGCTCCCGGACCTGAGAACTACTGTAGTTTTCAACGTTGAGAATGTGGTACCTGTTCCCACATTTCTCCACGAGCCTCTGCAGAGAAGTCTCCCCTTCACCTCCAATGTACTGCTGGACTGTTTGATCTTGTAGGTGATCACTATAGGTAAACACGACTATGGTGTGTCTCCAGATGTCATTCCCGAGAAGCTCCAGGTGCTCCTCTGCCGATCTTTTGTTTTTCTCCTTGTATAACGTGTCCAAACGTATGACTAGGAGAACAACATGGGGTCCTGGTAGACAATGAGTCACGCTAACCACCAGCTCTTGTTTCTGAAACTCAGGTGTCTCATTAGCGAGGAAGTTCTTCCACCAACCTGGTGTGTCCACCACAGTGACCAATCTTCCAGCTGCGACTCCACGGATTTTCACACACTGAGCAGTTCTTTTGGGGAATGCAGTCTGTCTAGATAAGATGGTGTTTGCTAGAGATGTTTTTCCAGCTCCTCTGCTCCCCAACAGCACGATCCTGAATTCGGATATAAACTGGACCCCTAGTGGAGCAGATGTTCACATCTAGTTAATGTCTAAATTATTATCTCCTCTAAAAAATCTTTTATGGCTTGTAACAAAGCACTTAACCCTGACTTTTCTTGTTAAAGTGTCTTATAATAAAATCAGATACTGCCCTGTGGTGTTGGGGTGGTGGTGTCATGAAAGAGCCCTTAACAGTCAGCTGTATTGCAATTTTGCGATTATTTGCAATATATTAAAAACACATAAGTACATTTTAATGGAACATAGTTGCACATTAGGTTGGATAGCTGGATCACATGAATGACTTGATTTCTGTATGAAACTGTATGAAATGTATGAGGCTGGTCCAAACATCCTAACAGCACATAAAAAAAAAAAACATTTATTGATTGGCTACATCCTCATTTGCACATTGCATGGGTGGCAAGTCCCACGCAATATCAGAAACAGGCAGATTTGTCCCACCCAAGACTGTTTAAAAAAGTTTTATTTTAAAAGCGTGTTTTGGCACCCTTCGTAATTCACGTGCCGTGTTTTATTGTTAGCAACTGGCTCTGGTTGTTAGGTGGTTTAGGTTTTTTACTTCGTTAATGCTTGTGTTGAGATGCCTGTTCAGAAATATCCTGCAGTCAGCAGACCCGAGCTCTCGCCTCGCTAGTGCGTTGGTTAGCTCGCGCCAGCATTAAACGCGAGGTCAGTGATGAGAGCAATGAAGAGCAACGATGACACATGGTTATAATAACCGACTAGTTTAGGTTAACTTTAGTCAGAAAGCACTCTGAAAATTACTCTCTGGCCACATCCCAAACTGCAGACTGCTACTACACTAAATACACACACATATATATATATATATATATATATATATATATATATATATATATATATATATATATATATATATATATATATATATACATAAATAAATGCATAAATATTAAACATTGCATGTATCATTTAAGGGTTTTCTGACAACAGTACCATGTATTGTGGAGTATCTTGTTTAGTTTGTAAAAATGACATTATATTTAATGAATGAATGAAAAATGAATTATATTAATCTAATAATAAATAGAAGTACAGATGTTATATTTTGTTTATTTAATTGCAATTTCACATAATTCCACAAATTACAGTGATTTATTAACTTACAGTGAATTCAGCTTATAAATAATATTTTAGGGGATAGATATTAGCACAAGGATTCATATTAGCAAATGCGTCCCCCCCAATGTCAAACCCACTCCTACACCCTTGCTTCTGAGATATCAGTATAGTGTACTATAGGAGATCTACATTCCTGCAAACTTTTGTTTCAACCTGCAACCCTCCCTTTACCTAACACTAATGCTGATCCAGGCATTCTGGGACTTGTGGAAAAGTTTGGTGGAGCAGGCATTGCAGGTTATGGTTGAAACCAGATTCAGCAGGATGGTAGATCTCCAGGACCAGGGTCGGTGACCTTTGTTGTTTCTGGGCAATTTATATGCACTAGCTTTTGACCTCGGGACCGATGGTTTCTACCATCGACGCAGCAGTGACACGGACTTGGTAGTGGTGTGTTGTGGTAGAGGTTTTTTTTACAAGCGTCAGTTGTGTGTGTGTAAAATATTTTGGCCCACTCATATAGCTTTTGTACATAGAATTCATAGAATTCATAGAATTCCGGTTCCCTAACAGCACACCCGGCTAGTTTGCTTTCATCAACAACACGCAGGCAGCCCTGATGTCTCCATCTGTCTCTTATTCATAAGACATCTTGTTGGTGGTAACCATTGTGGTCAAACATAAAAAATTTAGGTTAGAGATATAACATTATTTAGTAAACAAGCAAACAGCACAGTGTTGGTTAATTAATGTATTTTTATTATTTATCGCACTGCAGCACCAAATGTCCTGGTTATGCCCACTGCCAGCAACGTCAGTGTCACTGCGGTGTTGAGAATGATCCCCCTCCTAGATAATAACTGCTCTGTGACTACAATTGACTACAGTCTGTAATTGTAGAACAACTGCATCTATATGGTAAGTAAAACTGAAAAGAAAGCATTAAATGTAAATATAACGTAAGTGTATCTAATAAACTGCTCAGTAAGTTTATATTCAGCCTAAAGCAGTTTAACTCAATTCATTTACACTTAAGTTATAGGAAATGTTTCAGCCCATGCCATTCTTAAAAGCACGGTAACAACAGCAGCCTGTTTAATCTGAAGGGTCCATAAAACCACACAAACATCATAAGTGGATCTCCAGGGAAAAAAGATAAAAGTGCAGGATATGAGCCCACTAAAGCCAATAAACAGCATTTTAGCATCATCTTGCCACCAACCTAAACAAAAAGCATTAAGCAAAGATACATTTTAAGGGAGTCTTTGAACTTACCAAATGGAGAACCACACGTAGCCATTGCTGGTTCCTCTGGTATCGTCAACTATCCAAGGAACTCTGTTATGTTTAGTCACAGAAATGCCTTTCTTGTCTCCTGTGCGTGTTTTGGCCTCTACAAGCTAGACACAGCATGTTTTAGAAGAATGTCTGTGAACCGATTTGCGTTAGATGAAAGAACCGTTGCTGAAAACAAAGCTTTTACCTTTAAGCTCTTTGCTCTGCACCACATGTTGAAGTAAAACACAGCATTACAGTGCTCACAGCTTTTGCACAAACTGGTTAGATCACTTAGAGGTGGCATATGACTCTGTATGTACGTGCCCATGAGGGAACACTGTTATTTAAGCGTGAGCTGGATTTGTTTGACCAACACCAAGGTCAGCACTGGTCAAACTCGTTTTTCAGTTGTTACAAGTCCCTCACACTTAACGTCCCTTGTACTTATTGCCTGTTTTGACTGGCAAAGAAGTAAATAAAGGGTGATGTCTGACTTTTACACAGTGTTGTATGTTTGTTTTGGTTTTTGTGACATCACAAGAACAGTAAATTGAAAATGTATGTTTTTTATGGCTTAGATGTCGTATATGGACTATATGAACTAATTCCATTTACATATTACATCAAGCATTTTTTTCAGATTTAAATGATATGGACCCTTTAATCTCTTAATGCATGAGCTAAGCAAATCCCTTCTTATGGGTCAAACTATTGTATTTTAAAAGTGCATTATGGCAGCCTTCACAATTCACACGGTGTGTTTGTTCTTAGCAGTTGGCTCTGGCTGTTGGGTGGTCTGGGTCTTTCACTTTGTTAAGGCGTGTGCTGACTGTTCAGAAATATCCTGCAGTCAGCAGCTTCACTGATTCGAGCTCTCGCCTCGCTAGAGTGTCAGGTAGTTCACGCCAGCTTTAAATGCGAGGTCAGTGATGAAAGCAATGAATAGCAACGATGACCATATATACTGCAATAACAGCTTTTGTATAATGTGTTGTTATGGTAACAGACTAGGAGGGTTTAGGTTAGCTAACGTTTATATTAACTTTAGTCAAAAAGCACTCTGAAACGTAAAGTTACATTACTCTCCGGCCACGCCCCAAACTGCAGACTGCTACTACATTAAATAGATAAAAAAATAAAATATAATAAATAAAATAAATAAATTAATTAATTAATAAATAAATAAAAGGACTGCATCATTAGAAGTGCTTTCAGTAGTGCAGTATGTAATGTCTTGTCTAGTCAGTAATGTAATGTGGAGTATCTTTTTAGTTTGTTAAGAGAGCTTTAATTGAATTTATCTAATGATAAACAGACGTACAGATAATGTTTTATTTTGTTTATTTAATTGCAATTTACTGTAATTTCACAAATGTTGTTCTATGTCACTATAAATACAGTGATTTACTAACTTACCTGGTAACCCGCTCCTATATCCTTGCTTCTTAGAGATCAGTATAGCATCCTATAGGGGATCTACATTCCTGCAAACTGTAGTTCCAACCTGCAACCCTCCCTTTACCTAACACTAATGCTGATCCAGGCATTCTAGAAGCTTGGAAATTCAGATTTACATGATATGGGCCCTTTAACCTCTTGATGCACTAGCTAAGCAAATCCCTTCTAATGGGTCAAACTTGACCTGTATTCATTTTACTATGTTATTTTATGTATTGCTGAGTATCTCTTTGGTATATCTGTTGAAATCAGTTTACTTCATGGTTTAATGTCCATTAGAAATCTTATTTTTGAGTATCTTAAATGGTTATTTTAATTCTTATTTATTTACTTCATGAACAAAAATAGTTATAATTGTTTACAAATGTCAATACTCCCTATCAAATTCCATAATTAATACATAAGAGTCAATTTTGACCCATATTGTGCGTTAGCAGAGCAGTAATATAAAAAGCTTGAACGATGGAGGCAATGTATTGCAAAGATATAGAAAATACAATCTCAGGTTGTGCATCAAAGGGTTAATACAAGACATTCCAGAATATTTAAACTGACCCTCAACTATAGTGATTTGATATTGTCAGTGAGCACTTGTGACATTTTGATGTTGTTGCCGTTGTTGTCCTTTTACAAAATGAAAACAATAAACCCGATAAATCTGATAAGACAGGAAGGAGAGAAAGAAGAGAGGAAGTGTGACAGAGGGAGAGAAGATATGGAGCAATGCAATAGATGCATAAGGAGATTTGTCTTGTGTTGATGCGCAGCACTCAGAACAGTGAGAGCCTGTCAGGAAATGAAATGATCCTATCAGGTTTCAAAGAATCAGACACAGATGCTGGATCAAGCCTTGAACGGTGCAAAACATCAAGCAGGATTGCAATTGTGAGCTGGAACTGATAAAGCAGGAGGGAGAATGAGCCGTATTTTGAATGAGTGTCACATCTTGAAAACAATTTAGCACACTAGGGTAGGAGCACACCATGACTGTAAGAGCCAGCTCTTCAAATCAGGCCATAAATGTCAAAAGCTCACTGATCAATACCCGCCTCTGCGATAATGCTAGCTTCTCTATGGGATTCTTCTAGTTTATTAGCACCAGGCTAAAGACAATTCACATTTTTACACTCATAGATTAAATACAGACATTTGAAGTTTCTAAAAGACAATTTATAGTTCATTTGATTGCATATTAACATAACACAAACACAGTGACACGGAGAGCACTGGTTTAGACTGGACACCGTTTTCCATTTTTAGCAAGCCATTGGTTTGCATTCACAGTATGTGATGTATATAGAACTTCCAAAAGGCCTAAACTTCCAGGAGACCTTACTGGTTGATTTCTTTCTTATTTCATAACCCCAGGTGGGATATTTTGATAGTTTAAAATATCCTTATCCAGAACACTACCAGCATGGAGTCAGCTTCTTATTAGAATTTTCCTGTTCCACCTTATTCACAATTTGGTGCTGACATTCAGCTTCTTGTTCATCTGAGGTTACTGATTCTTGCACCCAAAGCTTTATATCAACTGCTGCACCATTTAAGGTGGAATGGTAAAAGTTGGTGAATGTCTTTAATGGAAAGCTATGTTTTTATAGCTTAAGTTAGTTTATTGGAAACTAATATTAGTGACAACATGATAAAGCATTATTATTATTTTATGCATACTGTTTCATACAGAGTCATTAATTTACACTTTGACAAGTAATGATGACAAGGGAAGCAGCTTTCACATCCTTTAACATGCTGCAGTGCCCAAAAAAACATGGGCAGCAAATTTAAATTAGTGGTTGCTGTACACACAATGGGGGTCTAGCCAAATATGGGTTCAGTTTGTGGTTTAATGAGTGACTGTGTTATTTAGTAGGTTTTTTGTTTCTTTCTGTGAAGGCAACATACCTTTTCACGCTTTTGGGTTCTCTTTCATGCTTTCTCTCTCTCTCTCTCTCTCTCGTTAAACTTTGGTTCAGGTTTCAAATATTGTAGTACCAGTTGGTAGGGTTTCAGGACAGAAACCTAGTCCAAGACTAGATAATATTAAGATAGTTCCAGAATATAATAAAAATGATAAAATGAAATTTGCTTGTTGTTCAATCATTGAACATTATACATGTTAACAAACAATATTAAATTTAGTAACATGTAATATATATATATATATATATATATATATATATATATATATATATATATATATATATATATATATATATATATATATATATATATAATTCATGACCTACATAACTGTTATTATTATTAGTAGTAGTGGTAGCAGTAGTATAATTTAATCTTTGTCCAACTATGATTCTTTTTACTTAAAATCACAACTTAAACCACTTTATTATGAAATAAAAACATTGTAAAAAATGCATTTTGATCTGAGCAGGAACTGGTTGAAGGTTGAACTGGTTGAAGGTTTTGTTTTCAGCATCCCACTCCGCTGTTCTCGAGAACAATTGCCCCAAAAAATGAAAGTAACAAAGCTAATGTTGTCAGCCTTTACACAAAATAACTATAGTGAGCAGTCAACTGTTCTCCAGTTCCAGCCTGCCTTTGAAGGAGTACAAAGACTTGAGCATGCGCTGATGTAAAACTGTTGTAAACAGAACTTTTACAAATGCAGAGTACATAACTGGCAATTAAGTTGGGTGGGGAAAACTAATGGAGGCAAGAAAAATGAGGAGATACAGAAAACACCTGGCAATGTTGGGCATCAACGGTTTTGTAGGTTAGAGTTTCACACCAAGGACTGGATTACGCTGGAGTCAGGGGGTTCATGGTTTGATGGGGGCTGAGGACAATGGCAGTGCACAAGAAGGTTCTAAATAAAAGTGTCCTCCATCTAATCACCGCTGCATCCTTGAACAAGGCATTTCACCCCAAGCACCATCAAGGCTGTTGCAATACAGCACCCCATTTTCATTTCACCCCATCAGGCCATGAATGAATTAAATTACATGTAAACACAGTCTCTATAGAGACTAGGCACTTTCAGTAACTTTTATTACATAATTTCATAATTTAATATAATGGGGGGGGGGGGGGTATACTCAGTGTTTTATTTCTTCATTATTTTATTTCTTCAGTGTATCCAGACAAATGTATTATTAATAGTACAGTTGTTTAAGTCAAAAAATACAGTATCAGTAGATATGCAATATTGTGGTATCATTATTTGTAATAGTATCGAACCAATTTCAACCCATGTGTGAGCCCTTCAGTTCAGCCTCTGAGGGCCAAACCAATGGAAGACCTCAACTGTATCTGTCTATATATTATCAGAGAATTATCCTGCAATGGACAATTTCAAGATTTGAACATTTCTGTTTTGTAAAACTTAAAAAATTAATAATAGTAGTACTACAACAATTGACAACTATGGCCATTACAAGTATGGCCATTCTATTGAACAAAAAAGAACATATATTTATGATTCACAGACATCATTGAGACTTCACTAAAGCAATAATAAAAGAATAATAAGATGATAATCTCTATGATAACATTGGCTTTATTATGGGGGAGTGGGTTTTAGGCACTCCACTTTGTGCTTAGAACAACCCTCCTCATGATAAAATCACAGCAACGCATGGCCTCTTGTTGCTTATTGCCTTATTATGGAAATTATGCATGATAATAATGAAACGTTTGGAGGAAAGACAGTCATTTGTCATTTGAACTCACACCTTGTACATACTTTAATAGTGTCATACTGAAAAAGACAGATGCCACCATAACAATAATGCATTTATCATTTGATAAACTTACCAACAATAATATCTTGATTTATGGTTAGTTAAACAGCCATATTTGTCCCCATTCAGGTGGATGCTAAGTGACTAAGTGCTAAGAGGAGATTTGCAGGGGGTGGTTGTAAACACAGCTGTTATAAAATCACATAAAATCTGAAAAAGAAGCAAACACGGTGTACATAACTGGCAATTATGTTGTGTGGAAAACTGTAATTAAGGACAGAAGATTAGAAGATACAGAGAACACCTGGAAATGGTTGGCATTAACAAATTCACACCAAGGACTGGACTACAGTGAAGCAAGGGGGTTCACAGTTTGATGCCGGCTGAAGATGATGACGTAACAGTAGAAGGTTCTAAATAAAAGTGTCCTTCTTTGAATAACTGATGCAACCTTGAACAGGGCATTTAACCTCAAGCTCCATCAAGGATGTTGAAACATACTAGTCCATCTCTACTTCACCTTAAACTAACATGAATAAATTAAATACAGAATAAATAGTAATGCAGGAAGGCCAGAGTACTATAGGCTAGGTGATGTGACGACTGATATGATGTCAGCATCCCATGACATCAGTATAAATTATCGAACCTTCATAAAAATGTTCCAGCTCCTTCCAAAACCCTGAATTCACACATGAACTGTTACTATAGGTACTTAAATTATGTCTGTATGTAAATTTGTCTCCTCTTTGTTAAGTCTTTAAAGAAAGCACTTAACCTTGGTTTTACCTCCTCTGGTTGACCAACAGAGGGTATGTTATCATGTAGTGCAGGTCAGTGTCCAGCTTGTCACCTAGACCAAGGACACCAAGGACAGATTTGATTTGCCAGAGAATCATGCAACATAATACACATTGGAATTATTAGTCTGTAGTTATTTCTCCATAGTGGATGAATTCTCCATAGTGACAACAGGGCTTAAATTACTTTCAGATGTTTTTTCAAGTTAACAAATATGTGATGAAAATCAGAAAGTGACCTAAGAAAATGTGACTTGAAACATCTGTGACTATTCACTCTTCCCAACGAGCACTGGATTGCGTTCCTAGCCTTCAATGAACTGGAAATACTGACCCTGGAATCTCACAAATTTGCGTGTGACTCCTTGGATGTACCATTGGTGGCCTAGCCAAGATGTTCGCAAAAAGAGACCTGGAGAACCAAAAAAAGCCTTAAAGCTTAACTCTGCAAGTAATCCCTCACAGGTTTATAGGCTGTTACGCTCCCTCTCCAACAACACATGACCTTTTATTGTAGTCTTACTGAGCAGTAAAGTCAACTAATCTGTGCAACCTCTAACAGATAACATACAACCAGCCAAACTCTGGTATCTTGTTAGTTAGGTAGATATAGTTAACTAATGTGCTAACTTATGGTCCTTCTCATGTATCAAGTTATTCCTGTCACTGTTATTCAAGTAATCCACACTGCCCCACTGCAAAGAACGATTAGCCAAGGTTTCTGATTACGACTGTATGACAACCACATCCTATAGCAGTAATGTTTTTTCAGAAAGTAAAAAATATCCAAGTACCAAGGTAAAAATAAAATACCACATACTATACTTCTCTTAAGGTTAACAATTTCACAAATATCAATTATAATCATCTAATGATTGATCTTGTCTAATTTAAATGGCCTGGATTTAATTCAACACTTCAAACTAATGAGAAATGCTGTCTGTACTAATAAGCACTTAGCACCGTATCTTATTTTGCATATAGCTAAATTTAGGTTTGACCCAAAAGACTCAAGTCAAGTTTTCCTCCTGCTTCTTGTCAGAAGACTATTAGCAGCGTTTTGTTCTTACAGCGTCTATCAGTGTTATCTGCACCACTCAGAGGAGTATTACTACTTGTAAAACATGAAAAGTGAAGGTTAAGAACACAATGGGGAGATTAGCATCAGTTCTTATCTCTAAGCCATCCTGTAGGCATAGCTCAGTGTGTTTGTACGTGGCTGTATCAGATAATTGAGAAGTTCTGCTCGGTTGGAACACTTTCAGCCTCTGGTGAAAGCCGCTCGCACACATTACTCTTGCTGTGGATGAGGGCAGTTTGACCCTGGGGGTGCCAAGTCTTTGAGTTGCGATAACAGCACAACAGCCTTTACAGTATTATTTTTATGGTACACAATCATGTGCCATCTATTTACAGTAAACTCTTCTGGGGGAAAAAAAAGACTAGAATTTGTTCTCCTCCTCCCTCCACCATCTCAGTACAGCAGTAACCTGGAGCCTAATTCACATCCACGGATCTTTCTGGTCGAAGATAATTTTCCTGTTCAGCCGAGTGTGAATTCTTCAAAGAGATAGAGTGGATATTTTTACTCTGTCGTCCTGAATTCACCGTTAAGCTGTGGAAGACATGAACCTCAAAGCTCTGCTGTCTCATGTCCTTAAAAGGCACCCTCCATCCCGAGCTCCATCCTCCCATTACCAAAAACTACGGCCACTGATTTGGAGTCAGCTCCCTTTGCAGCTATGACAGCGTCCACTCTTCTTGGGAGCCTTTTCAGAACATTTTGAAGCGTGTCTGTGCAAATTTGTGGCCATTTAGTCATCTATTGATTGTGTCTTGCTCACAATCGAGATTCTAATTCATCCCAAAGGTGTCCATTGGGGTTAAGGTGCATGCCACTAGGGTTTTTTAAACTCATTAACCATGTCTTTATGCACTGAGGCACAGCTATGCCGGAAGAGGAAAAAGGTTTTCCCCAAACTATTGTCACAAAACTGGAAGCATTGGAATTGTCTAAAATATCAGCGGAACTTTCTGGAACTTAAGGATCAATCTCAAACCCTGAGATACAGCCCCATATCCATTATTCCTTCTCCACCAAACTGTTGGCTCTATGCTTTCTACCAAATCTAGGTTTATCCATCAGACTATCAGTAAAGCATAATTCATTACTCGAGAGAATGTAGTTACATACCTCCAAACTCCTGGCCTAGACCATGGGTCACTTATAGGCGGACCGCGGTCGTTTCCCAATACGGATCTAAAGCGATAAACTATTAAGAGCAATTTTATTTTGAAAGGGTTTAAGCGTTAAAATTATTTTAAGCGGCGGAGATTATCTCGTCATTATGGTTTACGGGCTTTGCGGCGCATTAACCTTACAGACCAATCATGTGCGCTGTAAGATCACCAAAGGCTCCTAAGCCAATCAGATCAGTGCAGATTCGGACGAGGTATGAAGTGAGAAGCACCAGTTAGAATGTAAAGTGGGTCGGAGTAACATGCTCTAAAAAAGGAAAGCTGGGGGTAAAATCCAACTGTTTTAACCAGGAATGGCGAGACTTATGTTTATTCTTCCCACATGCAGCTCCAAACCAACAGGTCAAGCTGTGAGTAAACGAGAAGCTGCTGGTTTATTTACTGTTTCTTTAAATAAAGACTATAAAAGGCACCTTTTTTCAAAGCATTCTCTTTTTTTTTCAACAAAGCCCTTGTTTTTACTTCAAATGAGGAAAAAACATTTATAAAAAGTTTAGAAATAATTAATTCAGTTCAGCATTTAAACATAAATATACTGAAATATACTGAATGGTATGTGTGATGTTTTTCAGTTGCTGATGGTATTAGATGCTGATACTAGGCTACTTCAGTAAACAGGATATGGCACTGAATCATAACACAAGTTAGAAATGATGATGGTCCAGACCTTGACCTGAGAAAATTCCCTCTAACTGGACCTTATTGAACTCTAATTAAATACTTCCGGCCTAGACTGTTAAATATTACACTCTTTCTTCATCACCCACGTCATTGAGGTAGGAAAGAGCGCCTGATATGACAACATCAGTGCCCTAGAGTCAAAAGAGCTTTCTGTATGTCCTTCGGCAAACTTGCCTACACCTTTCCCCTGCGCCCAGTTCCCCCCTACTGAAAGATTTCTGAAAGGTCTCACCATCTGCTTTGAGAACTCTCTCCAAAAAAAGAAGGACTGTGACAGCAGAATGTATTATTGACACCCATCCTCTCCATCCATGACATTTTCCAGAATCACTGCATCCTCAAGCCCTCCAACGTTGCGGCTGAATCTTCCCACCTCTCCCTTCCCTCCCTCCCTCCCCCGACCCCTTTCTCTTCTCCCATCTGGGAAGACGCTCCACAGTAACCACAATAGATCATCCAGGTTGTGCAACAGCGTTTGGTCCACAGGCTGCCAGACTTATGAACTGCTTGCTGCTCCCAGCCATGCACCACCTTGGAAGTCTCAACTCATAGGCTTTCCTTTTAACCTGCCTCTACGTTTGCATCATGTTCACGCCACACTGTTCTGTGCTCTACATGCAGGACTGTCAACATTTCTGCATGTCTCATGTTTTGTTTACATTATGTAACTTATGTGTCCTGTAACAGTCTAGTTTGAAATTGCAGAACTGTATTAGAAAATCAACTCAGAGAACGATATATCGTCTCCACTGTGTACTGCAACTGTACATAACAAAAGATGACAATTTTTAACTTCAATATGACAGATCTAGCAGGGTCTGACAGATTTCTTGCAGACTGACTTGTGCCTATGAGCTCTCCATACAAATCATTCTATTGCCAGTGGTGGTCTATTGAGGTTGCATGGTTATGTGCTTGGTTTTATACACTTGTTAGCAATTGGTGTGGTTAAAACACCTGAACTGAATACATATGCATGTCCAGATACTTTTGTCCATGTAGTGTATGTCAGCAGTGGCCAACATCAGCATTTTATAGTAGGCATAATGTTGGAAATGCCACAAATGGAACTTGAGAAAAGAGACAATCCTGGAAAATACAGGCCCTTGTAAACCTAAAGCTAGTCCTCCAACTTTAAATGAGGCAATATAAAAGCAAGTATTTGTCTTCTCATTCACTAATTTAGTAGCTAACTCTCCTGAGGATGTTCAGTTTACCAACAGCTGCAACACTGCTAAGATCAGTTGCCGAAAAATCGCATTAGACTTTGATTACGTTCCAATTTGACCCCCCCAAAGCCTCGGCTCTTAATTACATTACGTGGGCTGGAAATCAAAGCGCATTGTCTTGGCAACCTTTTGAAAAATAGCAACTATACAGAAAAACAAAAGCCGGGAGATGACGAATAAATGAAGAATAAACGACAATAATCAGTTTAAGACGAAGGAACTATTATGCCTTTCTATTTATAACAAAACCGAAACAAAGAAGGCATCGACTTCGGAAAGACAAACAACAAAAGTGGGGAGCGGGGAGGGTGCGATACTCATTAGACTGGATAATTAGACACTCGTTTTCACACAATCACCAACCCTTTTCTTTTTAATTCCTGTTATTGCAGCATCCAAGAACAAAAGCAGGGCATTGTTGTTGTGGAACATAGAAAGCGTTTGGTAATTAAATCTTGTGGCAGGTCTCCCTCTAAGCAATTATTCAGAGATAAAATGAAAAAAAAACAGCCACCAAGATGATTATTCATGTGTAATAAACATTATTTTAAAGGAATGGAGGGATCACGCAATATAATGTTATTGACACGGCTCACATTTTATAGTGCTTACATTACGTAAGAGGCCAATTACAAACTATAAACCATCTGTCGTCGTCGTGCACACTTTCACAGCCGCCCTCTTTCCCATTCATCATTTGTCAAGTTTCTGACTGCAGGATCGCTGGTGACCAGACATATTTAGATGGTGGACGTTTCTCAGCAATCATAATGTTGTGGTACTGTATTTTGAGTAGAGACAGAGGCCATATATGCATAATTCTCAACAAACGGATGTTATTTGAACGTTTAGCAGTGGTTTTCAGGCTGTAGGCCAAAACATCCAGTTGGCGATGGAGGTCCATCAGGCATCAGGTTGAGGTCGCCATTAGGTTGAGAATCATTCACCAACCAAAATAAACCTCTTTGGTTTATTTTTAAACCTCTGGTCAGAAGAAGACTGGCACAGAGGGAACTGTGCATCAACAAATGTAAAAGCTCTATTTGGTGTAATGTAGGGTCCAAAAGCTGTATACAAGCACACCATTCCTGATCAGACTAGAGTCAGTATAGTGTGTATATTCCAAAAAGTGCGGGACCTAGAAAATCTGTATTGAAAAGAATAAGAAGGAGATGAAGTTGATGATCCATTGATTAACTGTAGTGTTACTTTGCACTCGCCAATCATTAATAAAAGGTTGGGATTAACCTAAAGTCTAAAGCACCATCAACATCTTTCTACAGCTAAACTTTAGTCCCCTCCTCTACCAGCGGATACCATCTTATTACAAATCCCCAGGCCTGGCCTTGCTTTATTTAGCCCACGCTCAGCTCTCCCCATTATGGCCTTATCGCCTAAGAATCATGATAAAAGGTCATTTCATTCAATCTGCGGCGGGCGCACAGGCACGGTCATTAGTCTTATGGGAATGTTTTTATACGCCGGTGAATTATGAGAACACATTGCCCCCTGTGCATGGCGTGCCGACCTTGACGTTGTTCAGAATAAATGTTTATCAAAAACACGCTCTTGTTCTGCTTTGTCTCTCTCGCTCGCCTGCTTGCACGCACACACACACATAGAACATTAAAGTGTCTTCCCTATGTGCATTCATCTGCAGCTGAGGCAGGGACGCTCTTGAACACAAAAGGGCCACAAGCACACACGGCCTCTTCAGCTTCTGCTAATCAGCAGTCCTAAACCAAACCAGGTGTTTAAAAATGCACTGCCAATCTCTTGAAGCAGGCGAGCCTTGTAAACAGCACAAGCCATAGACAGAGCACACGTCATATTGTCTGGCCTCAGTAATAGCAGTCGTCCGCAGGGGAATAATAAATGCGATGAGGCTGGAGGAATTCAGGCCTTGAGAAAGCTCAGCCTGGAGAATGATAATGGAGGTGATAATACTGCAATAATTGACTTTCCGCAGGAATCCTCCGTCTGCCGAACCTGACGGGCCCCCCGATGCTTTTTCGCCATTATTTCTCCCTTTTTGGCTTTCACGTCCCATGGTCAAGTAGAGCATAGCCTCAGAAAAGGCAGTTATAAAAAGGTAGTCTATCAGCAATGGTGAATATTAGGAAAGTCTAGACAGCACAGCAGCAGAGGATGGCTCAAGTAAAGTTTTGTGTCTTGCATGATGTGTCTTTTCAGAGTCAGCTGGTAAAGATTTAGGTCTACTTTCTAAATAAAGATGCTAGAAAAAGTATTTGAAGCGATGCCATAGAAGAACCACCTCTGGTTTCCTAAAGAACCTTTCATTTACATTTAGTCTTGTAGCAAATACTCTTGACCAGTGAGACTTATAAAACAACAGTAGAAGCCAATGCAAGCTACCCAGAGGGACTGTAAGAACTTAGGAAGGACAATCCAACAGCTTGCTACAGATGAATTCGAATAAAGAAACATTGAAGAAAGATGCAATAGACTTAAGAAAACTGATACAGTGATTTAGAAATGAAGCAAGACTTACCCTAGATGTTACCCTAGATATCACCTGAATAGGTGAGTCTTAAGAGTTGGAGGCAGTATGTTCCATCACTGAGAGTCAAAGACACTAAAGTAGCAATTTTAAAGAATATCATGTGAAGGTCGCATAGACTGGCATACAGGTAAACAGTTCTGGACCAAGGATTTTGAAACCTAGACTGTGAGAACCAGAGCTCTGTATCTGATACTTGCTTACACAGCAAGCCAGTGGAGCGAGCTCAGCAGAAGACTGGCTTGGGAGAACTTCAGAGGTTATGGACCAGGCGATTCTGAACACTGTGTACAGGAGGCATGGCTTATGGCGGAAGGAATTCCAAGAGTCAACTCAGAAGGTAAGTAAAGCTTGAACAAGAACTTTAGCAGCCCCTGTGCTCAGTAAGGTCATATTCTCCTGATACTGTGTAGCAGGAATTTGCTGGATCTTCATCTGAAGATTCAGCCTTAAGGCATCGAAGGACACAATATGTACCACTATAAAAAATAAAGGTTCTTAGTTTTGACATGTGGTTTTAGGAATAACATTTAGTACAGAACATATATGCGTGTGATGGTACGTTAAAACTTTTAGTAAGGAGCTTCACAATTGTACATCTCGTATAAACATGGTTTTGGGAAGATCCGTCCATTCAAACATTCTTTTTGTGGTTCTTCTACCAAAGTGGTCAACAACCCTGCTTCTAGAGCTCTACATTCTAGACTGAACCATGCAACACTGCTCATGCACAGACAGGGAGAAGGGGAGGGGCTACATGCTGAATCTAAAGAGGTAGAACAAAGACTGAAGTCCTGAGACCATGTCAAGGCATTTCAGCAGTGAAGCTTGCTTTCTATTCGCATTATGTTTTGTTGTCATAATGTTATTTGTCTGTACAACAAAGGATTTAATGCAATGTAGATCTAAAAAAAAACACCAAACAAAAAACAAACAAACAGTAGATTGCTAGCATAGTGTTGTAGACTCCATAAATCTGAGAGGCGAAGCTTCTAGTGCAAGCACTGTAGGAAGGGATGTCCTTGTTTTGCTATTGAGTTCAAATATCAACAATCATTCTCCATAATCGCTAAGTGTGCTTTTAAATATATTTGCTTAAAATGACCAATTAATTTATAGAACTACT
This sequence comes from Megaleporinus macrocephalus, assembly GCA_021613375.1. Taxonomy (NCBI): domain Eukaryota; kingdom Metazoa; phylum Chordata; class Actinopteri; order Characiformes; family Anostomidae; genus Megaleporinus; species Megaleporinus macrocephalus. The sequence goes on along the minus strand of CM038727.1, from coordinate 24,042,069 downwards.
TTAACTTTCTAGCTAGTGGCCTTGTAGCTTTCAAGAACACAACTATGAAACATTTGTATTACATAATTAGTTTTTACTTACAATATTATTTTGATATTTCTTTGTCTTTAATTAGACAAAATGTTCAACTGACACCAGTGACCTATCCTTCATCCGGTTTGGCTGAAACAGCACAAAATGTAATTTTAGAAGAAAGACTAGAAACATTCTGTCCACTCCAGCAGTCAGAATTAGAAAAACTTATCTCTTCTTCAAATGCTGCTACATGCACACTTGATATGATTCCAACAAGCCTATTGAAACAAGTATTACCAGCTATTATTAAACCTATCTTAACTATCATCAACTCTTCTCTTAGTCTGGGTCATGTACCTAAGTCTTTTAAACTAGCTGTGATAAAACCCTTGATAAAGAAACCAAATCTTGACCCCAGAGAACTGTCCAGTTATAGACCTATTTCCAATTTACCTTTTATCTCTAAGATTTTAGAAAAGGCTGTAGCTCAACAACTCTGTTCTCATCTACATAAGAACAACATATATGAAAAACTCCAATCACACCACAGCACAGAGACAGCTTTAGTTAAGATAACAAATCTTCTTCTTGCCTCTGATCAGGGCCACGTATCTCTACTGGTGCTACTAGATCTAAGTGCAGCTTTTGACACTATAGATCACACTATTCTCTTGGACAGGCTAGAAAATGTGGTTGGAATCACAGGAACAGCGTTATCCTGGTTCACATCTTACCTTAGTGATCGCTTTCAGTTTGTAAAGATAAATAATGTATCATCTAATTATACAAGAGTGAAATATGGAGTTCCACAAGGTTCTGTTTTAGGTCCTCTGTTATTTACACTATATAAGCTACCATTAGGCTCAGTTATAAATAGACACGGAATTAGTTTCCACTGTTATGCCGATGACACACAGCTGTACATATCAGCCAAACCAGATGATAAATCCAGATTAAATAAGATAGAAGATTGTGTAAGAGATATTAGACTTTGAATGCTGCAGAACTTCCTTCTTTTGAACCCTGATAAAACGGAAGTTCTCCTCCTCGGCCCAAAAGCTGCTCGGATTAAATGTTCAGATTTAATGTTAAATCTTGCTGACTTCTCTGTAGTTCCTGGTTCAGTAGCCAAAAATCTTGGTGTAACAATTGACGCAGATTTGACATTTAATCAACACATAGGTAATATTACAAGAACAGCGTTTCTTCACCTGTGAAACATTTCAAAGTTAAGAAATGCGTTATCTATGTCTGATGCTGAAAAGTTAGTGCATGCCTTTATAACCTCAAGGCTAGATTATTGCAATGCATTGTTGTCAGGATGCTCCAGCAGGAACCTGAATAAACTCCAGTTAGTTCAGAACGCTGCAGCTAGAGTACTAACTAAAACCAGGAGATTCCATCACATCAGTCCAGTTTTATCAGCACTACACTGGCTTCCTGCTAAATTCCGTATCCACTATAAAATTCTATTACTGACGTATAAGGCCCTGCATGGTCTCGCACCAGAGTACCTGCAAGATCTTATTTCCTATTATGAACCGCCACGTTCACTCAGATCACAGGATGCTAATTTTCTAATAGTTCCAAAAATTCAGAAGACTACAATGGGGGGAAGAGCTTTTTCCTACAAAGCCCCCAAACTGTGGAATAATCTCCCAGTTAATGTTCGGGACTCTGACACAGTCTCAAGCTTTAAGTCCAGACTTAAAACGTACTTGTTCAGTTTAGCTTTTGGAGACTGAGCTATGCTTTTCATCCACTGTATTACTCCAAACCTGAACTAACCTTGTTTTTCTTTCTCCTTCTTTCTGAGGTAATAACCGCCCACCTGTCCCGTCGAATGCTGTTGGAGGTCCGACTGCCAGGGCCTCCTCATCACCTGGCACCAAACAGCTCTTCTCTCTCTGCTACACCTCGACTCCTCTGTACTAACCCAAATCAGAACTTTGTTTTTCGTTTTTCTCTCTCTCTCTCTCTCTCTGAGGTAATAACCACCCACCTGTCCCGCCGAATACTGTAAAAGACAGACCACCAGGGCCCCCCCGTCACCCGGCTCCAACCAATGCCCCTCTCCATTGGTGCCATTTGCTCCACATTGACTGCATCACAGTATCACCCACCTGATGTAGCACCTGTACAGCTTCTAAAGCTTTTACCTTCAAACTCAAACTTCAAGTACTGTTCGACTAGAGGAGGATGGGTCTCCCCTTGTGAGTCTGGTTCCTCCCAAGGTTTCTTCCTCCAGTTGAGGGAGTTTTTCCTTGCCACTGTTGCCTCTGGCTTGCTCACAAGGGATAAAGTGTGTGGTTTCATGTTTTTCATGCTTTAAAATTCCTGTAAAGCTGCTTTGTGACGACACTGTTGTAAAAAGCGCTATACAAATAAACTTGACTTGACTTGACTTCAATTCCCAATTCCTCAATTCCAAAATGATTACACATACTCCTTCCCAACCTCTTTGGTTTATGTAGAAGGCAGAGCATTTGGAATGAGCGTCTATTTTGTGAAAACTGATGCCTGCAACATGTTCCAAAAAAGTTGAAATCCAACTGTTTAAGAACAGTGTTCCTCACAGAGAGACTGCAGGGATTGCAGCTGTTTTAGCCTCTGCAGTGCACATCAGGAAAAATCTGGTGCATAAAAATCTGTGTGTAAAGCACAGGGCCAAAGAAGAGCAATCAAATACCCACAGCTGTAGGTGGCAACTACAGAGTTGGAGGCCTATCGTCCAACCAGGAAGACGGACCAGTCAGACAGTTAGCAGAGCCAGGGTCTGCCATCACAGAGATATATATATAATAGTCATGGCATTAACTTGCACATATGTGAAGATACAATTAATGCTCAAACATGTGGAGCGACATGAATAGTAATAACACGTTCATCAGTTTCATGATGCAACATGCACCAAAACGTTCTATTTTATAATTTACTTCTAGGTTATCCCACATAAATCTCTCACCTTATTAAAATTCTAACATTACCAGCTTTAAATCAATGAAGCTGGAATGACTTATTTTAATTTCCCGGCTCCACCTTAAATAGCGCAGCATATTTGCGCATGCTCTGTATGATCTCTTGTTTTCTTTTCTTATTTTTTTGCTTCATCATCTGGGTTTGGCAAATTTGTTTTATAATATACAACTTGGTGAAATTATCTGTTTATGTTTCAACACCTTTTAACACATTTTAATATTATTAATAATTAGTAATAATACTAATAACCATGATTTTCATACTGTTTTATATACGCATATCATATTGCTGTATAATCCACTTTGACCTGCATTCATGTGATAACTGTACAAATGTAGAAAGAAATGTTTAGCTTCATAAGTATCATTGTATTTTGTAAAAAAATAGCCTGTACAGTTGTGCAGCTGATGATGTTAATGGAAATGAGATATAATGTGATGTAATGTGATGTAATGAGAATGTGGCAAAACGTCTTCAATTCCCAATTCTTCAATTCCAAAATGATTAGTAAGTGATTAGTAAGAGGACTGTTTCATATACGCAGGCCCATTCTTATTTCAACTTGACAACACCAAGTCAAATTCTACACATGCTAAAAAAAAATGATTGCTGTATAATCCGAAAGTGCAGGTGCTAGACTGTCCTCCACCTGCCTGCAGTCCAGACCTGCCTCACAATAAACAAAATGCATTATGAAGTGCAAACCACAGGCCCGTACAGCTGACGCTTTGTATAATGGGACCGGGGACAAATGGGACCAACTGGTGTCTTCAATTTCCAAATGATTATTAAGTGTTGTTGAAAGGAGAAGTGATGTTTCCCATGATGTTCCAAAAGAGGTTGGGGCAGGAACACGTAGAAGGAATCACATTCAAAATGAGTGTCTGCTTACAAACAATGCTTTCATATAATGAACCATTAAAGTTCACAGTTTAATACAGGACAAAAGACAATTGGCTAATCATTGCATTGTGTCTCCAGCACGCTGTCCCTACTTTTTCAGAATCAATGGTTATTCCTACTCTTCTCAGTGGTAGCCCTGGGACAGCCCTGTGTTCCATCTGCTCTATTCCAGTCATGAAGGGCTTCAGTAATTTGTGAGTAAATTAAATCATTGCATCACAGCACCAAATTCTCTGAGGCAATGCTAGGATTGAGAAACACTGATCTACCCACCGTACAACCTCTTTTTTCTTGCTAGCTATCTATAAAAACCCCAGGAACACGAATTCATCAGCATCAGATTTCATCAGATATTAGCATAGGAGATATTAGCATACAGCTCTGTTATTATTAACTTGATGCACGCCGCAGAGAGGAACAAGACGAGGCTGGCATTTGACTTAAAAGTCATTTTTAATCCCTAATGACATTTTCTTCTTATTACATAGAGCCCACAGCAATCATATTTATAATATGATTATAAAATACACAGGAGGGAGGACGGGGACGGGAAGGATAATTGAAAGGCTCAAAGGTCTGGAGTGAAGTGTCATATAAACACTCGAAGCAGTGGACTGTTGTCAGACTGTGTTCTTGTCTTGTTCTTTTCACGAGGCAACAGGCGCACTTTGGGATCTAGTACAAAGGATAAAAGGCACTTGTTGCAGCAACCAAAACAAAGTCATTAAGAAAATGGATCCTGCTTGATATTTTAAAAATATGTTTGACGAGTTGAACGTAAAGAGTTGACTATTCTCAAATAATGGCAGTGTGGTCATTAGACAAATGGCCTATAAGTATTCCTTCTTACTGTCGCAGACAAAACAGACCCTGAAATAACAATTAAGAAAATCAAAGCAACGAAGACTGCAAAGGAAAACAAACTAAAAAGGAAGAAGCAAGTAGAGGTGGGTGCATTCAGTGCTCCATGGCTTCATCTTCCTCTTCATCCTCACTACTTTGGATGAAGTCGTCTCCGATGTCATCGATAGATGGTCCGGCTTCGTCATCGTCATCCGCAACCAGCTCTCCTCCGAGTTCTCCCAGGAGCTGCTCGGTATGCTCCAACATGGGTGGGTCCTCACAATGCAGTTTCACGTAGAGCTGTAAGGCGCACAGGATATACAAAAGGGGACAAAGATAAAGAAAAAAATGAGTAACTTTGTAAAAGTCATGGCCTTTACATGCCTAAATCATTACATGCTCTCCTCAAACCACATCACACTGCTAAAATGATTTCAAATAGACTTCAGTAAGTCAGATCAATCAGATCAGGTTAATGCCAGAGTGGGCGACTAGAAGAATTAGGAGAATTAGGTGAAAGTTTTAAGCACTTGAGGACATTAAATTTTATTATTAAATTTAAAAAGATATATTTTCAGTTATAAGCTTTTTTTTTTGCTCAGCAAAACACTTAATTTCTGAAATAATTTAAATAGTATTAGTAGTATTTAAACCCTTGCCAAGCTTTTCATTGTGGAAACAACCCAGTATTATTTACAGTTCTCATTTAATACCTGCGTTGACTGCTCAGTACTTCATTAAGCTAAATCAAGATTGCTGCTGAAGGAACTAAATACATTCATACAATGCCTGGGGCATCCAGGAGAAATCTGGGACTACAGTTGGTTTTTCAAACTGGCGCACAAGGTATTATCTACTTCTTTCACAATAAGATATTCATGTTACTTTGTATCACATTTATACTTATTTACATCTGTTCTTATGATATCTGGTGTTCTTACTGGTGGAAATGCACTTGTTGCTAAGATAAAGGCTTTTAGGGGCCTAAAGGTTTTGCACAATAGTGTAACTCAGACAGTGAATGCAGATTGGAAGAAGCTGAAACTTTTATTTTTATTTCCAGTTCCACCTTAAATGATGTAGCACTTATTTTTCAGACGTATGTAACTGCTGCACCATTTAAGGTGGAACTGAAATTCTAAAAGCAAGTTAATGTCAGCTTCGAGAAATGAATAAATTCAGTATAACAATGTAGAGCTGGCTACACAACAGACAGTTTATTAACTTGCTGTTTCACAATTTTTACACAAGAACTAAGGGAGGATGAACACAACTGCCAAAACCAATGTATAAAAAAGCTAGTTAGACAGGATGAGGAGATATTAGAGCAGATGGGCAAAGAAACCTAGACAGGACATGAATTTTAAGTTACTTAACTAACGTTAGCATCATTTGTAGGGTAATGTCATGTTTACATCACATATGAGACAAAAACCTTTGGTCAAGTAAGAAAAGATTTTAGAAAAAGCCCTGTGTCTGTAGAGCAGAGTTAGAATCATCACCATATAACTCCTGGTCCTACACCAGCTCTTGTTCAGATCACCAATAAGTCTACTCTTCCCTCGGCAGTATTAAGAAGCCATGTTGGTGGTTATTACATATCAGTTCTGTTTAATAATACCTTTTTATTAACTAACTTGATGCGATTGTTAATTTAATGAACAGATGTAAAGTAGTGGATTAGAGAATTTCAAGAGTTAGGGATACGAAAAAAGTCAGATAGGCAAAATGCAGGCAAACCAACCTAAAATGAACCTGATATCAATGAGAATACATGATACAAATGCCAAAAACAACCATAACCGCACTAACAAGAAAAAAGGTTTTAATGAGGCCTCCCATCAGACCCTATTCATACCTTATGAGTAGGAGTACAGTGTGAGGAAGGGGTAATCATGGCACAAGACTGTGGATGCTTGTATCACCAATTTGGTTGAGGACTGAAAATCATCACATCCGCACTAATTTCAACACTTTTTATTCATCTATTTTTAAAAAATGCCCCCCAGTTGACTCATCATTCGGAAATGTGTGAGAGCACAGTACAGAATTTTAGCCCTGATTTTCCACTCGCAGATGATTTATGTGGGCAAGGCGATAAATGACCCAGCATGATGCCAAATTGCTGCACGTGTAGTGTGAATGATTCAGAGGCTCAGATTTCTCGGTCTGCGAGCTTTCGCGGACACCCGGATATTTCCGAACGCGCTTGAAATTCTCAGCAATGAATCCTGTAGCGCAAACTCTTCTATGACAAATAGGAGCAGTGACGAGTATAGCGGCCAATGAGAGTGCAAAACAATACTCGGGGAGTGAGGAAAGAACTAGTAAAATCTGCGAACAAAGACCGAGGCTTGGAACCTTCCTCTCCTGCGTACTGACAAAGGCCACTCATGATTTGCATGGATCCAGGAAAGGGAGGGATGGCTGTGTAGGGCTTGCTGTGTAAGAGCATGGACTCCGTTCTTCGTTTCTTTCCCTGTAAAAATTGGTGCCAAAAAAAAAACCCACAACAAAAGTCCCTCCAAGTTTGACATGCTCTATTTTCAGCAGGAATTATTATTTCAGCCTGTTTTGTCCAGTTTTGTTCACTCCATCTAACTGCACTTTCCAAACGTTTGGAACCGTAACAACTTCCTCTGTACATTTGGTACAACAACATCATGTTATAGCACAGAAAAGCTGGTTTGCTGTAAGCGGAATGTAAAAAAAATGTGTACGTTAAATTTAGATAACACTAAATTAATCAGTGTGTGTTTTATTGGGTAAACCAAATTCTGAAAAGTATTACAGAAGGATTTTGTAACATCTAGATCTGCTTATTTATGTATTTTTTGAGCAATTTATCAAATTTTTCCCTGAAACATGAAGCAGGTTTAATTTTCAGATGAGAAAGCTAGCTTGACAAGATCCACAAGCCTGCACAATGACCTGCTTATCTTTTAAATTAAGGATTTCATGACAAGTTACCCAGTGAGGTCAACTAACCTTGGTTGCTAATGTTGACTTGGATATAGCCAGTGATGTGCACACTGGAAGTAAAGTTATCAGGCAGCTATACCTTATAAATGGACAGATTGTTCTTATGTAAGCGTTCTGATATGGAAAAATTAAATTTTCAGTGTTTTTATTCAGTGATATAACTAACGCTAATATTTACTGTGGAGAAATGTACCATTACCAATCAATATAATCGTCATACATAATCCTATTGTCAGTCCAAACAGTTCACTGGCTCATATGCACCTAATGTTAGCTATTTAAGACAACAATGGCATTTTTGTGCCCAATGGAACAATCAGCACTGAAGCACCAGCATTAGTAGCTTGTCCAGTTTGCTCCTCTCTGAAAATGAACTGCTCCATCATACAAATGGCAATCTGGTAAATAGCTTAATAAGAATCTTAAAAATGTTCACATTCTCTTTCATGAATTCTGCTGCTGATGTAATGTTTTTTCCAAGGATGTCTTTCCTTGCCTTAAATACAGTGACAGCGTTTATACCCTAAAGAGTACAGTTTTCTCTGAGAGCGCAGTGCAAAGAAGTAAACATTAGACAACTAACACATTGCGTGATTGACTACACTTGGAGTAAGAGCGTAGGCATCAGCATCGGGGGTGACAACATCCCTCCAATCCTAGTGTGAATATGGAGAAAAGCAATGACAGTGAAACTCCTTCGAACAGTCTGGAAACTGCTATTATAAGTGAAACTGCACTCAACAGCTGTAAAACAGTGGGGATTTCAAACATGCAGGGCAATGACACAAAACTGTGCATGCACTTGTTTCACTTGCTGGTGCAGAGTTGCCAGATTTTTGTTTTTTCCTGTCAAATCTGGGTAGATTTGCAGTGCAGCTGCTGGTGGAAAGGTAAATTGTGAAAAGTCGTGAGGTAAGTGTTTTTGGAACTACTTTCTGAATGTCAGCAAAAAAGGTTGAATACTTTGCAGACAGTAGAAAATGAAAATGAATTCTTTTCTGAATGCATATGGACCCGGAGGTTGAATAGCAGGCGCACACAATGTGGTGGCAGGAGAACATACAAGCAATACCACAATAAGAGATCTCTGCAAGTCACTATTAATTAAACAAATTTAGAGCATTTATGACTAGCGCCAGGACCAGACTATATGAATTCTGCCCACAATCTTTACAGAATTTTCTCATAGCTGACAAACTTCCAGTTTTAGGCCTGAACATGAGTGTCGGGAACAAGTACTAGGGTGTGTAGTGTGATAAAATTAAAGAACAACAATGTGGCATATGTGACATGAGCTTCGGGAACAAGTAACAGGGCGTGTAGTTTGATACAATTAAAGAACAAAAATGTGGCATCTGTGATGCCCCTTGACACCCCTTGACACAAAAATCCCCACCTAGTCTGACCTGACATGTCCTATGACATGTTTATTGACATTGACCAATGCTCATTTCTTGAAAAGCCCCCCAAAAATGACCGGTGGTTTCCTTGTTATGAGAAAGAGATGAGGAAATGGCTGCAGTTGATAAGGTAAGTTACTATTCCTAAATGAATAAAGAGTGCCAGTGGGCTCTAATTTTAGCTAGCTAGTGAACTTAGCTAACATTAGCACACACCGACAAAAGCCAAACAGATCCTCTGCAGAGAGGATGCGTTTTATGGGTTTATATGGGTTTTGTTTTTCGCTAGGAAGCCACATCATCGTGTTTCAGTTGTCAGGCATGTCTGTCAGACAAGGGCTGACGAAAACAATTAGCAATCTGATTAAAGTGGGGCTAAGGCTAGCTAGCTAGCTAAAGCACAAATAACTAGCTAAGGCTAATAATGTTCGCTCTAGCTTGGGAGAATATAAAAACAGCAACAACAACAAGAGCGTAAAGTTGTGGGTTCAAAGCAAAGAAACATATAAAACCCTATAAAAAGGGTGTACACAAAGGATCAGCATGTCTTTTCCCAGTGAGTACTAACATTAGCTAGGATAGCTAGCCCATTGGCACCAATCTTAGTTTTTCATCATTCTTTTATAAGTGCAACTTCCTCAGCTTTAGCCATTTCATCTTCTCTTTCCCATCATAAAGAAAGTGCTAGAATGATAACTGTGTAGTTTTCTGGACAAGGAGCACTGCAGCATAATGAAAAGGTGAGTGGATCGGGCGTCTCAGTGGAGGCTCAGACCCGGATGTGTGAACAAGTGGACTGAAGTGGAAAGAATTAAACCTGTTTTGTCCCACAGTGGTGTCTGAATAAACAAGAAAGTGAATGTCAAAAGGTTTACAGGTTCTGTGAAGATTATTTTGCCTTACTGCCGCCAACCAGAACTGAAGCATGAGCTGAGAAGCTGAGATACATTTCCACATTTTAACAACACAATGACACAAATGTGTCAACAAAGTGTATTTTGTATATGGCCTTTATTGAAGGAGAGGAGAAAAATCTAATTATTGAAATCACAAAATTAAAAACTATTTATCCATTGAATGAATATCTGAATACAGGTTGTCAATACACTTACCAACATAAAGACGATATATAAACTGAACTTATAGCACTGCAAAGTGATCACATTACCTATTTTATCCCTTGTGTATCCACAGCGTAAATATATGAAAAATACAGTGACCATTGTCCATTTCATCAGCTCTACTAACCGTACAGGTGCATTTTTGTAGTTTGAGTTATAATCAAACCTTAATGCATTTATGTGCATAATGAATTACCCCCTTTTGCCCTGTTCTTCAAAGGTAAAGAGCACCACAACAACAAGGTATTATTTGGATGATGTATCTCACACAATAGTGGTGGTGGAGTGTTTAAACACTGTCCACTCACTGTCCAATCTATTAGGCACATCTACCTTCTTGGTCCAGTTAGAGATGATATCTTATCCGTTGCTGCCCAGTTTGTGTTGGTCATCCTCTACTCCTTTATCAGTGTTCACAGGATGCTGCCCACAGGACACCATGGGCTGGATAGTTTTGTTTGGTGGACTACTGTCAGTCCAGCAGTGGCAGTGAGGTATTTAAACACTCCAGCAGCACTGCTGTGAATGATCCACTCCCCAAATAATACCAGCTCTGTGGTGGTCCTGTAGGGGTTCTGACCTATGCAGACCACCATAGATTAACTACAGGCTCTAACTGTAGAACTACAAAGTGCACAGGTATGGAACAAAGAGCTGATGAGGTCAACAAAGAATGTAGATACAAGAAGGTGTACCTAAAGAAGTGGGTGATCAGTGTACCATGGCAATTAGGAGAGTGCAGTGTTCTCCAACCCAAAGAGCCGTATTCCAGTAGGGTAAGACACTCCATCCAAACTCCTTCTATCAAACCCTGACATGCACTTCTGCTTCTCTAAACTTTTTCTTCCTTCGCTCTCTTTCTTTCTGTGAGTTGCCAGTGGAGCAGAGGAGTTGTCAAATTCCACAAATTAGCCACTACTTCCCCAGCACAAATGAACTGGGTTCCGCATCAGTTGGAAAGTGCACCGCAAGTGACTGAGTCCTTGCCAAAAGAGAGAGTGAATTCATTTCCCCCCTAGTGTCTCCTCCCTTATCACTGTAAAATATACTCTGGAAAAGTGAGATAAAAAAAGCAATTCTGAAAGAGACTACAATACAATTTATCGGCCTGGACTCTTTCTCGTTAGTTCGTATTAAAAAAAAGAAAGAAAGAGAGAAAAAAAGCGTGGCGAGATGTCTATTTCTCTTTGAGCCTTGAAGTTCCTGTTTTATTTTAATCACATGAAAAGAACATATCCCAACATAATTACAAACTACAAAAAAGTGCCTGAAATCATTTCACTAAAAACTGTAATAATGAAGAAATAATAAATAAAAATAAAATAGTTTCGCCTCTCTCCTGAGGTTCACTTACACGGAGTCTGGTGTTGTATAAACCAGAAGCATAATACAATTTTTATGACCGTCTACTGGCCTCTCAATTATGCAGGACGTTTTTGTAACTGTGCCTTTAAGGCTGATGTATGTAAATGACCTTTGCTCTACATTGTGCCTCATTCAAAAAGCAACCGGGTTGGAAACACTCAATCACTTCACTGTAAAGGAGCAGAGCTAAACTGCTGTAGGCTGAAAAGGCAGATATTTATAGATTAAATATCCACCTATTACAGAGCAGGTATTATTTGGGTGGTGGGTAATTCTCAGCACTGCAGTAACACAAACGTGATGGTGGTGTGTTAGTAGTGGGTGTTGTGCTGGTGTGACTGGATCTGAGAATAGTCCACCAACCAGCAACATCCAGCCAACAGGATCCAGTGGGCAATTGATGAAGGACTAAAACTGTGCAGCAGCAACAGATGAGCTATCGTCTCTGGCTTCACATCTTCAAGGTCTACCAACAAGGTAAGAGTGCCTAATAGAGTGGACAGTAAGTGGACACAGTATTAAAAAACTAAAGCAGCACTGCTGTGTTTGACCCACTTGGGCCAGCACAAAACACAGCATGGTAGAGTCACTGCAGTGCTGAAAATGACCCGCCACCCAAATAATACCTGCTCTGTGGTGGTCCTGTAGGTGTCCTAAGCACTGTACCTACGTTGGCTGAGAAGACTCAACGCGCTGCAGATTCACAAACACGCTGCAAACAGAAAACACATTAATCGAAACGACAACACGGGCACTCAATTTCACGAACACGCTGTGAAAGTGTTTCAGGAGGACACTTAAAGGACGTAGGACCACAAACGGCGACACAATGTAAATAGAACCACGCGGAGCCACCGAAGCGTCTGATAGCGATGGGCCAATGATACCGATGCTTCGGAGCTGGTGTGGAGAAATCCAGAAAGTCGTTTATGAAGCGGGTATCGAGGCTTGCTTCGTTAAAACCGAGTGACGTCACTGATAAACGCCTGAAGCCTCGCTGGTTCAGGAGTATTGGCGTGATTTATTGTTTCTAAAAATTAAAATTTAAAAATTAAAGTCACCATCACCCCACAATCACTGTCCCAACAGTTTCAACATCAATATCTCACATCCTATTAGATTTATTTACTGACTAAATGCATACTGGCAGTTCTTTCAGTTAAACAGACCTCCGTTACCCAAACAAACACAGATCAGATGAACAAATGAATTAACCATAGAAAATGAAATTAAGGTGTTTTATGTATATACTTGTTCCCATGCTGACAAAGTTGCAAGAGGCCATCGCAAATAGTTGAAATGACAATAAAAGTTTTGGCCAGCAGGGGGGTTCGTGTGCACATGCAGCTTTGAGTACTTGTTTTGAAGCAGCTGGAGGGAAAGCTTCAACGTTTCAAAAGGCTTGATCTGGTCATCGCTAGCATCTAATGAGAAGTAAGTCTGGATAGTTAGCAAATATAAACAAACTTACTTCTCATTAGACGCTACCACGGCTCTGCGTGGTTCTGTTTACATTGCGTCGCCGTATATGGTCCCATGTCCTTTAAGTGTCCTCCTGAAACACTTTTGTTGTGTTGTGGACGGTTTTGCAGCGCATTTGATAAATGTAGTGCCCATGTTGCCGTTTTGATGAAATTGTTTTCTGTTTGCAGCGCGTTGGGTCTTCTCGGCCACCGTACCTCTAGGGGGCTAACAAAGTATTAGGAGAAACTGCTGGACTACAGCCCATACTTGTAGAACTAAAAAGTGCACCTATATCCTGAGCGTAAATACAAAGAAATGATCTTAATCTTATGGCTGATTGGTGAATAGAACATTTCTCATTTTGAACACATAACACATTCCTACACATAACTCTTATTCCATTGACAGATTTAAGCACTAAGGGTTAAGCCACAAAAGACACCGTATACATGAATGTGGAAAATCATTTACGCGGAGAAGAAATGAGCACTTAGAAGAAATACGCCCGTGGACACTCATTTATAAGAAGCCGCAGATAGTGACCCAACAGTTGCAGCATTTCTCCAGCCCTCATTACCGAGATTAAGCACTGGATACGTTTTTAAGTCCACTGGGAGTGAAGCCAGAAGACTCCTTACCACTCAGAGTAACCAGGTCATCGCACACAAACAAACACACACGCGCACACACACATACACACAAACAAACACGGGTGAGTTGGGCAGCTGGCTGCCCCTAGATATGTGCTTCAGTGCCGCAAGAGCAGTCGCTAAGTAACAGTGAGCAGTGACAGCCCTTACCGGGTCACTGGGGAGCTCATTTAAGGACCGGTGAGCAAAGCTCCTGAGAGTCGGAGAGTCCACGCCGGACTAAAGACTCAACCTTCATACACACAAACAGTCTGCATACACACATATATACATACATACACACATACAGTCTGTGGCTAGCGGCACTACTTCACGAAAGGTCAGGAGTCAGTTTGCGGTGAGCTAAGGTCAGGTCCACATCTTCAGCTGATCTTTAAGACAACACAGTTTTGCCTATACAGGACTTTCCAGGATAGCTGGTCAACTGGCATCCTGATAGTGTGGCCAATGTATCTAAGATGACTGAGAGATGGTAGCCATGACGCTTTCCCTGTTGGTCAAGTTTAGGATTGCCCAGTCACTTTCCTCTGTGCCCACTCACTAGCAAGTATTTGCTTGCTCTAGGACATGTTTATGTTTTATTTATTTTATTTGGATCATCATTAGCTCCTATAATGATAGCAGCTATTCTTCCTGGGGTCAATCAGACATAAAACACACATAAGCATTATACATACACACACAATAAAAAGAAAAACATACTCTATGTATATGCCAAATGCATACAAAAGAAAAAGAAATAAACAAAGCTAAGTAAGAAAAAAACAAGTAAGAAGTAGAAAATTTAAAATAAAATGTGTCATTATAATTCCAATAACCTTAACCTTAATACCAATTTCACTACTCTACATTCAACTTTTATTTATTTAGTTTAACGGTCAGGAATCAGTTAGATAGTGCCTTTTCAGTAGTTTTTTAAACCGTATTTTACTATCAGTTTTGAGCAGTGAGTCGGGTGAGGAGTTCCACTCTTTAATAGCTCTGAAAATGACACTTCTGCACATGTGTTTAGTTCATGTTCTCTGTTGTCGTATTGGTTTCTCTCTCTTTTATTTAGTCTAATTGATCATAAAGGCTCAATGGATATTTTAACTTATATGTATTCTTCATGAGTCCCACTAGGTATGTCTTCAACCTTTAGCCACTCTAGTTCCTTATGCATTTTGTCTATGCTGGTCCTGTGGCCATCATAATATCATTCTAACTGCCTTATTCTGCATTAACTGTACTTTCATATCCTGAACATCATCTTATTACAGATAAACCTCTCCCCATTTTTATTGTTATATTTTCAATACGTATCCTCCCTGATTATCTATTGTCAATTTTAACACCCAATAGTTTCACTTCCTTAACTTGTTCAGTTTTTTCTTTGTCACTATTTAATGCTAACTTTAGTTTTCCCTCTGGTAATGATTTAGAGTCAATTATAATAGTTTTTGTTTTTGAAATGTTTAGTATTAGTATAGTATTTTTAGTATGAACATGTGGAGCTAGCCACTGTGTCTGTTCAAACTACCTACAATGTAATGTCATTGGCCAACATGCTTTGAATAGGACGGTTATGCTCTCTTGGACATATAGATGTGGCATCAGTGGGGATAGAACTGCAGAGTTGCTGGTCATTCACATACTGTCGCTCTGAAATGCATACTGACCTGAGCTTTGTGACACCTCCTCAGAATGTAAATGAATCTTTATTATGAATCAACAAAGCAATGCTCCCCCTATTTTTGTAAATAGAGATAATGTTTGCAACCCTCCAGTAGGAAGGGGCACATCTTTCCCAACACCTTAAAGGTGCAATCAAAAATAGGGTTCAAATAGGCAAAATACAAATAGGCAAATAGGGGAAGAGTAAACACAATGAGAATTATAAATGAAGTTGAAGTTGAAGGTGTTGGCAGGTGACTGCTGCCACCTGCTCTGGGCAAAAAGCCACATTTGTCAGCAAACAAAAGAAGTGATATGAAAGAGAGCTAAACAAGAATTAATATTGGAGATGCTCTTGCCAAGTAAAGGGATGAGGTTTGATGCTGATGTTTCTTTTAGACTGGTAAAAACAGCTGTTAATACTAACATTGAGGAGGACTGTGCTTTTCCCTATTTCTAATAGTGGGCACCACAACTTTCTGGTCGTATGTTCCCACTATTTGTGTGGAGAATTGTTTTGACAGGTAGCATCATTTAACAACTTGCTTCTTTAAGAATGAACTGTCAACCAATACACAGTCAACCAACCCATATATACAACAGATAGACAGATGACAAATTAAAGGAAAAGCCAAAATAAATGTAGAAAATAAGTGCGGATGTCTCCAGCCTGGTGTAAGCAATTAACATTAATAAAGCTATTAACATTACATGACAAAAAAAGATAAGCAAGTCCAGTTAACCTTAATGACTGGATCATAATGGAGAAGGAGACAATTTTGAAAGTGATTTTAAAAGATGGTTCATTGTTGATGGAGATGTTCATCGACACTGTGAGCTGTATATTGTATATATATACTGTATATGTATGTATAAACTACCGCTCCAAGGTTTTAGAACACTACCAGTCAAAAGTTTTAAAACAGTTCTAAAACGTTTGGGTGGTGATGTACAAAAACTTTTGACTGGTAGTGTTCTAAAACATTTGGCTGGTAGTATAACATTGGAAGTACATATTAATGTATATTATATTTCTTAATATCTCAATTATCCTATCTTTATTATCTTAATGTTTCCTGTTGTCAAGTAGGATTAGTGGCTTAAGCGACATCTGCACTTAGATCTATAAGGACATCAGTAAATGGATTTAAAATTACGGTCCAAAGCAGATGTTCAATTACTCTGATGCTTATTCATCTGATATGTAAAGAAAAAACAGAAGAATAACTGATCCTTAGATGGCTGAGAACGTTGCTGCAGTAGGTGATCAGACAGTGTCAGGGTTGACTACATACAGAGGGTTATTATTGGTAGGTTGCAGGTTCATTATAAAGAAAAATGAATTTTCAAGTGTTCAGTCGCATAAAAATCAGAAAAGTTCTACGAAATGGTGATACAGTCGGATGAGTCATCTGCTACCATGTTCTCCACAAGTGGGTGAGCGCATGTGCAGTGTACACAAATGCAACAGTATAGACCTCATGGCATAAACCCTACACGTAGAAGCCCTGTTATGCTCTTTTTCAGGCCATTTTCCTGGAATGGTTTTAGTCTACTTGTACCTTCAAAGGGTTACCGGAACTCAAAAAGTACAAAGCTATTCTGACAGATCTTCATCCTGTAGTGAATCATTCCCATTCTGATGGGAGTGCTCTCTTCTGGGATGACAATACCCCCATCCACAGGTCTCTGATGAGACCCTTTTATTAATGCTAATGTATACAAAATGTCAGCTGCACTATGGCTGAAGTAATGTTGATAAGTCTTTAGATGTAAACTCACTGTTTACTGGTTTGAAACTGGCTGAAACGAGTCTGTCTTGTAGTTTAATTGAGACATTAAAAAAGATTAGCAGGTACAGTGTCAGCTTAAGGGGTGGCCCAAGTCAGAATATGGGATTATTATGATTTAAAACATTTAGCGAAAAACTGCAGTAAATATATTTCAATGTATTGCGTTTTATTATCTTTGTGATTCACCCAATGGAATTTTAACTAATGATTTTTTTCAGTCTGTTTATTTTCTGTTAATTGTATTGCAGCAAAATAGGATTGATGAATTCTGATACGAAAAAGTTTAACTCCTAGTTGCAATTTATGTACTAATATTGCTATAATGTAATATAATCTGGTTTCAATGTATCGATATAATATTACGATAAAATATTGCAATAATGTGCTGTATACAGGGGTTGGACAATGAAACTGAAACACCTGTCGTTTTAGCGTGGGAGGTTTCATGGCTAAATTGGACCAGTCTGAAGGCCAATCGTCATTAATGTCACATTGCACCAGTAAGAGCAGAGTGTGAAGTTCAGTTAGTAGGTAAGAGCACAGTTTAGCTCAAAATATTGCAATAACACAACATTATGAGACACACTAGAGTTCAAAAGAGGGCAAATTGTTGGTGCACGTCTTGCTGGCGCATCTGTGACTAAGACAGCAAGACTTTGTGATGTATCAAGAGCCACGGTCTCCAGGGTAATGTCAGCATACCACCAAGAAGGACAAACCACATCCAACAGGATTAACTGTGGACACAAGAGGAAGCTGTCTGAAAGAGATGTTGGGGTGCTAACCTGGATTGTATCCAAAAAACATAAAACCACGGCTGCCCAAATCACGGCAGAATTAAATGTGCACCTCAACTCTCCTGTTTCCACCAGGACTGTCCATCAGGAGCTCCACAGGGTCAATATACACGCCCGGGCTGCTATAGCAAAACCTTTGGTCACTCGTGCCAAACGTTGGTTTCAATGGTGCAAGGAGCGCAAATCTTGGGCTGTGGACAATGTGAAACATGTATTGTTTCCAAAACTTGTGCTAAATGGGCGCGCCAAGGACTACCGAACCATTCTGGAGGACCATGTGCATCCAATGGTTCAAACATTGTATCCTGAAGGCGGTGCCATGTATCAGGGTGACAATGCACCAATACACACAGCAAGACTGGTGAAAGATTGGTTTGATGAACATGAAAGTCAAGTTGAACATCTCCCATGGCCTGCACACTCACCAGATCTAAATATTATTGAGCCACTTTGGGGTGTTTTGGAGTCAGGAAACATTTTCCTCCACCAGCATCATGTAGTGACCTGCCCATTATCCTGCAAGAAGAATGGCTTAAAATCCCTCTGACCACTGTGCAGGACTTGTGTATGTCATTCCCAAGACCAATTGACGCCGTATTGGCCGCAAAAGGAGGTCCTACACCATACTAATAAATTATTGTGGTCTAAAACCAGGTGTTTCGGTTTCATTGTCCAACCCCTGTATATATATAGTGTGTGTGTGTGTGTTGAATAATACTTGATAGATGAATTAATTGTGAAAATAATCTTCAGTGTAGCCGTATTTAATAGCAGTGTAGGTAATTAAGAATATGATAGTATGTGTTTTTGTGTGAATAGTTGCATAGTTACTTAAGCATACTGCTCAATATAAAGTTTTCTTCTGGTTAAAAGAGAGCATCCAGTCTTTTTCTGCTGTCGGCCAGGCTACAAGTATCCTGCTTTCATGCTGTACAGTTTTTTGGTCCCATATGAAACTCAGCAGTTCCCTGCCTCTCACGCGCACCCGCTTTTAAACATCATAAACCCAACCAAGCGCTCAACTTTACCCCCTCACGGCCCTTTTGTTCCCCACCAGAGTCAGCATCCAGAAATCAGCCATTTGTGCAGCAGGAGCGAGGGAGGAAACGAAGAGAGCAGAAATTCCTCCAGGAGGATGAGCTTTTAAGCGGCTATTTAGAGGAATCATTCGCCACATATGTTTATGCCAGATAATTGCTTTATCTGAAGACGAGATGAAGGGATGGGTAATGGTTCGAGCGTTGATGCTGTTAGTGGCTAGTGATTTTTGGCACGCCGCCAAAGAGTGTGTGCGTATGTGTTTGTGCGCGTATGGTCGACTGCATCGTTGGTGTGGAGTCTTATCAGGACTGGGGTTCAGATCTGAGTAATTATAGGAGTGGGAACTGCAGATGGTGCCCGTTACCACACAGGCACACTGTTGATAAAGCCGTATCCTCTGTGGAGCGCGAAGCAGATTAAAACACAAAACTCCAATCTGAGGCTTGGAATAATGTGATCAAGTGTTTATCATTGCAGGAGTAGCTTTGCCTTTACGTTACCACTCCGGCGGCACTTTCCTGTTCCTCGCGTTCGAGTTCGTGGTACACAAGTGACTCCGGAGAGCGCCGCACAATAAAACTACCTGAAGAATTAATGGGCACTCTAAATTAGAAATGTTTTTCATTGATTCTGAGGGTTTGCTTCAGGCTGTGCGTGGGTGTGCGCATTAGCCTTTTCAGCACGGTCCATTACCTATAAATATTTGTCCTTTTCGTATGGATCGGTCTATTAATTTGAACAGTGAATCTGTACACATTTATGTAATGACTTGCAGTGGTTGTCCAAGGTAGATATTGACTGCGGTTCTTCATTTAACACTAAATAACACACAATTTCATGAGACATTTAGCTACTAGAGTTTGACAACCAGGAACCAGTTGAGATCCAACACCAAGGAATTCGTTTATCTAGGCTATTAACCTTGGCATGTCATTGGTGTGCAAAAGCAAGCTAACCTCATCTCTAGTAAGATATGTCCTATGAGGATGTAGACACAAACCTATACAAAGGAAAGATAAACAAAATATCTAATAGCATGTTGGGCCAACACAAGCCCGCAGACCAGCCTCATGGACTAGGCAAGTCTCTGGAACTCCACTGGCAGCTGCTTCCAAAATATACATATATATTCGCTCAGTTATTGTTTTGATGATGGTGGTCATTGTTAATCACGTTCTCTACTCGAGTCATATGGCCAAGGTGATTGGCTGTGCCATTCCCTGCTGTCACATGAGACTCTGTAGCTGCATTGGTTGTTAGTAGCGCCAAACTGGAGGGAAAACCTTACAGTCATATGTGTGGGACTCACTGTGCAAGTGAAGATGGCAGCAAACAGAAATGTGTAAGTCAAGTTCACTTATTAATTGAGTCCATCATAATAACGTTAATCACAGTGCTAGGCTTTGGCGCACAGCATACAGCAGGCTAACATCGTCTGTAGCTATGAATAACAAGCAGTGTTCTCTACTTTTATTAATGCTAATGTATAAGAGAAGTCAGCTGCACTATGGCTAAAGTAATGTTAATAAGTCTTTAGATGTAAACTCACTGTTTACTGGTTTGAAACTGGCTGAAACGAGTCTATGTCTTGTAGTTTAATTGAGACATTAAAAAATAAAGATGGACCAATCAGCGTTTTTGAGACCGATTCCGATCACCTATCAGCGCAATGGGCCAATAGCTGATACCGATAGAGGGCGGGGTATACGACTCGGCAGGGCTACATGTAGTTATTTTAGCGCAAGCAAGTCATGAAGCATGTTCTAAACTGGTTTAATACCACTTTTATCGTGCTCATATGAAACAGCATAATATTTTTTAACAAACTAACAGTAAATAAACAAAGTAAATCAAACAAATATCATCAATACTGCAATCATTCAATTTAGACCCTTAATTTAAAATGAAAAAGCAAATTAAATAAATACAGTCAAAACTGCAGTCATTAAACGCAGACTCTGGTTATTTTAAATAACAGCTCGAAATACATAAATTAGGCTCATTTGTTTAACGCCATCGATCGGCTCTCGGGATCAGCTAAATTGGAGAAATATCAGCCGGTCACCAATCACATATTTTGATTAAAAATCGCCCGATACCGATACATAGCCAATCGATCCTGCTATCTCTAATAAAAAGATGTTTTTTTTTTTTTTTCAGAATTGTTAACTGTTTATTTGCTTAATTTTACATTTTACATACAACTTAGTCTGTGAGAATTATGTTTGATTTGGTCCCACATTTTAAATGTAAGCTTGGAATTGTTTACTAAACCTTGCAGAAAAATGTTTTCACTTATAATACAATAAAACTTGTCACTTGACTGGGAGTCCTCAAAACACATTATTATATTAGTCTTCCATGACAGTTATAATTAGCTGAAACTGATTTCTCACTTGTTATTTAATGAAACATTCTGTTCAAAGTGTGGATTCCAAATATTACATCTTTGCCAAGTTTTCACTGGAAATGAATCCCAGTCAATTGCCTCAGTTAGCTTGGTCTGACTCTGTCACACAACGCTACCTAGCTGGAAAGGGAAGTGCTTCTTCTGTGACACATGAAGCTCCAATGCATATATTCAAATAGCTGCAAATGGAATGTCATTGGACAGCTCAGCACACTTAAATGAGAGGAGTGATGGTCAATTCTGTTACACCAGCTAACAGACTCCCATATCGGCAAGCATCGTACTGAGCAAATGGGAAGACTGAGGGCCATCCTACCTACACAGAGACAGCGAGGCCAGCGATACTCATAACTGCAAACTATAAAAAAATATATTTTATTTGTTAGTACATTTAGTAGTACACTTAGTAGTACACCTGATAGTACAGCAAACAGTGACAACTCCATCTTAGGGTTAATGGGTAATTAGGTATTATGTGATCACGTACTTCACACTGGATAGAGTCTGTGTGAGTTCTTGCTCTCTCTCTCTCTCTCTCTGCTTCGATCAGCCAGATTATTATCAAGGACTCCTCCCTCGTCTCTTCCTCCTTAAATCACTCTCGCCAGGCTCTTATCTCTCTCTCTCACTAACGCCCTTCTCCTGCTCTTCTCCCTCTCACTCTCTCTCTCTCTCTCTCTCCTCCCCTGATCAACTACAGGCCTGGACGAGCACCATCCGCCAGTGACCTTAATGTCCAGTTGACAGATAGTCGTTTATATCTGAACACGATGCGCGCGCACACACACCCACCCACACTCACACACCCACTCGCACTCCCCTCTTTAAATCACACCACACTGATACTGAGCACTGGAGGTGTAAAAACACATCGGTGCATCAGCCTATAGGAGGCGTTTCAACTGCACTGCCATTAGAAACCAGACGAGAACGCAAATGTTTAATCAAACTACATGTTCAGTAAGTGAAATTAAGTACTCATCCTTTACAGTGAGCTAATTTGTGGTTCTTCTATTAGGGGGGCACCAATATGATACTCAGTACGCAGTAATAGTCCTATACGGGCCAAAATCACTAGAAAGGATATTAAAAAATCTAAATAAAAAAAGGATCCGATATGATAAGCATGTTAAAGCTTAACTAAACGTTTGTTTAACTTCAAATTAGTTTTTGAATGCTTGATGGTGTTAACGCATTCAAAAAGTTTGAGCTTGACATTATTTAGATGGCTGGTCGAGTAAAACCCATCCAGAGTAATGTATTATCATTATAATCTTATTAATAAAAGAGGGAAAAAGCCAGATACTTAAGGCTGCGATATCAGTATAGGTGCTAGACATGAAAAAGTGGTATAAGTCTTTATGTGATCTTTACTATTGATGCATTCATTTCATTCATGTGGGATTTAAACACTACAAGAGTTCTTCATATCAAAGAAATCAGTTAAGATCAAGGCAGAACATGCAAATGACAAAAGAGCTACTTATGTACACTTGTACTGGTAACGCGGTGGAGTGTTTGATATGAGGCAAGCAATTACCGTGATGGTTATCTGGTTTGCAGTTTGTCTTCTATATGGGACTAGTTTAAAAACCGCTGCCGCTATAAAGTAAACTGTATAGTTTTCAAGTTCTAGTGGAGGGCTTTTGGGTAACTTTGATTTGGAGATTTTTATTGGTAACCCTGGCTATTGTAGGTCACTCTACAAGTACAGCTATCATAGGCACACATTTGCTAAGCCATTGTCAACTAGTGGTAAAGCCATTATTAGCAATTAGAGTTTCAAAATGTTAATTATAAGCAATTAGTTATTTTCAAGGAATCATTTTTTCAAATAAAATGAATCTGAATTTTAATATAGAGTTAAAATCACATGTCATTACTTGTGTCTTATTTTATTTTCACTTAGTTCAGTAAAAACTGCTTTCCACACATTTGAGGTAGATTTTCGAAATAGGGCTGCATCTAACGATTTATTTCTTAACCGATTAATCGAATGATTATTTTCTCGATTAGTCTATTAACCCAACGACAAATGTTAGATTACTCTAATGTGAGTGTGCTGGGAATTCAAGTCTTTATTATGATGTTATGGATTTGTAACACTACCGCTCAAAAGTTTAGGATCACTTTAGAATTTCATTTCATGCAATTTTCATTGCAATTCATGCAATTTTCATACAATTCACAAACAATATTGTCCATTTCATAATTAATTTAAGTGTATCAGATGATTTTTAAAGAATAAAAATGTTTGTATTAAAGCCTATTTTTGTATGGAGGCTTATTTTGCATAGGGTCCTATTATCAGCAATTCTCAGTCCTCTGTCTAAATCTCCTGGTACGGCCGCCAATCCAAGTTAAGGATGTTATTGGACTAATTGGTTGTTAGGACACTCTTGCTCAATTGTGATGCACAACTGAAAAACATTCTACTAATAAGTGAGTATAAAAGTGAGCACAACATTCTAGGTTAGTTTAGTATCTGAAGCATCAGCAGTTGATGGCTTGCTGACCGACTCACCGACTCAGAATGGCCAGAAAGAAACAACTTTCTTTAGAGAGCCGTCAGTCCATTGTTGTGTTAAGGAAGGAAGATACTCCATTGAAAACAAGAACATTTCACTGTGATCCCAAACTTTTGAGCGGTAGTGTACATATGGTGGTGGGGGGAGCACAAGGAAAACACATGGCCATTCTAGGCTTAGCGTATTAAAGAGTACCTTAAACGCACGTGATCTATAAATGGTACAAATGACACGTAGCCTAGACACCTCACAGACAAGAAAACTCACAGTTTGAGGACTATATATGTTGACAGAGAGCCATCTGATAACCAGCTACGTGTGTTTTTAAGAACAGTCTTGGGTATCTACACTGACGATTAAGAAACTGATAGCAATGTGACTTTTCAAGTGACTGCTACTGAAGTAAACATGTTACATGCGTTAATCTTAAAATAATCTGCTAAGATAAGAAAAACAAGTAAACTGGTGCTGTCTTGCTGCTGTGTTAAGCTCCACAGGATGTTTGCGCTCCAAGTGCTTGTGTCCAAATAGGTGCGGCCATCTTTGCGAAGCATCGACACACGTTATGCTAATTGATGTAATTTTGTAGTGGATTACGTTGACGCGTCGCCTCAGCCCTATCGGAAAATGCCAAATTCGACACAGAAAGAAGAGGCAGTTTTAAGTACGACGCCTGTAAAATCTGCTAAAGTAAACCTTCTACTCTTACAGCAGATGTTAGACAGTCTACTGTGATAAATTACCAGCAAAGCGGTTGAGACGTTGCTTTTTGCTGGATTGTGTTATGAACTGAGACGCTTCTGCGGCACGTAAATGAGGGAAAAGATCAGCAGTGCCTCACACTGTGCGAGCGGTGAATCAGTAAACAAGTTACCGCCGTGCTATTTGCGCTGAACATTATGGTAAATCTGGTTGTACGTTTTTATAAATCTGTCCTTTTATGTGTGTCGGTTTGAAGAGGATATATACACTTCAAGTATAATAAATAACACAAACAAACGTTACTTGTTTCCCCTTGCTTATAACCTTGTCTGCAACCAGACGAGCACACAAACGTACACATGCAGTGAGTTAAATGATAAATACTAAGTGATATTCCCCGGACGCCTAGTCTTGTGACAAAAGAGGGAGAACTAGAGGACTGTGTTCACTCTCTCACACAAACGCACACACACATACAAAGGTCACACCAGGCTATGAACAGCCTATTCATCACTTTGCGAACAACAGCGGCACAGAAGGCAGAACACAAGTGCTCAGGACGTAGAGATAAGGAAACAGTGGGCTAGTTTAAAGACAGGAGGACAGAAAGAGGCGTGAGGGACTTCAAAGAGGAGATGAACAGCAGGCTTTGAATGACAAGTGCATTTTTTTTTTTTTTTTTTTTAGAAAATGAGAGCATATTTTTGTCCAGACTAAGTGAATGGACAGTAAAAACCACACTCGGACACAAGGCACATCTTAATACCTCCTACACCTGGACAAAAGATGCTTTATCTCTTCAATGAAATCTATTCAATGAGATCAATGAGACCAGAATACTGTATGCAGCTGGGTCATCAGTAACAAGTCAAAAGGGCGTCTACTACTGCAAAGTTCAGTTTCAGCTAACATCCAACATACTTTTTTCCCAACAGCAGCCTCTTTTTCAAGGGACCAAAAGTAATTGGACAACTATATCATGGGCTTTTTTTTCCTCATTAATCCATCGTCAGTTAAGCATGTAAAAGGTCTGGAGTTGGTCCAGGTGTGGCATTTGCATTTGGAAGCTGTTGCTGTATGATCCTGTAAAACATGGTTAGGCAATGTGATGGCATGGGCACGCATGGCTTCCAATGGCACTGGGTGTTTCTTGATGATGTGACAGAAGACAGAATCATATATATACATATATATATATATATATATATATATATATATATATATATATATATATATATATATATATATACATATACACACCCAGTGGGTCATTCTCAGCACTGCAGTGATAATGGTGTGTTAGTGTGGGTACGAGCGGATCAGATGAGTGGACCCAGTGTTTAAACACTGGGTCCACTCACTGTCCACTCTATTAGACACTCTTCAGTAGAGTGCTGGTCCACCTTGTAGATGTAAAGTCAGACAGTTCGTGTTGATCATTCTCTAGTCCTTCATCAGTGGTCACAGGAGACCATTGGCTGGATGTTCCTGGACTATTCTCAGTCCAGCAGTGACACTGAGATGTTTTAAAACTCCAATAGAACTGCTGTGTCTGATCCTCTCATACCAGCGCAACACACACTAATACACCACCCTCGTGTCAGTGTCACCGGACTGCTGAGAATGATACACCTCCCTAATAGTACCTAAACAATGTATGCAATGCCTGTAGATACAAGAAGCGGGTTTTAAATGTTATGGCTGATTGGTTTACATAGACCATCTGTTTCTCTTCATACATTGTTAGCTTCATTTTGTCCATCAATGTCATGTCCCCACAGGACCAGTGGCAAAGGAAGAATTATTTGAGTGGTGGCTCATTCTCAGCACTCCAGTGACACTGATGTTGTGGTGGTGTGTTAGTGTGTGTTGTGCTGGAATGAGTAGATCAGGCACAGCAGTGCTACTGGAGTTTTTAAAACCTCAGTGTCACTGCTGGACTGAGAACAGTTGACCAACCAGTTATTATGCTCTGTGGTGGTCCTAAACTATCCAGCCAGGAGCAGCTGTATAACTGTATAAAAACAGATGGGCTACAGTCTCTAACTCTACACCAGCGAGACGGAACTACATGCTCTGATAAAATATCCATTGAGTGTAGCGACAGTAGATGAAAATGTTTGTTTTGTAATTATCTGCCTGTTTAGAAATGCAAATGGGAGCATACGTGTTTCTATCACACTTCAAAAGTCCTAATGAACAATTTGCACAACAATCTACAAAATCGGTGTCAAGCAATCATCTCTAGGTAACGCGTTCTTCAACAAGCTGTGAAATGTATGTGAGGTAAGTTGATGGTTGTGTGCCAGGAGTGCTTTAAATATGAATGTAAAATGACAATCTGACCTGGTAAAGATCTAATTATTTTTGATATACTGTCAACATGTCTATGCAGTACAATCTGACATGGATGCCTTGCAGGAAAACAAAATTCTTACTGCACTGATCAAATGCTTCCACACCTAACACTCGCAAAGTGTCACCCAAGTGCTAAGTACCCAAACTAAAGTTACTAGCAGTGAAACGTTGCCAATGCTGATTATTTTACTACATTAAATCTGTATTAGTAGAGTGTAAAACTGATGTTTATGGGTGGTTTCAGTGCAGCAGATTCAGTGTAGCACCTGTTAAGCATCGCCACATGTCTGGTGCCGCCTCATTCTTCATGGTTATTGCTGCAATATTCGACTTTGGCAAGTTTGCATCGACATTAACATTGAAAGGTAATGAGAGGGAACTGGACAGACGGCATCTGTCTTGGGTTTTTGGAAACGCTTGAGAAAAACATGCCCGATGTAATGTTACACTACCTCTACCGGTTGCCTAAAAACTACCACATTCTATATTGAATGGATTGAAACAGATGGTAGACGTTCAAAACAGACTTTTTAACAGAAGGCAGGCCATATTTGGGGTTGGTTTAAAGTTAAGACGGTATTTAGAAAATGTTGTCAAGATGCTTCTGTAATATTGTATTAGCTACTGTTCTAAAATCAGTCCTAAATTAAGATATTAAGGTGACCAAACAAATACGATTTCTATCATACAGTCCCTGAACTGCAAGTCTCAAAAGCAGATGCACAGTTCCCCACTTCTCAACTCCACGTCCCAACTCCAAAAAAGTCTCCAAGACAATCTGAAATTCCAACAGCTGGGCTTCTAAAGCCACCCGGGCTCAAGAGAATGTAGCTGGAGCCCGATTTTACTTACATTATGCACAGTCTGAACCCAAAGTCTATTCTGGACACTCCTGGATGCTTTTGAACTCAAATTCATGCCTAAGAAAGGTTGCTCATGAAATTCATTCACACAGCACACGTTCTTGCTTTTCTTCTTTCCTCTTTTGGAACCAAAGCCACACACAGACATCACGTTTACTATTTATACACCAATCAGCCATAATCTTAAAACCACCTCCTAGTCTCTACGCTCACTGTCCATTTTAAGCACCACAAACCATATAGGGGCAGTCGTGGCCTGAAGGTTAGGGACACGGTCTTGTGACCGGAAGGTCGCCGTTTTGATCCCTGGGACCAGCAGGACATGACTGAAGTGCCCTTGAGCAAGGCATTTAACCCCCCAACTGCTCCCTGGGCGCCGTGGATAGGGCTGCCCACCGCTCCGGGCATGTGTGCTCACTGTCCCCTAGTGTGTATGTATACTAGTGTGTGTGTATATGTGAATGTTTCACTGCACAGAGGTTATATTTTGGTAGTCTCTTTCACCCTGGCCAGAGGACCCCCACTGATCGGGCATTATTTGGGCGGTGGATCAGTAAACACAGTGTCCGCTCACTGTCCACTATATTACACACACTGACTTTGTTTGGCCACCTTGTAGCTGTAAAGACTACAGCTCATCTGCAGTCTTTCATCAGGATGCTGCCCACAGGCTGCTGCCGGCTGGATGTGTTTGGTAGGTGGACTCTTCTCTGTCCAGTCGTGACACTGAGGCATTCAAAAACTACAGCAGCACATGTGTTCCAATCACTCACAACTGAGAATAACTTCAGTCACCTGCCACAAAATGTTCCAATGACTTGGGTTCCAGTTTTCACAAGTACATTTATATGGGCAAAAGGCAACAGAGACATCAGCTGGACAAAGAGGGACTTGAGAGGCACTGGTGGGTGCGCAGAATGCTGGCCGTGGAGGAGAGGGCAGAAAATCAATGGCGAATCACAGCTGAAGTGGAATTTGAACTGTGCCCGGAGCCACGGAGTGTGACGGCGCGCAGAAAGAGGGAGCGCAAAAGCATGAAAGCAGGAAGAGTAGGTGGAAAAGCAAGGTACAGGAATGGGGGGGAGAGGGGGGGCTGAAAGAGACAGAAGGGTTATTAGAAGCTGTAGGAGGTAAAAGAATGACAGGAGAGGTGATGAACGGAGTCCCTGCCGTTATTTAGTGGGTGGCATGGACAGTCGGTCAGAACGCACACCAGGTGGGCATGAGAAGAGAGAATATACAGAGGGTACACATTATTACACACACACAGTGAATATATATATGCTTATGACAGTGTGTACACACGCACACACACACAAAGGACTCACTTTGCCACATGTACTGTATATCTACTACCACAAACACATGTAATATGCAGACACCCACCGACATACACCTTGTATCTACACTGCAGTCCATCTGATTCGCTGTATACTTTATTATTCCCTTTCACCGTGTTCTTCAGTTGTCAGGACGTCCAGAGGACCACCACAGAGCAGGTATTATATCGTTGGTGGATCATTCTCAGCATCAGAGTGGCACTGACATGGTGTATGTTGTGCTGGCTCTAGTGGATCAGACTGCTGCAGTGCTGCTGGAGCTTTTTAAATACGTTGTTCACTCACTCTCCACTCTATTAGATACTCCTACCCTGCTGGTCCACCTTGTAGATGAAAAGCCAGAGAGGACAGCATATCTGTTCTTAGAGAATTTGTCTTAGTCATCCTCTAGTCCTTCATTGGTTGCCCACAGCATGCTGCCCATAGCATGCTGCCCACAGCACGCTGCCTACAGGATGCGGCCCACAGCACGCTGCCTACAGGACGCGGGCCACAGGACGCAGCCCACAGGATGCTGTTGACTGAATAGTTTTGGTTGATGGACTATTTTCAGTCCAGCAGTGACACAGGTGCTCAAAAATTCAGAAAAATTATGCTGAATATTATTTACAAACCAGATAATACCTGCATTGTAATGGTCTTGTGAGAGTCATGACCATTGAAGAACAGAATAAAAGACTATTAGCAAAGTATGCAGAGAAGTAGATGGACTGTAGAACTACATAGCATCTATGGTATGTAAAGCTGATAAAATGGACATTGAGTGTAGATACAAGGAGGTGTCCCTAATTAAGTGACCAGTGGGTGAATATTTAACTAACTTGTTCAAAGTGGTTTGAAGTGAAACACTTCATTCTGGAGAAGCGTACACACTCAGAAGTGTTCTGAGTGCTGGTGATGGGAACCAGACGTCTAAAAAACTCCATCACAGAAAGCTATCCAAATAAATGGTTAGTATCATGTGGTCTGACGCCTCAGATGATGTTTTAAGGTAGTTAGGAAATACAAATTTGGTCTAAAACCCATTTTAAAATCTATTAATCGTAGAGTTACACAATGCATGTGGCATTCGATGCTTTTTCAATACTGCATACGATTCGATTCTTTAGCATTTGATGCTTTTAATATTGTATATAGCCCAATAACTAGCTCCTGTGTATCAAACCTTAAGCAACTGAATCAGTATTCTGAATAAGCGAATCAAATCGCACTAATTTGACACGGTTGAGCGACACATGCAAGCCAGCTGTAGCAGCGAGAAAGCAATAGCCCGCTCCGCTTAGCATGGCAACGGCAAAAATTTAAGACCACGATTTGTGGACAAAACTGGCTCGGAAAGTCAAATGTGGGCATATTCATCAGGCACGCAGCCTGCTTAATCATTGTATTGAAAGAGGGCTCATTTAAAATGTCCAAGCATCGTTTTACTTTTGAGAATCATGATACTACACTTGGTATTGTGACAACCTTAATTCATGGTGAAGAGAAAAACGCAAGACGTCGCCAAAAAGAAAGATTTCCCACATCAACATTACATATGCAAATTCAGGCACATGTACGTCCACTAGTGATTTATGACAGTAAATAAAATGGCTATATTTGTGTTATATTTAGACATCACAATTCTAGGTTTTCAGCATCACCACTGTCAGTATGATTCCCTACAGTGAACATTATAAGGAAAGGAATGAGTGGAGGTAACTTTTCAGTTGGCTTTATACAAGTACCATGCTCACAAACAAAGAAATACAATGTGACTGATATAAACCAACATAGTGTACATAAAATTCAATCAGGAACCCCACTCCACAAAAAACCTTAAATACTGAAAAACTGAAATAATGTGCTTAAAATTAAGATTATTGGAAATAAAGGAACTGTAATCCCATAATAACAGATAGCTACTTCAGCTTTGTGTTATGCTACAAGCAATTCTGAGATATTTTAGGCTAGATTTCTTACAGAATCAGCCCCAACAAATAAAATAAGAGGTAGGCGTTTTCCAAAAAACGCTTAATAAAGCCATGGAAGTGAGCGAACAGCAAATGTGGAATGTCCACAAGGTCTCTGTATAATAATAATTCTGTGAAAAATATCTGCTAGTTATCCAAAATATTCTGATTAAAGGATCCTGGAGACAGATATTAGATGTCTGTTTAATAAGTATGCCCTACTGTGTCCTTGCCTGTTATTAAAGAATGTTAACTCCAACAGAAATATAGGTAATTATATCTAAGACCAGGAAATGGAATGTTGTAAAATGCAGTTAATGCAGATCCTCAAAACTCTAAAACATCAGGAGAAGCGTTAACAGCTACCGACATTTCTTATGAGCTGATCAATGAAAGAAGAATATTTAATTGTGATCACAAATATTATGTTCAATCCCTATTTTGCTGCCATTCATACTCCACAGAATACTTCCCTTTCTGGAGAGACAGACTTCCAAAAGCATAATTAATAAATAATTACTGTTTGCCTTATTATGGCTGTATTAATGGCGGCGCCAACAAAAGCCAGGCCGACACAGGGCACTGATTAAAGACTGGATGAATAATTGAGACATTTCATGCGATGTTAACGAATGTAATTAAATATTCACGAGCCTGGACTCCAGCCAGAAGCCAGGAGCAGGACTTTTTGGGCCTTATTTACATAATTTGTATTGCTGTGCTGATTTTGATGCCTCTCAAAGTTCTTATAGTTCCTGTTAAAAATTCATGTCACCCTCTAAACAAAAACAAAAAATTACAGAAACAAAACAAAACAAAACAAAAGAAATATCTAAATGGTCCATGTTTTAATATTTAAAAAGACAGACAACAAGAAAAAGGTATACTGCATATGGTATATATGTGAAAACCGTCAAATAAGTTAAGTGTGAATCATTTCAACTGAAGCACATTGTAATGTTTTGTAATAGTGGGGCTGCAAACACCCCATATACCCAATATAAGTCACAAGGGTAACACCTGAGCAGCTTGGGCTTGCAATTTCATAGATTTACGATGAGAATTGTTGGACTTTCAAGAAGGTCAGATTATCAAATCATTGAGTGTATGGCATTAGAAAGCCCAGAGCCTGATTTATACTTGTGTTGCAACTAACAATGATCTCCAGAACCAATTAGTCGATTCATTGCTGTTTTGATTAATCAGGAAAAGAAAAACTATCCAGAAATATTTCATATTTCATTTTTTTACAGACAACAAATACAAAGCTTACTCTGATTTTTGCACAATTCTCTTTCAAACATAAAACACTAAATCATACTTCTTCTAGGATCAGTACTGTGTGTTCTGACTACAGTTCAGCTTTTACTATTTTCTAATATGAATGTGTTTGGCATCCAAGGGTGTAGATTTGCTCTTGACATTGGTGGGGACCTATGTATCAGTGAAACAATCCCTCCAACCCTTGAAGAGTGCCAACATCATCGTAATAACAACTCATCAACACAATGCGTTGGGATTATTTTTATTATCAATGCAAAATCAAGAATTTTAATTAGTTGTTTCAGCTCTAATTTAGACTTCACATAAAAAAAAACAAAGAGTCAAAGTTCATGGTTAAGGCTTGCAGAGGCCACAATGTTAATTTCCTCGATTTTAACAAGGCATTGAGCAAATCTGCAGAGATGCATCAAGCAAATGCTGATTGATCAGTTATACCATAGCGGTTCAGACTGCGAGTTCAATCTCTGGTTATGCCACAGCCATCTGTGGCTGGAAGTCCAAGAGAGCATAATTACTCTACTTGGTGCTCCTCTCCTGAACTCCTTCACAAAGTTTGGCTGGTTTTTGCCAATCAGTTAACTGCCACCGGAATATGTCCTCATTTCCACCCACATTCAGCTCAAAATTTCTTACTGTAGTCCTTAGAAGTTCTTGTTACCAGATCAGATCTTGGCCTGTGAGGCTAGACGTCAGCTACCTTTCACCTTCCCAGCAGGGTAGAACTGTGCTGGGTAGATTTAATTAGTGGATTTAACACCCTTTAATAAATAAACCAAAACTGGAGAATAAGCATTTACAAATACCTATGTATACCTATGCTAGATGGTATAACATGCTTGTTTTTGACTTTTTTTATACATAGAAGTCTCTAAGATGGGCAAGACACTAACAACCGAGGGACTTTAGAGGTCTACTACAGATGTCCTGTGGTGGAACTGCATTACCACACCTGAGTAATGAGTAATATTTTTATAAAATGTATATCTGGAGCACAAAATCCAAAAACTGGCTAAAATTCCATATCAACTCAACACTACCACTTTTCATTTCTTGGATTGGATGTGATCAGCTGGAGTAAAAACTGCAGACTCACTTTATATTTAACTATAGTTACATATGTAGTAATGTGTTATTACATAAGAGAGTTATAACTATTAAGATCCCTCTATGTAATTACATGAGATAAAAAAAGAAACTGATACACATTCGTAATTACATAAGCTGTACTACTGTAATCCATCCGTAACAGTGGCTACATCACTAGTAGTTAAATTGTTTGTACATGTGCTCATGTGTAGCTACGCAGCTATTAGAGATGTTTAATATAAAGTAGGACCAAAATTTTTAGTATTGTATTATTTACTCAAAATAAATGACTTTATTCATTTGGCCGGTAACACCTCCTATGAATAGTGTATTCTTGACACTTTATAAGTGCATTTATAAGAAATTGTATATATATATATATATATATATATATATATATATATATATATATATATATATATATATATATATATATATATATATATATTATTTATATATTATTTTTATTTATTTTTATCAGAAGTATGCATTACTGCTTTTAGGTAGCTATAATTACATACACAACATTTTATAAAACAGGAATAGACGTTATAACACTGTTAACATGGAAACAGTAATATGACACTACAACAGAGTTCTGGTACATATGGGAGACAGATTAGACACACCAGTGACTACCAACACTGCAAAAGTGTTATTATTTGGCCAAACTTTATTTCTCCCATTTATGACACAGCTGTGCATTTCCTACATTAAACATACAGTCAAAGGATCCAATCTAGATATTAATCTGCTGCACATTTCAAGACAAATTAAGTCCTTTATGGTGCTTTACAACTGTGTGCAATCTTTTTTTTTTTTAAACACCATTTTTGGTAAAGCGCTTCTCTGACTCCACAAAGGTAACTGTTTACTTTCTTATTTGCAAAAAAAGAAGAAAAAAAAAAAACATTCGCTACAACAAACCAGACAAAAAAGCAATGCTACGCAAGCCAGCGCATAACTGTGGTGAGATGGATCACTGTGATGTTTGGCGTGTGTGGAAACCAAATATAGCTCCTGCGTATCAAATAGAACAGGGAGTATAAAGTGCTTTTACTCAAAGAGTCTTCAGCGCTTTAGAAAGAGTGTGACAAAAACTATTGTTTAAACTACCACCTCTAATTTCACATTCATATTCAGTGTATTGCCACAGCGTTCCGTTCCTCTCGCGTGGTAAGGGAACATTTCCAGGCTTTGTCTCAGTTCCATTCTGAAAGCACTAACTACTTTAGTCAAGACATAAGTACTGCAAGGTTAAGCTATGTACAAGACATTTACATTTTTGGCCTTCAGCGTTTTATTCGACAAATTCTGTAAAGCTTATCTACAATTATTCAATCTACAGACGTGCGAGAAATCTAAAGAAAAACCTGAATACCTGAAACATGAGTGGAGAAATGTTCTTCAAGATGCTTTTATAAAGGTGTACAGCACGTTACAATTAAGCAATTAACATCCCGTCCTGAGCTGTGGCATGTTATCAAACATATGCTATCTATACAACACAAGTGCTGCCACAGAACTAAAGCTCCAGCTGAGTTAAACTATGCTGAAACACATTCCCAACCCAAAAGCGCCAGAAGGGAACCTTCAGAGCATTCTAGGCTTTCAAAGAAGGTCTAATGATCTCTGGGAACTAAAATATATAAAATATAAAAAATATAAAATATATAGGCATGTCTGTCTTTTTATATTTAAACTTTTGCCAGCACTACAGTACTGCTCTTGTTTCACTGTTAGTTTTTAAAGAGGAAAAAGTGGTTAAATCCTTGAAACATAGAGCGGAAAACTGGTAGATATACACAAGCGATTTTGACCAATCAAATTTTGATTTTTGTATCTAATTTAGTAATGTTGCTTTACTTTATTTATATTAATAATAATTAATATAGTCAAAAGTATGTGTTGTCAACTGGTGACAGGGCAACATTTACAAAATGTTTTGCTTAAAATTTGAATTAAGAGAAATCTAAAAATCTATTAGAGGCATTTAATATAAAGTGGGACAAAAATTGTTAGTTTTGTATTATTTACTCTTTTATTTAAAATAAATGACTATTCATTTGGCTGGTAACACTTCCTATGAATAGTATATTCTTGACACTTTACAAGTGCATTTGTAAGACAATATATATTAATATTATTATTTTTATGCCTGGCATAAGTGTGCACTGTTGCGTTTAGGTAGCTATAATTTCATGCACAATATATAATATGACACTACAACAGATATTAATCTGATGCACATTTCAAGACAAATTAAGTCCGTTATGGTGCTTTACAACTGTGTGCAATCTTTTTTTACAGTGTAATTTATTATGTTGCTTTATTTTATTTAAAGTAATAATCAATTTAAAAATAGATTTTTTGCATGAAAATCAAGAAAACTGAACTCACAAAAAGGTCAAGCTCCTCTGTATATTTATTATTTTTTATATTAATTTAGTTAATTATGGACAACAGACAATATGTGGAAAATAATTTTAACTGATTTTTGTTATACATGCTGCATTTTTTTTTTTAAACTTAGCATCAAAACCTTTTTTTAGCTGAGGATTTCTCACTTTTCAAAACTGGCATGGGAGCCTCAATGGAAAAACGTTTCAATACACTGGCCCCCTGGAAGTCCCAGATCCCAGTCACTGAAAGCTTCACCAGAAAGTGTTCATGGGAATCTGTGTTAGCTCAGTGCTAATAAACAACTAGAATAGGCAGGCTGGCAGAAGTTAGTATTATCAAGTGTTGACTGAGTTTTGACACTTATGTCCCATATTGAAGGCCTAGCTGTAGTAGTTGCATGTGGCTACTGTTGATAAGACGGTTTTTTAAGAGACATTTAAAAGGGGTAGCAGTTAAGGTGAAGTCTAAAAAACTTGTTTTGCAAGCTTGCAGGACCTATATGGCGTGCAGCAGCGTCCACGCTGCATCGGCCCCTGCATACTCTGTAGCTGAACTGCCTGGTCCGGGTCTCTTTATGAAAATTACATGGACACTCAGTTTAACACAACCAAGCGCATCATTGCTGGGCATCATTTGTACTACTTCCCTGGCTGCTCTATCACACAGCCTCACAACACTTTTCACAAGAAGGACGGTTCATTCAAAGGATGGTTTAAAAGGTAAGAGATTCCCTTCACTTAACACCTTGTGCAGGAGGTTTTTAACCCACTAGCAGTTCATCTCCCATCCTGTCAGAAAAATAAAATCCTGCCCAGTAGAGTTTACCATTTAATGTTCCTGGAAAAGAAGTCCAAGAATGTTCTGAATTCAACAGATCTCTGGCACTGACATCTCATGAAGAGAGCGGTCAATACTCGAGAGGAATTCAGACCAGCCACTGCATATGTCTGGCCATCCTTCAAGCACTCCAAGTCTACAGTGTGTGGAGAGAGGCAAGTAGTGGAACATAATTAAAACTCTCCCCTTCCAAAGGTTGACTGGAGGTTTATTTGCTGTTCGCGCTGAAGATCAAGATGCGCTCGCTTGATTTAAGGACTTTGCGTTCACTAAGTAAATGCTCTGTGACAAGCTAAGCAGGCTTACTTGACCTCATGAAGCCATAAGTAGACAATCAAAGTGACTTTGAGAGATGGTTAAGTACTGAGACAGAGGAGACAAGAGTCACAAAGACCACTCATAGGGTTAGTTTTCAATAGGAATGGTGACCAAAGTGACGTCTAGATCTATAGGACACTAGTGTTTTTGTCAAAATCCCATATTCAATGAATATGATGCTGGGGTATTAATGCGATACGTAAGCAAGCTGTTCCTCAGGAGACTGAGAATGTCAGTAAAGCAGGAAAAGAACAACTACAGAGAGGGATTTTATATTAGGCCTGCAAAAACTAGAGATGTGCTTGAGTATGTTTACTTTAGTAAGCTGCCATTATTCGAATAGGCCTATTAAAATCAATATTTGTGTATTGGTTTTGTTTCATTAAGGCTGGATGGAGCAAAGAGACAGGCTAACAAATCAGGGAAACTGAGATTTTCTGTTTTAGCACGACTGTGAAATGTGACAGGCCTGCGACAACATAAACATGAGTGCTTTGCCAAGCGTCGTTAAGTGGCTGTTTTCCCTAACCAGCCTAACTATTCTAGTTAGTTAGGTCCAGCAGTGAAAATATATTTCTTGGACACAGTAACATGTTGGCACCTTGTCCACCGAGGAGAAAAGGCCACCTATAGAAGACGACGCGTCCTCATTAGCATCCATCCTTTTACGGGTGTTGTCTCATTAGCTCATTTGAAGAGACACCTTTTGTTCTGCGTAGACACACAACATCATAAAGCAGTGCTAAGAAGCAAGCCTACAGCCTGCTAATGCTTGACATTAGTCAGAATGCACATACCTAGCATAAACATCTCGTTACAAACATGACTGCAAAAACCTCAGCACTGGTCAGATATGTACAGCTCATAGTCTCTACATGTGGGCGAGTTTATGTGTGGCAGCCACATAGAGCACAGTATTGGTATGAATGCTTGACTCCCACAGTGAATCACTGGTACTGTTACAGTGTGGGATGGTACTTTACTGGCATGGCTGCAAAAAGAAGGGCCACTGCAGATCACTACAATGTTAGGCTGACTTGAAGATAGGGGTGATCTTTTCCAGAATAACAATGCCCCCATTCACAGGAAACGAGGGCCAGATTGATTTAGTTGGTATGAAAATGGCATAAACCATATGTTACTGCTTTCACAACCAAAACACTCAACACCAATCAAAACACCAATTAAGTGTAAATCTTGTGGAAGAAGAACAGTGCTCCATCCCACCAGTATGGTACCAGTGACTTCTGTGGCAAGGCAATTTGAAGGTGTTCTGAGACCTAGTGATGGTCCAACACCTTGCTAAGAAACTTTATGTTGGGGTTTCCTTTCGTTTGTCACTCATCAGTATCAGCTAAAACGGGATCAACAGTGTTACTGTTGTAATTAACATCAGATTCTAGTCAGTGAACACCTCATCAGAAAGCGTTCATGGGAATCTGAGTTAACTTGGTGCCAATGACCTACTAGAATAGGGAGTCTAGCAGATGCTAGTATTATGGTTGAAGTGTTGACTGAGTTCTGACATTTAGTTAACATCAAGACCAGAAATATGGTTACGGTTAGTTTTGGTTAAGGTTAATTTTTGTTTTGTATTGATAAAGCACAAGTGAAAAATGGAGAACTTTAAGTCAGTTTCTGGTTTGGGATTTTGCAACCAAAAGTACAGTTGTATGCAAAAGGTTGGGCAGCCCTTGGTCAAAATTGTCCTCTATTAAGGATACTGTCAAAGTCCAAAGCAAAATAAATATCTCCAAAATAATAACTTTTTAGGCCAGAAACCTTCTTTACTTTCAATGTAAGTCAATATAAAGAGGTTTTATTCAGAGCGACTTTGGAGCATTTCTACTGATCCATTCATCATGAAACATCCACAGCATATCAAGAGCACCCGTTGTGTTCAAATAATATAAAAAATAAAAATTGACAAAAAAGGATACATGTTTATCTTTGGACAACAACAATATATTACCTTATTTTCGCTTTGAACTAATATTTAGTCGTATCCAAACTTTTCCATAAGACTGCAGATTAGATGCAGGTGATCAATCAGCTACATTTATAGTTCAGTTATTCATCAGTAATAACAAAATACAGTACAAGAAATAGGAAAGTTGCTATAAACCACCTACACTGAACCATCAAAATAAAGTATTACACAATTATTATTAGCTTGCATCTGATCATATCTTTTTGATCATAGTTGTACACTGTTTTCCTACTATGTAAAAGCTATTTCTAACCACAGCTTTTTTTTTTTTGTTTTTCAGCAGTAGCTTTTTCAGAAAGGTTCTGTACTTGCCGAAGGACAAATAGCTCGCTAGTGGTTTGCGTTTCCATTAATCATTATATCCATTTTCTTTGCTTAGCTTTTCACCTGGTATATGGCTAAACTGCAAAGGCAATTTGGTATGGTTCTGCTCGAGGGTCAGTGCTTAGTAAAGTGTGTTCAGCAGCTGTATATGGAGGGTTTTAGTCTGAAGGCCCAGAGGAGAATGCCAACACTGATCAATGCGAGAGCTTAGCATTGCTGTGGCTCAGCCTCTCTATTGGATCGCCATAATTACACATCAATAGTGCATGCTCAAATCAACCAGAACTAATGAAGTGTTGCGTTTCAGAGGAGAAACTCCAGTCATGAGACGTTTAAGGGTGCAGAAAAGGACAAATAAAGGGACACCTTGTTCATGTTGCTCCATATTTATGCTATTTAAATGCATCTGGCATTGAAAATCTAAAGCTCATCATAAAAATTGTCTGAAATAATTTATCGTATGGTGAATAACTGAAAAAACATGGCTTAAACTGAGGCTTGACAGTCCATGGAGTTGTGGCTGTGTCCAGTCAGAGGCGCCCACCGCATGGAAAAATTACTGCACCTACAACTGAGTACTAATGATGGGTTTAATTGACTAATGGGACTAATGATTCCAAACTGCATTGGAATACCCTCACAAGAAAACGCTTAACACTGTTGTGAATACAAGCATTCTGCAAACTCTGCAAGATTTCATGGCACCAGGACGAATAGTGGAGTGTCCAATCAGCAACAGGCAAAAGGAATAGCACATTAGCCTCTATGGTAACATGACATTGTTTTGGTATTTTGATTTAATGACAACAACAAAAAATGCCAAATGTAATTTTCATTGTTTAACAAGTAAATTGATATTTCATGAATCTGGCCAATATATATATATATATATTTATATATATACATATATATATATATATATATATATATATATATATATATATATATATGTATATATATATATATATATATATATATATATATATATATATTTATATATATACATATATATATATATATATATATATGCTGTTTTTTTTTGTACTCATAGGTCCATGCTGACTGCTTTGTTAACCAGCAAGACTTTGGACAATAAATAATGTTGAAATAATTTCAAATTTAAAGATAAATATTTTCAAATCATTAGTAATACAGTTGTATGTTTACCACTAGCTGTTTTTAATACTTGTATTCAATGGAAATTACATAAATTATTATTATTTTTATTATTATCATTATTATTATTGCACTTTATATTATATATTTTATTTTTGTTTGTTTTCTTAAATAAAGCCAAGCCAAACCACGCCACACCACGCCATATCCACCCGTGTTTACTGACCTCTGCCTGTCTTCCGGATTTTGTCTTTCTCTCTGCCCTCACAGGATTCCCCTGGTGGACCTCTTGTAATGACCCCCTCACTTCTCTCTACTGTCTGCTACCCTGGATTCCCCTGTCTGGCTCTCACGTCTACCTGGCGTTGACCCACTGCTCCGCCCCTGACTTTGTCTATTGCATTTCCACTGTGTAGTAAATAAACAATCTGCATACTTCGAGCTGGACTGTTAGCTGATACTTCTCTTCAACTCTATGAAACCACTCTGGCTGGCAGGGCAAGGTCTGCTGATAACTGTATGTGTATTGCATGCCTGTGATAACCCTTTGTTGATTTATGAAGCCTGAAATCTGAATGATATTATCAGGATATAGAATGATTTTATATCAACCCAGATTACTCAGTGAGACTTTGGCACACCTTGATGATCCCGCTCTGGCTAAAGAGGGCAGAGTCTGCTGATTGATGTTGAACGTATCATGTCTCTAGCTTAAATTATTCTAAAACGGTGACGTCAGAAGTTAGGAGGAACAACCCAACAACTACTAGTTAATCCCCAGATATCATGATAGGACTAATACATTTCACTTAATGTCTTTATCTATTCCTTATGCAAGTGCATAATCTAATCTCCTCAGAGATTTCACAAGGAACTGGTATTTGACTGGAAATGAAATATGTCTGGTCTCTGACTTTTACACAATACTGTATATTCACCTATTGAATAACTACTCTCATCCTTGAGAGGACAACTGTAGAGAGAGGGATAGTATGCCAATTTGCTTTTGTGTATATGTGGTGCAACAATTCATCCTCCATGACCGCACCAAGGGCGAAATATAGCAAATTCTTTAGTCCTCCCTCAAAGAAAAGGACAGGAGGCAGAGGGAGGGGGATGAGAGAATGAAGGCCAGAGCGTGACGGTTCATATAAAGAATGAAAGAGTAAAAAAGAGAGGGAGTAAGCAGACAGAGGGGGGGAAAGAAATGAGAAGTCCACACACAGTGACCACAGGCAACTTCAGAGAGAAACCAAACTCTAATAACTCGAGCAGCGAAAGGCCACTGGAGGAGACGGAAGGAGCAGATGGGGGAAAAAAGGGCAGGGGAAAGAGAGGAAGAGAGAGAGAGAGAGAGAGAGAGAGAGCGAGCAGGTAAGGTAAGGGAGAAG
The DNA here is from genome assembly GCA_021613375.1 of Megaleporinus macrocephalus. Lineage (NCBI taxonomy): Eukaryota > Metazoa > Chordata > Actinopteri > Characiformes > Anostomidae > Megaleporinus > Megaleporinus macrocephalus. Next base: position 24,000,161 of record CM038727.1, on the reverse strand, counting down.
TTAGACACCATCTCGCCTCCCTCCTCTTGCTAGATGAGTTCTCGCTTTCTCTCTTTCGCTCAAACTTCGCTTTTCATTTTCCATTTCCATAGTCTGCGACCGCCGGCGGTGTGAGAGAAATTTCACCTCAGCAGAAGGAGAGAGGACATGCTGAGAGAACGGTGTGCAGAAGGGGAAAAAAAAGGGTGGGGTGGGGGGTTGCAGGACAGGGAATGAGTGTGTTTGGAGCAAAAGTCCTGCTGAGCACCACAAGCTCCCATGTTAAATCAAAATTTTGATGATCTTCTGTGTGTGTGTGTGTGTGCGCATGTGTTTATACCAAAAGCAGAAAATAACAGGACCTGTAATGTTAGGACCTACAGAATACTGTATACAGAATCATTTCTTTTTGGTTACCAAGGTTAAGCTCGGGAATTAATAACAAATTTATAATATTAATATAAATTAATAATAAAGAAATTAAACGCTTTTTGACATTTTGTTATTCTAAATGTTATAAATGCTCTAATTTTAATTATATTCTTATTGACAAAGTCTGTCTTTGATAATACAATAGCTGACAATAAGTAAAACTTACTATGAAGGCATGATTTTAGATATTTCTATGTCAGGAAATGTATGGAGCAACAAAATGCAAATACAAAACCCTTTCTTTTAGTTTCTGAGGATAAATTTAGACAATACTTATCAGCAATGCACTGAGACACAGAGACATATCACATAAATACAAATCCATTTTTTTTTTTTTAGAGTTTGCACTAAACATCAATACTACAAGGTTCCACACTCTCTAACACATACAAATTAGGTATACAGGTGAAATTGTTAGTAGATGAAAAGTAACATGTGTATGTGTTGTTACCTTTTTCACTTTCGTAAGGTAAGTTCTGGCTGATTTTCTGAAGCTCTCTGCGTCCTCTGTCGCGCCTAGCTTGTCTAGTTGTAGATAAAACAGCCACCCCAACAAATACCACACCTGAAGGAACAAAAGGAAAGACAGGTCAGAGAAAGTTAGGCCAAGAAACGCCATGTAACTACTCTGCCTGACCGGCAGTTCCAGTGGAAAGTAACACAATTTTCCATTAAATTACTAAAATAAATGCAACAAAAGCGTAAAGCAACATACCATTTACATTTTTTGGTTATACAATGAACTTTAGTTTAAAAAAGAAGATATTGAAAAATAAATACAGAGACACATATCGTCACTGGGATATATAACTTTACAGGAGAAAACATACTACTTACTTTAAATGTAAGTTCATGTAAAGAGGTTATATTACAAGTGATTTTGCAGCTTTTTATTGGTCTTTTCATCTTGAAACCTTTTCAGGATATAAAGATCAGCTGTTGTGTTCAAATGTGTTGTGTTCAAGCTAAAGTATGTGCACCCCATTTTTTAAACAACATAGCCTCAGAAAACACTTTTGCAAATATAAGTACAAAATAATAATCCATAGGCTAAATTTAATGTAGTGGGGAAACAAGTAGAAAAAAAGGCCTGGAAAATTCTAAAAAAGTACATTCTAAAATGTCTTTTTTAGAAATTATAAGTAATATTTTCAAATGGGGAAATTTGACTGTTTTACATAACCTTAAAATAAAATTGTATGTACTTAAAAGGTAGACCTAGTCTCAAGGTAGGCCAAGTTTGAAAGGCCAAAGAAAACATGCTGTTTAGAAGCATTATTTATGAAATACATAAATACATTAGTTAAAGCAGAATTTAAGCTTCAATTTTATTATAGCATATTATTATATCCTTTATATAGTTTTATACTGTATTCAAAAATGCACTGATGATTGCTACTATTGTCATGTACATGGTAACCAGTGCTCTCCCATTACATTTTATTCAGCATTAGGAAAAAGAGAAAATTCATTAGGGAGAAGGTCAGTGTCAAAGAGAAAATTCACAGGCTGCATTCAGGTTCACAACAAACCTACAGGCCTATATAAAGCTCAAAAACTATGCTGAAACCAGCCTACTGCAACTTGAATGAAGCGAAGCACTACAAAATCTGTGATATAGAAAGAGACTTAAAAAAGAAAATAGACAAAAACATCACTTTATCGTATTCAGACATGAATATCAAAAAGCTACTATTCTGTGGGCTGATAAATAACAAATATATCTTTTCACTCAAAAGTAGACTGAGTAACAGACAGCCTAGGTTGGGGGAAGATGTCTAGTGGGTTTTGTTGTCATGTGTGGGCGTGTGCTTCAGTTTTTCACCTACAATTACACAATAAACACTTCGCGGAGCTTCCAGTAAAACGGCATCTAAAGTTCACGCTTAAAAAAACGCTCGCTTGCTTCCCAACTTCTGACATTCCTGGACGGAGTTAAAAGTTCAGATTCTCGGTAACTGCTCTCAATCTGTCACATCCGAGGCATAGGGGTGTTGGGGGGGGTTGGGGGGGGGGGGTGTACCGGGGGGAGGCTGGCATAATTCTGTCAACATTTCTACAGAACAGAAGAGCTAATGTCTCCAAGGTTGAGGCATACCCCCCATGTATATCAGCAAATGCCCCCTCTACTGTTCTTATGGGTTTATATATTGACTGTACTTCTCTTGCTGAGTGCGGAGGCGGGAAGGAGGCAAGCTACAGGGCCTAGAATTCAACAGATTGACAGAAAACCCATGAAAAAATCTGAGAAACAAGCTAAAAACAAATACTCCCGAAGGGTTCTGCATTTGACGTGTGGCTTGGCACTCTCAAAACAACATTGTGTGTTGCTTTTAACACAAAATGTGTTAAAACATGACAATATGACACAAAATATGTTTAGAGACACACCACGAAAGGGTATTGTGGTGGCCAATTCCCATTCATTTGGTTTTCACCATCATGCAATGCTAGCAAGCTGGGAAGGCTAACACCTGCTTTCTCAAACACACATGTTTGAAGCACCACTTCATCTTTTCAAAGTCCACTCATGCAACATCTTTGACAGCTCAACACACTAATTATTCAAGGTTTTTGTACTGAATGAGTAAAGGAGGCTGCCTCTTCAGATGAGCTAATAAGATAACAGAGCTGATGATACAGCATTGGATACTAACAAGGATATCGTCCTCTTAACGTTCCAATATGTAAGCTTGTCAGAGACCTGGAGCTAGCTAACATCAGCTAGAGCAGTAGGCAAGAGCCAGCTGTGTGCTTCCTGCAGTCACATTACAGACTGAAACATATACTGACTCTTAAAAACACAGGATTTGTTTTGATTAACAGTTTAGATTCAAAGAATCTCAGCAAGAAGTGGTTTAATTTGTGTTGTGTTTAACCTCCTTAATGCTAGATGCAGTGTTGTATCCCCTACTTTCAGCCCTGTAAACACGTAGCTTAAGGCTGCACCTCTAACATTAGCATTAGCAAACCTATGAATATGGCGCTGTGTTTTTATATGACCCTTTTCTAAAGAGGTTCTTGCCAATACAAAGATCTAATACTTGTATACAGATACGTGTGAGTGTCACCTTTTAGAGCATCGTATAGTGTGTAAATGTTTGCTCATCTTTCTACACCTTTCCATGCTAAAACGAGACAAATACCCAAATGAGTTGAGTATTACAATCCCTATGCACATCCGTTTTCAAGACCTTTGGGTGCTGGTGGGTTTAGTAAGACTTTTCCCCAATAAATGACCTCATTACACCTGGCCTGACTCACATTTTACTTTTTCTTTTATTACTATTACCAAGAACTAGGCATAGTTCACTCCGCACAATTTTTTTTTAGGATTGGGATGCCTCTTTCCTTTTTAATATGATATTAAACTTAGCCAGTCAGAAAGTGCCTTAGTTTTTAGCATAGCTTGATTTACTATAGGCACTATAGCACTATGCTTGCTACTTAATAATAGGGTAAGTGATAGCCCTCTATCAGTACATAAAAAAGGCATCTGAATAGCTAGCTGCCAATTACAACATTAATAATGCTTGGTAAAAAGACACCCCCTATTACCTGGACCAGTTAGCTAGAGTAGTATCAGCTAGAGTATCAGCTAGAGTAGTTAGCCAGAGTAGTATCAGTAGTATTTGTGTTGTGTTTAACCTCCTGAATGCTAAATAGCAGTGTTGTACTGGTTAATGTGCTAGTAAATAATAGGGCAAGTGCCAGTCCTCTGTCTGTACAAAACAAAATAGATATATAGAATGTTTAAATAGTAGTGTAATGAGACCTACATATTACTGTACCATGTTTGCATGCAAAGTTCTTATCTGCCAATACTTTGTTTGACATAAAGAAATCCTAATTGGTGTCAATTACCTATTGTTACCCAATGTCAAGTACCTCTTTCCATAATATCTCACATTTTGGCCTCTAAAAACTAACTGTGCCCCCTTACCCTCAAGAGGTACTACCCTCAAGATGTCAACATTCATAGTTAAATGTATGTGAACATATTTGAAATATGTTTAACTCTGCCTCAGAACTCATTATAACTTGAAAATTATGATGGGCAGAATCAAAACAGACATTATACATGATACTGTACCAGTGTTAACTTCAAGGAGACTGAAAAGGAAAGTTTAGAGGGAGCAAAATTTGTTGACCAGAAATTAGATATATAAAGCTTCCCTTTACTACCTCCCCCAAAATCTCAAATCATGCTCCCAGTTACATTATGTCACTTTCTCTGAAGAACCATCCACTGACAGTTTCTTTAGGAACTAGTAGTGGTTATTGCATAACAACAGTCCAAGGAATCCTCTATGGCACCTTTTTTATTTTTAAGACAGTGTACGCAGCTCATCGGGAACCTAAATCCACAAACCTATTAATGAGAACGACTTTTGCCTTGTGCTGTTTTAATGAGGGCGCTCATTAAGAAGAACAGGATCTAATGATCACAATTATTACATATTTACGTCTTAATTCAAGCCATGTAAGTGAATATGCAATTTATTCATTCAGATAAATCCATTTTCAAAGCAGGCATCGTATTAGTGCCAATAATAACCTCATTTAAAACAACAGCATCTAAAGAGCATAATTATTCCTAATTCATATTATAGTTTAAGTAGCATCATGTCGATAAATCTGCGACTGTATTAATTAGATAACCTACATCAGAATTATCTGAATCATCTAAAATATCTTAAATACAACCTCTAATTTAGTTCAAGTCACAAATAAGCAACTAATCAAATAAACTGCTTTTTAACAAGCATTCCATCAGTATTACTAACCTCGACTAAAAGAATAGTATCTAATAAAACAATTTTCTTCAAGCTGAAGAGGTCAGTGACTTCACACTGTTATAGGAAGCCACCTCTGCCACAAGACATAAATCTGCCCAGTAAGATCTGCCCTGGACAAGAGTAAGAGCTATTACTGGGCAATGGGAGGGTCTAGCAGCACCAACAGCCCAGCCACAAAGTGTTAGACCAGGGGTGGTGAACTAGAGTGTCTGGGGTCAAGTGCGTGCTGAGATAAATCAGGTGCTTGAAAAAGAAAATGACCAAACTGTCCTGCCACCTCTGCATTAGACCAGATGTCTGTTACAAGCCTAAAATAAAACACAATGTCTGAATGTGGACTACAAATGTTTATATGCATCAGTGTTTGCATTAATATGCTATTAGAACCCCATATAAGTTAGCATTATTATCATTATTATTGAAAGTGTTTTTTAGGCTTAGCTTTTAAGGCCACTGCACAACTAACACACTGCATTTTGTCCAAAATGGTAAACATTCCTGCATTTTCTCTGTTACAAGGTGACGTAGGCTTGTAACACAATCCTTACTGCCAGCCTAGAAACAAGTTTGGCATGCGGTCACACAAACAGAGCTAAAAAACTGACTACTGACCACTCTGATATGTCCTGCATCAACTTGTTCTACTTTCAGGGACCGGATTCTGGCTCAAATTGATACAGCAAAACCAACGCCACTGTAAGAACAGTCACAGCGGTGTGAAGGCAGAATGCTGCTCCAGTGGTTGATCAATCAGAACAGAATGGATGAGCTGATCAAACAAACTCTGTTGGGTTCTTTGGGAGGTGGGGCTTAAAGACACAGGAGCTATGTGGCTACACCTGTACAGTAAGGAAAAATGTTTCTGGAATACTGAAACGTGTAAATCTATTCAAACCTACCCTATAAATAAAATTATAATTATTAAAAATCAGCATTATAGGTCACCTTTAACGAATGTATGCACACTAGGCCGGAACTCCAGCAATGCCTGCCAACTGTAGTCAAATTCTCAGCGCAACACTCAATATTGTTGCATTACTACATGCAATTTAAGCCATATTCACGTTACAGGTAGCCACAGTAGATAACCTGCAGCTTGAAACTTACACAGAGAAAGGCAGGCATTCCTTTATACAGACTGCAGACAAATGCTAACGGTATGTTAACCCATCTATGGTTAATAGCCTGGCCTTTTTTTTATGTTGTCTCATATTTTTCAGCTCAACAACAGTGAGTTAGTAATGCGAAAAACAGTAGTGAAAATCTATACATGTAGAGCGAGTTTCTAAGGAGTTTTAATGACAGTTCACTTGTATATAAAAGTTGAAATTCAAAGGAAAGTAAGTGGAAAAAATAGAAGATTTAAAGAAAACATCTGTGCAAGACCTAGTAGACCACCATAACTGTCACCATCAGGGGTTTGTTTCCCGATAACGATTGATCTTAGTGATTTACGAACAGCTTTTAGAATGACGTAACTTTAAGAACCCCAATTTTGCGAGTGTTTCCCAAAAGCCTTCTTAGTTTCTAAACTTACTAACTAGTTTCAAGTAGCTCTTTGTTGACTTGAATAGGCACTGCCAGTCGAGAACTGTCTGATTTACATAGGTTTTCTCACTTTTATGCCAAAAATTTATCATTATGTAAATAATTATAATAAAAAAGAACAATTAAGGATTTACATTACTTTTATGTAAAAAAATAAATGAAAACATTTCACTTGCAATTGTCTATAGCATGCTGAGCCTATAAATAGGCACACGATTAACCTTTCAAGTCACGATTAACCTTTCAAATGCAATTTTTCTCAGGATGAACTAAAAGCCAAATGCTTGAAGAAATACAGCAAAAAAACAAAACATACTATTTTCCAAAGCTCGGGAAGTTCTACAAATAAAGAGAAAAAACAGAAATGGGAGGAGATTGCTAGGAACATAAGTACCTATGTGTTATATTTTTTTTAGAAAATAATATATGTATTCATTTACTACTACGACTGCTATACTGAAGAACATTAATTAAAAGTATGTAATTTATATGTGTATATCAACAAATAATGGACTGCGCTTTAAGCAGTTTAAACTGTTTGTTTCACGTGATCACGATGATTCCAACCTTGAAATAAAAAAATAAAATGTACAATTATGCGCAGTATTGAACTTAAGACCTTCAGAGTGGTAGGCAGTTTTCTTCCCACTACACCATAATACAAACAAACTTCTGTTTATTCTAGAAGTTTACGGTTTACATAATTCTAGCTGTTGGATATGATATTTGTTGGATGTAATTGGATGTAATAACATCCAACAAATATCATATTCAACATAGCAGTGTTATGATATTTGTTGGATGTAACTGGATGTAATTTCTGTGATGCAATTATGCTTACAAAAGTTATTTAAAATCTTCATGAATTCATGTTTGTATAAACACGTTTGTATAAATAAACGTGTAGTGTCCATGCACAGAACAACGCGTTTTTAAAAGGATGATTAGCGGCCTATTTTGTTTTTGAGACAGAATTAGTTAAGAAGAACTTACTGAGTTACGAGTGAGTCGGATCACTCTTACATTTACAAACAACTGGACGTACTATGTTAGTTACGAAGGCTTTCGGGAAACATTCGTAATTTTAAGAATGTTCTTAAGTATAAAGTTACGAAGTACTTTGCGTTTGAACATTTTGAAAAAAGCACCCCAGATAGACTGTACTTAAAGTTTAAAACGTTGCAAAATTTACAAAAAATATCAATGAAATGTAAAGAAATGTGACAATATGTTAAAGATGTCAATGTTTGTGTTGCAGAGATATCTACTAAAGTTAGCATGTTACCCAACTAGTCCCGACCCTTCCTGTCTCATGACGCTACTTTGCACCTCAAGAGGCGATAGTGAGTCACTGTAGCGTCGGTTCTGCCATCAGTCCAACCTGAGCGAATAAAGAAGTAGCACCGCTGTGTCTGACTAATTTTCTATCCTCTGGTCACTCATGTAAACAATATCATTTAGAGTGTTCTGATATTAAATGCTTCACCCAAGCAAAGGTTCTGCTCCTGGTTAGACCATTTAATGACAGGTAACCCGTGAAGCAAACAGCAAATGCAACGAAGGCTGAAGCTCTTGAGTGGTGACTGTTGCCTCCAGCTCTCGGCAAGGAACCATATCCAGTGGCAAACAAAATAAGTGACATAAAAAAGCAAAACCAGAGTTAACAGGAGATGCTTTCCCACCACTGGAGACACTCTTGGGGTGTATGCTGGATGCTGGATGCTGAACTTGCAACATTGCTTGCTTCTTTTTCACAGGACGGTGCAAGTTTCACAACACGCTCCTCCAGCATTCATCACCGCTATGAACAGCTCTGACTCGAAGCACTGTAAAAATAAACTTTATTTCACTTTGTTTATTGGGGCTCTCACTGTATGCATTCCATAGCAGTGCTCTGCCATGACGCAGCATGATCCGATGCATCGGGTGTGCGCGGCCTTAACGGCCGTGGCTGGCGAGGCCAAGATGTGCCGGCAATGAAAGGTATGGACGACGGGAACGGAGGAGTGCAGCTGATTTATGAACAGTGCTACAGTGGCGGTGTTAAAGAGGACGCAGAGACACAGATTTTATGACTTTTTACACATCACACACACAGCTAGACACAGCGCAAGATCAATCACCAAACAGCAGCCCAGACTAGAACTTCTTCTGACAAGAACACTGCATCATTAGCGCGACCAAACAGGCGCTCAGGGAGACGCTAGACAGACAAGTGACGCTTCTAATGTAACAATGATTTAGCACAGCAAGCGACTGCGCGATTCATCAAATCTGCTTATAAAAAGTGGGGTATGTGCAGATCTCTCGCAGCGTTAGCGCAACGGATACAGGAGAGCCAATCTCTTGGCCCGGCTCATAGCAAAGTATGGTCAATAATGCTCAATATGTGCAACTTATTTTTAATAGCATCTGATGGAAAAAAAGGAAATTAATAAAAAAAAATCTATCACTGTCATAAGAGTCCAGAAGTTTAATGAATTCTTTCGAGTTGTTGTGGTTCATTTTATTAACTACTAATATGCGTTATTATTTCAGAAAGTGTTCCTCCTGTTTTAAAACAGTTCTGAGAATATTTGTCTCTGCAGAAGTTCAGTCTTTAAAGCCTAATTATAGAAGATTCCTGTTGAAATTGAATGAATTAGAAGTCAGAAGGTGAAAAAAACATGTTAAAATATGTTGTGCGCACGTGTAAATTACTAAAAACTAAATATATTGGATCAGATTTCACAGGAATTGTTTTAGTCTTTATGTACACGGCCTGGCCAAAGGAGAAAAGTTGCACAGGCTAATATTTCAATATTATTGTGTTACTACAAACAATTAAAGCCATATCCACCCACACACTGTAGACAAATGCTAATAGCATGCTAACTCCTCTATGGTTAATAGCCTGGCCTTATTTTCATCTCATATATTTCAGCTTGACAACAGTGAGTAGAAAGAGGTAAAGAGGTAGTAGACTGATGCGAAAAACAGTAGTGAAAGTCTATACATGTAGAGAGAGTGTCTAAGGAGTTTTAATGAGAGTTTACTTGTATATAAAAGTTGAAAGTGAAAGTAAAGTAAATGGAAAAAATGAAAGTTTTCAAAAATATTACAAGATTTTAAAAAAATGGGACTCTTAACATCTGTGCAAGTGCTGGTAGACCACCGTAACTGTCAACATCAGATAAACATTAGCAAAATGTACTAAAATTCTCAACAGAATGTAAAGAAATATGACAATATGTTAAAGATATTGATGTTTGTGTTGCAGAGATATCTACTAAAGTTGTTACCCAACTAGTCCTGACCCGTCCTGTCTCATGATACTACTTTGCACCTCAAGAGGCGATAGTGAGTCACTGTATCGTCGGGTCTGCCATCAGTCCATCATGAGTGAATAAAGAAGAAGCATTGCTCTGATTAATTTTCTAGCCTCTGGTCACTCTTGTTAACAATATCATTTAGAGTGGTCTGATGTGAAATGCTTTACCCAAGCAAAGGTTCTGCTCCTGGTTAAATCATGTAAGGACAGATAGCCAGTGAAATAAACAGTAAATGCCATGATGGCTGAAGCTCTTGCGTGGTACAAGTTGCCACACACACTAATATTTCATTCTTTAGCTTTGTTTACTGCATGCATTCACCATGACATTGTTTTAACAAAATTATGAACCTTCACAACATTTATTTCAGTTCAGAGATCCATTTATTTTTGGCCCGAGAGCTTGTATTTGACGTTGGGAACCTTTAAATGGGGTATTGGCATTGTCGTCCTGGAATATGCTCAAGTCACCAGAAAAAAAAATGGTTGGGATAACCTGCTCATTCAGTACATATAGGTGGTCAGCTGACTTCATTTTATTACCACATAACATTGCTGAGGCCCAACTTGACTAACTGAAGCAACCCCAGATCACAACACTGCATCCAGAGGTTTGTAGAGCGCTTCCCTACTTACCCTGACAAGAAGGGTAAGGGTCAATCAGGACTCATCATTTTTCTGCTGATTAGACTCACCAAGTGGTCTTCTTATGACCATACAGCATTTTTGTAGCATTATGTGGACAGAAATGCTATCATTACTCATCATAATTAAACATAGCTGTGAGTTCTACAGTCCATTTTTCTTATTCGACTTCACCAAGCATCTGAGTGATCCCCCATAATGGTCATTTTAACCACATTGCTTCTGTAAAGTGGATGGTTCAGCATTATATCTCCAGGTTTTAATAATGCATTAAACAGTTCTCAGCCCACTTCTGTGCATTTCAGGTTTTTCTTAGTTGTTTGCTTTGTTTGAAGGTAATTCAATAATTTGAACTTTCTTGTTTATTCAAATCCGAATGGTGACCCTGTTGGGCCAGGCAGTATATTAATGTCTCAAATTTAACATTATAGAAATAGTAATGCAACATTAACCATCACAAAAGTTGGAGTTCTCAATCAACACTTTTAGTGCACTAATAATCAGTGTAATAAGAAAAGTGCAATAATCAGATTTATCCATTTGTCCACAGAACAACCAACTTTCCAAAATAGCAGTTATACACTTCCTCGTCTCCAGTGCCCTTATATAGTGTAGCTTTAAGCAATTAGTGAATCCAAAGGGTATCAAAACAATTGTTCTACTTGATGTCATAAGTAAACAAGATCTTGTACTTTCTTTTTTGTAAGAACTTATTATATTTTATATAAGCCGTAGCAAATGTAATGTCATGAGTTTAAAAAAATAAAGCACAATATAGGCTATTATTTTGCATAGGCCACTTGTTATTTTTCCCTGTATATACATATGAGACTTAGCAATTAAACAGTAATTGTGCACTATGCAAATGAGGAAACTAATTTTCATCAACAAAACATGCCACTTGACGGGGGTGTTTTGCGTATGACCGTATTTTGAAGCATGTTTACTGATTCTTGCAACTGGTATCCAAGCTAAGAATGGTATGCGTGACTGTAAGTAAGACACATGTTGTATTTACTTAAAGCTGCACATGTGAATTATTTTAGCATAGTACGCTGCATGAAGTGTCAGCGGTGCTGTCAAGCGCTTCTGGTGCAGTGCTCGTAATTTCCATGCCTGATGAGTTAAACTGAGGAGCCGGGAGCCTTCATACAAACTCTATTCCAGCAGGTCTCCGTACATACATTATTTATCCAGCTGTCTGCGGCACTGAATCTCACCACTTGTCACGTTCACTGAAAATAGAGGCCTATTAAAGAAGTGGCTGCCAAACTGCAGCACAACAGAGAGAGATGACACATATGACTCGATCACCCATTGTTACCAACAAGTAACCAAAGGTGTGCTAGCTAGACCTGCTAACATACAATCTGTCATCATCTTTCTGGCCATCAGTCTTGCACGTACACATACACACACAGTCCTGCAGGTGTAAATGAGTACAAACATGGACCACCCTCCCTATTCATTATCCTTCGCTTTATCCCACTAGTCGGGGTCATGTTGGGGGGGCTGGAGCCAATCCCAGTGTTATCAGGCAAAGGCGGGGTACACCATGGAGAGATCACTAGTTCATTGCATGGCCAACACACACTCACACACACACTCACTCACACCTATGGGCAATTTAGAATGACCGATCAACCTAACATGCATGTGTTTGGACTGTGGGAGGAAACCTGAGTACCTGGAGGAAACCCACTCAAGCATGGGGAGAACATGCACACTCCACACAGAAACTCGAACCCAGATCGTCTTGCTATGAGGCGACAGTGCTAACCACTACACCACCGTGCCGCCTATGCAATGTTATATTGTATTGTATTGTATTGTATTATATTATAGCGAACTGCTACAGGCTGTCGCTGGCTCTGAGGGAATCTGGAGGTATGGCTATGCAGACGGCCACACAAAGGCTTATGGTAGGGGCAAGCCCTCTAACACAGGGACTGTGCATGTTTGCTGTTGCTGTGTATTAGTTTAAGTTATGTGTACATGTTTCAATGTAATGATTTGTGTATGGATGTGAGGTTGTTGTGTAGGTGTTTGTGTCAGCACGTATCTTACCCCCTGCCAACACTATATCATATTATATTATATTATATTATATTACATTAAATGATACAGTACTGTGCACAGATCCATACTTATAATTTCCAGTCAAAACAACCATTAAAGACTAGTTTATAATTTTTCAACAAAGAGGAAAAAATAGAGAACATCTATAATATAAGATTACACAGTAGCCTCGATCAGCAATTCAGATCATATTGGGAGTTTCTGTATTTGCAGAGTCGACATTTTGCTTTTATTACAGCTTCGATTCTCTTAAGGAGATTTGCTTTCAGTGTTTCCACATCACCAAACCTTCAGTCCTAGAAGTTGTTTGCATTTTCTCCTTCTCACAATCCAAGTAATCCCAGACACATTTATGATGTTGAGGTCTGGACTGTGAGATGTGGATGTTTTCAGATCTGAAGCCTATATGGCATTTGATTTTTTTCCTCTCTCTTAAAGACCAAAACTTTAAAATACTGTTTATCTGGTGGTAGCAATTTGGGTGGTCTCCCTGGCCTTGCACAGTTGTTTGGAGTGTCATTATATCAATAGCTATTAATCCTTTTTTACCCTCACTTATTTTGCTTTGACTTCCCCCTTACATACCCAAGTGGATTATCGTCTCCTGAATGATGAATTACTTGTAGGGCCGGACACAAATATTCATTTATTCTGCTATGTGTTGTTGAACTTTTTTTCTCTATAGGAGAGGACTGTGAAATACTTAAATAGCCATGGTTCTTGGGAGAAATGTAGACTACTCAGGGTTTTAGTCCGTAACGCAGCTGTATTTTTAATTAGCTGAAAACTGTGCCAAACACGTCAAGACGAAACACTCTCTCTTCAGTGCTAGCAGCTAAAAACATAGCCCACTGCTCAACCCTGGAAAACCCACCACTCCACCCGTATACAGGCTCCCAAGTCCTTGTATGAATGAACCTCAAGCAGTCCAACACAAACATATCTTCTCTTTATGAAAACTATTTACTATCTCTACTTTATGAGCACATTGTATACACTGATTAACTCACTGTGCAATCAGCAGCTAGCATCCACTACAGAAAAGAGAAAGAATGCACTACAAAACAGAGGGATGTGGATTTTCTGAACAACATTCTCAGCCCCCCCCACCACCACCACCACCCACCCACCTACCCACCGAGGCTAAGCTTTGAACATTCACTGCTGAATACTGACAAAGCTCAGTAAATGGTATTCAGGACAGCCTTTTATACTAAATTGCAGTTTTGATGGAAAGTTAAACAAATGAAGGATGGTGGTCTCTGACTTATGCAGACTCCTTAATCTTACCTGAGAATGTGTTTAAGGACACTTGCAGAAGTTTTAGCTATTAAAAAGGAAATTTATCCAAGCTTGAAAAATTGAAAATGGTCTTCAATACTTGGATTTCTTGAAAGGTGCAGATAACAGCCTCAAAAGTGAGACCTTTTCATGGACACGTTTAATAAAGGAAACTTAACACTTCCTGAAGTTTTCAATAACTTAGTCAGGAATATAAAAAGAAAACTCTTCTCCTTTAAATATTCACACCAGTTAAAAAGCAGAAAAAATTCAAAAAAATCATATTCATTCACTCACCTGCACAACCTCATCATCCTCCTCTAGTAGGCCCTCCAGCACCTCTGTGGCCATCTGAGGACAAAAGAACACACATTTAACTTGACTTCAATCTTCAGTCATTCAAACGTTCAAACTTCAGAGTTTTACTACCATTAAACCTTTCATTCAATATTCTTTCAAAGTTTAAAACTACAGTATTATTAGAAATATGCAGGCAGTGTTATAAAATAAAGGGAATTTCTACAACCATCGTCTTTCTCAAGTTAATGCTTGTGTAGCTAGAACCTTAATTTAAGCTTAATTAGGATTCCAGCCACTCAAACATTAACTAGAGAAAGATGATGCTGTTAGAATTCTTTCCACAGTCAAGTACATGCTGGAATAAACTAAAAGCCTGAATCAGACCCTTACTCACAACTAGTTGTGCTAAATTTGAAACCCAAACCTAACCCGAATTATCTGCTCACATGGGCTAACAGAAACATTTCACCACAGACACATGGTTTTAACTGAAATGCTACAAAGCACATCAGTTGATTGGAAATGTCATGCTGGGATAAACTGTTCTTTTCAGCATCTGTTATACATTAGCAGCACTTAATGTATGATTTTCAATATATTTTTGTGGAACTGTAAATGCCAAAGAATAACATCATCAACTGTGAGCCCGCTGTGCTAAAGATCATCTTGCTATTGCTGCTATTTGCCGAAAAGCTCAACCAACTTCAGAGGAGATTAACAAAGCGAGGGGAAGTACCCACTGTAACGTTTCCACCGACCCATACATCTCATCATCCATGATTGTGTCTCAAAGATCCCTAGCTCTGTAGTCAGAATACCTTCTAGAGTGTCTTATCAAAAAAGTGTTCTACTGCATTGAAACTTTGGTTCCCTGAAAGTTCTCACCAAGCACCGCATAAAAAAGTAAGACAGGGAACTCTAGAGATGCATTGATAACGATATTGGCAATCGATATCAGTTATCAGGTCGATACCATGCTCATTTACTTATGAAAATAAAAACATAGGTATTAACATACCGATACCAGCTGATAGCACAGAAGCCGCACGTACGCTGCCACACTAATTATTAAGTGACTGAGGCAAGCAAGCAGAATCAAGGCAGAGATAAAGCAAGCAGAATCACAACAGCTTCCACAATACTGGTGACGAGACGAGGCTAACAGAATCACAACGCCTTCCCCAATATGGTTGGACAGACAAAGGTTCTTTTAGTTCTATATTCATATTCACCAGTCACCAGCTGCACTCTAAACACTCCATATCCTCTATACTAACCTAAACCAGAACTAACTCAGTCTCTGTACTAACCCAAACCAGAACTAAGTCTGTTTTTCTCTCTCTCTGAGGTAATAACCGCCCACCTGTCCCGTCGAATGCTGTT
The DNA here is from genome assembly GCA_021613375.1 of Megaleporinus macrocephalus. NCBI lineage: Eukaryota > Metazoa > Chordata > Actinopteri > Characiformes > Anostomidae > Megaleporinus > Megaleporinus macrocephalus. The sequence continues at coordinate 23,984,405 of CM038727.1, read as the reverse complement.
GGAGGTCCGACTGCCAGGGCCTCCTCATCACCTGGTACCAAACAGCTCTCCTCTCTCTGCTACACCTCGACTCCTCTGTACTAACCCAAACCAGAACTAACTTTGTTTTTCGTTTTTCTCTCTCTCTCTCTGAGGTAATAACCACCCACCTGTCCTGCCGAATACTGTAAAAGACAGACCACCTGGGCCCCCCGTCACCAACCAACGCCCCTCTCCATTTGTGCCATTTGCTCCACCTTGACTGCATCACAGTATCACCCACCTGATGTAGCACCTGTACAGCTTCTAAAGCTTTTACCTTCAAACTCAGCTTTAGTTTATAAACTTCAAGTACTGTTCGACCAGAGGAGGATGGGTCTCCCCTTGTGAGTCTGGTTCCTCCCAAGGTTTCTTCCTCCAGTTGAGGGAGTTGTTCTTGCCACTGTTGCCTCTGGCTTGCTCACAAGGGATAAAGTGTGTGATTTCATGTTTTTCATGCTTTAAAATTCCTGTAAAGCTGCTTTGTGACAACATTGTTGTAAAAAGCGCTATACAAATAAACTTGACTAGACTTGACAAAGGTAGAGTGCACAGTGTTCAGTTTCACAGTGTGTTCAGTACTTGGTGTGCAGCTCCAAGACAACATGGACTGTTGTCTTGGACTCACAGCTGTTAAGAGGCATCAATGAATCCCTACTATGCTCCCTACATTTTAAAACAGAGGACCAAAGATTTAGACGATCTCAACTGCTTTTTCATCTGGAACAAAGTATTTAATGAGTATTTTTTCACACTTAAAATTAAAAAATACCTAGAAGTAAGGATTTTGGTGTTACACTATCACATATTATAATTTATTATCAGTTTTCTACTAACTAGAATGTCAATAGCAACCAGTCTTGCCCACAAGTTGGGATATTAACATACTGCACTTTACTGCACAGTTCATAAACAAAACTATGACTTTCTTTATGTCTAGCTCAGTAATTGGGTTTCTCAACTTGTTTGAATTTTTGTGGGTTTTGTTTGACCAAATGAAGGATTTAAATATTCTTCAACTTCTGTATCACATATATTCATGTTTCCTCTAATGTGACTAGTCTAAAAGAAGACACAGCATTAAAATTAGAGTTTTACGTTACATTACCGTCACAACCTTTTATGTGAGTTTACTGGTGAGCTGTGAAGTAGAAATTACTGACTGCTTGACTCATGTAGACCTTCCTCTTATCTGTTTCCCTTCATCTGATTACTCATACCATATAAATGCTGTGAACAGATTCTTGACCAAACCTGATTTTCTGCAGTTATCGGATTATTAGGTGCATGAAAGCCACACTCACTGAGTAGCCGATGACATACGGCTGTATCTGTAAGTCAGTGTGAATTTTGTTGGAGATGTTGTTGCTACTGTGTCGGCTGCATATGCTCTCTGCATCCATGTCTATATAACCTTGATTTATCAACTGTTCCTATGTTCTTGCCTTCAGATTAGATTGCCAGAATTCAGTACATTGAAACTATGCACTGACTCACTACACAATGGGTAGAACGGTCTGATAGTTAGCAGCATTAAAATAATAATGTGGGTATTCTGACAGGCTAAAAGCTATCATGGTGTAGGTAGTAAGATTAACATTGAGTCTGTACTGAATTAACATTAAAAAGACAGTAAAATGTTTGAATCTCTCAGTCATATGGTGGCACTTTTTCTGTCAATGCATATTTGATGTGGTGTTTATCTGTTTCCATAAGATATTAGACATTTTAGTGTTATATTGTTTCTGTACTATGTTTCACAAACCTCCAAAACAGTAGGGAACCTCATTCATCCATCTATCATCATCCATGCATCACAAAATGGTCATTTTTGGGCATATTTTTTATGATAGTAACAATAAACAAATGATATTGTTTATTATATATACAGTTATATATTGTCGCTTTTACCAAAAGAAGAAATACTACACACAGTGTATTAACACCTAGACTGTAGTTTTGTATGTTTGGACCATTGTTTATAGCCCATATTGCAGAATATTTTGTCAAAGTGAGCCTTCTTTTATGTTAGCACAGTGACTTGAAAGGAGGTGGCTGATGTAACAGTGCAGTAGACGTTCTGGGTCACTTACAAAAATACATGCTTTGTTCATTATGGCGGCGCAAACAGGGTCAGATAAATTAGTGGTAGAAAAAGCTATTACGTTAGCAGCCATAAGTAAGACTTTAAGGAGTTTGCTCCAGTTTGAGACAGTAAGCAAGGGGCGGAAGAGGAGATGCAGAGAAAGATTAGCATTATTTTGTTTGTATTATCTGGGGCGTTTTGAATGTTTACTGTGAAACTGGAGTTACTGTCTAGTGTAACAGATTTGACACCTGTACCTGTACGTGGAAGAAGGCTGGATGGTTTCCATACTGTAAGTTGGCTAGTTTGTTTTAGAAGTTCAATTTATTTATACACACCTACAAAATTAAAAGTCTAGTTATTGATTTAAGTACGTCAACAAGTAACAGAAATGAAATTAAACGCATGTATAACTGACAGGCATAGACAGCAATATTATCAATGAAACAGTTTATTAAAAATGCACTCACTCAAACACATTTAGCAGTAATTGCATCATCATGCAAGTGTCATTAGTATGCATTACTTCTCAAATTCGCCAAATAAGAAAATTGCATTAAACTTCCACCAGTAGTTTATCAAAAGATGTTAAGTAAAATTATATTATCAAAGCAATAAGGCCCCTTGGGCCACAGGCTCAGCATTTTAAGTAGCAAAAATGGGAAATGTTGTAACCAGGGGAATCAGGCCATAGCCCGTGTAGACGCCAGTTCATGTATGTTTATGTGTTTCATGTAATATAATATTCACTGCATTAATCACAATGACTGCTGCTATGGTAAAACCTCATAATATTTAAAAACACTCTCTACTCTCTACATTTCCTGATGAAAGGACCAACAGAAAGTGCCCAAAACATGAACGGCTGTTATTCTGTTGATAAATAACGTATACAATGTAGACTAAAAAGTATAAATGAGTCAACGCAAGCTATTCAAGATTTAAGATTATTTAATATTTTAGGTATTTTAGAGGAACACAAAAATGTGGTGATGGAGAAATGTAGTTCTATGCAAACGTTTGGGTTCTATGCAAAAGTTATATGCCTAGAGATCTGATAACCCTGCTTGAAATATTATGCATACTGGACATTCATTTTGTTATGACATCTTTCTTGATGTGAAGACAGATGTCTCATTTCTTACTGTATAACCACAAACACTGATAACCGACATTATGACAACTCACAGATAAAGCAAAGAGCATTGAATATCTATTAAAGACTAACAATGGTACGTCATGCCTATGTTCAATCCATCAACATTTATTTCTATAGCGCTTTTTACAACCAGTGTTGTCTCAAAGCAGCTTTACCGAAAAGCAGTTTATAAAAAAAGAGGAAACAAAGAGAAGGATGGTAAGAAAAGAAAAAAGTTCATGCATAACAAGTATGTGAGAGAGGGTATAACCCATTGATATGCACAAGAGCATCAGAACTGGAGTTTGCAGCAATGGTATAAAGTTCCCTGGTCTAGTGGGTACTGTTTTCTTTTATATCACAAGGACAGCCGCATGTGTGTGCGGTATTTTTCACCGTGGGAAGAAGACAAACTGGTGGAGGGAGTGTGATGCTCTGCTGGGAAACCCTGGACCCAAACATTCATGAGTACACCAATTTGATAACGTCCATTTACCTAAACATTGTTGCGGACCAGGTACACCCCATCACAGTATGTTATTCTCTAATAGTGTTGGCTTCGTTCAGCAGGGTAACGCACACAACCCAACAACACCCATTGTTGGATCTGGCTGTTGTTGGCTCCGCTAACATCTTTTTACCAAATAATACAGGACAACACACACCATTAAACAGGTTGGCAAAGAAGCAGTCTCAGCATATTAGATAGGTTGTCATAATGTTTTGGTTCATCAGTGTATATAGTTAGATTTGATCTGTTCAAGAATCGTATGAAAAGCTTGATCTAAATCTGGAAGTGGAATACAAGTCAACAGTGCTGTCAGGAAGCATCTCCCAACCGCTAATCTATAAACCTGATCACTACCACACAGCCTCGGTCAACAGCTCCAGCAGGACCATCATTACCACACACGATCAGAACCTCAGAACCTGTCAGCCAGTCAATATTACGGATTCTCTCTCACAAACCCGCAAACCCACAATTCCCCCGTGTCTGAGCCCTTATGTGTTTAATTTTCATCAACGACAACAATCCGTTTATCTGTAGTCGGCGAGGAAAACTTGTTATCAACAAGGGCCCTTCGCCAATGTTACATATATCTTATCCAGCCTGTAAGAGCCTTGAGATTTACTTGATCAATTTTAATGATCTTGACATTGTCAATAGGCCTGTCAGTCTCGGCCTAGCAGTCGTACCCGTCCACTCTTTTGCATGTCAGAGCACATCAATAGCACCGCTGACCAGCCTGCAGCAGACGAGCTGATTTAATTGACAGATCCGAAACAAGCCTCTAGGTCAGACTTCAGACATGAAAGTCACATAAATGCAATCTGTTATTTAACCAAACATTTCCACACGTTGTCTATTCCATCTTTTATGACGCAACAGAATGTAACTGTGGACCAATAATAAAATGAAGGTTCCATCATTGGTTTGTTGGCTGAAGTGCTCTGCTGTACCATTTCAGGCACAAACCTGTACAGCTGAGGCTCACTTGCGTCACTTGGTGTGTTAAAAAAAAAAGATTTTTCGATTTAAATCGATCTTCATTTGAATAATCCGATAACGATTCGTATAACCCCGAGATTGATCTTTAAAATTAGCATTCCAGCAAGTAATGGAAGGTTGAGTGTTCCTTAGTTCTCTGAAAATCTCTTTTCTTATTAAAACAAAACATATTATTTGAACTGAAATATCCCTAAATGTATATTGAATTGAATCAAATCGAATCGGAAATCAAATTGAATAGAGACCTTGTAAATCGGGATCTAATCGATCCGGGAAATCAGTGGCGATACCAGCCCTACTTGCGACCCTCAAGATCGTAACTGGACACTTGCTTTGCTTCTTTACCTATGGTACCCCTCACTGTACACCAAATACGCCTTCACTGCTTCATGTACTGTTGCACTGTGTAGTAGGGGTGTGCCATATCATCTCGTACACAATAATAGCGCCAACATTTTTTAATATCGTGAACAATATTATACCCTGAAGTATCATATCACCCATCCCTAATTATCACATCTGGGTACTACTTCTTACTGTTGTTAGCAAAAGAAAAAATCACACTTTTCTCATTTCCCATTATATATCTACTAGAGACAGATTTTATCTGTCCAGTATCACTCACTTTACTTCAGTCCTGGATATATGGAGATATTTGGAGTGCATTATTTAGTATCGTGACATTCTGGATCATTGACTTCTGTTACAATCTAATGAAAATTCTAGTATTTCTTAATATCTCTGTTAGGGGTGTGCCATATCATATCGTATGCAATAATCAAATTTACATTTTAATTTTGTTGCAGTAGTGTCTTATTGAAATATTTTTTTTTAATTCAGTGTTTTGTCATATCGCCAAGAATATTGTTATCGCAAAAATACCATGAAATATCGTGATATTATTGTAGGGCCATATCGCCCACCACTACTGTGTAGCAAAGGACTGCTATAGAATAATGGCAGGTAGAACGAGAGCTGATAAGTTCCAGGTTCAAGCTCATTTTTACACTCTAAAATAAAGAAATGGATCCATTAGCACCGCTCATGGTGCATGGCTTTAGTTTATTACCTTTTTTTAAAAACTGCTTATTTTTAGCTGTAAGATATACGCAGAAAAAGACTAGTCTAGTATTGTTAGCCGTTGCGTCTTTCTATGTCTCCTTATAGCATTATTTAATGTAGTGATGGCTGCATGGTATGCTGTGCTGAGGAACTGAAATAGTGCTTATAGGCATGATCGGCACCAGTGTGCGCACCTCTATTAAAAAACACCATAGAGAACAGTTTAGCATCTGGTGTGGTGTGGCCTTTAGCCTCTTGTGGAATTATAACAAACTGTGCTCAGGAAATTCTCTGCTGAACTTTGTACTATTATAATAACTGATGTGGAATATTTGGCTACTTTTTATTTACATTTCAGAGAAAAAAGTAAAGAAAAACTGGACCAGACGTCTTCGGTGAGGTGTCAAATGGACAGTGGACTCCATGAACTTCCCACCCCTATTGTTTCAAACTCAAAACAAATGGCTCTAGAATTACAGAACTCACACAAAATAAGCACAATAGGTCCAGTAAAAGGTCATTTCCAGAGCCCATTCAACAGCAAGCATTACAACAAGGTCATGTATTGACTAACAATTGCTAAATTTCCTTTGGGATCAATAAAGTATCTATCTATCTATTTATCTATCTATCTATCTAACAAAGTTAGAAAAGAGATTATGAGGCACTATGAGATGGAAACACATAGTGAAGTCTATGCAGGCAGCTTATAGATGCAAACAAATTTACTCATGTGTAGGTCAGGTAACTTTGCTAAGCTGTATTCTCCAGTAATAATTCTTAAAGCAGTGTTAACAGGCGGCCGAGAACACAGATCTTTAAGTTCCACTGTGAAAAAGAACTCTAGGAAAGGTGGCAATTAAGCTTCATAGGTTCTGGTTCTGGATAGCAGTATTGGTGATATTTGCTATTTACTTTGTTTATTTACTGTAAATTTTGTTACAAATATTCTGCTGTTTTACATGAGCTCGTTAAAAATGGTAATAAACCAGTTTAGACCATGTTTCATGACTTGCTTGCGCTAATAACTACATGTAGCCCTGCCGTGGCATATAGCTCCGCCCTCTATCGGTATTGGCTATCGGCCAATCGCGTTGAAAGGTGATCGGCGATCGGAATCGGCTCAAAAACACTGATCGGCCCATCTCTAATATATATATATATATACTTGAGTCACAAACTGTTTTCAAATAGCAAACGGTATCAATACAAGCCCGGCAACAGAATTACCAATGGAATTTGATGAATTTTCAGCCCCCTACCATAATGAACAGTCATAATGAACTGATTTACTGAACATGCAAATCATCCACTGCATTTCTAATTGAAACAATCACATCCACTCATAGCTGAAACAGCTACAGAGAACCCAGTCAGAAGAAGAGCAATGGTTAGGCGACAGTTACCACCCTGACCCCAACACAACCTTCCCAGATCCAGCAGTCACTCCCTCTCGACCTTTCTCGGCCAGCCGGCTTATGAAGAATTGCTGACAACCCTGACTCGTCTACCCGTTTTACACTCGCGCTATCCATTTAACCAGAGCCATGATGTCACGCGCAAGCACTAGGGAAAAGGCAGTGACAAAAGAAAGAAGAGAGGGAGAGCGAGAGGCATTGAGATAGAGTGACAGCGAGAGCAGCAAAGTGGTTGGCATGGGTGTGCTTCAGACCATGAGCAATAAAGAAAAAAACGCAAGCAGGAAAAGCAAGAAAGGAAGGAAGAAAAGAAAGAAGAAAGAGCGAGCGAGCAAGCAGAGAGCGCATCACTCAATGGACACGTAATTTAAGAAACTGACCAACCAATTTACGATCCTGCGGGGCCATAAAATTCAGCCTGGACTTAATAATAGCACATTTAATGTGACACCTCTGACAGTTCCAATCTAGCACAACTGCACTTACACCACCACCCCCACCCCACCCCTCTACCCCAACCGTTATCTTCTGGATCCAGAGTGTGTGTAAGACTTTCGTTCGTGGCTATAAGAAAATGTGCGCAAGTAAACCGATACACTGCGGCGGTATGAATTTTATAGTCGTGCCATTAATCAAAGGCAACGTGGCTGCCATAGGGAGCTTAAAACTTCACTTAAATTTAGCCGTTTTGGATCGAGGAGGAGCCGAGATAATTACTTTAGGGATTGATGCTGAAGCTCTGAGGATGCAGCAGATAAAAGTGAGATAGAACCCAAATGCGCGCCTCAACAGGGGGTGTTTGGGCAATTCCATTTGAGATTGCTCAAACTGAAAGTTTAAATCTATTTTAAAGTCTCTCAGAAATGGATGCACTTAATCCTGGAATCAGAGTGGTAATTCAAATTAGGCCCTGGGAATAGAGCCTCTATGTGCCAGTGTAATCATAGTAATGATTAAAAGAGCTTAAAGAACATTAATCATTTTAAGAGGCATCTAGGGAACTGACCACAGAGAATGATGTTAGTTCAATGGTCACTGAAGAACATAAATGAGATTTTAATTAGTATTCCGACTGCGAAGGTCAGAAAGAAGTGTTGTCTGATTGTGCTTCGGAAAAGGCTTAAATTGGAATTCCTCTGATTGTCCCATAGTTTGGTATATCTCAGTCATTTGGATGTAAAAGGCTGCAGTGGTGTGCCTGACAATGATGACTGATGATGACATTGGGTTCCTTAATGGCAGGGGGATCTTAACCTGAAAGTGGGGGTCCTGACGCGGTCCCAAGCGGTTATGAGAGTGGTGCTTCAAAACATATTATGTAAGCTTATTGTTTAAGTCTTTATTTCAGCAATAAGTGTATTCTCACCAATAAGCACCAAATATCATAAATACAAATGTAAATAAGCATAAATACAATACAAAGTAGCATAAATATCTTATTTTGAAAGTAGTAGACAATATCTTGTGCACCAGTATAAAGAAAAAAGTTTAGTTCCAGATTTCTCCTGGACGCAGTAGACTTTGTATGACTTTATTCAGTTCCTTCAGCAGCAATCTTGATTTAGCTTAATGAAGTACTGAATAGTCAAAGCGGGTATTGGATGAGAACGGTAAATAATACTGGGTTGCCACAAGGAAAAGTTTGGAAAGAGTTAAATAAACACATTGACATATATTAAAGCATGACTTACTTAATACTATGTGAATATTTTAAATGTTTTTCTATGCAAATAAAATTTTCCTGCCTGGAAAAAAAAGTTTTTTTATGTAAAACAATGTCCCCTAAGTGACTAAGACTTTTGCACAGTACTGTATACCTTCACCAAACAATCTGATTATGTATGCAAGCTCTGCTGAACGACTCCACCTACCGGGCATGGAAGACAGGCTAATGCCAGTTAGGCATTTCTACTGAGTGAGCTTGTTAGTGGGGGGAGGTCTTAATCTGCTGAACTTTTTAACTTTTCCAGCACAAGGCAAAATATTCAATCTAAAGATTTAAATAACTCAAGCCCAAACAAGAGAGCAGACTCTTTAATTATTCTATAGTAATACTGGTACATCTTGGGTTGGCAGGGACTGGAAAGGTGGGTTGGTTAGGAGGGGGCCATGCAATATTTGTATCCCCAGAAAGGGGTTACACAAGAAAAAAGGTTGAGAACCCCTGCCTAAAAGCAATGAGATAGATTCTAAGTGTCTGTAGCCACACTGGTAATCAAAACTGGAGAATTCCCAGTGGGCCCACAGCATTAAGGACATTGCAAATTAATGTACAAACTTATTCTTGTAAGTACAAGAGTGCTCAGACAAAGTATAAATGTGTACATCTATAGTTATTTAGGGGATAGACTACCTGTAGTAGTGTAGACCCGGTTAGCTCAGTCTCATTCAGAACATGATTAGACGAAATTAACTTTTGATTCCCATTTGCTGTTCCACCTTAAATGTGACAGTCACATTCAGATGCCAGAGAAGAAAACTGACTTTGAATTTTCAAGTTTACAGAAGGTATTTTTAAGTGATGTTCGAAAACACCCCAAAAGAGATTCGATTATTTGTTCTATCAGTGACATCATATTTGCATTGGCCTCTTTAGCAGCCTCTCAACATACATACAGTCATAGTTATAACTAGACTACACGTGATTTGGAAAAATCAGATTCAGATACATTTCTAAGTAAAAAGAGCTGTAAGTACTGTAAGTACTCTTTACTCAATCTTTCATTTTATGCTGGCCTAAATAACAGACCTTAGGGATGCACCAAAAAACGAAGATTTAACAGATCTAAGACTCCACAGATCACTTTAATGTTAATTAAAAACATAAAGAGCGAATAAGAACATTGTTTGCTCCTTTTTTTATTGCAAGAAGCTGTAAGTTAAAGCCGTGTTTATAAATCTTTCTTTATAGAAAAGTTTAAATTCAAGTCCGAGTCCGGTGGGAAAAGTTGAAGATTAAACAGGCATACAAAGAAGTGTCAAGATTTAAGCCTTCATTAATACTTTTAATGGTATGGAAAAAAATGAAAATTCTATTTCATTCAAATAGTATGACTCGCTAGCTTCTATTTTGACTTTACTATTTTAAAGGCACCAGAACGCAACTCACGCATCAGGCGGAATTGGAGAAAAGAAAAGGCTGGTTTGAACCACAGTTTTGGGCTCAAGACATTTGAGTCTGACTCGAGTCACAAATGTAATGACACCTTGAGATTCAACTCGACAGAAAAAATAATTGAGACTCGACTTTGACATGAACACCAAAGACTCGAAAAGACTCAAGACTCAAACAGAAGGAATATGTCGAGGTATCTAACTGCAGACGGGACTCTAACACAGTCGGTTACTTTTTATGTGAATGGAAATTTGATTTACAGCATCATCATCAAATGTCTGTTACTGTGCTCATGTTTAACTTCTCTTATTTCAGGAAAGGAACGTGAAGCGTCAGAATTCAAGCTCGCCTTAAGAAATAAGGGAAGCACCAATAAACTCTCGCTACGCACTTAAACTCCAGTCCTGCTAAAGAAACTTTTACCAGATAAGGTGACTATTTTTCACATGGTAGAAAAACAAAAAAACTCCTTCTGCAAACAGCTTCTGCATTCGCCGTAAGACTTTAAATTCATCAGCTTGATTTTCAAATTCTATTTTACTGCTGCACCCTTTAAAGTGAAACAGAAAATTCAAATAAAAAGCAACCTTCAGCTTTGTACATTTTTATATTTTCATCTAGCTGTGTATATATACTTTACTTTTAAAACTTTACTTCTCAGATATTCAAAAAGTATTAAAACAGTAAATAGTGCTTACAAATGTCAGTGTGTTTGTTTAACACTTTCCAAGCTGTTCCTTGTGGAAACAACCCAGCATTGCTTGCATCTAATATCATCTAATACCAGCTTTGACTGCTCAGTACCTCATTAAGCTAAATCAAGATTGCTGGTGAAGGAATTGCTCATTCCCACTCCTGGTAATAACGGTTCATGTTGAGCTACAAGATTATACACAACACCCAAGAACTTCTCCATTAAGGATCGATTAATCTACAACAAAACAACAGGAGCAGAAGAATAATGGAAATGGGAAGTCCTTTCTAGCAAAACAACATTACATGGAGCCTCAAGTGTAACCCAAAAATATAATTCATTACTCTGGATGAAGAAGTTTGGATGAAGAGGTTTGGATGAAGAACTGTTCTCGGTGGTCAGGAATGTTGGATTTTAAGGCACACACTGTAGCCTACGTACTGTAATATTTTACTGCACTTCTTTTATGCAAGGAAGTCGGTCTTTGGACTGAGAAATTCAGATACATGTTTTCCCCACTACTGCTTTTATTTTAAACTTTACGCCAGCCTGCCCAGCAGTATTTACTTTAAATCTAAATGTCAAGCTTGGTATTATGGCAGGGCAATATGTTATTCATTACCATAAGTTTGTTTGACAAATTGCACTAAGAGATGCAGTATATAAAACGTCTTTCATTTTGATATATAAACACTTGACAGTAATTTCTGGGCCAAGAGAGCTCAATAAGAATGAAATATGGAGCTCAATTTAATATGAGTGGGTCATAGCCAATGTGGATGAGAGCCCATCAAGTACAATCCATTTTTAAGATCTCCAGTCCAATAGAAGTTGCTGATATGTATAAAAATGTTTCTAGGTTTTTCTTAACCTTGGAATTTTCTGTTCCTGGACTTTATTGCACTGTGTGTCAAGTAAACGTTTACCAAACAAAATATTATCTATTTGCTCTGAATGTGTGTTAGAGCTGATGATAATAAAGTGACACAAACCTCATTTAGTAAACCAAATTATTACACAGACAATCTCCAACATCATAGCATTAATTTCTTAATTTTCTTTACCATTTGAAAATGTTGGCTGCTGTTTTCATTGGTTCACCACAGCCTACAACCTGTAATAATTATAAGAATAACCGCTGCAGTATGAAGGGCAGAACCTGTAGCAGGAAGTGCTGAGGTGCAAGAGGGCAAGCTGACCAATCAAAGCATAGTAGGTTCATTGGGAGGCAGGACTTAGACAGGGGGGTGGTTCAGAAAGAAAGGTGATACAGATAAAAAGTAAAAAAAATATATTATACATATATAAATAAACCCAAAATATAATTATAAACATTGAACATTTGCATAATACACCCACCAGCCTCTTCAACTGTCCTTGATCAGTGGTCACAGTTCAGCAATGACACCAGCACAAAACAAACTAACAAGCCACTATCAGATAATGCTTGTTCTGTGGTGGTGTAGGACTCTTGACCACTGAAGGTCAGGGTAAAAGGGAGATAAAGTATACAAGGAAACAGATGGACTGGCTGGATGGACTGTAATTGCAGAACTACAAAGTGCTCTTATAACCTAAGTAGAGTTAATAAAATGGACAATGTGTGTAGATACAAGGAGGTGTACATAATGACATGGCTGGTGGTTGCAATATTATATATATATATATATATATATATATATATATATATATATATATATATATATATATATATATATAGTAAAGACTTAACACAATTTTACTGTTAATTAACATCTTAAAATCTTACAACACACATATGTTTTCTGGTCATTTTGGATATCAACATACTCCTGGTTCCGGTCATTACTACTGTAATAAAATTTAAATGAGTAATTTATTTATTTTTAATATACTTTTTATATAATTTATTTATTTTTTATATATATTATATATTTTTTTATCATGTTCTTTTTTATATATGGTAAAAAAGCACATTTAACTGAAATGTACACATCATTCGCATCAACAACTAAACATCAATTTTTCACTTTTTGGTGTGTCCACTCTGCTTCCATTCTTTTTCCTTTCACAAGAAATCTGCTGGCATATTCTTCAATAGGTTACCCACAAATTTTATTTTTTTTCCCTTTAAAATAACATTTAAAAATCTCAACATATTACTGTTTGCATCATCACAATATATTAAACCGTAACTACTGAATCATGATGTATATATGTAGCATCATGTGTGATGTATGCAGGACATAGCTTTTAATACCCTTGGCATCTCAGACTATGATTATCTGATGTGGCAATTTTGGTGGTGAACCATGTCTGGTGCAGTTGTTAGGAGCTTTTCTTGACTTTCTAGCTCATAAAAATTAATAACATGTACTAAATGGTCGTTACGATAAGAAATGAAATAAATGAAGGGTGTTCTTTGGTACAGTGCTGTATGTCAATGCTTTGCTCATTTGGCAGTTGACTCAAACAGAAATACTTAAGTTATGGTATGGACTGCACTGACTGACAGCAAATAAAGGCCCGGCAAGGCTCCCTGCGTTTCCAACTATTAGGCTCACCAGGCCTGCTGTGGGCCTATCTAGTCATTTCACCAAAACATACTCTTGCATTAAGAAGGTTAAGCAGTTCGTAGATGACTTTCCTTTTAATCTCAGAACACATGAAACTCAAAGAAATGGGATGGAGCAAAAAAGCACCAGAAAACAGAGAGAGAGAATATAGCTCTACGGACGTTCAATTTACAACACAATGGCACAAGAGAGAGCGAAAAGAGAGGAAAAGGATAATCGCTTTTCAATAAACAGGCTCCCGCCTGAGTATGAATGCATTAATATTAATGGACAAGTTCTCTGACTCTGAGCTCAGACACAGCTCTTTTCTCGCCCTAACAATTGCACTTTTGTAAACACAACACAGAGAACCAGAGTAATTTTAACAGTTCTATTAATTTCTCCGATGGTCATCTTCTGAAATGAAGACTTACAAACAGGCCTTCGAATCCGAACCAAACGTTGGGCAGGGTGGGTCAAAATGCCAGCTATGTGCAATGGTTTCCACAGATACAGATAAAGAAGCCAGCGCTAAGGCCAGCGCAACTGACCAGCATACAGGATAACACTCTCGGCCTGCACACAGGGTTTGATTTACTGTCCAGAGAGAGCCCATGAGCCCACTGAACACCATTCTTATCACTCTGGTAAATATGCACAGGTAATGAACAGGGAAAGAACATGGCATCTGAAAAAAAACACACCATCATGTCCCACTGGTCACTGTCCAAAGAAACATGTATCTCCAAAATAGTAATTTTACAGAAGAGGCCAAAAACGTTCTTTACTTTCAATGTAAGCCAATGTAAAGAGGTTTTATCCCAAGTGATTTTAGACCATTTCTTTTGGTCCATTCATCACGAAACTTTCCCAAGTTATGTAAAGCAGCTGTCATGTGCAAATGCTACAGAAAAAAGAAAATCAACAAAAACAGAGATGCATGGTTTTCTTTGGACAGCGACTATTACTTAAATATGTGCTGCACTATGAGGGGCATGAAAGTGACTGGACCAAAAATCATCTCTCAAATACTGGGTACCTAGTATCTTAGGTCAGTGGGCTTCAGCAGCTTTTTAAAGCTCTCTTGTTGCAACAAGGACCACAGCCACCACTTTAATAACACTGTGCCACTTGGCACTTTTCTTTTCATCACCTTTCCATCATTAATGCTGATTTAAACTCATCAGATAAAATATTACAGTGATGCTGGTGAATAATGAGGAGACGGAGTTGAACGCGTAGCTGTTTATTAGGAGGGATAACAGCACAGCTAACACGCTCTGATAAACAGTTGGGTGTGCGGTCATTATATCTTAATCTCTAAAGTCCAATCTTATCCGCAAAGAGCCAGTGTGGCTGCAGGTTTCCATTCCAAACGATCGCTTCACCTGATTCTACTTGATTAATCAACGTCTCAGCAGTCAAACAACTTATCATGTGACCTTCTGCTTTGTTGGAATGAAACTCTACAGCCACACTGGCCCTTTGCAGATAAGATTGGACACCCCTGCTCTGGAGAGAGGTAGCGACGTTGTGCAGATCATGTGGGAGAGGAGAGATCCAAACACTGGATTGACTTTAAAGAAGAAATGGGAAGCATATTTTAGAGCGCAACATCAAACTACAGTGATATAAATGGCACATCCTATATCTCCTTTGATATATACATCCTTTGAATATATTGTTACACTGTAAGACTCCGTGCTGGTCTTTCTTTCTGTGTCTCTCTAATGATTGTAGAGGAGTGGCGTTAGCTACGTTAGCTGATTTAGCTGATTCATGTGCTGTTGGCTGAAATGAAATGTGACGTGAAGGTTGTGTCTAACAAGACAACTAGTTGAAAATTTTGAATATTGAACTTATATCTACAGTAGTCTAACAGTAGTTTGCCCCGACTTCAGTTTGTGAGACACAGTATCAGTGAGTGATGGGTAGAGTGAGTAACTAATTATCTGTACTCAGGTACAAGTACAATTACTTCTACTTACAATGAATTATGCTCTTCTGAACTGAGCATTAGGTAGCTTGGCACTTAGTCAGACAGTCTTAGTCTTGGTGCTTGCTTGATTAAGCTCTGCGCTATGTTCATGTCAAGATGGCATCACTGATAGTTTTTTTTTAAACAGACAGATTGTGGGGGTGTTTGCATTTGTTTTTGCATGTGTTTTTACATTTACATATGCTTAAGATGTACTTTCTAAAAACAGTAGAACATTTACAGATTTTAATTGCAGTTGATTGGGTTTCTTCAATATTCACTGTCGTAGTCTGTGGACGCCCTACAATAGCTTTGGCCACCCCAAGAATAATAGTCTAGCTCCGCCACTGTATATAAACAGTCTCATTCTCTTTATACCTCTTAGTATATGTATTAAAACATTCAGGTTTGAGGACAGTGAGACAATAGAGATGAAACCTGCTCATATGAGCAAGTCTATGTCTGAATCTCCAATAGTTTCTTAACCCCTATACAGTGCGCTGCATAGGACATGTTGGCTTTACACCCAAACAGTGCACCAAATGCTAGACAGGATGTTGTGCAGCTATGTCTTAACACTAAAGGCTTTAGTTAGACACATAATAGAATGTTTGTGTGTAGAAGTTTTGGTATAATGGCCCAAATAGTGCCTAAAAGCCGCTTGAGATTGAGCCTATTTTGTCCAGCGTCGCTACTGTTGTTGCGGCGCCCATACGGGCTAAGAACGCTGTCTTACACAAAGCAAAACCGCTCAGGTAGATAATCACCTCTTAAAGTGCTTCCACTGATAAACATGTAGGAGAGCTTGCCAGCTGAAGAGCGAAGAGTGCAAAATATGCATGTAATTACTTCGGAGGAATACGGCTGCTTTGTTAGGGCTCAACGACAATAGCTAACTGCCAGCAAATGCTTACACGTATGCGCTACAGACTGGTTAGCGGCGGTAAAAGTCATCTTCTGGGTGCATAACGGGAAGCAACAAAGGTATCTACACATTGTAATTGCAGCATAGCACTTTTTCGGTGCTCTATAGAATCATTCATTGTCCTAAACAGAACTACTGCCTTTACTAAGGAGCCTGTGAAGAAGCATCACATGTTTTTTAGTAAAGAAGATCTAGACTTTCCACTCTAATGATTATTTGTAATCTACAGATGGTAATCAGTTACACTGATTTTTGTTTATATTAGTTGTTATATTAAAACCAACTAAAATAACATTCAGTACAACGCTTGGTTTTCATCCAGAGCAATATTCGCAATGTCATCCTCCATGCCATATCCACATTCAAGTATTCAACAATACTTTAATTATTAATTCATTTAAGTTAATGTATTTGATATTTGTGTTTGCACATATAGGAATTTGACCTCCACATATAATCCTATGCAGTAGGGGACCCACATTGGTTATACCCATTGGTTATAAATCAATAACAAAATAATATACATTTTAATGTGTGTAATGTGTGTGTGTGTGTAGTAATTTGTTGCTGAAAGAACACAAGGGGCTGTGGAGTTTATGACCTTGCACATGATCTATAAATGGTTAAACGGAGTAAAGGTCTACACTCTGACTTGACTTTTAGAGGCACAAATGACACGCAGCCTACACACCTCAGAGAGAAGAAACCAGACAGTTTGTGGACTATATATGTTACAGAGAGCCATTTGAGAAGCAGCTATGTGTTTTAAAGGTCCAGCGGTATCAAGAACAACCTTAGGTATCTACACTGGACGATTAGGAAATGGTTAGCAACGCGACTATTCAAGAGACACTACTGAAAGAAACATGTTACACGTGTTAATAATCTTAAAATAATCTGCTAAAATAAGAAAAACAGGTAAACAGGTGCTGTCTTGCTGCTGTGTTGACAAAACGCTACGGGATGTTTTAGCTTCAAGTGTATAGCAGTTGTACTCTTGTGATCATCTCTACTGTGCAGAGCTGATAGAGCACCACACTGTTGTGTTTCTGTGTGAAACACTCCCACAACTTTAGACGCAGGTGAGCGATTGTTTGGAGCTGCAGCTCGCGTTCCGGATACATCAATCATTTCAGTAGGCACGGCTATCTTTGTGACGCTACCACATACACAAACACTAGTGTACACACACATTAAGGGGCAGTGAGGACACTTGCCTGAAGGGATGAAAAGCCCTACCCACAGTGCCCACAGAGCAGATGGGGGTCAGATGTCTCGCTCCAGAACACTTCAGTTGTGTCCTCTCAGTTCAGGGGATCGAACTAGCGACCTTCCAGTCACAGTCACTGGTTTCTTAACGTCCTTAACGTCCTACTGATTAATTGACTGTCATTATAGGTTATTTTCACATTTCCAGGTCCTGATTTCTGTCAGTTTCTGTTAGCAGGTAATTTAGTTTTCAGTTGGAAAGAAAACCAATGGTGCTGTCCAGCTGTAAGGAGCCTTGCTGTGTTCCTCAGAGGCACTCAAAACAAAAACAGCCTTACCTGGGATTTTTAGACATTTCCTACCAGCACACGCTAAGGTCAAAATGAACCCGAAGGATAGTAGGTGCTATTTTTACAGCAATTCCTTCCATTCGCGTCTGCAGAGGTCACTCTGCCGAGAGCGATGTTTGTAAGACATCTTCAAGTCGATTCATGCTCAGAAGTGGTGCTTTACCCTGCCGTTCCCTTTTGAATACATTTCAAAAGCCCACAATATTAGAACATGTTTATTCAAGGGCATCCACAGGCTCGGAACATAGTTAACCACCGGCTTCTCATAAAAATTTCCTTTCCATCTTAGATGACATGCAAGCGCAAGAATTCCAGCAACTCCAACAACTCCAGCATCATTTAAGCTGGAACAGAACATTGCTATACGGAGTCACCAGAAGTTCAAAGTTTAGAAGTTTAAAGATATTACAAAAGCTGTCTGATCTAAGTAAGCACTGTACCTGCAGACTGGGTGCAGTCATGGGCTGAAAGTTAGGGGTCTGGTCTTGTGACTAGAAGGCTGCTGGTTCGATCCCCTGGAAAAACAAGACACAACTAGAGTGCCCTTGAACAAGGCACCTAACCCCCAACCCCAGGCGCTATGGATAGGGCTGCACACCACTCCAGGCAAGTTTGCTCACCGTCCCCTAGTGTGTGTGTGTGTGTGTGGGTGTTTCACTGAATGGATTTATGTATATATAAATATAAATAAACAATTTAATAAGCCTGGCCTGGGTGTTCCTGCACCCCACTCCTACAGCCCATCAGGAGAAGCGGTTTAGAGAACAAGTGAATGAATGAATTAATAATTAGTTAGCTTAATTAGCTACCCACACAAGCTAGTTGGTACCCTTTATTATTTTTCTTTTATAAATAATATTTATATATAATATTCTTTTTGTTGTGTGTTGTGTGTATATTCTTGTATAAATTGATCTAACACCCTGCCTAATACACAAAAAAGGTCCCCAAGACATCTTGTGGCGTGCTTTAATTACATGCATGTTTTGAAATTACCATTATTACCATTATTAAATATTATTAAAAATAATTATTATTATTTTCAGCAGTACCTAAACCATCAAAGCAAATCACAGTGAAATTTTATGACTCCTAAAGAATCATCATCAGACCGAATTGTTGTAAGGTTTATATCTCCCTACGTAAATGAAGGAATTAACAATGTACAGCAAGGTTCCCTGCATAACCAGAGCCTAAAGCATTTCATCAGATTTCAAATCAAGTGGCTAAAACAATGAGCTTTAAGACGCTCTGCTTAGATGTACGGTTCTAGGAACAGAGATTATTGTTGTTGGCATACAGTTCTAGGAATAACCTTTTATTTGTATACTAACTTTAAACTATGCGTGGGTTTTTTGAACTTTCAAAACGGCTCTCCGTATGTGCACATCTCATAAACGAGCCATCCATTCAAAGCGGTTCTGCTTCCAGGAAGCCTTTTTGGCACCTTCAGGTGTAGCTGATTATTGTGTGTATCACCGACACACAAGCCACACTAAAAGAGACATGAGGGAGGCAGAAAGGATGAGAAGAAAGAGAGAGGGAGAAAGACGAAAGAAGACAAAGAGAAGAGGGGAAGAGAGATAGAGAGATAGATTGAGAGAGATATGTAAACATCTCATAAAATGATCCATCCATTCAAAGCGGTTCTCCTGTGAAGCCTTGCTTTAGCCCCTCTATTTGTCACAGTGTAGGTGATTACTGTGTCACCGATGCACAAGCCGCTGAGAGGTGAACAGCATCAGGAACAAACCCTAAACAGGGGATGAGCATGTTTCCCTCAGGACACTGATTATAACAGAGCTTCTGAAGCTACTTTTACTGTGTACGGCTGTGAAGGAGAGAGGTGCCAGCAAGGGCACCAGACTTTAATGAGCGAATAGAATACAAGTGCCCAGTAAAGACCGTGTGCACTTCAGACACAACACAAGACCTTAAACTACACAGTGTGTGCGTGTGTGTGTGTGTGTGTGTGTGTGTGTGTGACAAATGAGACACCTTGAAAGCCAGCAAGTGACAGAGAAAGAAATAGACAGAGAAATCAAGAAGGTAAAAACAGTGTAGAGGAGAGAGTGCAGCTGTGTGTGTGTGTGTGCATGCATGTGTGAGAGAAAGAGAGCGAGAAAGAAAAAGAGTGGGAGTAAGAAAAAGATACAGAGAGAGAAAGACAGAGGGAAAGAAGAGAAAGAGAGAGAGGTAGAGGTGAGATAAAAGAAGGGAAGAAAGCCGAAGCCGACAAAAAAAGATTCTAGTGAAACAGAAAGACAAAAACTGATAAAGAAAGAAAGAGAGGGTGTTAAAGACGAAGGAAGAGAGGCAGAAGAAAATGAGAGTTAGAAAGAAGCAGAAATTATATAAAGTTGGAGGCAGAGAGATAAAGAGGAAGAAAAGAGAGAATTAGGATGAAAGGAAGAAAAGGGGAAAGAGGGAGAGAAGAAGATTGTGTGAGACATGGAATGAGACAGAAGAGAGGATAAACAAGAACGAGAAGACAGGAAAAACAGAATGACAGAGGGGAGGCAAGAGGCACAGGAAACAAAGAAAGACAACGAATAAGGAAATAAAACTGGAGAAGAGAGAGAGTGAGAGAAAGAGAGAGATAGATGAAGAAAGAAATGAGGAGTTGAAGAGGTAGGCAGACAGAGAGAGAGAGGAAGAAACAGATAGATAGAAAGACTGAGAACAAAGAGGAAAAATGAGAAGTAGACAGGAAGAAAAAAGCATATACTGAGAGTGGGGGAGAGGATAAAACCAAGAGAGGGGAAGAAAATGAGGGATAGAGGTAAAGTCAGAGATAAAGATAAGAAAGAAAAAAGAGAAAGAGGGGAAAAGGAAGAATAGAGAGAGAGAGTGGGAGAGAGGGACAAAGAAAGGAAGAGAATACCGAGAAGAAAATAAGACAAATGAAAGACAGAGAGAGAGAGAGAACAAGGGAGGAGGACAGAGGAGGAAAGAGAGAGCGTGTTAGAGATGCACAGAAATGAATAGAGGAGGAACAGAGATAAATGAAGTGAGAAAGAGAAATGGGGAGAGAGAGAGAGAGAGCTGAATTAAAATGAACAGAACAGAGAATGAAGACAGTGAAAGACATAAAATATGGACCTGCCACAAAAAAGGGAGGTAATATTCTAAATTGCACACTTAACTTTAATACAGCCCTCTCTGCGGCGGGAACCTAGACTGACCCGAGCAATCAAAAAGCCCATTGCCCGATCCTGTTTACTGCTGGCCTGCACAAACCCCCATCACGACATCATTAAAGCAAGACAGTTCACAGCGCCGCTAAATGACCTTTAGAACAATGCAGGAATCTTCAGCCTGTCCAAGAGCCTGTCTAATAGAGCAAAGCCTTTCTTTCAGGAGCTGCAGCGGCTCTGGAGCCTGTAATTCACAGAATGATCATCTGCATATGAGCTCTCAGGGAGATT
The DNA here is from genome assembly GCA_021613375.1 of Megaleporinus macrocephalus. Classification (NCBI taxonomy): domain Eukaryota; kingdom Metazoa; phylum Chordata; class Actinopteri; order Characiformes; family Anostomidae; genus Megaleporinus; species Megaleporinus macrocephalus. The sequence goes on along the minus strand of CM038727.1, from coordinate 23,962,940 downwards.
TTTCCAGGGGGATAGTAGAAACGGGGGTTATATTAGTCCCTGTTCATACCTGGTGTTAACATCTATCTCCAGTGATCTGATCACAAGTGGACAGTGGGACACTTATTCATTTACAATGAGCATGGGTTTAGAATAACCAGTGACCACCTGTAATCAGATTTTAGAGCTTCATGCACATTCATTACATCTGTCTCTTACAGCATTTGTTATCAGACCACATCCTGATTCCTTGTTTGCAGGCATGTTGGCTCTGTCAGCACTGTTCTGAGCAGAGAGATTGCTAACAAATCTTATTGCAGTTTGTCAAAAGGACAAAATATACAAAACCAGTCACCTGATTTTTTTCCCTGCAGCATCAATGAGCTGGAACTGCTGGCAGATTAGCCAAACAACTTCAATTGCAGGAGTCAAGAGTGGTTCAATTGCAGTGAAGAAAGCTTCAGGGCGCGCAAGAAAGTCAAGCAAGCGTTAGAACAGTCTCCTAAAGAGGACGCAGCTTCCAGATCAGGTCACCACCAGTGCAGAGCTTGCTCAGGAAGAGGGTAGGTGTGCCTGCAACTGAACACAACTAAGAAGAAGGCTTTTGGAGGATGGCTTGGTGTCAAAAACATCAAGGAAAGATTGACAGATCTGCAGAAACTTTAGCGATTGGACTGCAGAGGTAAAACTGGGGTAAAATTATTTATAAAGAATGTATAAGGAATGGTATAAAAACATCCTCTTTAAGCAACTTCTTCCAACAATCCAGGAGCAATTTGGAGATGAACAATGCTTTTTTAGCATAATGGAGCACCATGTCACAAAGCAAAAGTGATAACCAAGTGGCTCGGTGAACAAAACATTGAAATTTTGGGTCCATGACCAGGAAACTCCCTAGGTCTAAATGCCATTGAGAACCTGTGGTCAATCCTAAAAAAGAGGATGGACAAACAAAAACCCAGAAACTGTAACTGACTCCAAGAACTGATTAGGCAAGAATGGGCTGCCATCACTCAAGATTTTGGCCAGAAGCTGATATCCAGAATGCTGAAGCGAATTGCAAACGTCTTAAAGAAGAAGGGTTAAGACTGTAAAGATTAAGCCTTTACTTAAACTGGATGTATTTGTCAATTTGTCATAAATCTTTCTACACGCTGTCTTAGGATCAACAGCTCTACTACCAACAGGATGACCAGTATAATGGACACTTTGACAGACAGGTAACATAGGTAAGAATATGAAAAATAACGGTCTCAAATGTTAATAAAACCACATATATAGCCTGAGTAAATAAATCTTGTGCTCAAAAGATACGGCAATGAATAACGATACTTCACTCAGTAGTTTCATTGGTTAAATCGTAGAACATAGAAGAAACTACAGAATCAAATATTTGACAGGCAAATTTATAGTCATGGTACAATACATCAGAACATGGATTATAACATCTCAGTCATGTAATCTCAATATGTCAGTAGCCTTCATTGTTCTGGATTGTCTATGAGGTGAAAGGTGAAGATGATTTGTTTTTCCGGTGTAAGTAAGTTAAGCCCGAATTTCCTCTATTATTTCCCTCACTGCTCCCCTATATAGTGTTCTACACAGAACAGTTTATGTAGTAGGGGTGTAAGAAAATATCGAAAATATCGAATATCGGGATATTATGTTTGGTGATACTGTATCGATTCTTAAAAACACAATATCGATACACAGATTCCTGGCAGACAGTGAATCATTGTGTGTTGTGTTTAAGCCTCTGACCACTAGATGGCAGTGTTGGAATCCATTTTCAGCTCCACGCCAACATTAACAAGCAGCACAAGGGCGCAATGCTATTGTAAGCATTGGCAAACCTGTTTATATAGTGGTGTGTTTTAATAGTAGGATTCGAAACATCGCAATATATCACTTTGCTTGCAGTATCGCAATATATCGAGATATATTGAATCGTGACCGCTGTATCACGATACGTATTGTATCGCCAGGTTCTTGCCAATACACAGCCCTACTATGTAGTGATCAGTAAAACTGCATAACTTCCTTTATGTTCTGCATGGAACTCCCAGGAGTGGTCACAGTATTGTATGACATAGTTACTTAATAGTGATGCCGTGACAAAAATAGTCAACTTCCATATTGCACAGTACACGAAAGCAGTAGGTGTGTCCGACCACGCAGTATTCACCTAGCAGTACGTGAAAATTTCCCTCATGACCTACTGAATCAGAAAACATTTATGTGACCAAAGCACTTCTCAGTGCTATAATATGATGGAGCTGAACTGGAGCTTCGGAGGCCAAAAAACAGCGGAAACTCAAAGTTGGCTTGGTGTATGCAGCTACTGCTGCTAAAGAAATAAAAGTAGTGGTACTTTCTTCTGAGGCAAAAACAAAACAAAACAAAATAAAAAAAACACCTTCTGGTTTGTATATAAGTATGTATGTAAAAATAATGTCTTCAAATGTCTTTTAATGAATGGCGAGGATTTTACAGTGGTGGTCTGATGTCTTGAGCCACAGGACTCTGGTAAGATGGTGGACGCACTGCGTTCGAGGTTGCAAGGGTACCAAACACTCAATACTGAAAGAGCTGCTACATAGCGTCCCGTCAATCGTTTTGTTCCACACGTACTGACAAAGTTTGGGTTTTCAATGGTAACATGTAAACTTGCCATGGCTAGAACAACTAGTGTTGAGTTTATATGAGCTTATATGTTCAAAACTCGTACAAGAGGAGGTAAACCATTAAAAAAACACATTGTTGAGTGCAGGGGGTCTTTAATGAACAAGAATGGTGAAGCTTTGATAGCAAAGTTGATTAGATGATCCTTAATTGCTGTTGCTTATGCCAGGTGGAAACATCAAGGACAGGAAGTATAGGAAACCCAGAAAAAAACCCCAGAAACTGTGATCAACTCCAAGCACTGATTAGGCAAGAATGGGTTGCCATCTTTCAAGATTCTGGCCAGAAGCTGAGATCCAGCATGCTAAGGCGAATTACGGAAGTCTTAAAGAAGAAGGGTTAACACTATAAATATTAAGCCTTTACTTAAACTGGATTTATTTGTCAATTTGTCATAAAATGTTAACACACGTATGGAATGTTTATAATTGTACTTCATTACACCATATAAACATCTGACAACAGGTTCTAAACAAACCGAGGCAGCAAACTTGGTGAAAATTAAAATTTGTGCCATTCTCAAAACTTGGCCATGACTGTGCAACTATGGGCTTGAATGTCGCTAAAACTACTCAACTTATCAACATCCGAGTAATTAGGAAGCTGATAAAGCAGCCTTGCTGTCAGACAACACAGCTGTCAGAATAAAGTTTTCCAAAAGTGAAAAGTGTAAAGTTTTAGCCATTATGTTCATACCATTAATATTATTTGTTTTTATATCTCATGTTAACTGACATAAGCTGTTCATAAATTGGGAACAGTATCTTGGTCTTTGTTTTCTTAAACGTAAACCTCAGCAAAAAATCTAAATAATATGATTTTTCATTTAGTCCAAGCACAGTTGACCAGCCAAGACAGAGCAAAAAACAGAGCAAATGTTGCAAACAAACCCTGAAGTCCAATAGTATCTGAAACTTTTTCTACAATTATATCCTCTAAACCTCTCTCAACCTGCTCAAAACACATCTAGGTTAATGGGAACGCCACTAAAAATGTTTTGCATAATTAAATGGTTGAATTGTAAATAAAGTCATTTGGAGTGCTTTGGTGTAAAACCAGATGTCGTAGAAGTTGCTGCCTGATGTCTAGCAGAGACATACATTCAGGGTTTTGTGAAGCAAAACAGAAAGTTCGCTGATGATGTTGGATTTTAAGTAAAACATTCATATAAATAAAATGTATGTTGTAGACCTGGAGACCCCTCATCAGCATCACTGCGGAATACAGTGTACAGCCATGGCCAGCCAGCCAAGTTTTGAGAATAGCACACATTTTGGTTTTCACAAAGTTTGCTGCCTCAGTTCTTATGGTGGCAATTTGTATTAACTCTAGATTGTAAAGAGTGAGATGAATACATTAGATAAATTAATTAACTGCAAAGTCATTCCCTTCCATGACAATTTACCTTATCACAAAAATTGCTGCATTCCAGCCACTGCATTTTAGACCTACAACACGGCCTGCAAACATAATTTCAGTGATGATCTCGTTAGCTCAGGAGAAAAGGTTAATGAGGACGAGACAGCTGATATCACTCTGTCATGCTGATTAGAAGAGCAGACTCGTTGCTATAAAAAGGTAGTGGTGCCTTAAAGTTTTCTTCTGTTAACCATGGTTTCCTCCTAAGAAACAGGTGCAGTCATCATTTCATTGCATCGAAAGGGTTTCACAGGCAAGGACATTGGTGCTTGTAAGATAGCACCCCAATCAACCATTTATCCAATCAACTTTAAGGAGAGTGGTTCAATTGCAGTGAAGAAAGCTTCAAGGCGCCCAAGAAAGTCAAGCAAGCGCAAGGACAGTCTCCTAAAGAGGATGTAGCTTCGAGATCGGGTCACCACCAGTGCAGAGCTTGCTCAAGAATGGCAGAGGACAGGTGTGAGTACATCTGAACGCACAGTGAGACGAAGGCTTTCGGAGGATGGCTAGATGTCAAAAACATCAAGGACAGACTGACATTCTGCAGGAAGTATAGAGATTGGACTACAGAGGACTGGGGTAAAGTTATTTTCTCAGATAAAGCCTCCTTCAGACTGTTTGGGACATCTGGAAAAATGACTGTCCGGAGAAGAAAATGTGAGCGCTACCATTTATCCTGTGTCATGCCAAGAGTGAAACATCCTGAGACTGTTCATAAGTGGGGTTGCTTCTCATCCAGGGGAGTAGATTTTGCCCAAGAACACTGCCATGTATAAAGAATGGTAACAAAACAAAAATCCTCCAAGAGCAACTTCTCCGAACGACCCAGGAGCAATTTGGAGACGAACAATGCTTTTTCAGCATCATGGAGCACCATGTCACAAGCCAAAAGTGATCACCAAGTGGCTTGGTAAACAAAACATTGAAACTTTGGGTCCATGGCCAGGAAACTCCTCAGATCTCAATTCCATTGAGAACCTGTGGACAATCCTCCAAGCACTGATTATGCAAGAATAGGTTGTCATCATTCAAGATTTTGGCCAGAAGCTGAGATCCAGCATGCCGAGGTGAATCGCAGAAGTCTTAAAGAAGAAGGGTTAACACTGTAAAGATTAAGCCTTTACTTAAACTGGATTTATTTGTGAATTTGTCTTAAAACGTTAACACAGGTATGGAATGTTTATAACTGTACTTCTTTATACCACAGGTTCTAAACAAACTGAGGCAGCAAACTTTGTGAAAAACAATTAGACACTAATTAGAATAAAGTTTTCCAAAAGTTAAACTTGTAGTTTTACCCCTTATATTCATACCATTAATATTATTTGTTTTCATATAATCTCATGTTAACTGACATAAGCTGTTCATAAATTCTCAAATATTGCACTATAATGCAATGCAGTATGTATTTGTTACTATGAAGGTAGCCTTCATATTTGCTATTAAATCTTCTAATTGGGACATTCAAATCTGCAGCTGTTTAAAAAACAAAAATAGAAAAAAAAAAGCTAAACAAAATAAAAAGCAAGTTCGGCCTTGCCGGCGCACTCCAAGAAGAGATTGTGGTGACTGTGAACAATGGCTGTTATTATTGTCCCAAAATTGCTTTCTATAGTACTTTTACGAAAGTTGAAGATGAGCATGTGCGTCCACTTTCTCACACATATAAGAACAGAGTTGATTCTTTTTCCAGTGCTGCTCGTTGGGTATCTGTGGACGCTGTGGTACTATTGATTTTTGGGCGAGTGATTGTGAGCAGTGAAGGTCACAGTACAGGCCTTAAATCAGACAAGGCCAAACAAAATACCTACCACTCTCTCCCCACTATCCATACTGCACCGCACCAAACAAGTAGGACTTTCGGGGTGAACGGTTGAAGGAGGAAACTAGATAATACCTGGCCAAGGTTTGAAAACGCTTAAAGGGGATTTCCACCAACTTTTCTCTCTATGTAATTAAACCACAGAGAGGTAAGCAGTCATTTTGACTTGTTTGACATGAATTTGTTCTTTGTAGAGAAGCTTATTGACTTCCTGTCCAGCGGAGGTGACGATAACCCCTGCTTATGTATTCAGCCTTTTAATTTCCCATCATTGAACCTACATATGACGATGTACCTCTTGACCATGAAAAAATAAAAATATGAGCTGGTAAAAAATATGCTTTAAATCGAAAACTTTCTCTCATAACTTTCATAAAACAATATAACAATGAAATAATGTTTTTGGAGACTCCAAACTCTTCACATGTCTAGTTCCCATCATCTCCACTGGGAAAAATATCACTCTAAGTTTATGTTCCATTTAATTATTTATTGTCCAGAAGTTTTGAAAAATGGGGAAGTTTCCCAGGTTATCTGGATGATATTCATTCTCTCCTGGGTTTTTAAGAAGAAGCAATTTAAAAGTAATAAAACGTAAGAAGTTATAAATGGCAACTTCTGGTGTAGGTAAACAGGTGAAGAGTGAGAGGAAGTGATCAGAATGATGAAATCCACGTGTTCCTGCTTTGTCTCTATAGGGTCCAGTAGGCCATGGCTCAACAAGCGAGCAATCACTGTTTATTATTCTCTCTCCCACCAACAAACACTTCATACCCCACAACCAGCCTGAGTCTGTATGGGATCCCATAGAAATCAATACAAAACTTATGTTTACCCTCTTGTGGGAGGCACTGTCTGTGGGAGGCACTGTGTGCTATAACCTCATGGAGACCTGACTCTTCAGAGTCCTTCCCTTCCATTGGTTGGCTTATCAGCAAAACAGGAATAATTCATATATAATTGATCGCCTCTTGTCTCTCGGCGCACTTTTCAAATATCAGGTTAACCTCTGACACTCAGCAAACTGCAGGTTCAGAACTGAGGCAAGGAAGAGCATATTACGATTCTCCTAAAATACAACACGTGTAAATAAGATACACAGTCACTCTTACAGACTAAGCACATAGTCTGCTGCTGCCTTAAACTAGGTAATATTCTGTTTTAGTTGTCTTTTTGTTTAACTTTAAATGATTTAATGAAAAGCTTTAACAAAATTCACACCTAGAATAACACTGAGCAACCCAATATCTTTAAAAACCTACTTCTCGTGTTCTTTTAGTTGATTAATGGTAACTCCAGTTAAAGGTCAGCGTGGGCCAAATTTCTGAATCGGCTATTTTTGTCCCGCACACACTTGCAATATAGATGTTTCTGCAAAGGCCTCATAGAAGAGCATTTACTCGATCTTTGCTGTGCTACCAGGCATTTATTTCCAGACCAGACTAAGGAGAGACCAAATACACAAGGTGAGATTACTACTGTAGAACCATATATTTCTAATCTCAGTTTGTAGTGTTTGTCCCAATGATGCTTTTTTGGCTTGTTCTGGCAACTGTGGTTGCACAGATCTTCACAAAAAGGAGTGGCTAGCGCCACAATGTCAGGTCAAGTGGAGTTTACTGTCATTTCAACCGTCTACACAGCACACAGTGAAACAAAACAACGTCTCTCCAGGACCATAAGGTGCTCACAGGGAACATAACACAGACTAAACAGTGCAACATAACTAGACGATACAATAGAACAACAGTACAAACAATGTGAGAAGAAGTGCTACACAAGACTGACATGCAAGAACATGCAGGACGATAGAACACAGAGCAGCCAACATTCCGTTCCAGGGTGGTATAGTCTTTATACAATGTACTAAAAACTATTGTGGTGGTGATGACCAATTTAGGATTGACTTATAGCCAGTCCTGGGTGGATTCTGGTTTAGAAAGCTTGAGGAAAGATGTTGTTCCCCAGCTTGGCAGTGGAGGCCTGAATGCTGCAGAACCTTCTGTCAAAAGGCAGAAGAGGAAAGAAACACATTCTAAATAGCATAAATCAATCATGTGTCATATAGCCTTCTCTACTTGAGGTGCAACCAGCAAGCTGACTGGCTCTTTTTCTTGAAGGGAGGGACTTTCTCCATAAACAGACACCATGTTGAGTGTTACTAGCATTTCCATTCATAATTCAAACTGAGACGAGTCTCTGCATAACGCCCACTCCCGGTGCCTTGTATTAGGCCTAATGACATCCAATATTTCACATTTTCTATTCAGCAATAAATGACTTTCTTCCAAAGTAATGGTTGCCCTACGTCAGACTTGCCTATAGTGGGCTTAATTGTTGTTTATTGGTCTTTCTTTTAAGTACTTTCCACAGCTGAGGCTGTGTTATTGTTTCTGTAGCACAATAACACAGTTTACGTTGTTCATATTATTTACATTAGAATGAGTTTCTTTCTTTTTTCTGACTATTTACCCCTATGTTAACAATGCCTGCTAATTAATGTGTGATTATTAGCATTTTAGATGGGTAACTGCCCACTCCTACGCATGACCCTAAAATGTAGTCCTGCATTGCAAAATATTGTGTTTGGTTCTGAGGGTCCTGCAGGAGTCACGTGGGACCTTACAAGCTCCTTCTGGTGTAGATTCACATGCTTTACATACACTTTAACCACTACACTTAAGCTTTTTGGACATCCCATTTCAAAACCATGGCACCATGTAACTACCACACCACAATGTGGCACAGGAAAGTTTAAACAAGAAGTTGGACTGGTAGACTGAGGCACCAGCATGGAACTGCTGCACAACTTAAGGTGGACCAGGAAGACTGAAACAAGAAGCTAAGTCACCCGAATGTACCGCTGTACAGTTTAAAGTGGTAAAGGAAAAACTGACCAAGAAGCTGGTGGAAAAGAAGCGTCCTTCATTTGTGGCAACCCACAATAGTAACGCTTGTTACACTACTTGCTGTGTCGCTTGAATGCTATATAATGGTATTTGTCCAAATGACAGATGAATTGGCCAGATGTCGAGAGAACTCATAGTCTCATAGTGTCTATAGTACAAAACTCCCATCTGGAAATAAATAATAGCAATACGTGTGTTGCGCTTTTCGAAAACCCCAAGACTCTTAAAGGCATATATGTCATTGCTTCCTATACCTATAGGCCTGCACACGCACACACTTATAAAGAAATGGGCAAATTGTCAGGCAGCAGCAGTGGCAGCAGGTTATAAAAGGCAGGTATTATTAAACCCCTCATTAGGGCTAAGAGCTTTCCATCCCACACCCCCACCTCTTCGCCATAGTCTAATTTCATGCTCTTGCTTCTTTTCAGAGTTCGCGCTAACTCCGTTAGACCTGTCTGAGCTTAATTAAGACCTGCTCGTTAGGACGTCGCTCAGACCGGTAAAGCTGTTGGTATGGCGACTTCCTCCGAAAAGACTGCACTGTCTAAAAAGCACTTAGTGATGTCATTGCAACGCAACACCCTTGACCAAGGACACAACTAGTGCTGTCCCTGACTGAGGAGCTTTAGATCAGACTTATCAGACCTATCAGACAGATCAGACCTATGCCCTTCCTTTACCTGGAAAAAAGGTTAATAGATAAATGAATCAATTAAAAAACGGTGGACTGCAAACTTTAAATGATCTTGAACTTGTTGGCTCCATAGCATCAGTTGGAAGACGTAGAAAAAAGAATCATCCTTTTAAAAATGTCCTAACGTAGTGCTTATTCGTAGGCTTAACCCAAACTCCAAGTAGGATAATATTCATGTAGGATTATTAATCAAAAATACTAGTAGAATTAAGACTATAAGGCTCAAATCATCTTATTCACCAGTTTCTAGTTCAATTTTTTCCTCTTTGCCTTAAATAATGAAGCAGTTACATTCTGCCACTGATATTCAGCTTTATTTTCTATCAGCTTTCTTCTCATACTTTTCTCATTCCACCTAAACTGGGCTTTTTTCACATACATCATCTTATCAGGGGCTAAGTAATAATTACTAAGCTGAGTCTGCACAGAATTAACATTAAAAACACAATAAAATGTTTGAAACTCAAAGCTGACTATGCTATACTAATGATATAAACATTAGCCAACTGCTGATAAATGTGGGTAAAAACAGTTAAAAACCCACTTCTTTCACAGTGACTTTACCTTATGCGTTAATAAGTGTGATTGATGTTTCTTTACACACATTTATCAGCAGTTGTGTAATTTACTAAACTCCTCAAAAGGTCCTATCTAGCATGTTTATATCTTTAGTCTAGCATCGCAGGCATCAAAGTCAACAGCAGAAAACTTGATGGGCTCAGTGGGTGAGGAAATTTTTAATATGCAACCTCACTGATAGCAGTTACACACCCCTGCTTCAGTGCTGGGGAGTATAATGGTTCCATGTTACAATAATGTGATTATTATTTTTTTTATTGTCTATTTATTATTTTATTAGCTTATAACGATTAAAATTCTTGTTATCACATTACAGCCTTATTAAGAACTGTTACTCACATGCCTTAAACAGGTTTGTGAATGAACTTTAAGTTGGGTTGACCAAGATTACCATTGCTAAAGTGTTGATAGGCCTTTGCTAAAGTATTCCAGTTGGTTACTAAAGAGCTAGTAGGCAATTGCCAGATGGTTTCTTAGATATTGATTGATGGCTTCTCGTAGTGGCTGTAGGGGAGCAATTTACACACATGTGCCAACTGCAACTGCTGACTGTCGAAGCATCTAAAACTGCTAATATAAAACTGATGGATTAAGACAGTAATGCACACGATATTGGGTGTTAAAGTCAGTGATATACATACTAGTATCATTAGCTTTAGGTAATCGCCATCACATAACTATTTTGTGTCCTGATTCTGGGTTTAATTCAATGCAGTAATTACAAAATGCTAAGTGGTTTTGTGGTGCTTAGAGAAACTAAACAGTGTTGAAAGCTATCAAGTGTGTGCGCCCCTTTAGTACGTTTAACGTTTTTGGACACTGCACAGCTAGACAAACAAATAATCACAACAGATATCAGATGACCACCTAAAAGCAAGAGAGAGAGAGAGAATAATTTAGCATGGGACGTCAGTGCAATCTACAGCTTCACATCTCCTGGGGAGATGTGGAATTGAGCCACGGTCAACCACAACGTCCGCAAGCTCTCAGCATGTATGGCCACCAAGTGAGAGCCGCTACATGTACCCTTTTTGCCAAGTTCCCTATAGTGCTGTTGCTGGACTGCATTCTTAATGACCGTCAAAGCTTGACAGCCTCATTTAATAGAAAAATGGAAGAGGCTACCCAAAGAGCTGCTTCTTCCTTGCTACAGTGAGAACAACTCACTTGCTGCGTGAACTCTGGTTTCACCTGCCTTCGATAACAGCGCCGTAAACAGCAAACACACGCGAATGTATCCCCTAAACGTGAGTGGAAGAGAGTTTATGGTGCTTTTAACCTTCGATCAGAAGCGCTGTGCGTTTTTACGGCGGACAGCGTAGATGGAGAACGGTTAGCAGCATACGATCATGCCTAGAGAGGAGCCCCACACAGAGATCAGACACATTAGCATCTGCTTTATGACACAGCCAGGGCCCAAATAAATAACCAAATAAAGAGCAAGGCTACAGCTGAGGAGGTTGACAGCCCCATTAAAGATTAACGGAGGAGGCGCTTTTGAATTCGGCGGACGCAGGGCTTTACAACCTCTTGACAACATGCAAAAACGTGGGTGCGCACGTTCATACACATGTGCCTTTCTAGGCGAAAAGGGGACAAGGACAGAAACTCGATGATGTGAAAGCAGAGAGAGAAAAGAAAGCTAGCTACGCAGCTATGCAGCGTACACAAAGTAACATTCAACTCAGATTTTTTTTTGGCAAAATTTCCACAAAAAGGCTGCTAACCGCTCACAGTCTGTTAAATGGCTTTCAAGGAAAGTTTGATTGAGTTTGACTACTGAATGCCCAGGGAAAGAAAAGAAAGCCTAAGGGAACATGTTAAATGTTAGATATTAGCTGCAGCGTAAAAGCTAGGCTCCATTAATGGACCTCTGCACCATCGGAGGCAGTTTCCTCAAATACAGCTACCCTTCACAGTCTTCTGTCACTTGTAATGCTGTGTGTATATGACTGGCCTGCATCTGTATGAGTCAAAGAAAATTTTGCATCTGCAGCCACATCTGTGTTACTGTAAGTTGTTAATATAAGCTGCATTCAGAAAGCTTGTACAGTGCTGCACCAAAGTCATAGGCCTTGCTCAATCTGCCACATATGATCCAAGCAAAACCTTACTCTGTATCTCAGCTGTTCAGTTTCAGTCTATTCCTTTTACTCTCATAGCGCTAAATCACCTGTGGATACTTCAGCTTGATTTTCTGATAACGGTGCCAGTTCTGGTGGTCTACCAGGTCTTGCATTGTGGTTGTGAGTTTTTTTTTTTACATATTTTTACTTGGAATTCCTCCTTCCTTATGTGGATTATCAAGTATGCTATCTCCTAAATAGCTCCTGAAACATGAATAAATTGTACTTAAGGGCCTTTTTTGATGGGACTGACTTTACATATTTATAAACATTGCTGTTGCCCAAATACTAGCCCAAAATTCTATTCAGGACTTAACAGAAAGGAAACGTTCACCTTTGATCTAACATCTCTTGACTGATTTAGGGTGCTTCAAAGATCAGATATCGAATGTGGTTATCTCCAGATTCCCCTAGCCTAGGAAGGGGCATAACACCTTATAATCCTGTGAAGTTTTAATTTAACTTTTTGCTTACTTCTAGTCATTTCTCAGGCTTTTCTGATCTCGAGTAAGCATCTCGTCTATGGTGCGCCCAAGTCAGATACAAATTCTGGGTTCCATGTTTTCAGTTTTCTGAAGACTACTGACCAGTGAAGTTTGGCTTTGTAGAGACCTTCCCCAAAAGACTTGCAGCTGAATGTCACACTTTTCAGATTTTTATTTGATTAAAATTTTGAAAACCATGAATTACTTTCATTCCACTTCACAATTATGTGCTACTTTGTGTTGGTCTATCACTTAAAATCTCAATAAAATACGTTTACGTTTGTGGTTGTAAGGTGACAAAATGTGAAAAAGTTTAAGGGGTATGAATGCTTTTGTAAGCCACTGTGATTGCCTATACTATGTTTGGTTCCATTGACTTACATTCAAGTTAAAATATGTTTTACCTTCTACTGTAACATTATAATTTAGAGATACCAAGTTTTGTTCCAACAGCAGTGATGTATAAAACATATGTGTGACTCTGTGGTGTCTCGTGTCGATTAGCGTTTGCTTAGTTAGTCTGATAACAGCTCTTCTTACCACCTAATGTGTTTGATTCTGACTAGACTAAAGCACTGGCTCAGGTTTAGATGATCATGATTCAAATCTGAGGGACTGAAAACAAGTTTTGAGCCTAACTTTACATTCTTTCCGCTGTGTCCTTGGGAGTGTTTCCTAAAATGGAGAAAACCTTGAATAAATATCTCGCTCTAGTTACTAGGGAGAAAAGAGGCGAAAACAGGGACCATAACAAATCTTGCCTTGAAAGCGAGAGCATTAAAACCGGTCCAATCAGAGTGTCCAAATTACACATGCAGTATTTGGTATGGTAGACTTTTATGGTGAGGTCTTTTATCTGTACGGGTGCTTTCATTCGGAGGGGATGTCTCAATAACGTCCCTCATTTTACACTGATGTACCTTTATGTATGTTTTACATTCAATACATGTCAGTCCCATGCACGCGAACACACTAATGCTTCTCATTCAGCACGCAATTTTGATTAGCTTTAATATGCATAATAAACGTGAAGAGTGCGAACACGTATGCGTGTGCGCGCACGTCTCCAGGCAACCCGGGTGTGAATAAAAGCTGTCGTGTTTCAACAGAGACGGGGTGATGAGCTCCAGAGGCAAATTCAATTCGCTATACGACTCCATTTTCATGATTTAATACATGCTGTAGAACCGCTTCACAAGCACACTCCAGTGCATGACAACACACCAGCCCTGAGGGTATAGAAGCGTATTTAAATGGAACGAGGTTTGGCCGGTTCTCGCAGGGTCTGTAAGGTTGTTCAAGGTTGATATGGTATATTCTGGTTCTACACTGAATATGCAGCATCTCGGTGTTTGTGGATAAGCAAGGCTGACGTCCTGAATCATCCCTGCTTCAAAACGTATTCCTGCATGTTATTTGATTTCAAGCGACAGCATCATGGAAAAAAAGCATTTCTTATTTCACCAGGTCTACACATACAGAAATTAAGCTGTAAAAATGTCTCTTGTTCAGTTCATCATTTTCGTGTGGTCACAACCACAGACACCTTTACATATGCCTGGCCTGCAGCAGGGTAGCCTGTCTAGTTTAGCAATTCAGGTTGGAGTTATAAGGAGTGATTCAGCCTGGCTGCACTTTGAGCAAAGTACGATATGGCAGCCATTCAAAATAGAGCTCATATATATATATATATATATATATATATATATATATATATATATATATATATATAAGTCCTAAAGACTCAGCAACAAAAAAGAGGCTGTGTAGTTCTAGATAAAAAGGATAGCAGTCCTGGGTACTTAGAACTTAGTACTTATCCTAAAATTAGCCATAATAATAAAAAACTGGATTTATATTGGAATAGTTGTCTATGCACTGTTGTCTCCTCCTTCAAATACAAATCCTGCATTTACAAAAGAGAGCAAGTCCCAATTCCCAAACCCAATACCAAACTGTTATGTAACAGTTTACATATGACAACAAACAAGCAATGGAAAGCACACACTATGCATAGAGAACTACTGTTACAGGCATTGAGGGGGATGTCAGCACTTTGCATACCCTTTTCAAGGAGCCAAACTATTACTGCTCATCTTAAAATAAAACTGAAACTTTCTGCCATCTTAATGTCTTGCGCCACCTTAAAAGCAACAGCTTTACAGAAAAAGCTACAGCATTAAAGGCCCTAGAATGTAACAGCAGCTGGATTTAAGGAGGAACATAAAATATATTAAAAAAACCCCAAACAAACCTGTAAACCATGTTACTGTAGAGAGCCCGAAGAGAAAAGCAGTTCCACCTTTCATCACAACACTAACAGCAACTTGTAAGTAGCAGCCATGCTGTGTAATTTTATTTACTGTTTGCTGGTTTAAGCGTGTTTCACAGCTTTAATTTACTTTGTGTCACTGCTAAGATCGAAATCCAGTACCCAATATATGTAATGCTAGCAATCTAGCTAATCTAACTAAATCAGATGACAATCTTCTACATATATATCTGACAGCATTTTATTTACACAATTTAGATCCAACATCAGTACAATTAGTCAAATTATTTTGTAGCACTGATATTTACCCGACATGAGATGCAGTAACTGGAAAAACAGCTCCAATAACACATTTGTTTCAGCGTTAATTTGATCTATGTTTGTACAACATACTGAGCTTGACAATTTATAAACATAATAGGTATGAAACAAGGTAAAACCAAGTGAATTAAAATATTACAGCTTTGATACCACATCACTTATTCAGAACTACTTCATTATTTTATGGTTATACAACCTAATTTTTAAAACCTATAAGAATACAAAAAAATGGGGTGATAGGATGACTAAGCAGATATTACGCTGCCAGAACCAGGCACAAAAAAATAGTATGTAAATAATCAAACATCTGATCAATTTTGTAGTAGTACTGACTAATAATTTATTTTGCTTTTATTTTATTTACAGATAAATCGTTTAGCATCATACTCCATATGAATACTCCATAATTTTAAAATGAATATTTATTAAATGTGCCTCAGGGGAAGAAACATCCTGAATGCCGATTCACAACGACAAATTGATCTATTCAAGAGAATCTCAGAGCTTATTTGTTCACTTATTCTACATGAGAGGAAGAAAAACTACAGTGTGATAAAGGGCGAACAGGCCAGAGCCATCATGCCGACGCCTGAAATACAATTTCAACTTCAGAACTACTTCTCAGTTTAAACCGCAGAGAAGCTCTAGCCCTCTGTTCCTCTCCAGCATTTCTGAGAGATATAATGAAAGAATGAAAGAGGCTCAGCTCTGACCTTCACAGCTCTACTTAGATACGGCAGAAGATAAAGGAGGAAAAGCACAAATATCAGCCTGATGCGTGTTTAAATAACACTTAGTGTCGGAGAACAGCACAGCAGACGCGGTATAAAAGTTCTACAGTCTTCCACAGAAGCATTATTAAAGGCTTTTACAAGAGCCAAAGCAGAGATACCCCGAGATATGAGGGGTGATGCAACAAAATTCCCCTCAAGGAAAAGGAGGAGTGCAACTTGGTTTAAATCACAATCAAGGATGAAGTAAACATGCTTGCCAAGCGGGTAATTTCATTTCAATTTATGGCTCATAAAACCAGTAATGAGTACATATAGACAACTCAAGGCACTAAACTCATTAATAGCTTCAAAAGGTTTCAGCTATCATATATTAGCTTGACTACCTAATTACCAAACACCAATACACCACCACCAGCAGCAATGAAAAATAGCAGTGGTATATTCAATACATCATGCTGTGTATAAATAAAAAGACAAAAATACATAAAGCACTGTCCAGTCAAAACGACCATGAAGTACAAGCTTTGAGGGAACAGCATGAAAAATTCTTTCATATGAGACTCCCTGGCGAGTCTCAAGCCTGTTTTAGAGAATTTTAGCGTAGCCGCAGACACACAAGTAATTGCCTTGCACAAAAGTAAACCAGTATTAAAAACTAAAGGCTGGACAAGACTTCTAATAACAAGTCCTCCATTACATACAAACAAAGGACAAATCTAAACCACTACACAGTAGACACACTAAACACTGTATTTAAAAGAAAGAGGCTAAATGATTTGAAACTACTGGTTAGCCTACAGTCTGTATACAGTCTGCACATAAGTAAGCTAGCTTGCTGAATCCTGAAACTGAAACTTTTGCATGTTTTAGAGAAACATGATGTATCATTGCCTAAAACTTCCGCTAGATTAGCAGACAACCTTGGCTACAATACCAAATGGGATAGCCAGCTTAATCACCATCCAAGCTACAAGCTAGGTTTCCACTTATTTGGGTTTCTTAGCTTTAAACACAGCCTTTTGTTCTCGTCATGGGATGACTTTTTCTTAACTGCCTTGCTAATTTTCTTCTGGTTTGCATCTGTAACAGCTGAAGATGCCGCTCAGGAAATACAAGAGAATCCACTTTTCCCTCAAGGGGAACAAAAAGGATTGTTATTAAAAGCTATTGAGTAAATGAACCTTCTACGCAGTACTCTTTGCAGACAACAAAACTGTCACAACTCAATGTTACATGTCTGAAAGGATGGGTGGCTGTTAAGCAGCTGCTACTGAGAAAGTGAAATAGGAAAAAAAACTGAATAATGGGGAGTAGGGTCTTTAATTGTAAATGGAATTACTAGGCTCATAAAGTAAGAGGAAATGCAGGAGCCTTGAGCCTCAGTGGACTCTCACATGCATGAACCGGCTTTTGAACATCTCTGATAACCTGCCTGTCGGTTGGTGGCTTTTGTGTTTTCAGATAAATGTGTTTACTGTTTTTTTTTTTACTTTCACAAATAAATAAAAAAATAGTACCCAATGGCCATTTTCCATTTTGACTGGAAACCAGCAAAAAATGAAAAAATCATAGGCAGTAAAACATCTAAATTGGAAATTTGAAATATGGAGTGGGGTTTTTATTGACTGATGAGTGCAAATTTGTAAACTGCAGGTGGGAAAAAAAAAATTCCTTGTAAAACTGCAGGCAAGTATACTGAAATGAATGGAAGCTGTAATAAAGGCAAATAATGGAGACAATGAACACTGAAAAAATACATTTAGTTGGCTTCTGTGGAAGTTTCTGTTAAATATATATTATATTTTTTCTGAAACCAAAATAAATGGAAAAGTCTAAAGTCTTCCAGACAATATTGTAAAAAAAAGGAAACAGGAAACAAAATAAATATGAATTCTGAACATCTTGACAGGCAATATATGGGCAAATAACAATTGATTCAGCGAACCCTGAAGTCTATTTAATAGGGGCAGCAGGGTTTCCGATGGAGCTAAAGAGCTCCTGGTGTGAGCCCAAACACCATTTAGCAATTATGCTACATAACGCAAAAGCAAATTGACTTGTAATATATTATAAAACACACAGGCAAACCATTGATGGAATATATGGGCATTTTACTGGTACAATCTACATCTACTGTTATCTGTAGCATATTTACCACTGACTATTTCAACTCATTTCAATCTAAGGACTTGAAATACATTTAGAAGCTAAAAAAGCCATTCCATGAATAATGTTACAATGCAATGCTAATTACACACTACAGCCATGAGAGAATTTGCTGTGTTTAGAAAGTTTCCAACAGTAGAAACAACCTTTTGGGCAAATCTTCAAAACATCTGTAAAAATCAATGCAAGTTTATGGGGAAAACCTACTTCAGGGACGTCCCACTGGAAATATGCAAATATGCAATCAGCTGATATTTCTCTAAACTTAGCTGATCCAGAGAGCAGACCAGTGATGAAGACTGGATAGAAAACATTGCATTGGTCTGGCAGGTTTTATTAAAAAAAATACTTATTAAACAATGTCAATGCTACTAAAATCTGTAAAACCAACATGCTCATTGGGGGGATCAAAATAAAAACTTTTAACACCATTAACCTGATTTGACATTAACAGTACATCATTCAACCCAGTACAGTATCAGAAGATGGCAGAACTAGCAAAGATAATGGTCGCTTCTTTCACCTAGATGATAGCAAACCAGATATTCCATGTTTTCTATGAAGCAGAAAATTCTGCCACCTTAATGGCAGCACTCCACAGACCTCAGCAGTGAGCGGAGTGCTCCAAGTGCTCAATTTTCCAGACCTTTGCTATCAACCACCGCATTGGAATAAACCGGATATTTCTTTGGAGAGGAGCCAAACGTCTTGTTGTTGAATCCCAGATGAGCTCAGTGGAATACAACAAAATAAAAGAGTACAAAGCCTGCTCCTGCTTTTCTCCACCTTCAATAAACAACCTACACTGATAAACCTCTCCTCTGATAATCATCTGTTGTTGCTGGTAATGCTCTCACCAAGTTCGTGTTGCTTCATGCTACTGCTGGCCACGTGCACTAAGAGGCGATCAGAATCAGCCCCCAGTCCATCGCCCCCATTCACGCAGGATATATACATAACATGTTTTGGTGCTTTTCTAAGTGAAAATAAGTGAACACATCCTATACTGAGAACACCTTTCCACTCCTATTTAACGCACAACTATGTTTTTTAGACTCCATCCACAGCCCTATATATTTTGCTGTCCAAAGAAAATCTCCAAAATGCTAACTTTAGTGCAGTTGTTTTTTTTTAAATCTTAGTCAATGTAACCAGATTTTTTTTTTTTATATATTCTACTGGTCCATTCATCGGAAATTATCCACACAATGTAAATAGCAGCTGCTGCACTCAAAGTATGAAAAATAAAAATTAACAACAATTTTCTCTGGACCAGGCGATACAATAATATATACAATAACTTGTACATTCCTTCCTCTGTAAAACTAGTTTTATCATCAGTACTAGGGATGTAACGATGCACACTACTCATGATGCAGTGCAATTCGTGATGCTGGCCTCACGATAAGATTTTCTCACATTTTTTTATTTACAAAATCAAATTGAACACAAATTATGACCCACAAACATTATGTATCTATAACAAAACTACAAAATGCTGTATTTTGCTTAAGCATTTCTTTGTCAAAGTAAACTGAAGTGAACACAGGCTCATGAAAAGTGATACGACTATTAAATCATTATTAAGTGAAATAAACCAGCTGTAGTTGTTGTAGTTTGAGAGGCTGTTCGTAGTGAGCGGTAAGTCACGTAAACCTGGTGCCACCAACCAATAGCGTTTGGCCCATGTCCCGCCCCCCTTTGTGCATGAGGGAAAATAAAGGATGTAAAGAAACACAGTTTGAGCGCATGTTTATGAAAACTGATGTACTGACGTCAAACAAGCGCGGTAGACCTCACCAGCGCCCTCTGCTGTTTCAAAAGGCTATATTTGCACCGATTATTAACATCGATTGCATCGATTATTATCTTGTGATGCATCGTTACATCACTAATTACTACCACTTCTGAAAGACTCAAACACAGAGGTATAGCCTCATTTACAAACATCCTTATTCAGTAACTGCCCAATGGCGTCTTTTACACAGCAGTGCTGCTGGCATGTTTAAACACCTCAGTGTCACTACTGGACTTAGAAAAGTCCGCCAACCAGCAACATTCAGCCAACAGCGTCCTGTGGGCAGCATCCTGTGACCAATGATGAAGGACTAGAGAATGATGAACACAAACTGTGCAGATGAGCTATCATTCCTGACTTCACATCTATAGGGTGGATCAGTAAGAAAAGACTGTCTAATAGAGTTGACAATGAGTGGACAGAGGCTGATCTGCTTGTACCAGCACAACACACACTAACACACCACCCACATGGACTACAGTCTGTATTTGTAGAACTACAAAGTGCACCTGTATTGCAGTGCAGCTGATAAAATGGACAATATGTGGACGATATAAGGAGATGGTTTTAATGTTATGGCAGTCTGTACAGCTACCATCCAGTCTAGCTTTGTTTAGAAAATGAAACATGTTCAGCTACTGACAGGGAAATGTACTGAAATTACAGCCCATGGTAACCAGCTGTACACTTTTGATACGACAGAGGTTGAAAAGTGGTGAAGTACTGCTCTCATACAGAATGATTAAAAATTTGGCCCGGATAATTTCGCAGGGGCAATACGGCCCCAGCAGTTAACAAAAAATGCTACCCCTGACACACATTCATTTGTTTATCATCACAATGACAACATACTGAAGGGCAGGAATCAGACAAACTAGGAACCAGAGAAAATGAGAAAAACCGAAAGTTGATTTCGGCTGTAAACAAGCTTTTCTTCATTAGCTCTGCTTGACTAATGAGAAGGCTGATGTAACGGGGGGGGGGGGGGGGGGGGGGGGGGGGGGCAAAATCAGCATCCAATCCCCTTTAATTAATTAGGTTTAATCTGTCCATGTCAAAAACAGACAATTCCAGGGCAGAAGTCATAGAAACCACAGAAAACAATTAACACTGAACGATTCCGAAGGCTCTGCGTGGGGTGCCAGCTAATTTTCTGTATGGTTTCGGAAATATATAACGACTATAAACGACTATCAACACGTTCACAATATTTGGCACTTTTTCCTCACATCTCCCCATGATCACACTTCAGCGCATTCATCGCAAGACAGAAACTGTGAGACTGCCAAACTCATCTGTTGCTGAGTGCTTGCTCAATTTCAGATATAAAACTGCATTAAACTGCAAAAAAAAAAACAAAAAAAACACTAAATCAGCCAAGTAGTCTCAAGTGGACGTGTTGACCAGAACATCTGAGATGGTGTATAACATGCAGACTATTAGTCAAGTGGTTTAAAGGGCCCACAGCATGAAAAATATATGTCCTTTGCTTTTTTTGATGTACTATGTAAACAATGCTTCTAAAACATATTTTACTGCACAAATGCCTTTGCTTTATTTTTTTTAAAGGTTTAACATATGTGTAGAAATGTGTTATCGCAGATGGACATGTAAGCTTATTTTCTTTTACAATTAATTAAAAAAAATAATCAATAAAAAATTAAAAAACAGGGGCTCAAACTTTTGCATACAGAAACTGAGCTGCACAAAAAGCCACAGAAAGTCACAGAAAGCAACACTTACATCTACCCAGCTATTCAGCCTATAGCATAGTGAAGTTAGAAGGAGTGTTTCAGCCAGGACTGCTTCTTGAATGAAGCACAATACAACACAACCAATCAGAGGACAGCCTATTTACATCCATCAGTCCTGTAGCCCAAACCCCAGAGTTCAGAATGCTGTTAGTCCTCTGCTCTAGGACGCTCCTGCTGCTTCACCGCTGTAAAACATAAGTTAGAATGTTCACAGTAGAAGTGATGTTTACACATTTTAGTTTGGCCCGTGTCCCTTTTAAAGAAATTCTAAAGCTGGACCTGCACTACATCATCTTAACCCTGATTGGTTCTTTCTGACACAGTTTAAAAAACAAAGCTGTTTCCAGATCTGGGGCTAAATCAGAAGCAATTTCGGCACACAGGATCAGCTATAAAAGGAGACATGAGTCCGACTTTTGCTTTCGATACAGTTTAATAGTGATGTGAGGGTCTCTCATATTTTTAAAAAGGTCTGCCTGTCATGATTCTTAAAATAGACAAGTCCTATAGAGTGAGATGGTCAGTGGAGTAAAGTGGAGTAGAGTGGATTGAGAATAGTCCAGCAGCAAGCAACATCAGGTCCTGTGACAACTAATAAAGGACTTTACATCTACAAAGTGCACCATCAAGGTAAGAGTGTGGAAAAGAGTGGACAGCAACACTGCTATGTCTGATCCCTAACACACCACCACCATGTCAGCTGCAGTGCTGATAATGACCCACCACCCTGATTAAAGAACATGGTGAAAGGGGGCTAACAAATTATGCAATGAAACAGATGGACTACAGTCTGTAAGTGTAGAATTACAAAGTGTTCTAATATGGAGTTAAATCAGTGTCACTAGAACTTGAATCTGAAATCATGTTTCGAAAAATGTTTTGGAACGTCAGGTAAAAATGTCAGGTAAAAATTTTTATAAAAATTAATTTACAAAAATTTCAGGTTTGTGAAATTCAGATTGCGAAAATCAGGTAGTGAAAATTTGGGTTGTGAAAATTCAGTTTGTGAAATTCAGGTTGTAAAAATTTAGGTTGTGAAAATTTGGGTTGAGAAAATTCAGGTTGTAAAAATTCAGGTTGTGAAAATTCAGGTCCTGAAATTCGGGTCATGAAAATTCAGGTTTTGAAATTCAGGTAAAAATTCAGGTTGTGAAAATTCAGGTTGTGAAAATTCAGGTTGTGATAATTCGGGTTGTGAAAATTCAAGTTGTGAAAATTCAAGTTGTGAAAATTCAGGTTGTGAAAATTCAGGGAAACATCTGGGTATTTGGGAAGAGCTAACAAGTGCAGATGTAATCAAAGTTGCATCTGGCCAACAACAAAACACCCCTAAGCCCATCGGGAGGGGCG
Source organism: Megaleporinus macrocephalus (assembly GCA_021613375.1). NCBI lineage: Eukaryota > Metazoa > Chordata > Actinopteri > Characiformes > Anostomidae > Megaleporinus > Megaleporinus macrocephalus. The sequence continues at coordinate 23,939,847 of CM038727.1, read as the reverse complement.
TCTTTAATCAAGACCCCCCCTCCCAATGAGTTTGAAATGGCCAAATTGAAATGCCCAAAATTTTGCAGGTCAAATTTACAATAACACCAAATTTCTGGTGTTTAGCTGACACTGATTTAACTCAATACTCAAAACTCAATAGTTCTGTCTGTGTTTTCCTATATCCATTGGTATGTTGTGTTTTTATTATACTTATTGTGTGTGCTTGAAAGTATAAACAGGTACCGTCCAGTCTAGCTTAGTTTAGAAAAATGAAAACACTCTATGGTCCTGTTAAAAGGGGAGGGGTTCTTGACTTCACTCCAAATCTCTGACTCTATGCAAAGCAAAATATCACCTTGTCCAAGAGCACTCTCATTAGCGGCCTATGGAAATGTCAGTTTTGTCAGATTGTGTCAAGAACGCGATGGACAGACAGCAAACAGCTAGCTTGTGGATGTCGGTTCCCCAGCAAGTAGATCACTGGCACACACTTTAAATCATATACCCACCTGCGCACACATATACACAATAACACCTACTGGATCATACAAAGCACACTTCTCTGACCGCTACTGATGACCTCCGAGGAGCGGTTACTCATTCTGTTGACTCAGTTGATCTGTCATGTTTTAAGCATTAAGGAACTTGTAGGGTCTTCTAGGTCTTCAGTGGAGGATTAATGATTTTACAAAATAAACAAATACATGTTTGTAAATTTCAGATCATCTTCACTTTATAAAATCATTCTGCTGGTGGCACGTGTTGTAAGTATTGTAGTAATAATTTCACTTAAAGCATCAACTAATGTTCACACAGCAGGTGAAAGTGAGCCATCAAATCGATTTTCTTGTAAGGCTATTTATGTTTTGTGCTCCTGTGGCCTTTAAAAACTTTTTTTTTTAAACCAAAAGTAGTTCAGACACAATACTGGGTTCATATAGGATTTAATAGGGCATTTGAAAATGTTGCTTTGCTGTTCACACTGCTATAGAGATGACGTATCTGTGTCACATATGAAGAGAAAGATCAGGCCACGTTTATCTGCCGGCAGTCAAAGTCATTCAGAGTGGTTTAATGTGATAAGCTCTATTCTACTTAAACTTAACAAGACAAACTTGGCCGAACACTGCAAAGTGGAGGTGACTGGAACCAGACATCTGTAATTATTTACTAATGGCTATAAAAGCTACACATCAGAAATGTATTACACAAAATAGTTTGAAATATTCTGCTTGATGTCTGAGACATTGGGTGCATCTGAAATCGTGCACACGAACATTCAGTAGGCGAAATCAGTAGGTGAGCACGGCTAGCATGTCTGAATACTCAGTAGTCATTGAGTAGTATGCGAACGTTTCCCAGATGACCTACTGAATCCATCCAACCATCCATCCATTATCTAATGCTTTATGCCACTAGCCGTCAGGGGGGAGCTGGAGCCAATCCCAGCATCATCAGGCGAAGACAGGGTACACCTTTCAGACTCTGGTTATTTTAAACGACAATCTGTAATCATTAAATGTAGATCTTGGATTGCTGCTGCTGTTCTGTTCGTACCGGTCAGATCTGGTCTGCACTGGGTTATTATCTGTTCTGGGTTATTAGTTTTGTGCTAGCTGCGCATGCTAGCTCTGCTGTTTGCTGATACTCACTGTATTCAGCCACGTGCAGTGCTTGGTTCCCACAAGACACGCTGATTTTACTCATTTTAAAAATGTCCTGGATGAATCTGCATCAAACGCATAAAAACATGCTTTCTATCAGCGCTTCATTTTCCGTGAGGCCACCATCCATCTTCCATCTCTAGTCGCCAGTCCATCGCATGGTCAACACACACTTACACACAAACTCACACCTATGGGCAATTTAGAGTGACCAATCAACCTAACATGCATGTGTTTGGACTGTGGGAGAAAACTGGCTTAAGCCTGAGGAGAACATACACACTCCACACAGAACAGCCCGTACTGGGAATCAAACCCTGATCGTATTGAGTCGACAGTGCTAACCACTACACCACCAATCAGGAGCAATTTTAAAGTATGAAAACGCAACACACTGTGCTACTTTATGATTCAGCTTGAGCCTCAGATAAATTTTAAAGCGGAGAAAAAAAAATACGGAAAGCAGATGTGTATGTAACTACTGCTTGTGAACCATTGCAACAGAAGTTGAAGCTACTTCTGAGGTAAAAATGTCTCCGAGTACGGATTCAGACAAAAACGCAGCTCAGTGTCACTAAAGAATCTAAAGTGATGTCAGTAAATGGGGCTTTTAATGAATAGCGGGACGTTTACAGTGGTGGGACGTTTACAGACGGCTCGGCTTGACCCGCCATCACTCAAGATTCATGGAAGACACGCAACAAGATGCTTCTCTGTTCTGGCACCCAGATGGTGGAACGAACTTCCACTGGCTGTCCGATCAGTGAACTCTCTCGCGGTCTTCAAACACAGACTGAAGACCCATCTCTTTGTAAAGCACTTATAAACACTAATCTACTAAACTATTAATATAAACTGTAATTGCACTTGATCTTCTAGGAACACTGGCTAAGTATTGCACTTGTACTGTATGTAGTCTTGTATTTGTTCTCTTCTCTGTATGTGTTCGAGTCTTGCTAGGTATTGTCTTTTTTCTAGGTATCAGCACTGGCCCTGTGTTTATGGCAGTTTTTGAGTTTAAGAGTAGTTTGGAATTAGACCTGTTTGTACTAGATAGAGATTCATACTCTGACCGAACACTAAGCACTTTTGTAAGTCGCTCTGGATAAGAGCACGTACTGGCTCCAATTTAGTACTTACTGACCTAGTAGGCGATTTTAGGCGCACCCAATATTTTTTTCTTAACTCTGAGAGGTACATGCAGGGTGCGGTAAAGTAAATTAGACCCCACAGAAAACTTTCAGAATTAACTGTTTTTCTGGTATCAACATTATATACAAAAGCTTAGAAGATGCGTGAGACATCTCAACCCCTGGATCCCATCACCACTGCTGTAAAGAAAATCAAGTGAATATGTTTTTCTCGACAATTGACCATTCAAACCATCAAACTACTTTGAATGACTGTTTACATCCTGATGATTTAACTAATCATATCTGAATTTTCAATGGAACAAATGTTGTGATGAGGAATTTTGTGCAGCCAAGGCTGTCTGGAAGGCTATTAAACTTTTGGTAGTAGTTACTGATTCTTAATATTTGATTTTTATTAAGGTGTATTTTTATAATTTCTATTTTTTTTATTATATTTTTTTTATTATATTATTTTTTATTAAGTGTATTAAAGACTTCCATGAAAAACACTGATTGATACAAAGCGTATTAACTAAAAGTGTAAGTCAGAGCTGCAGCAGACTGCATGTGTTGGGTAGGCTGTGGGAAATTCTTGATTTTTAACTAGAGGATCTCATGCTAATTATTTTAGATATCGTCCAGGCCTATTATAGGTCGAAGTGAAGGCCTGGTTTTAATAGTCTTGCTTCACTCCTGGTTTTAAGGTTAATTAATGCCAGAGAGAGAGCAAGAAATGTAGTCAGACAGACCGACAGCAAGACAAGACTGACAGACAAACAGTTAATTTGACTGGAATATCTGTAATGCACTTAGAAGTTCTCCGTGTCTGGAGATTTTTAAAACTTTAAATGTCAAACTTTTAATTGCAATGTCTTAGTCTGACAAATCCTGACTCATAGGCTAATAATTACCCCCTAGCACAAACACACACACACACACATACACACACAAAACTTTCCATCAGTCAAGCATCTAATGTTATGACTGTAGGGCTGAAATCTGTTCGTTATTTCTATGAAGCATATCACATCGAGACATCTCAATAACGTGAGACTTTAAATGATGAGACTTAACACTCTAGTAGAGAGCAGTTCGGAACTGCATGTGAAAAGTAGAGCTGTCACAACCAATTATACTGATCATAGAGTGAACTGCAGAATTTTTTTGTGCTTAATTGTAACATTTGTCATAAGAACACACATCCGTTCTAACTGGTGATATGAACCCAAATATATTACACAGTGTTTTCCACTTTTCAGATAATAACAATATAATACCATGATAAACCATCATTCGCAGAAGTTTGAACTCCGCTGGTTACAAGTGATTAAGAAGTAAAAAACATAAGGAGCTGAACTGAAGGTGCTCAAGTGACAGTTTAATTAATCAGTGTTTGGATTTCTAATGGGACAATTTTTTAAGGAAAAGCACTGCAGACCTTCTGGAAGATACATCACTAAATACAAAGACGAGCTACACTATAACCATGTTTTCAGAAAACTGAAAACTGCAAATAACGCATCTGATTTGCTAAAGCCAAAATAAGTTTCTCTACAGGGAGCAAACTTCAAATTGATTAAATTAATTTAAATTGAAATACATAGCATTATGGAGTAGCAAAAAATATGTTGGACTGTAAAGCCTGAAATAGTAGTTTAAATGTGGCATCAAATTATTTGAGCTCACGAAACGGCAAAATGGCTCATTTCAAGGGCCTTTTTACGTAATTACGTTACATGCCAAGAGTCAAAAAGAAGGTCTTAAATGGAAAAACATCATTATATCGATGAGGACACATTCTTCACCAAGTTTTGAGATTGCGTTGAATACCCGTTTAACATGCTCGCAATGATCAGATTCATCCACTTGGGGAAGGGGTTTGAGGCACAACCGACGTTGCATGCAAGTACACATTTCCACCACAGGGGTTGTGGGGTCGTCTGAATTAGTGAATAATGGGGAATCTATAACACAAAAAAAAAAATACATACAGTATATATACATACATACATACATAAGCATGGTGTGTATATACACACACATATATATATATATATATATATATATATATATATATATATATATATATATATATATATATATATATAAACAATGAAGCAGAAGCAGCAACAAAAGAAAACCAAAAAAACGAGGTATTTCTTTTCAGTGTGGGAATGCTAACTCATTTTCCTTCAGCTTCCTATTTTCGAAACACCTTCTCTCACCATTGTTCTCTTTTGTAGCCTCACCTTCTGATTGTTTTTATCTTTTCACTCTTTGTCTTTATTGTTTTCCTTTTGTAGTGGTCTCTAAAAAAATGCAGTGTAGCTGATGAAGGTAGCTTTATGTTCCATGTTTGTGAAGTGTACTCATCTAACAGCTTTTATCCTCCAGACAGCGTGGTGCGTTATTGTACAGGAATTCATCCGAACCCAGATCTTAATGTATCCTGCTCAACTACGCTGAGGGTCCATTTCCCAGCGCGTAACAGAACTAAAATATAGGCGAGGTTCTTCTAAAGCTAACTGTAAACATTAACAAGAGTAGCAACAGTGAAAGCACTTCAGATGTAGCTTTTACACTTTGGTTTTATGTGAGAGCCACAGAAAGCAATCCTGGCTATCAAGTGTTTTAGGAATAGTGGTGATCTGATCTTTAGCCATACATACTTTAGCCTATGCAGGTTCTTAGGTACAGTATATTTAGACTATTCAGGTACTTGTAAACGTACAGATACATGCTTGATGGGTTAACAGGTGCTGCTTTGCTCATGCTTATAAGTATGCATTTTAAGCGTCGTGGTAGATGTACAACTGGCACATCATCTACTGATGAGAAAAGGCCTCTTATAAGACAATGAGTCCTCCTCCCTCGTTAATCCATCATCAATTAAGCAGGTAAAAGGTCTGGAGTTGATTCCAGGTGTGGCATTTGCATTTGGAAGCTGTTGCTGTGAACCCACAACATGCGGCCAATAGGGCTCTCAATGGAAGTGAAAAATGCCATTATTAGAGTGAAAAAAGAAGAAATCCATCAGTGAATCACCAGATCTCAACCCAATTGAGAATGCATTTCACTTGCTTAAGACAAAACTTAGAGCAGAAAAACCATCAAACAAGCAACGACTGAAGACTTAGCTGCAGTAAAGGCCTGGCAAAACCCAGCATTTGGTAATCTCCTTGGATTCCAGATATCAGGCAGTCATTGCCTGCAAAGGATTCTCAACAAATTATTTGTAAAAATTATTAAAAAAAACAAACAAATAAAAAAAAAACATTTAGTAATGTTAATTTGTCCAATTACTTTTGAGCCCCTGAAATGATGAGGCTCTGTAGACATTTCATAGGATATTTTTGTTCATCCCCTGAAAGTCTACACTTCAGTTGCATCCCAGTTGTCCAATGTGGTGGCATGGAGAGCTCATGAAGACTGTGTCACTGTCCAAATATTTCTGGGCCTAACTGTACATGCACTATATATGCATATGCAAAATATGTATTATCAACATGTAAACAAGCAACACACACAGCATGAATTAGCGCCAATGCAGGACAAAGACACAAGATCAAGACACGACAGTGACCACAAAAACGTTGTATTTAAAGCTCGATTTGTAACAATATCATCAATGATCAGCACGTTGATCACCTCAAGGAGATAAACACACATTGCTACGGGCCCATTGCGAAGTCGCCAGCGTAATAAGTTTAACATCTAATGTGATATCATCTCTGCGGCAGCTACATAATTGAGAGAAAATGAAGCCTTGGGCTGCGTTTAATTGAGCCACGTTCCTCGTTTAAAAAAAAAAAAAAACAACAAAAAAAGTCACACAAGTTTGTTTGTCCTAGGAGTGAATGACAGATGCAAGTAAACAAGTTAATGCAATAATGTGTCCTGAGATTCAAGCTGTGTAACCTTGTCCCACATCAAGTATGGAGGCAAGATTGCCACTTGTAAACCTAGTCTAATCAATGTTATTCATTGGTCTACATAGTTCTGAAGATTGGCTAGCTGTATTTTAACTTTTATTATTTGTACAATAAGCTCATTAGCTCTGATTAAGTCTCGCATGATAAACATGGACTGTTGAATGAGGAGATCACTGTGTACTGCAGTCATTTCATGAACTTGTAAAGTTTTTGTTGTACTGGTGAATGCAAAAATCTATTTACCACCACGAGTCTTCCAACAGCACCACTCCTCCTTCGCCCAATGACGCTGGGATTAGCTCCAGCCCTCCCAGGAATGTAAATTTAAGTACAGTTAATTACAGTTTAAAAATAATAGAGTTTAATTTTTAATACTTACATAGTACACTGCCATTCAAGTGACACTCTTTAGACTTAGATACTGCAGTTTTATAGTGAATCATAATGTAAATGCTTTAAGTCTGTAACATTACTGAGCATGTTTGGCTTAATTTAGCTTGTTAGTTAGCTGACTAATTCTAGATAAGTTAATTGTCCCCTTGGTTTAAACAAAAATGGGTTCTTACTTCATTGGTATACTTGGTACTGATGTGAGTGGCGAGTTTTGATAATGATTTTCGTAATGTGGCTCAGAAATACAGAGTTCAGTTGTCATCAGGCAATCAACAGCATAGAGCGTAGCTCACCTAATCAGATCTTAGAGCCAGATCTCTCTTTTTAATAATAAAAAAAAAATTATAACTGCCTCTGGCAGTTTTGAATGGAAACTTAAAAATGAAGGATGGTTCCTGACTCTGGAACAGTTGAACAGTGCTATTTCTGACACAATCAATGTTTTAACACCCTCAACAGACTTTGTATTGTCTATTAAGCTGATGGCTCTTTCCTCTGTATGACTTGGGTGCCTCTTCCCTGAGGACGTTTTCTCTTCCTCATATCACAGCTCCACTATCTCTGGTAGTGAATGGAGGGATTGGTTTCTCCTTTGAGTCTGGGCTCCTCTCAGTGTCCCTCAGACTCTCGAATCCAAATAAAAGTGAATTGAGAACACTGGATTTAGAAGCACATACAGATGGATGCATGTTCTTTTCTTCAAAAACAGCTTTGCAGGGACACGCACTGATTGTCACTGGAAACATTAGCGTTCACATGTGTGGGTATGCACTCGCACACTCTGACCAGTCCAAAGCACCCCCGCCACCAAAAGGCCCGCATTGCACACTCATCCATTATAGATCTGGGTTGTGAGTTGGGTGAATAAATCTTTAACATTATGACACAGCGCTGTCAGATCAACTTTTCCCTGTTATGTATTTTTCATGACTGCTCGCGTTGTTTTATTCATTCTTATTTCTCAAGATGAGGTCCTGGAGGGCATGGACACTATAGAGGTTCAGGTCACACACGCTAAATGCCGTAAGTAGTCACACACATGAGCTCAGACATTATAGCCAGTCTCCACGCTTCGTGGAGCATCACAGGGACAAACAGAGTCCGCCGGACCCAGAGATATTGCCCTGGTGTTTGCATATTATGAGGGGATATTAAACACTCCAAGTCTTATACACAGATTAGCCACTAAACAGTTAGTTTTAATTAGCTTTATGTGCCATTACAGATAGTTTCTCTGCATACATTTAACCCCCTTTATACCTTATTAGGACCCCCACAGGACTCAACTGTTAGTACAGACCAGAGCCCTACTAGAATAAAGCTCTCCATAGCAGGTATTTACACTACCTGGAAAAGCACCCTGCGGCCATATTGTTGGCATTCCGTCAGCATGTGTTTAAGCATCACTACAGTCATATTATTATTTATGATATATTATTTCTGTCTTGTGTGCTAGCCAGCTATACAATCAAATACCTCAAAATTGAGTAACAATGTTGAGTATCTATGTTTAAAAAGGTTATGTAGAGTTAGTTTGAAATTAGCTTAGGTTGTGTAAAGCCTGCTAACAATCAGGTGTTAACTGCGGCATGATAACTTCGGTATAGGTCAAAATGTTTTTCTTGTATATTCACTCTATTTAAGCTGTCTCCTTTGCCGTCTCAGCCTCTTTCCTCTCACAGCATCGCACAGTCAGGAAGCTATGTGGTAAAAGCATAGTTTTTGTTGCTGTTGTTAATACAACCATGAACCACCCAGCACACCACAGCTATAATTCAACCATCAGAGTGCTTTACTAAGTAACGGTACAAATGGTGCCACTGTTGTCACTGCGTCGACTAGTGTACATCAATAATATGGAGATATGATTGACAACTGTTAACTGACTAATGCAGTACTATGTAAAAGCTAGAGAGACCCTGTTGTTGGTCTAATTTCCAGTCAAAGTTAAATCAAAGATATTTAATAAGTAAAAAAAAAAACTAATACAAATTTACACAGAAGCCACTAACACTTCTTCCTCCGAAGCAAAGGGCATTCATACAAAGTACATGCCCCCTCTTTGACGCAGTACCACCATCTACTCTTCTGGGAAGGCTTTACACTAGATGTTGGAACATTGCTTTGCAGATTTAGCTACTGGTACTGATGTTGGATCATCAGTTTTGGATAACTGCAACTTATCCCAAAGGTACTGGAAAGAGTTCCATCACTCCAGAAAGCTCAATGACAGAAGGGTTCATACACCTGCACCACAATGTTCAGTTATCGACATGGTGACTTCAGAGTATTGCATTATATTGACAGTGCTTTAGAGACCATAAAAGCCATACGCACATGTGAACACCAATCTAAGCAATGGAGGCATTGTACAGTAGATAAATCCACAAAGTAGAAACTGTTGGGTATACAGTGTATATCAAATCTATACACCTCTATATCTGTATATTAATATTTCATTAGTCCACTCTGTATGTTTCTACACATTACTGCCACTTGAACGTTTTCATTCTCAATTCTAAAACCAATAAGCTACAGCTGTATCTTCCACAAATAAACCTGTTCCCAAATATGTCACAGACTGGCTTTTTCATGTGCATCTAGCTAAAGGAGTTTATCCAAAATGGTCCAGACCAAAAAAAAAAAAAAAAAAGTTTAGGATCACTATAGAATTTAATTTCATGCAATTTTCATGCAATTCACAAACAATATTGTCAATTTCACAATTATTTCAAGTGTATCAGATGATTTTTAAAGAATAAAAATGTTTGTATTAAAGCCTATTTTTGTATAGAGGCTTATTTTGCAATTCTCAGTCCTCTGTCTAAATCTCCTGGTACGGCCGCCAATCCAAGTTAAGGATGTTATTGGGCTAATTGGTTGTTAGGACACTCTTGCTCAATTGTGATGCACAGCTGAAAAACATTCTACTAATAAGTGAGTATAAAAGTGAGCACAACATTCTAGGTTAGTTTAGTATCTGAAGCATCAGCAGTTGATGGCTCGCTGACAGACTCAAAATGGCCAGAAAGAAACAAGTTTCCGTCAGTCCAGTGTTGTGTTAAGGACGAAAGGCTACTCCATTGAAAATTTCACTGTGATCCCAAACTTTTGAGCGGTAGTGTACATATAAACTGTTGGGACTGGGAATTAACAGGAGTGTGTGTGCATATGTGGGGTGTACAGTTTACATACTGAGCTGGTCTGTAACAGCACATGTGTTTTTCATGGAGAGCTGATCCTTGCATGTTTGTGGTATGGGGGTTGGAGGTGGGGTGCTAAAGCAGGTCCGTGTTTGTTTGCAGACCGGTCCCAAAGACGTGACTAAAAGAAGGGTCTGCGTGAAACAAATCTTTAGGAAATGAAAAAAAGGTCATCACGCCGGACTCCTGCTGGACGCAGACAGCCCATCATCTCTCTCCTGGAAGGGTTACCATGGCGATGGCCTCAGGTAGAGGCTGCGGAGGCTTGGAGGACGCAGGGGGTCGAGCCAATTAGCATCCTTTAAACAGTCAGACCAATCACGGCAGCCAAAGGCCAACAGAAGCATGTGGCCATGTTTATTAATCTGATGTTGCCTGTTTCCCCTTTTCTGTCTCTCACATTCAGGGCATGTGAACACGTGTCGTTCGGCATGACTCCACAGAGACATGCGCATGGGCACTCTAACACACATACACACCTTTCATCCAAAAACAAGTGCATATGCATACATGAACTGCCTGCTAAAATTTTGGATGCACAGACTTTTATAAATGTTGCTTCAACAGATTTTCTTCATATAGATACATTTAATTACTCTGTTGCGTTACCAGCCAATGACCGATGAAAACGATCTCAATGTATCCCTTTAAAAAGAAGAGTTTAAAAAGAATACTAGAAAAAATACCTCAACAAGAGAGCATGTTAAATAGTAATAACAACAGAAAGCAACGATTTGATGTGTATTTAATTAATCTTTCATTTCTTACTTTAATTTTTGAATGCAACACATTCAAAAAATGCTGGCTTGGCACAGGAGCATATTTACTACTGTGTTACATCCTTTTTCCTTTAAACAGTATTTATTAATAACTTGGTGAATGAAAACAGAAACGAATCTAGTTTTAAAAGCAGATTTTGTTGCTGTGTTTTGTGTTTGTTAGCTGTGCAACCGCACCACGCCTTCAGTGCCATAGCTTACACCTCATATGTGATGCACCACACAGTTTTAACACATGACATGTCTGCAGGCATGCCCGCACTCTCCAATTACACAAGTGTTCCTTTTAATGCAGCAGAACATGGATGTAATGTTGTGTTGTTAAATAAGAAGCATGGGCATCCCTGAAAAAGATGTCATCTAGAAGGCAGCATAGGTCATCCGTATACATCTCTCAGTCTTTATAATGCCTTCAAAGATCAACACTACTACACGCCCATACTATGACAGGCTCAATAATAGAAACAAACTGTTTATTTGCTGTCCATGGGATCGAACGTCACAGAGATACAGCTGTGGGCTTTGGTCTTGAACTTAATGCAGTGATCTTAAATAAAGGAATAATATCACATGAATCTCTTTGCATTAAGTTCTGCTACTCGTCTATAAAGATCTAAATAATCTAGCACCGACTTACATCACAGAATGTCTCTCTGTTTATGTTCCCACTCGAGATCTTAGCTCTACAGATTCTGCATATACCTTATTTTGCTTCTAAACTGCGGACCTCCATTCCAATTTTCATTAGACAGTCGAGCTCAGTGCTCACTTTTAAGAAACAATTAAAAACGTGTCTCTTTAACTTGGCATTTAATTAAAACTTTAACATCTTAGTACCTATAAAATTGAACTTTGTCTTTGTGAACAATGCTGACCTTACACCAAACGATTTTCAAGCGATTTTACTGTTGCAGACAAATTTCCAGTGTCGGAATAAGTTATGGGAGTCTTGCTAGAGTCGAGTTGCGCTCGCGTCATCTCGATCGTTTAGTGTGAGGTGGTCAAGACAGCAGGTTTAAGTAAGTCTTTTTCTCGTTTCTAGCGTTCCAATAAAATCAAATGTATTTAATTTTATCTTAAGTTCTTGGCTTACGCAAATAGTCACGTGAACATTGTTGACAACCAATAGGAGAGCTCTTTTCCCCTCCAAACTGGAAGCCGTAAGGGACGCACCCCCACGTGCCACTCCTCCAACACGGCGTGCGAGCGCGCAGGAATGTCTGGCGGGTAAAGAAGTTAGACATGGAGGGGAGACCAGCGAGGGTTCGGAAACTGCGCTTCTCCTGGACTGTACAAGAGGAGGAGAAACTGGTGGAGCTGTGGAGCGAGCAAGAGTGCCTCTTTGATGTGTCTTCACATTAATACCACGACAGAGTGGAAAAGGCTGGGCAGAAATCGCTAAAGCCCTCGAAATCCCCGCTGAGTATGCTATGCTAAAACACTGCAGAACATGGCTACAGTGTTTACAATAAGCCAACCAGCGAAGCGTACATATTAGCTGAATATTGCTAGCTTTAATGATATAAATGGGAAATAATCTCAAAAGGAATCCAGTGGCAGTCTTATAAATAGTGACTCTGAAAGACCCTCTTTTCAGAGTCTTCTAGTGTATGGTCAGCACAAGTTTATGTTGTTACTGATAAAAACTGCCAATAAATCTCAAAGAGCTACCACTGGTATGAAATGTGCTCTATAAATAAAGATTATTATTATTATTATTATTATACATGGATAGTGTCACTTGTTTATCCTATCTTTATCTGGTCATTTCCCTTGATAAAGTGAAACAGGAATTGTTCAAAAAATTGCTCAAAGGAAACTTGTTTTCAATTGCATTTCACATACTGTCCCATCCTGATAGAGGTTTGTAGAAACCAGTTAGCATTTACTTCAGCATCTGATTAAAAACAGGTATCACATAGTTAAATCTTAAGCATGTGCAACAGTACCGCTTTGGGAGCAATGTCAAAGCACATACGGCTTTTAGCCACACTGTGATGTCTGCATTACTCAAACCTTTCAGGAGTTTGACCTTTGGGTCAAAGGAATTCGTAAGAAATAGAATGTTCTTAACGCTCACACGTAACTAATGAACTAAAACCTTCTGCAAAATATATGGAGTGTTAGTAAAACAGTAAACTTCTATACCTTCAGTGCTTCACAGAAAACCAACAAGCAGAAATGCAATAAAGCGTGGCATCTCAAAGCTTCAGCCTCGCAGCGTACATGACACATTTCCTCCCTATAAAAACAAATCAGTGAGCGTGACAGCTTGTGTGTTTCCTCGAGCGTCTCCGAGTGGACACTCGTATCAGTTACAGCCACTCAGTTGCAGCAGTCAAGAGCCTTCAGTCTACATTTAGAGATGAGAGCAATGTCTCAGAGCAAACACGTTCATCACAATCATCATATCATTAACACTACGGCTCGCAGTGCATAGCTGAGAGCACTGCCTCAGTTTGCCTCTCTCTTTCTCTGTGCATCTCTCTTGCTCTTAACGCTGTTTCTGCTTTTTTTCCACCCCCCCACCCCCACGCCCTGAAATGTATTGTATTGTGGTTTGTGCATCTATGAGGGATATGCATGGTTATTTAAATATATTACCATCCACCTTATCGCATGTTATCCTACAGTATTTGTTCTTTTTCAAGTATTCAGAGCATGTTTTGAAGGGAAATGAAACCAGAAACTGTGTCCCTGTGTGCAAAGCGAGGTCCTGTGTGGAGGAACTCCAGTGGCCTCCACAGAGCCTTGAACTCAACCTCTTTGGGACCTTTGGGACCAACTGAAACATTGATTGTGACTCAGTCTCTTTTGACTGAATGGGCACAAATTTCTATGGACACACTCCAGAATGTTCAGGAAAGTCTTTCCAGAAGAGCGGAGGCAGTTAGATTTTTGGAATTGGATCTCCAGTAAGCTTATATAGGTGTGATGGTCAGATCACATAATTCTGACCATACACTACTGCATAACTGTATCCCCATCAGCCAAATGCAATATATATATATATATATATAATTTTTTTTTGGAACACACTGTAGTACATGAGGAGGATTAGTTGCTGCCTCTGTTCTTTAATATAGCCTTACACTACAAAGAAGTCGTTCTACCAGTAGTGCTACCAGTAATGGAAACTGCTTTATATTGTTATTTGTCGAGACATGAACTGTACGTGCGGAGTGCAAGTTTACAGAAAGGTGACGCCTGGGACGGAAAGCGGTCAATACACTCCAAAGGGAGTCCGAATTTCCAGGCCTGAGTTTGCGATGCTGCTCACACACGCGCACTTTGGCCAAATTAAAAATTGATCCACTTAGCTTGAGGTCTATTCTCTTTTCTTTTCTCCCTCACCCTCTCGCGCTCTCTCTCTCTTCTCTCCATCTCTGCTAATCCGATGCTCAGTTAAAGCCTCTGCTCTGGAACCCTGCAGTGGAAATCTGGATAGATTAGCTTAGATAAGAGTGGGCACACACACACATACACACAGACTTGAGGGAAAACTTCAGGAAAAGGCCAGATAAGATAATGATGAAACACACACACACACAAACACACACACACACACAAGCACAAGTACACTGAGGGATGACCCCTGGGGAGAAAGGCGATCAGGAGAGAATGCTGAAAACACACACACACAGAACTTCAAACAGGGCAAGATAAGTACGTGATGTAGCGTATCACACATGGGACTGCTTCACATGTAACTAAAGATCTATAGGATGCTCTGGGGGTGGGGTGATAACACTCCTGTGGCAACAAAAATGGCCAGGATGTTTGGTTTTATTGTGATATTGTTTAAGTGGAAACTCCCAGATTTATGTACATTTCTACATAATTCTATTATTAAAAATTTTCTGTATATTATAGTAAAGTTATTCAGTGATTTGATGTGACATCACTTTAGAGAAACTTACTGTTTCAAATTCTCAATACAGTGGTGATGACAGGAACGAAGGGCCAAAACATTGGTAGATGGATGGATGGATGGATGGATGGATGGATAGATACTTTATTGTTCACAGAGGGAAATTCAAGGCATCCAGTAACTATTCCACAAGTAAGACAAATACAGGACAGTTACAACAAAAAACTAAAGATAGAACATAAAATAGATAGAATATCGTCACTGTCCGATGAAAAACAGGTATTGCCAAAATGGCAACTTTACAGGAGAGGCCAAAAACTGTCTTCACTTCCAATGGAAGTCAATGGAACCACATTTTTCTTCCAAGTTATTTTGGAGCATTTCTATTGGTCCCTTCATCCTGATATTTCATTACAACATAAAGGAAAGCTGCTGCATTTAATTTATGTAGAAAAAAAGAAATTGACAAAAATAGAGATACATATTTTTCATTGGACAGTGACGATATACAAAATAGAAAAAGTCTGACAGTGTGTATGTGAGAGTGATGGCAATAGTGAGATTAACCAGTGTAGTGCAAACGTAGCAAACGTAAAAAGCAGCAGCACTATTTACATGTATAGACTGTATACATGATGTATAATATAATATGCATAGTGTTATAGTCATAATTATATATACTTAACAGTATAGTATATATAACATACAGTTATACAGATAAATCTGTGAAATAACTATATAATATGACACAGTCTGATACCTGATGACTGATATAGGGTCCAGAGTATAACAGTGTCTGATCACTAGCATGATAGTGTAGTGCTGCTGTGTTATTCCGCATCTTACAGTGGTACGTGGTGGGGTTTGTGAAGCCACATAAACACTGTTAATCAGTTAATCTAAACGATTATGAAAGGACAGCTTTAACAGTGCAGATGTTTTTTATTAAGCCTAGGAAAGCCAGGAGGGCACTCGGCGCTCTTTTATTTTTGCATTAGAATAGTGGGTTAGTCTGGAATTCAACAACAAGACATTTGGCATCCCTGGTCCCCCACACCCCAGGACACACAGACAATATAACTTAACATTATATTGCCAATTTTAATGCCTGGTAAACAAGCAAGCTAGCTGGCCACTTCATATTTGGGAAATCTGGCACTATGATTGGTTGATCTCTTCTTCTTTTGTATTTTCTCTTTTTTTTTTGAAGGCTACACGCTGCTACCCCTTGCTGCTAGACTTGACTGCATGTGCACAATCGAAATCACCAGCTTTTTGCAGGTGCCAATGTGACAAATTGTAGCAGCACACTTTGATGTGCTTGCTACACAAAATGCATAAAGATGGGCAGTTCTGAAAATCTGGTTTTCATTCAAAGTTGGGAATATGTTCAGAATCTCAAAACAGGTAAACCAAAGAAAAGTTATAATACTAAATAAAAAAAAATATTTGAAATTATGACCTATTTCTATGCCACTGTTCAAACTGAAGCAAATTCGCAAAATTGACTACAAAAATGACAGATTTTTACAATCAAATTTTTAAAAATACATGTTCAGAGGATTCTCAGAATGATTTTATTGGCTTAATGACACTGTCATTAAAGCAAAGAGAAAATATATCAGACACCATGAAATTCTGAAAATTGTTTTAAACAAATAAAGCCTTAAATAAAGCCTTAAAATGCATTGAATTATTAAAATGCCTAGTTCCTACCGTGAATAATTCTGACCTAGTAATGTTCTGTAGAGTGGTACACTGATATCAAACCACTCTGAATGTTAAGCCAATGAAAAAAAGAAACAAAAAATATGTAATTTAAAGTTTAAAGTTAATAACTCCAGGCATTCTCTTCTCTAATGAAATACTGTCTTGTCATGACGTGGCAAGTAAGCAGGGAACACGCATATGCAAATTTGCATATTTGCATATTTGCAGATTTGGCAAACTGGAAGTACAAATTAGAAATCTAATAAACAAATAAAGCACTAAATGCAAAGTGGGAAGAAACTTTTAACTGAACTGTGGATTTTCTGCATAATTCAACTGAGGTCTAATGTGCTTTTAGCCTGAAATGTTTCGTTTTAGAGAAACTAGAAACTAATTTTCGAGAACATTGGTGACGACTAGAAGTTTAAAACTTTTAATGCCTCAAAGTTATTACGTTATGGTTATAAACAAACTGGAAACATTGTTTTACAAAGGTTTGTAGAAGATTTAGGCCTATGTTCTGTATTTTAAATGCACATAGGGTGTTGTGAGGCAAAATAGCTCTAAAAGGAAATGTTTCTTTCCCCCCTAGTTAACATTACACATGAACATAATTAGAGATGGAAAGATCAATCGGCTATGTATTGGTACTGGCCGATTTTAAATCAAAATTTGAGATCAGTGATCGGCCGATATTTCTCAAATTTAGCCGATCCCGAGAGCTGATCAATGGCGTTAAACAAATAAGCTTAATTTCCTTTTTTTTCCAGCTAGCGTTTCGTTGAAACCCCCTCCAGGCAGGTCCTTGCAATTCCTATGTGAACCGCTGGGTGGAAACACCTTTCATTTTCCACAGACTGACTAAAGCGGCGCACCTCGCGAGAACAGTATTTTCTTTGCGTTACGTCTGGCAGCTTGTTGCCATATGTACGAACAGTACAGCAGCAACAATTCAAGATCTACATTTAATGATTGCAGTTTTTTGTTTAAAGTAAACAGAGTCTGCGTTTAAGGACTGCAGTTTTGACTGCATTTATTTAATTAGCTTTTTTTGTTTTATATTCTAAATTGAATGATTGCAGTATTGGTGATATTTGTTTGATTTACTTTGTTTATTTACTGATAATTTTGTTACAAATATTATGCCGTTTTACATGAGCTTGTTAAAGATGGTAATAAACCAGTTTCCACCATGTTTCATGTTTCGGCCCATCTCTAAACACAATACATCAAAGCTCAGAATACCCAGCTATATGGCTGGATCCTATCACTGCCACGTATGTTGCTCTAAATCCACTTCAACAGACCTTATTTACATCTCACCAAACCAAAGTGTCCGCCTAATTCATCCTGTGACCACAGTGTTTTGAGATTATGGCTGACATATCCTGTTAGGGAACCGAAGTGTCATTTGTTACTATTTTTAGGGAAGTCAAAGAACGTGTGCTTACTTTCAACAGTTCATCATTTTGTTCTATTAAATGTCTATGTGGCATTTCTGGGACAACGTGCAGTTTGCGCTGCATTAATGTTGCACATGCATAAAAAGTGCAAGAGCTTCAGCAGGCATGTGAATGTGGCTCCATACTGTCTCCACGAAAAAAGTCCAGCTCTTAGCAGTAAAATCCCATATATCACAGCCAAACGATGAACTGCTAGTTGAACATCACTGGTTGTTGCTAAGAAATGCTGCTATGCAGTGTCACTCAGTGTAAACACGATTTGAGGCTCAAAGACTGTTATAAACATTAGTCCACAATCATTTGAGCTTCCTAACAATTAATATTATTCTTTATGTATTCATTCATTCACATTTCTATCATGTTAGGATGTTATAAGCATTTAACATATTCTGCATTATATATGATATACAGTCACCGAGCACATTTAATGAGTACTTGTATACCTATGCATTCATGAAATCATCTACTCAGTCTAATCATGAGACAGTAGCGCAGTAAATTAAATCATGTAGATGTAGAGTTCATATTTAGTTAATGTTTACATCAACCATTAAAATAAGAAAAAACGTGATCTCAGTGAATTTGATCGTGCCATGATAGCTGGTGCCAGACAGGCTGGTACGATTATTTCCGAAACTGCTAATCTCCCAAATTCTCACCAAACAGCCTGTAGAGTTTATTCAAAACAGTGCAATAAAAAAACACCCAGTGAGCAGCAGCTCTGTGAATAGAAACTGCTTGTTGATGAGAGAGGTCAACAGAGAATGGCTAGACTGCTCCAAACTCACAGAAAGGCTACATTAACTCACTAGATAACCACTCGCCAACAATGGTATGCACCAATAGCATGAATCAAAGAGATGAAACTTTTGCCAACGCACACAGAGACTTGACAGCATTAATAAAATCTATCAGCCATTTAACTCATTTAACTTACACCTACTGTAAGTCACGCGTAAATTAAGTTTTAACTTAAAGCTACATTAAAACCATGTTGCTTGATGTAACTGGTTGAATGCTAGCAGCTCATAAACTTGAACATAGTAACAGTTTATGTTTAAACTTGAGCTCAGCTGACTGCATGCTGGTATACTGTTGTGGGGAATGTTTTCTTGGGCCTGTTGATGCTAATTGTTTAAAAATAGAGATAGAAGGATCGATCGGCTATATATTGGTATCGGACGTTTTTTAAACAAAATATGTGATCGGTGATCAGCCGATATTTCTCCAGTTCAGCTGATCCCGAGAGCCGATTGATGGCGTTAAACAAATGAGCTTAATTTCTGTATTTCCAGCTAGCATCCGGCCAGGTCCTTGCAATTCCTATCTGAACCGCTAGGTGGAAACACATACCCTTTCATTTTCAACAGACTGACTAAAGCGGCGCGCCTCGCCAGAACAGTTTGCGTTTGCATTGCGTCTGTCTGGCAGTTGTTTACCGTATGCGACACAGACTCATCCAGGGCACTTATTAGTAAATTAGTAAAATTAATGTGTCTCATTGGGGAACCAAGACAAAGACATTTAACACTACTAATCTGATACAGCTTTTAATAGTACCAAGTGGCTGAATACAGTGGGTATCAGCAAACAGCAGAGCTAGCACAAGCAGCTAGCACAAAACAGATAACCCAGAACACCATACAGACCAGATCTGACCAGTATGAACAGAACAGCAGCAACAATTCAAGATCTACATTAAATGATTGCAGTTTTTTGTTTATAATAACAGAGTATGCGTTTAATGACTACAGTTTTAACTGCATTTATTTAATTAGCTTTTTTCGTTTTAAATTAAGGGTCTAAATTGAATGCTTAAAGTATTGGGGATATTTGTTTGATTGACTTTGTTTATTTACTGTTAATTTTGTTAAAAATATTATGCTGTTTCATATGAGCTTGTTAAAAATGGTAATAAACCAGTTTAGACCATGTTTCATGACTTGCTTGCGCTAATAACTACATGTAGGGCTATGGGATATAGTGCTGTGGGATATAGTTCCGCCCTCAATCGGTATGGGCTATCAGCCAATCGTGTTTAAAGGTGATCGGCGATCGGAATCGGCTTCAAAAACGCTGATCGATCCATCTCTAACTAAAACTTACAAAAAATACCATTATTAACCACAAGTATCCCTTTATTTCCAGCATGATAGTGCACAAAGATAAAGCTGTCTTACAAAACTAAACAAACTGGTTTCCTGAACATGATGAAGAGTTAAGTGTTTCTGTAGGTCCCTGATCACCAGATCTGAAGCCAGAGCATGACAGCCCACCTGAAACATCCCCAAGACCTGCATGATGCAATCAGGTCAATGTGAACTGTTTCACTGGACGTTCTGTCTATAAGTAACAAGGTTGATTAGTTAGAGCGGTTTATCATTAAAATCGGTACCATCCTTTGCTGGTTCACATACAGACAGACATTGATGTGCCCATCACACAGAGACAGAGCAGAAAAGCAGTGGAAAACAGCAACTTAGTAACGGATTAATTCCCTGCACTGACAGCGACAGCAGCAGACTTTCGCCATGGTGACAGGTTTTTACCTCGGCGATAGGTTGGCGCGGTGACAGGTTCGCCGCGGCAACGGTTACCTGGCGACAGGTGAGTGCTCTGCAGGGATTGGTCCCTGGGGCCAGGCTCAACCAAGCCTCGTTTATCACTGACACACACCACATGGAGCAGCAGATGCCTGAATGCAGACACCAGCAGGAAGCAGTTAAGTGTCTGGTGCTGTATGTGTGTGTGTGTGAGAGAGAGAGAGAGAGAGAGAGAGAGAGAGAGTCTGAATGTCTTTGCATTTAATGAGGAGAAAGTAGACATTGAGAAGAAATTGCTAAACTTTATCGTCAACTTCTCCCCACCTCTGTTACCATGAAGGCCAAGGCTGTTCAGAGCTGCAGATGTGTTATGGAGTAGGAGTGGACAATATCATTATACGTTGTATTAATTATGACACATTATGTTACAATCTGTTTTTCCAAGTACGTCATGGGTTTCAACAGAAAACGCACATCGTTTCATTAAAAAACAACTCATCATATTAAAATATACACAGAGACAAATGAGACAAACTGGCTAAGCATCAAAAAAATAATAAAAGAGGCCATAAAGCATTATTTTCCTCACTGAGAGAGAGGACTTGCTTTTGTTTTAGCCATGATATAAAAATTTAAAGATGGGTATACTAACTGAACAAAGGGGTCCTGGGTGGTAGACAGGTCTGACTTATTGTAACAGACTTGCACTGGGCACGACACTGAGCTTCTAAATAAACCATCAACTGACATCAGTCGGAGAAAACTAAACAGGACTTTAAGCTGTTGGTCTGAACGGACGTGTAGCTGTCAAGAATCAGCTATTAGGAAAATAAACACCCAAACTGGCCATCAGAAAATGAGAAGAGTGAAGATTTTATGGACTGAAACATAAAAATTTTACATTTGGACAGAACTACGGAAATACTATCCAGTCCAATGACAAGTCTAAGTATTAACACTATCTAGTCCAAGACAAGTCTAAGTACAAATAATATTTAGTCCAAGACAAGTCTAAGTGGAAATACTATCTAGTTCAAGACAAATTTAAGTATAAATACTACCTAGCCCAAGACAAGTCTAAGTATTAATACTATCTAGTCCAAAACAAGTCTAAGTGCAAATACTATCTAGCTCAAAACAAGTCAGAGTATTAATACTATTTAGTCCAGGATAAGTATAAGTGCAAATACTATCTAGTTCAAGACAAGTCTAAGTATTAATACTATCTAGTCCAAAACAAGTCTAAGTGCAAATACTATCTAGCTCAAAACAAGTCAGAGTATTAATACTATTTAGTCCAGGATAAGTATAAGTGCAAATACTATCTAGTCCAAGACAAGTCTAAGTATTAATACTATCTAGTCCAAAACAAGTCTAAGTGCAAATACTATCTAGCTCAAAACAAGTCAGAGTATTAATACTATTTAGTCCAGGATAAGTATAAGTGCAAATACTATCTAGTCCAAGACAAGTCTAAGTATTAATACTATCTAGTCCAAAACAAGTCTAAGTGCAAATACTATCTAGTCCAGGACAAGTCTAAGTAAAAATACTATGTAGTCCAAGACAAGTCTATGTATTAATACTATGTAGTCCAAGACAAGTCTATGTGGAAATACTATTCAGTCCAAGACAAGTCTAAGTATTAATACTATCTAGTCCAAGACAAGTCTAAGTACAAATAATATTTAGTCCAAGACAAGTCTAAGTGGAAATACTATCTAGTCCAGGACAAGTCTAAGTGGAAATACTATATAGTCTAAGACAAGTCTAAGTACAAATACTATCTAGTCCAAGACAAGTCTAAGTATTAATACTATCTAGTCCAAGACAAGTCTAAGTATTAATACTTTCTAGTCAAAGACAAGTCTAAGTAAGAATACTTTCTGATCCAAGACAATAGAAAAACATTCTGGGTTCATTCACTGTTACTACAGCCCTACCTCACTGTGATAAATACCACATGTCTCAAAAATATCTTTATATAAAGTGATATTATTGCTATATTTCCTACCCCGAGTGCAACTGATTGGGAGAGAGGAAATATTGGAACGAGAGTGTAACTAAAAGAAGGAGTAAAGAGAGGATGATGGGAGAATCCAGACAAAACGCCTCAGTAAAACTCCATGCTTGATGTGCAAAGCCACAATCAAATATTTCCTGTCACATCTGGGCGTGTGTGTGTGTTTTCACTCTACACTGCTGTAATTGCTCTTATATCCCTCCGCTTTTGTCTGAGAAATGATCCCCCCTTTCATTTCATTTCCTCCACTTTAGCACACATCAGAGGCTTCAGGAGGGCCGAGGACAACAAATCTTCCAGAGAATGTGTGAGAGTGCGTGCCTGTGTGTGAGCGAGAAACAAGCACAATCACACAGTGCTGATAACATCTCTCCCAGTAAGCAGAGAGAGGGAATTTGAGTGTAAGGATAAATCTTAGCAGGCTGCCTTAACATGCTGACAGATACCCATACTAATGAATGCTACTGCTCTAAATTTCCCCCTAGCTATTCAGCACCATTTAAAGTTGGCGGAGTAGTGTGTCCTGTATCTGTATCATTTCAGTGCTAGGATTTTACTCAAAACATAAGAAATGCACATCCCGTAGCCAAAATACAACAGCTCAGCTTTGCAACATGAAACCGATCAATAGCAGTAGTCAATGAGAAAAATGGAAATGCATACAAATGCTTGTGTTGCATTAAACTGGAAATCATAATTTCCTAAATATATACATACAGGGGTGCTTGAAAGTTTATAAACCCTTTAGAATTTCCTAGATTTCTGCATAAATACAAACTAAAACATATTCAGATTTTCACATAAGCCCTCTAAGCAGATAAAGAGAACCCAATTAACCCAATGAATTATTTATTTAAAGAGGAAAATAAGTGCAAAAGCATATGACCCTTGACAATCAATATCGGGTGTGACCGCCTTCTTCCGCAAAAACTGCATTTGCAATAACTGTTGATCAGTCCTGCACATTGGCTTGAAGAGGTTTTAGCCCATTCCTCCACACAGAACAGATTCAAATCTCAGCTGTTGCTGGGTTTTTTGCTTTAGGTCTTTGCTCAACATTTCTATAAATTAAAGCCAAAACTTTGACTTAACCATTCCAAAACAACCTTCATTAGCCATAAGTACTCTTAAGATTCAGCTTACAAACAGCTGTCCTAACATTTCTCTTTAAAATTCACTGGTACAATTCAAAACTGCCCTGTCCAGGCCCAGGCGCAGCAAAACAGGCCCAACCATGACACTTCCACCACCATGCTTCACAGATGGGATGAGGTTCTTATCCTGGAATATGGTGTTTTTTCTTTTTCCATAAATAATGCTTCTCATTAAAACACAAAAGTTCTAATTTGGTCTCATCCATCCAATACATTTTTTTCCTAGTCATCTGGCTTGTTCTGACTACAAGTTAAGTTCTTTCTCTTGCTACGTACAGTTAGGCCCAGAAATATTTGGACAGTGACACAATCTTCATGATTTGGGCTCTCCATGCCACCACATTGGATTTGAAATTAAACTGGGATGCAATTGAAGTATAGACTTTCAGGTTTAATTCAATTTGCAGTATGTTTGGGTCACTGTCCATCTGTACTGTGAAGCACCATCCAATAAGGCTTGCTACATTTGGTTGAATCTGTGCAGCAAGTATATCCTTGTACACTTTAGAATTCATCCAGCTGCCTCGGTCTTCTGTCACATCATCAAAAAGTGACCCAGTGGCATTGGAAGCCATGCATGCCCATTGCCCCCACCATGTTTTACCATTCCAATCCTTCTCCTTGCTTTCTTCTTCCTATTGTTCTGATACAGGTTGATCTTAGTTTCATCTGTCCATAGAATGCTGTTCCAGAACTGGGCCGGTTTCTTTGGCTAAGTCTAATCTAGGGTTTCTATTTTTGAGGCTGATTAATGGTTTCCACTTTGAGGTGAACCCTCTGTATTTGCTCTCATGAAGTTTTCTCTTTATGGTAGACTTAGATACTGATACACCTACTTCCTGGAGAGTGTTCTTCATTTGGGTGGATGTTGTAAAAGGATTTTTATTCACCATAAAAAGGATTCTGCGATCATCACCCACTGATGTCTTCTGAGGACGTCCAGCTTCCGAATGCAAATGCCACACCTGGAATTAACTCCAGACCTTTTACCTGCTTAATTGATGATGGATTAATGAGGGAAAAGTCCATAAATTAGATTTTGAGATAGCTGTCTAATTACTTTTGGTTCCTTTAAAAATATGCAGCTACAAACTAAAGAGCTGTGATTACCAAACCCTTGCTCTAATTAGAATGTTAATACCCCTTAGATTAAAACTGAGAGTCTGCACTTTAAGCCCACATTAATTATATAACAATATCTTGAATATGGTTTAGTAAACAGTTAAAATGCCAAGACTTGTGTCACTGTCCAAATTTTTTCTGGGCTTCAATGTTGTTCAGTGTTCTCCTGATGGTGAAACTGGGCATAAACATGCTAACGTGGCTATTAACATTATGAGTGGTCCCCAAAAAAAAGTTATAAGGTTTATATTTCATAAGCACAACCTGTATGTTACTCTCATAAACTCTTGGCTCTGTTGTACGTTAGCACAGAGTTTGTGTGTTCTATACAAATAGCAATATTTTCTACATCTCAGGAAGTTAAAATTGCTCTGAGTACAGAAATAAACACAGCAGGCTGTTACGTCAATGGCCAACCCACAGCAGTTCTAAGGTCAGCTAAGAACTATTCACGGCTGATTGGGTCTCATCAACCGCTCCACACTGAATCTCAGAAAACCTCCCACCTTGGTGACCCCATGCTAGTTACAGACATGATATGTGCTGATAACTAACCAAAGGCTTCAGGCTATGGCAGATAGCAATATTTGCTAAGCAGTGATTGGAGGGCTGAGGGAATTCGACACAGCAACAGCATGCAGTACGCAGGAATCAAATGCAGCTTAAGAAATACAGTGCCTTGCAAAAGTATTCGGCCCCCTTGAACTTTTCAACCTTTTGCCACATTTCAGGCTTCAAACATAAAGATATAAAATTGTAATTTTTGGTGAATAATCAGAAACAAGTGGGACACAATTGTGAAGTGGAACGAAATTTATTGGTTATTTTAAACTTGTTTTAGACATAAAAAAATTATTTGGCCCCCATTGCATTAATACTTTGTAGCGCCACCTTTTGCTGTGATTACAGCTTCAAGTCGCTCAGGGTACATCTCTATCAGTTTTGCACATCGAGAGACTGAATTTTTTGCCCATTCTTCCTTGCAAAACAGCTCGAGCTCAGTGAGGTTGGATGGAGAGCGTTTGTGAACAGCAGTTTTCAGCTCTGGAGGTCTGGACTTTGACTTGGCCATTCTAACACCTGGATATGTTTATTTGTGAACCATTTCATTGTAGATTTCGTTTTATGTTTGAATCATTGTCTTGTTGGAAGATAAATCTCCATCCCAGTCTCAGGTCTTTTGCAGACAAACAGGTTTTCTTCCAGAACGGTCCTGTATTTGGCTCCATCCATCTTCTCATCAATTTTAACCATCTTCCCTGTCCCTGCTGAAGAAAAACAGGCCCAAACCATGATGCTGCCACCACCATGTTTGACAGTGGGGGTGGTGTGTTCAGGGTGATGAGCTGTGTTGCTTTTACGCCAAACATTACGTTTTGCATTGTTTAATTTTGGTTTCATCTGACCAGAGTACCGTCTTCCACATGTTTGGTGTGTCTCCCAGGAGGCTTGTGGCAAATTTTAAACAATTCTTTTTATGGATATCTTTGAGAAATTGCTTTCTTCTTGCCACTCTTCCATAAAGCCCAGATCTGTGCAGTGTACGACTGATTGTTGTCCTATGGACAGATTCTCCCACATCAGCTGTAGATCTCTGCAGTTCATCCGGAGGGATCATGGGCCTCTAGGCTGCATCTCTGATCAGTCTTCTCCTTGTTTGAGCTGAAAGTTTAGAGGGACGGCCGGGTATAGGTAGATTTGCAGTGGTCTGATACTCCTTCCATTTCAATATGATCGCTTGCACGGTGCTCCTCGAGATGTTTAAAGCTTGGAAAATCTTTCTGTATCCAAATCTGGCTTTAAACTTCTCCACAACAGTATCTCGGACCTGCCTGCTGTGTTCCTTGGTCTTTATGATGCTCTCTGCACTTTAAACAGAACTCTGAGACTATCACAGAGCAGGTGCATTTATACAGAGACTTGATTACACACAGGTGAATTCTACTCATCATCAGTCATTTAGGTCAACATTGGATCATTCAGAGATCCTCACTGAACATGTGGAGTAAGTTTGCTGCACTGAAAGTAAAGGGGACAAATAATATTGCACGTCCCACTTTTCAGTTTTTTATTTCTAAAAAAAAGTTTAAAATATCCAAGAAATTTCGTTCCACTTGACGATTGTGTCCCACTTGTTGTTGGTTCTTCACAAAAAATTACAATTTCATATCTTTATGTTTGAAGCCTGAAATGTGGCAAAGGGTTGAAAAATTCAAGGGGGCCGAATACTTTTGCAAGGCACTGTATTCGGTTCTCTTTTAATAGGCTAGACCTGTGACTCACAATGTCTGCACCACACACTCAGTCATTTGAATTACTATCCTACATGACCAGTGATCCCTAATATGTTTTGAACTGTAAATGATGGTAAACTAGTGATCAGAATCTTTTCCTTACATGCTGCACAAACCTCTAAGTCATGAATGGATTTCTTTTCAAATCTTTTGACACACACACACAAAAAAATAAATAAATAAAAAAACAATGACCTGAACATCAGGGAGAGTGTTCCACAACAGTTTGATGAAATAGCTTTCTGTGATGAGGCATCAGACTTGCTGGAGATTTATCCAGAGAGCTACAGTTCAAAATGCAAAGCTAAAAGCACTTACCAGTCCACATTCCTTTCTGCGTTTTACTCGTTATCCACTGCGATAAATGTCTTTTCTGACCTTCAGATCAGTACAAACATGCATCGCCACATAAATGATCAAATAAAGGTTACAGCATAAAAAAAAGAAAAAAATCTGGTACTCGCTACATCTTCGAAACAGGCTCGTTATTCTGTACACACTGCAGGCACATAAGCTCATTGTTTAAAAGCCTTCATCTTAGCAATAAGAGAATTTCACCAGAAAGAACACCAGATATCATTAGAACAGATGTAAATAAGCATACATACAAAACAGATTAGCAGAAATATCTGATTTTGAAAGAACTACATACTATCTCGTGTGGGAGATTGAAGAACAAAGTTTAGTTCCAGATTTGTCCAGGACGCCCCAGACATTTCATGAGTTTATTACGTTCCTTCACCAGTAATCTTGATTTAGCTTAATGAAGTACTCAAACCAAGTATTAAATTATAACTGCAAATAATACTCGGTTGCCACAACAATACCAATGATATATACCAGTGATTTACCAATGGCCAATGGATTCATTAAGTACACGCCCCTGTTTCTATACTCACTGTTCATTTTATCAGCTCCACAGACCATATAGGACCGCTTTGTAGTTCCACAATTACAGACTGTAGTGCATCTGTTATGTTATGATCCCTCTTTTACCCTGTTCTTCAGTGGTCAGGAACACCACACTACTATTGAGTTTTTTAACCTAGAGTACTTGTTCCTTTGTAATGCCTTTCTGTGTAACCCCCATATTTCATCGCTGTCCAAAGAAAAACAAGCATCTGCAAATTGATAACTTTCCTGTAGAGGACAAAAACCCTCTTTACTCTCCATGTAAGTTAACAGATAGCAGTTGTAGACCATTTTTATTGGTCCAATCATCAATCATGATATTTCAACACAATGCGAAGGGAACTGTAGAGTTGAAATTATATAGAAAACTAAAAATAAACAAGAAATAAAAATATACTTGGTGTTCATTGGACAGCGATAATGTGCATAGGTTTTTTGCCTTTGGACACGTGGGAAGAAAGCGGACATGCATGGTCACTCTAAATTGCCCATAGGTGTGTGTGCGAGCGTAAGTGATTGTTGGCCATGCGATGGACTGGCAAACTGTCCATGGTGTACCCCGCCTATGCCCGATGACGCTTGGATTGGCTCCAGCCCCCCCCCCGTGACCCTGACTAGCGGGATAAAGTGGAAGATAATGGATGGATAGATGGATTGAGGTTTCTGGCTTGCATTACTGGTATGTCAGACTAAGCAGGTTTGGAACCATGAACTACCATGAGAGTGGTTCAGCTGTTATTTTCCAGGACTGTGTTCTGTTATGAATTGCTACCTTTACATGTAAATGAGATAACAGCGTGGTCATGCCTTTCATCCTGCACGCAGGAGAACACAGCGGTAACCCTGATTTATGAATGAGAAAACGCGCAACCGTCACACTATTTTCTCTTAATGTCGCGGTAAATCTGGCCGTGCCTTTTATGAATCTGGCCCTGTGTGTTTTCGCATGAGAGAACCCGGGAATAAAAACTAACAAAAGGAGCCGATAACACAGAACAGAATAAAGATGGTAATAAGGTCGTAGGGGGATGAAACATGATGCTAATATGTAATTAACCCACTTAAAGCACGAGGATGGGCACAAGCTCCCCAACTTGTCCAGGCAAGAAAAGATAAAGGGAGAATTTAATTATGAGGAAGTGCAGAACCACGAGTCCAGTCAAATTCAACTGCTTAGGTTAATCAAGGGGCACTTTCTCACACTCTCCTGTATATGCAAATGAGCTTTCACATGAACCGCCGGATTTTAAGGCCTCTAAATAACACGGTGGCCGTAGCCACTTCACAAATAGCTCAGAGACAGAGTCCCACAAGTTGAATAAAGAAGGAAGAAATTCAATGTGCACTCACTATATGTAACTTCTAGACTTAATTAACACTCTTATAAAGTTAATGGGTAAAACATTAGCCAGACAGAGATAACAGAAACATGAAGAAGTAAATCCCAAAAAATAAAACCTTCCAAAACTTTCTCACAAAGCAAAACTGCTGCAAACTTCAAATCTAACATAGAAGCCATAAAAAAGGCATAAAGTTTCGTCAACTGCGGCTAGTAAAAAGAGGCTTTGGCAAGCCAATCAGCCTTCGGAGACAATGGGCAGATGCACAGTGCAGAACAATGGGCCCAATATAACCCCAAAAACAACAGAGTTTGAGTGACAGCACCGTTTTACCCTGTTTCTGATTACCATACAGGCTAATTACAATAAGGCTTCGTGAATATGCGGAAACAATGGCAGCCAGTCACTCAGCCAGTCTGATAAGTCTCCTTGTCCATTATCTTCTCCACCCCAGAGAGAACATCCATAGAAGCCTTCCGAAAAAATATAGTCAAAGAGGCAGAGGGAAGAGAGAGCTGTTGATCAAAAATGGGATTGCCTAATAGCAGCATTTAACATTCAATTAAACACTGCTGATGAATATGGAATAGGTGTTGTTCACACAACAAAAAATAAATTAAAAAAAAGAAAAGATGCAGTCCCATACACAAAACAGGGCCTGAAAAATGTGCTCCGCTTTCAATGTCTTGGATTTACTGGAGAATTCATTATGGGCTTTTTGTCATTGCGGTAATGCAGGGAATAGATGAGGACCTACCAAAAACAACCTGCTAGTGTCCTTCTGGACAGTGTCCAGCTAAGTCAGGGATGACAAATCATGTACAGTCTTGCTGTGCAGCCTCATGAACTCATGACTTTGATAATATAGTGCAACTTTGGACCAACACTGACTTCTAATCCAATTCCAAACAACTGGAAAATAGTTGGTGTGCTTGATTATCTATGATCCCAGCGAAGAACTTAAAGTGCTCTCAGTTTATTTACAAGTATAAAGGCCTCTTTTCCACTGCAGGGCCAAACCTACCGAGCATGAAGGGGAGCTGTTCCAGTGGCCTTTCAGCGCAGACACGGTTCGACAGGAAATGCTGAAAAACCAAGCTCAGCACAGTTTTATCAACAAACTGTGACATGATGCAGCTATTCGTTAATTGGTTCTATGTTTAAGTTGGTATTGCCACATCATCCTGTGTTAATTCAAATCCCCCAAAAACATTAACTTAGTTCAGTTCTCTCACACAGATGCCTAACCAGGAGAGAGTTAGTAACAAACACTTGACTTTGCCTTCAAAGCTTGGCAGGGTAGATTTCACCACATAGTCCACCAACCTCATTGTTGATTTGGTGTTGTTTTGCTGAGCTAGAGCTGGTTTATGCAAACCTTTGGGGGTGTAAGTTTGAAAGAGTCAGGACTGTTATATAACAGTTTAGGCCTTGGAAGCAGATCATTTCATCAAACTATTTTACATATCATCATTGTCCAATGAAAAACAAGTCTCCAAAGCATCAACTATAAAGGAGAGGACAAAAACAGTATTTACTTTTAATGTAAGTCTATGGAACCAAGCCACTTTGGAGCATTTCTATTGATCTATTCATCATAAAATTCCCATACAATATACAGGGCTGCTACTTCATTCAGACAATACATGTTTTTCTATGGATAGCAACGATATGCTGCATATGTATTTGAAGGAGGTTCACAGTATGTCTGTTCCATTAATCGCACTCTCCTTATTCATCTACATCAGTGCTGTCTGAGGAGACAAAGACCTCTAAATTCTTGTGTTGATAATACATTATTTTGTTATTTTCCAGAGACATATTTACCAAAAGAAACAAAGCTTGATAATTTGCAGCTGCTCAAGAACTATGTCTTCCCTGGATGCTTATTTTATATCCAAGCATTGCTCCATCACCTGCTCAAGGTGTTTTCTGAACACCTGTTCTTGGTCTCAAACATACTGCAGGCATTCATTTCAGGATGAATGCATTCTTCATATGTTTAAAAAGAACAAAATACAATGAAGTTGATAAAAAAATATTATAATAAAACAATCAATCACACATCTGTCCTCGTTCAAATCCAGGTCAAATCACTGCATCTGCTTTTATTCTATATATTCACTTTGCTTTGCACAAGGGGTGTAAGAAAATATTAAAATATCATATATCAAGATTTTGTTTTGTGATACTGTATCGATTCTCAGAAACACAGTATCCATCCACAGATTCCTGGCAGACAGTGAATCATTGTGTGTTGTGTTTAAACCTCTGACCACTAGATGGCAGAGTTGTAATCCATTTTTTTTAGCTCCACTCCAACATTAACAAGCAGCACAAGGGCGCAATGCTATTGTAGGCATTGGCAAACCTGTTCATATAGTGGTGTGTTTTAATAATAGGATTTGAAAAATCGCAATACATCACTTTGCTTGCAGTATTACAGTATATATTGAATTATGACCGCTGTATCACAATATGTATTGTATCGCCAGGTTCTTGCCAATATACAGCCCTAACAGTAAACAGTAAAGAGGCTGACCGAAGAGGATACTTAAATGGTTGGGGGATGGGATGGGGGGAGAGAGTAGGATGGATAAACGAAGCCAACATGATTCAGCTCTCTAACAGAAAACAATAATGGACTTTAATATTACGCCAAAGACAATGTAACCTAGAATGTTACTTAGTATTATAAATGGTAACAGACAGAAACCAGAATTCCCACAATGAGAATGTTGTATTCAGAGACTGTGTATTTTAAACTTTTCTTTGAAAACAATCTAAAGCACCCACCAACCTACATTCACATCAGTTATGTTGCAATATGTCAATTACCAATATCCCTAAACACTATAATAAACACTGTTGGGTCACACCAATACTGGCAAACCAGAACAGACACTATCCCGTTAGCACTAATTTGGATCCTAATATCCTTTTCCCCACTCTTTACCTGGGGTTAACAGTGTTTTAAACATTTAAAGACTCCTAAGATTCTGGGCTAGAAAAAAAAGTATAACCTTTAGAGGTCCAACAGTTGAGTCTTGTGGGACGCCATATAAGGACAAGAGAAGCAAACCCCTCCGAGGAGAGAGGAGGGGGTGGTAGTGTGTAAAGAAAACCCACAGCCAAATTAGAAAAATTATGAGGAGGAAGCCAAATGTCAGGTCAAACATAATTAGACAGGGTGAGAAGGAGAGAGAGAGCAAGGGTGAGGGAGGAAACGGAGAGAGAGGGAAAGTGTGAGAATAATAAGTAGAGGTACAGTGGGGATTTTTGTGAAGCTTTTTTTTGGATCAGCCTAAGAGAAAAGGAGAAACATGTCAGAAAGCCGCTAATAAGTCCCTGCAGAGAGGAGTTTAATGTACACAATTTAATGTAGTGCGATCTTCTCAGAGGTAGAGGACACATGTCAGCCAGGTGTATGACGAGCAAGGGGGGGGGGGCATTACATTAGTTCTGGTTTCCTCACTTTACTATGTTTACTATGCTCATTTACTATGAGCCATGTCCATGACTGGCTCTGCTCACAAATAGATGACAACAGAGCAAAGCTGACTTTCCCTATGCAGGGGTAAAACTTAAGGAACACATACAAAAGTAATAACAGTCCATTAACTAAGTAAAAGCACATATATATATATATATATATATATATATATATATATATATATATATATATATATATATATTTTATATATTAGGTTTTATTGTTTTAAATTTATGTAGCTGTATTATTATAGACATGTAATGCAACACACAGTTGCCATAATTAATTTTCAGAACCTAATTAAACAACCAATTTAATGCACGAGCTGCTTATTTGACAAGATTAAAGCATGCATACAAACATACATACATACATACATACACACATATATATATATATGCATTTAAAATAACAGAGTCTGTGTTTACTGACTGCAGTTTTTACTGCATTTATTTAATTAGCTTTTGCTTAATTTGGACGATCGCGCTGAAAGGTGATCAGCGATCGGAATCGGCCTGTGTACATATATATATATATATATATATATATATATATATATATATATGTACACAGGCCGATTCCGATCGCTGATCACCTTTCAGCGCGATCGTCCAAATTAAGCAAAAGCTAATTAAATAAATGCAGTAAAAACTGCAGTCAGTAAACACAGACTCTGTTATTTTAAACTAAAACTGCAATCATTAAATGTAGATCTTGAATTGTTGCTGCTGTTCTGTTCGTACTGGTCAGATCTGGTCTGCACGGTGTTCTGGGTTATCTGTTTTGTGCTAGCTGTGTGTGCTAGCTCTGCTGTTTGCTGATACTCACTGTATTTAGCCGTGTGCAGTGTCGTATCAGATTAGTAGTGTTAAATGTCTTTGGTTCCCCCACGAGACATGCAGATTTTACACATTTAAAAAACACCCAGAATGAGTGTATGCGTCACATACGGTGTCGTCCCAGATGGACGACATGCTTTCTATAAGCGCATACTTTTCTTGCAATGCTGCTGCTTCAGTCAACAAAAGGGTGTGTATTTCCACCTAGCCTTTCAGATAGAAATTGCAGGGAGCTGGCTGGAGGACACACACATACATAATGCATAATACATACACACAGATAAACAAAAACTGGAACTATAAGTATTCATAACCTGTTAATTCAACACAGTGCCATGAACCAAACCAAGTGGTTTCTAAACTAACTTTTGAGTAAATATTATTTTAAACAGTGAGCACTGTGCCTCAACAACCAATGAGAAAAGTTCAACACCAGTATAACAACCTGCCAGCAAAATTAATAAATATTAAATTGTTCCAAAGTCATTTGACCAATTATAGTATGAAAACTGCAACTACTACAAACTTAATTTAAAATGTCTATTGGAATTAAGCAAATGTTTACATACCTCGGCAGGCTTTCTCAGGTTGGAGGCATCAATGAAGAAAAACAGCAGTAAACAGAGCAAACGTTTGAAACAACAAGAATTTAATTTTCACTTGATAAATCTGAAACACGGATTTTAAAAGATTCACAAATTTACAAAAATATGTATAATTTGGTTACAATGCAAAGTTACTTCCACTATGATGTAATTATAACAATATATTAAAACATTTTCAATGAATAATGTAATATCGCTATATATAACTGAATAATAATGACCCTTAATCTAATCTCAACCTTGACTCTCTGAAATTGGACTAACCTTTCATAAACACTACACGGCATCATTTCCTAACAAAAACATAATCAGATCGAAGCAAGGTCAATAGACTCACTCCTGCCAAACACCCTTCAGGCGGGGATTAAAAGTGGTCTTCTATGAAGGCTGCTCGCCTCAATTACAATCATACAGACAGTGAGCAAGCATACAGCACTGCTTAATCTGTATAGATTTGTGACACACTACAGTAAACTACAGGCATATCAATGTATTCTTAAGAAAAACATGATGGAAATACACTGCCTGACTACAGCAGCTAGAGGGAAATCTCCAAATATGACACGCCATCATTGTTAGTATGTTATATTTGTCAAAAATTGGGTCAAAAATTCAGATTCTGGCAGTCATTTCTTCCCCATTCCAACTAGTCCTATCAGTCACAAAGCATGACAAATTGCCACAATAATATACGGGGGGAGAATATAAAGGCACATCAAGTCACCACTTAACTAATCACCTAAAACACTCACACATTTTCTGTCACTCACACACAGTCTCTCTCTCTCTCTCTCTCTCTCTCTCTCTCTCTCTCTCTCTCTCTCTCTCTCTCTCTCTCTCTCTCTCTCTCTCTCTCTCTCTCTCTCTCTCTCTCTCTCTCTCTTTCGGCAAAGCACTCAGGCATAATGTATGCAGTGAAAAGTGGAGTTTTCGGCTCTGCAAAGCAGAGAGAAAAGGGTCATTCATCACTTTTGCTGCCAACGGAAGGCCCTGTCTCTACACACACATCATTCACAGAAACACACACCCACCCACACCCACACACACAGCATTTTTCTCCAACAAAGAAGCGTAACCTCTTATTTTAGTCGCATCAAAAGATACAGCACGGCTAATTTTCCAGCACTGACACATTATCTCGAACAGAAACCAATTTAAGTAAACTGGACTGTTCTACATTTCTTGTGCTTTATTAATTAATTAATTTATTTATTTATTTTTCTCTTAGGTCCATTTTATGACATTTTCATGGATGTATATATAAAAAACAGCCATATTATTTTTTCCAAATTAAAAATGTATCCTTTACAATGAAACCGCTCCTTTGCCATTAGGGCAGATGTATGTAAATGGTTTCTGTTCTGATGGGCTGTCATGTAACGCAACTCATACAAAAGGGTTGAGCCAGTGCTTGCATCTTTGAAGCAAATTATAGTGGTTTAACTGCTAAATATAGCCTAAATATATAGACACGGTTGTACATTTGTATACAAGTTGGCAAATTTTTAACATGCCTTCCCTAAATGACGTGCTCTGTTGACTAAAAGTACCCTAAAACCCAAATTGATAAACTATTGAGAACAATTTAATTTAGACAGTGTTTATTTAAGCGGTGGAACATTTCTTATCTTTACGGTATACAGGCTTTGTGGCGCTGTAAGATCACCAAAAGCGCCCAGCCAATCAGATCTGTGCGGATTTGGGAGGGTGGCGCACCTACAGGTGAGGTACGCAGCAAGCAGTCGGAGAATAAAGCGAGTCAGAAAAAGAATAACGTGCTCTAATAAAAGAAGAGTCGATGGCGAAAACTGACTTTTTTTTTTTTTAAACCAGGAATAGACGTTATATGTTTATTCTTCCCACGGGCAGCTCCATACCAACAGGTCAAGATGTGAAATTGAGTTAACAAGAAGACTCACATTTTTCTTTTTCTATAAATAAGCACTTTAGGATGCACTTATTTTCAAAAGCATTCAGTTGCTGTTTTTTAGCGTAGCCCTTGTTTTTACATGAAGTGAGAAAAAAATTATTTGAAATTATAATAATTCATCCAGTTCAGCATTTAAACAGTAAATATAGTTGAAATTTATTTGTTTTGAAATTTGTTGTCTAAGTTGTTGAGGCCATAAAATACTGATACTAGGCTACTTCAGTATACAGGGTATGGCACTGAATCATAATGTTAGAAATGATGAGGGTCTGGACCTTGACCTGAAGAAATTTCCTCTAACTGGACCTTACTGAATTCTAATTAAATACTCTGCTCTAAATTGATGCCCAAAAAAGAAACTTACAGTGAAAAGCCTGCCTCTTCTGCTGTAGTCAGTACACAGGCAAAAAGTATGGAAATGCAATTGCACAGCTACTCATATAGTTTTAAAGGAACAAAACTTATATCATCACTTAGTGATTTTAGCACATTTGTTATCAGAACAATGTACAAATGTCAATGTTCAACTGAAATAAGGCTCCCATGTGGTAGAATGGACTTCCATCGGACATCCAAACAGCAAACTCTCAGGATCTTCAAACTTAGACTGAAGACACATCTCTTTGTGAAGCACTTATAAGCACTAATTTATCAGATTATTGAAATTAATAATATTGCACTTAGGCAGATGCGCTTATCTATTTTATCCTTATTTTTATCTTCTTTCTAGATATTTCTGTGTTGCTAGGTATTTCTAGGTACTGCACTTGTACTGTATCTAACCTTGTATGGTGTTGTCTTCTTTCTGGGTAACAGCACTAACCCTTGTTGCTCACAGTGTTTGAACTCAAGGGTAGTTTGGACTTAAACCTGTGTGTACTAGCTAGAAACACATACTCTGACCGACCACAAAGCACTTATGCAAGTCGCTCTGGAAAAGTGGCTTTGAATTGAAAATGTCCGATTCGGTGTTATTTGACCTTCAGATAACACACATCTCAAAGAAAGCCTTACAAATCCAAATATCAAATTCCCAGACTGGATGTCCTGATGTTAATTCTGGAAGCATATAATGCGGAAGTCTACTTGCATTGCACTAAACGTGAGCAGGGGCCGAAATCAGTAAAGCATTGAGATAATCTCCAGACCATTTCTAAGGAAATAGTTAACATTAATAAAGAAAAATAATAAAAAAAATAAAGATTCTGGTGGAGAAGGGGCTTAACAACATGTGGCTTAGAGAGCAAGAGAGAAGGCGCGAGAGAAAGAGAGACCGAGCTAGACAGACAGCGAGCGAAAACAAAAAACAAAGATAGGAAAGAGACAGAAAGAAAGAAAAGTCAAAGTATTCATTACAGGGAATAATTAATTAGCAGGAGCTGAATAGGAAGCGTAATAGGGGCTGGCCTCATTAAATGTCTATGAGCAGAGACAGAACAAGTTTCTGTTCTGCTGGGAAACGCCAAACTCGCTCTTCTCACACTGCTGCTAAGGGTGCCGTCTTTACTGTTTGTTATTGTAGGCCTGGTGCCGAATAATTTTCCAGTGATTGGGCTGATCTGCCGAGCCTAAAGAGAGTTTTTTGGCGCAGCCACGACAACAAAAATAGACTAATGACTTTACACCGGCAGATGACAATGCTAGGTGGCGTCACTGCTAAAGATTCAGCATCAGCCTCGGTCCAGGGTGTAATTTCAAAGCACTGTAGCAAACCAGAGAGGAAAAAAAGGAAGACAAGAATATAAAAAAATGGTTTAAATGGGCTTCATTAATTTTTCCTCTCTTAGTACTAGATGTGAAAAAGCATTCCATACCATATGACTCTCTTTTTGAGTGTGTGGAAGCTTTTTCACATTTCACATTTAGCACCACCACCTCAGCCAAGTCTGATACCGGATGAGCAATGCTTTCTCCTTGACCTAGATAGACTATAAAAAACATATTTAAAAATGAACTGTTAAATCCTAAGTCCATACTGTCCACATATAGAAACTAAGCTGTAAATACAGTCTTGAAATGAATACAGATGAAATATCACTCTGCTTTTAAGACCGGTATATGTAATCTCCCATCTGATTGGTTGCCCTGTACTGTGACTTGCTCAAAAAGCAACAGAATGACCGATATGCTGCGCTGTGGAGTGTTGTTCCTTGCCTCATGACCCCCATTCTCCTGAGATTCAGCTCAAGAACAGATGTCCTGACACATTTTCCTTTAGAATTAACTTGTATTATTCAGGATTCACTGTTCTATTAATGACTGGCTACGCCATGATACTACCACCACCAAGGAGTTTATTGACTACCTTGGCTACTTCTGTCAGAGTGATAGACAAGCCCCCGTCTGAGTTCCCACGTTGTTGGTGGGATTGAGGAGATCCTCGAAGTATCCCTTCCACCGCCTAACAACTTCCCTAGTCGAGGTCAACAGCTCCCCACCCTAACGGTATACAATGTTCATGTACAGCTGCTTTCCACGCCTAAGCCACCTGACGGTTTGCCAGAACCTTCTTGGAGCCAACCGAAAGTGATTTTCCATAGCCTCACCAAACTTCTCCCACACCTGGGTTTTTCTTCAGCTTGACAACCTCCCTTACCCGAGGTGTCCACCACCGGGTTCAGGGGTTTCCACCACAACAGGCAGTGACAATCTTGAAGCCACAGCTCCGGTCCACTGCTTCGACAATGGAGGTGCGAAACAGCCTATTCAGACTCATTGTCCCCAGCCTCCCCCAGGATGCAGTCGAAGCCCTGTCAGAGTTGGGAGTTCTCTTTTTGACAGGTTCCTCTGCCAAACGTCCCCAGCAAACCCTCACTATCCATTTCGGCTTGCCACGTCGGTCCGGCATCCTCCCCTGACATCTGATCCAACTTACCACCAGGTGGTGATCAGTTGACAGCTCAGGTCCTCTCTTTACCCGAGCGTCCAAGACACATGGCCGCAAGTCTGATGACACGACCATAAAGTCGATCGTTAAACTGCCTCCTGGTGCCACATGCACTTATGGACCCCCTTGTGCTCGAACATGGTGTTCGTTATGAACAAACTGTGATGAGCACAAAAGTCCAATAATAGAACACCACTCGAGTTCAGATCAGAGAGGCCGTTCCTCTCAACCCCTCCCCTTCAGGTTTCACTGTCACTGCCCACGTGAGCACTAAAGTCCCCCAGCAGAACAAAGAAGTGCCCAGTAGGGTACTTTTTTTTAAGCACCCCCTCTAAGGACTCCAAGAAGGCCGGGTACTCCATGCTGCTTTTCGGCACATGATCGCAGACAACAGTCAGAGCATGTTCCCCAACCTGAAGGTGAAGTACCCTCTCATCCACTGGGGAGAACCCCAATATACAGGCATCCAGCCAGGGGGCTACCAATAAGCCCACTCCTGCCTGACGCCTCTCACCCTGGGCAACTCCAGAGTGAAACAAAGCCCAGCCCCTCTCAAGGATATTAGTTCCAGAGCCCACGCTGTGTGTTAAGGTGAGCCCAACTATATCTAGCTGGAACCTCTCAACCTCACACACCAGCTTAGGCTCTTTTCCCACCAGAGAGGTTACATTCCACATACCCAGAGCCAGTTTCAGTATCCGAGGATCGGTCCTCCCAGGCCTTCGCCTTCCACTGCCACTCGATCCACATAGCACCATTTACCCTTATACAGATGGTGGGAGGGTGGAACCATGTATCTCCTTCAGGCTAAACCTGGTCGGGCCCCATGGATAAAAGCCCGGCCACTAGGCACTCGCCGAGGAGCCCCTCCCCCAGGCCTGGCTCCAGGGTGGGGTCCCGGTAACACTAGTCCGGACGAGGGTGAATGTTGAGGGTGAGTCCTTGCTGTTGTAGTCATCATGGGGGTTTATTTGGATCACTCTTTGTCTGGCCCATCACCCAGGACCAGTTTGCCATGGGAGACCCTACCAGGGGCTATTGGCCCTGACAACTTGCTCCTGAGATTTACTCTAATCTGAACTTCAAATTAACTGCTAATCCTAGAGGTTCACATACTTTAACCCCTCACAGATATGTAATAGTACATAGTAAATAATACTATAATAGTAATAGTATAATAGTTTATGTAAAAGTACAATGTTATTGTCTCATTTGTGTAATAGTATCATCTTTAATTACTTTTATGACTTGGAAATCAGATTATGTTTAAAACTATACTTGGGCACAAATATAGACAATTCTAAAGGAGCACCACTCTATAAGTACTGAATAACACTGATCATGGAAGGCCAAACATCTCTTATTATGCATTGCATAAATATTGTGAAGGGTTAAAATTATACTGTTGACTGCTCGGTCCACACACTTGATAAGAAAACAATTAATAATTAATAATTTCTGTGATGTCACAAAAACCAGCACCTTTACATATGCCTACCTATTTAGCCTACAGCTCTGCCCTTTTATGCTGAAGTCAATTGCACTGCAGCCAATCAGAGGCCATTCACATAAATCTGTCACAGTAACAAAAACATCCTGTTTTATTGTACGGGATGAAGAGATGGCAGAGAACGGTAATGTAAAAATGAATTACGATTGTTTTTTTAGTGCACAATGCCACACAACTAAAATAAGTGCATCTCATGGGAAAATTCATTTCTAAGGGATTAAGAGAGATTGGAAAGTGGTCATGTAAGAATAAAAGATGGCTGTTTTGGTGCGTAAAACCACACAAACGTTATAAATGGACATGGGCAAACTTTCACAAAAGCACCCACAAACATTCCAGTTCGACCTTCGGAGCAGAATATCTGTAAATGTAATCTGTTTGTAAATTATTACGCTGGCATAATCCATCGTTTTTCACTCTGCTTCTTAGTGGCTGTAATTAAAATGCGTGAGGGAGGGTGAAAGAGAAGACATCACTCTAGAATGGGTGTGTGTGTGTGTGTGCCTGGCAGACAAAGGGCATATATCCCAAAGCCATCCCTCCTGTTAACTACTTTTTAGGCCTGAGCATGTGATCCTTTTCACCCAGTGCTGATGGAGATATTGATTGGTACGAACAGAGAGTGAGAGAGAGAGAGAATAAAAGCGATAGTGAGAATCAGGGTGTGCTGAATTGCTCTTCTTGTGTAGTAATAGCGTGCTCAGCTTCACTCTGTGACTGTCTGTCCTCTCTTTATTCTAATGCACCACCGGAGCCCCTCCGCATTTACATGCCCTCTGTGCCCTCTGCCTGCAAGACAAATACACCCCCCATACGCATATAAGCATGCACGCGCACACACACACACACACACACACACACACACACACACACACACACACACACACGCCTTATTAGGAATTTTATTGATGTTCTGTCAGGACGCAGCCTTAAATACACTGACCTAGCCAACCTGAACACTGTGTCTTACTAAACTCACACTGAAAATAAAGGAGTGAATATATACACACACACACACACACACACACTTGTAGTTGAGGAAGACGAGAATGTGTGTGGTGGGTGTATATCTGAGGAAGAGGACAGTGGGTGTGTATTTATGTGTGTGCATAAGGGTGTATAAATGTAAGTATTGAGTTTTGTGTGCATGTATATATAAGGAAAAGAAGCCTGTGTGTGTGTGTTTGAGGGACATACTTGAGTAAGTGTGAACGTGTGTGAGTGTGTGTGTTCTTGTAGTGGTATGTTTGTGAAGACTGAATGGAAGAGTAGAGTATGTGCGTATGTGCGTGTGTGTGTGTGTGTGTCTGAGGAAGGGGAAAAAGGGTGGGTGCATATTTGTGTGTGCGCATGTGTGTATCCAAGGAAGAAGAGTGTGTGTGAGGGCATGTACATGTGTGTCTGAGGAAGAAGAGTATGAGTGTGTGTATCTGTGTGTATCTGAGGAAGAGGAGAGTGTGTGTGTATCTGTGTGTGTTTGAGTAAGAGACATAGGGCTTATGGTTTGGATTGGTTCCTCAGCTTCATTGCCCTTGGGCATCCCCTCAGGTGCAGTACCAACCGTACATGAGATTATAACACAGACCGCACGCATCACCGCAATGCAACGCTGGAGATCTCACAAAAATAACACTAATAATATCTGTTTAAGAGTCGTCAGATTCCATATCGTGTTATTATGAACAACCAACCAACTAAATCATGTCCTTGTATCTATAAACAGGAACCATACAGTGTTATAACTTTCTTGGCTTGGAGTTCTTCAGCCTAGTGTGGTCACATTACAACCTTCTACGCTAGCGTTCCAACACATGTCTGGATAGTCATGTTAACAATTTTGCCTGTCTTAGGGAAAACAATTAACACCACCGCACGGGAAAAAACTTATTTTCTTCCCTTGATTACACTGTCTCCCTTGATGAAAGTGTTTGCACGGTGTGCATGTGTGCAAGTGTAAGGTAAAACTGCACAGCCAGCTTTTGAAGTACACTGCGGTTTGTTCCCTTGGTATTTAAGCGGCCTACATCCAGGAACGTGCGTGCAGTTGGAGGTCAGCTGTCTGAGCTGGATAGAAGACTGTATAAGCATGAATCTGAATATAATGGCACAAACACAACAGCACAAGCTAAAGAAGCACAAACATCACAGATCTCAGACCTGCTCTTCTAAACCTCGCTTCACCTTCATTGCAACACTCGAGTATGAACTCACTGAGTTCTTGATTAGGGACACTATACTAATAGTGGGTGGAGGGCTACTGTTCTTTCTCATTGTATGAGATGTTGGAGATTTTTGTTGACGTGATTGCATCACACAATGCCTGCAGATATTTCAGGTACACTGTCATGCTGTGAGCCCCCCTGTAGGCCACATCCCAAAGATGTTCTACTGGATTCAGTTCCAGTGACTGGGACGAACGCTAAAGACCACCAGTTATTCTCATTTTCATGCAAGTTTGAGAAAACTTTGGTATGGTGCTGGAAGCAGCCATTAGAAAATGGCAAGCTGTGGAAATGAAGGGACCCACACGGTCAGCAACAATACTCTTTAACTGGCTGTGGCATTCAAGCTATGACTGATTATTATTATCAGGTCCAAATGTGTCAAGAAAACATTCATTACTGCAGCACCTCCACCCACCTGGGCTGCTTACGCAAGGCAGGTTGTGTCTATGGGTTCATGGTATCAGCGCCAAATTCTGATCTAAACACCTGTGAGCCTCAGCCGAAATGGGGCATTATTATGCTGGAAGTAGCC
This sequence comes from Megaleporinus macrocephalus, assembly GCA_021613375.1. Lineage (NCBI taxonomy): Eukaryota > Metazoa > Chordata > Actinopteri > Characiformes > Anostomidae > Megaleporinus > Megaleporinus macrocephalus. Next base: position 23,896,308 of record CM038727.1, on the reverse strand, counting down.
TTTAGAAGATGGCAAACTGTGGAAATGAAGGGACCCACACGGTCAGCAACAATACTCTTAACAGGCTGTGGCATTCAAGCTACGACTGATTAGTATTATCAGGCCCACAATGTGTCAAGAAAACATTCACCATTGCACCACCTCCACCCACCTGGACTGTTTACACAAGGCAGGTTGGGTCCATGGATTTATGCCATCAGCACCAAATTCTGAACAAACCACCTGTGAGCCTCAGCAGAAATGGAGATTCAGCAGACCAGGCTATGTGTTTCCAGTTTTCAACTGTCCAGTTTTCAACTGTCCAGCGCCTGGGCCCACTGCAGGCTCAGCTTTCTGTTCTTGGCTGACAGCAGAAGCATATCAGATTTCATTTCTGTGCTCTGCATTCTGAGATGCTTTTCCGGTAGACCACTATAACTGCCCCTATCATATAAACTGTCCTTAAAACTGTAAGTGAGAAAAAGAAAATAGACAAAACAGAAGATACTTTGCATGTAGTCACTGTTCAAGCAAAGACAAGTGTATCGAAAATGGAAATTTAAATGGAGAGGGCAACAGCCTACTTGCTTTTTAATGTAAGTCAATGGAACCAGAAAAATAAAAATCAACAAAACTAGAGATGGTGTTTTTCTTTGGGCAGCAAGTCTGGTGTTATCAGAGCAGTTGAATGTCCACTCCAGAGGCCAGACTTCAACATCACCAAATGTGTTTGGGGTTATATTGAAAGATGAGATGCAGAAAAAGCTTCTAAACCAACTACACTCGGAAGGTATGTAAAAATATCCCTGCAGATTTCTTTAATAATCTGAGTCTCTGGAAAAGAATGAAAGCTGTTATGTAAAAAAAAAATCTTACGTTCCATTAAACATTCACTCCTCTGTGTAATTTTACACGCATGTTTTCTGCTTCTTTCCCAGAAACTGAAAAATTAATAACTCATTTCCATAACAGTTGACTGTGAATGAAAATAAGAAAAGTTGTCCTCTGATTGTGTCTTTTTTCTCTGGAAGACCAGCCAAATGTCCCCACAAAGTCATACTCTTATGCTTTATATATGGAGACTTTAGAGGACACAGAGTGCTAAACACATGTACACCTATGTGGCACCACTGTTACTCACAAAGCCAAGCTCTTGTAGTAGTGGATCCAGGTTGAGCTGTAACTGACAGATTGCTGTAATCAGGCCTAGTCCCAGACAGAAGGCTACACAAAAGGTGCAACACACTGATGGTTAACAAACTGTCAAGAGCTGTGCTCAGCAAGGGTTGTATATTCTGACTGAACACATTATGCTGTACGTTAACTCTGGAGACTTCGGTATAATCTCATATTATACAACAATTAGTTCCAACAGCACAATCTGACTCGTTGGGAAGCGTTCTATTGTTCTTTTTGTTCTTTCCACAGTGATTGTGTTAAATTTTATGGTTGCAAAGTAATGTAATTTACTAGTGGGCATTGATACAAACGCCATTCCGAGCCTAATGAGTGATGGCACATGCAGCCACACAAACGTTGGCAGGGTCATAGCAGTACAAGCTAGTATGGATGCTCATCAGAGAAGAAATTAAGCAGTATTGATGGTTTTGGTGAAAGCTGGCAAAATTTCTTCTGGTGGGGGCAGAATTTTAGTTGCTGTTCCACTGGAAACAATGGAATACATAGAGCATCAACATGTTTTTTACTTCATTTCATACAAAAACAGAAAACAGCTTTGGTTAGATATATTTAACTTTCTTATACACATGAAACTGTATAAAAAAATAATATATATATATATATATATATATATATATATATATATATATATATATATATATATATATATATATATATATATATTAATAAGTGACCAAAAATATTGCGGTTTTTAGTATTACTGTGGTACACACTTAAAGATCTTTCTCCATGGTTCTTCATTAAATAAAATGTCTCTATAGAGACCAAAAAACATTACAAGAACTGATGATTAAAAGGTTCTTTGCACCATGACAGGGTTCTTCAGGTTAGTGAATAATGTGCTGTATATGGTTTTATATAGGACCTTTTTCAATAGGCCTCCATGTAGCACCAAAAAGGGTTCTGCTTTGTGGAACCAGACATCATAATTAGAACAGAAGCCTTTTTTAGCAGAAAAGTATCCTTTTCAAAAGTTTCTTGATATGATTTTGCCTCTTTTTGGCTAAAGGAAAATATGTTATGTACTGTTTAGACTAAAACGGCAGTGATCTGTGTTTCCAATATACTATATCACATTACATTTAACAACAGAAATCAGACTATCATATTTTTGGTTGTAGTTTCAAGAGAGTAGATTTAAGAAAATGCAGGTTTTATCATCATGTTTATATGCATGTTCGATGAGAAATGGAGGAAGTAGAATATACAGATAATATATAACCAACTGTACTTTTTTTGGTGGGAGAAATTCCCAACATTCAAGCATATTTGATAAAATATTCAGGTCGTCTCGACTTTATTATTTATTTCTCTGGCAGAACTGTTTCATAAAAGCAATATATGATGGTTTAGGTATGCAAAACAACCAATCTGAATACAGTACTGAGTATAATAATTCACATCATTCATAAGTCATTTTTTGTCCACTTTCAAATGCAGAATTTTCATGGAATTCAAGATTTTCCTAAAGAACAGCAACATAAAGGAACTGTTGTGAGGTCAAAGAGCTTCACCTTGTTATGGGTGCATCCTGGCTGCATCAAATTTTCCACTATGCCACAGGGTTTGCTACAAATTAAGAAAAATAATGAAGAGAACCTTGAACGCAACAATAGGAAGAAAACTTGTTTGGGAGAGCTATGCCCATCCCTAAGGAGTTGAGTCATTTGGATATCAATGTGAGGCCATCATTAGAATAAAAGAGCTCCTCTATTTACTTGCACGAGTGCACACAAACAGTCAGCGGGAGAAAAAGAAAAAGCTCAATAGCAAAAGCTTAAACTGGACTTGCGTCATCAGAAGACTCACCGACGAGCAAGCAAAAAATAAAAAATAAAAAAAATTCTCACAACACACTCAGGTCCCCAAGAGCCACAAAACAGAACAGAAAAAGGCTGAGACGAAAGAGATTCAACGGCCTGAGTCACACAGAGGCAGGCAGAGACCAAAAAATATGAGCTAAATCAGGAAACCTTTATGGTTTTAGCTGTCTTGCAGGCTATGGCATCACTGGAGCTAGCATCGATCGCCTTTAGCATCCCATGGCTCGAGCTGAATTCAGATTCTTTCTGACTCTTTTGGAGAAGGAACATGAAAGGACCCAGAAGAAGTAGCGCATTCTGCTTTACGAAGAACTGCCACCCACTGAGAGAGAAAAAAAAAACACGACTAAACGACACACGGTGCTTCAACATTACAAATCCATGTGATGTAGCTCGGAATCAATGCTGCTAATTAGAATCGATGAGAACACAGAGTTGAAAATTGCCAAAGCTCCTTGACTTACTTCTTGGAGATAATAAGTTTGCATGAGCTTACAAAGCCTTGTATGTGCTTTCTCAGTAATAAAACATGCAGCTGATCAGTGTTCTTCAAAGGGAACCCCGGCTGGTAACACTTGTAAGCCTTAATATGGTGTAATGGTTCTAAATTGTTAAGACATGTTGCAAAAAATCACAAAAGTAGCAGATTTATTTATAAATGAATGCTTTTATTCTAAATATTTCACATATTTACGCAGCTATTATTTCTGATGCGCAATGCCTGCTGGGCAGATGACATCAAATGGTTGCAGCGTGCTAAACTTGACTGCTGTTGGAAGGAGTGAATATTAGTTAGCTAACCCAGCTTAAAAAAAAACATGTACATTGTGTTGCCGTTGGATGTTATTTCCAGTGGAAAGGCAGTGGGATGACTGATATTAGTCTAAACAGCTTTAACAAACATAAAAAATGAGAATAGTTTGTGAAGCTACCTAAAGACCCGCCACTCTGCTCCCGTCTTGTTGCGTTTGAGTCGTTCAGTAGACCACCACTGGTGAGAGACTGGACGGAGGCTGTTGGTTTTAAGCGTTGGCTAAAACACAATGCAGTGGCCACAGTTTTCCCACACAGGAAGTCCAAACGGCCCAGAATATGGAGCAAGAACCGTGAAAGGGAACATGCACTGGATTCTCTCCGTGCGTCACGGCAACAACGTTTACCGTTAGCGGCAGCTGCTTCTCCCTCGTTTGCGGATCCTGAACGTGAAAGTACAGTCTTAGTAGTGAATATACTACTTCACTAATAAACGAGTGTGGAAACTAAGAGAAACTCCCGTTCAGTGTATCTAGCTGTATATCTAGCTACTTGCAACAGACACTCGCCTTCTCCATCAACACTGATGCACAGTTTCACAACAACTCCAGCACTGTGTTCCACTCTCGCCTCCACAACTCTCTGTACATCATTTAGACTAACATATTGTGTGTTGTCACCACTGATGTCAGAAATGTTGAGTTCTGGCTCAAACTGCAAAGGCTGAACAATAGCTATGTCTAGCTAGCATGCTGTGCTCAAGCGCGATGGCCGGTTACTGCAACCATTTGACGTCACCACCCGTTGTGCACATCAGTAGTTACAACAATGCTGACCTACGTGCAGCGGGATTTTACAGAAAAAATCTAATAAATCTGCTACTTTTTGTGATTTTTTAACAATGTATCTTATTACAGAGTCATTATTAAGGCTCACAAGTGTTACAAGCTGGGGTTCCCTTTAATTACTGATAATTCATGTTTCAGCTCACATTACACATTGCAGACATATTAACTATAGAAATCAATGCTTAAAAGTGAAATAGAAACAGTCAAATTAATATCTACAAAAACTTGCTGCATGAACTGACTTCTGAAACAAACCATAAGGACTAGCATCATGCTAATCAAGGATGCAAACCAGTACTATGATATTTAATTATTAGTTAAACATTAGAGTTACTAGTACAATCTTAATTCCCAATAAGATGGGATGCTGTGTAAAATGTACATAAAACAGAATGCAACAATTTGCAAATCTAAAAGATGCATATTTGATTTAAAACAGAACATAAAACACAAACCATATGTTGAAAGTAAGATTATGAAAATGATTAACTCATTTAGAACAACAATGCATCTCAAACAAGTTGGGACAGGGTTCTTTTAACAACAGTGTGTCTGGGAAGTGAGGAGACCAATTGCTGGAGGTTGGGGAGAGGAATGTTCAGCACCTGTACTCTTCTTCTGTGAAGGCATGCTGCTGTGATGGATGCAATATGTGGTTTAACATGGTCTTACTGAAATATAAAGGACTACCCTGAACGAGATGCACTCTGGATGGGAGCATATATGTGGTTCTCAACCCTCTATATACTACTGTTCAGCATTGATAGAGCCTTTCCAGATGTGTAAGCTGTCCATGCCATAGGCACTAATAGAACCCTATACCATCAGAGACGCAGGCTTTTAAACTGTGCACTGACAACAAACTGGATGGTCACTCTTCTCCTGGGTTTCCCAAAAAAACATCAAATTTTGATTCATCTGACCACAGAACCGTTTTCTATTTTGCCCCAGTTCGCTTAAAATGAGCATTGGGGCCATTTCTGGATTGAGCTGACGTATAGCTTCTTCTTTGCATGTATTGCACACCGGACTGTGTTCACAGACAATGATTTCTGGAAGCGTTCCTGAGCACATGCAGTGATTTGTCAGTACAGAAACATGCCTGTTCTTAATGCAGTGGCGCCTGAGGCACCAAAGATCATGAGCATCCAATGTTGACAGTCAGCCTTGTCCCTTGCGCACAGGGATTTCTCCAGATTCTCTCAATCTTTTGATGATATTATGTACAGTAAATGATGGGACATCCAAAGTCTTCGCAATTTTACAGTAAGGAATATTTTTCTGAATTTTTTTAGACAAGTTTTTGCAGATTGCTGAGCATCTGCTTGACTTTGCTTCTGAGAGACTCTGCCTCTCTAGAAGGCACTTTTTATATCCAGTCATATGATTTAGTTGCGAATTGCTTCTTCATCTGTTTTTAATATAAGTTACACTACTTTTCCAGCTTTTTGTTGCCCCTGTCTCATCTTTTTTGAGATGCATTGCTGCTGTCAAGTGTTTGAAGTGTGTTAAAAGCGTTTAATGTCTTACTTTCATTGTCTGATGTGTTCTATAGTTTATTATGAAAAGCATAAAGGTGTATGAGATTTGCAAATCACTGAATTATTCACATTTTACACAGTGTCACAACTTTTCTGGAACTGGGGTTGTAGTTATGAAGAGCTGTAACAACATGTTTTGACAAACTGAGGCTCTGTTCTGCTAGAGCTACATTACCACCACAGGAAAGTGCTAAACCCTTCTAAACCTGAAACTGCTAAAAAATTCTAACATAAAATGATACGACTCGCAGCGTTCCAATGACTGAATTATATCATGACAAGCTTCAGTGATGTTTGAAAGGGTAACATGAGCATATTGTGATAGATCACTTACAGTGCTAACTGCATCCTCAGAAGGTAGTTCGGTTTGTCAGAACACCAGCATGTAGGTAGGTTATCATTCAAGTTGTCTTCTTTATTCTAAGTCTCTCTTCCATATTAAAAGCTGCAGCAGTTACATCTTGACATCTGTAAGAAGCTAGCAGATATACCCATTTACTGACCATTCCGCGGCTTCAGAATTTGACACCAGCTTGTTTTCTTTCGGGGTGGTCTGAGATATTGGTGTGCCTCTGTGGACAAAAGTTAGATTTGTGTATTTTGTATGAGGCTACTTTCTATTCTGTATAAATAGTATTATATAATTATATTAGATTGGACATCAGAGCAACAGAAATCAGGTTGACATTAATATTAATGTTGACTGAATGATTGTTTCATTCTATACATTAATTGAGGGTCATCCTATCCATCCTACCTATCTACATAGAGCCAGGGCAAGTTTTTGAATCCTGCCTATGGGTTGGGTGTGGCACTACCAAGAATCAAACTGACAATCTCCCAACAACAGGGTCAATGTTTACATGGCTGCACCAATCTATATATACTCTATACTCATATATATATATATATATATATATATATATATATATATATTTGTTTGGCCAGCTCAAGTTAGTTAAGACGGTAGATCAACTGAGCTGGTTGATCAGCTAAACCATCAAACATAGCATGAGCTGGTCAATCAGTTGGGCATAGTATATGTTTTTTCTCTATTCCAGCTGGATGTCAAGCTTGTCAACTAGGGCTGTGTATTGGCAAGAGCCTGGCGATAAAATATGTATTGTGATACAGCGGTCATGATTCAATATATCGGAATATATTGCAATACTGCAAACCAAGTGATGTATTGTGATTTTTCAAATCCCACAATTAAAACACACCACTGTATGAACAGGTTTGTCAATGCTTACAACAGCACTGCGCCCTTGTGTTGCTTGTTGATGTTGGAGTGAAGCTAAAAATGGATTACAACACTGACATCTAGTGGTCAGAGGCTCAAACCCAACACATACTGATTCACTGTCTGCCAGGAATCTGTGTATCGATACTGTGTTGTTGAGAATTGATACAGTATCACTAAACATAATATCCCGATATTCGATATTTTTGATATTTTTTAACACCCCTATTGTCAACACATAGCAAAGAGCAGCTTACACCGTCTGAAATCAAGCAGCAGCAAAAGCTGTTCTTAGATCAGCAGCCAATAATGGTCAATAATCAAGCTCAATAGTCAAATATAATATAAACATTAAAACCACCTCCTTTTATCTACACACATTTGCCAATTTATCACTTCATTTACAATACAGGTGCACTGTGTAGACTGTAGTCTCTCTGTTTCGCTGAATACTTTGTTAGCCCACTTTCACCCTGTTCTTCAATGATCAAGACCCCCAAAGGACTACCACAGGGCAAATATTATTTGAGTGGTGGGTCATTCTCAGCACTGCAGTGACACTGACATGGTATTGGTGTGTTAGTGTGCAGTGGATCAGACACAGCAGTGCTGCTGGAGTCATTTATATGAGTAATTGTTAATATACTGGTAATATACTAATAAACCCTTTAAAAGCAGGTGTGTCCCAAAGTTTGAGTGCTACAGTATTTTCAAAAAGAACAAGAGAAAAGAGAACAAATAAGAGTTACCCTTCTGTATTTGCTATTTCTGAACTCTGGAAAGACTGACGCAAGAAAAAAGAACATATCAGACCATCCCCATGACAACCAGTCAGATACCGGATAACCTGAGAAAAACAGACTGAAAGGCAACATGAATGTAAGTTTGAAAAACAGATAAGAACCAAACAAGAGTCAATATAGCGTGAGCACGCGTGTGCACACCTGTACGTATAAGCGATAGGCAGATGATTGCATCTTTTTCATTCCAGACCTGAAATGACGCAGACAAAAGAAAGCAATTAAATCGCAGCCTGAAGATTCACAGAGCCCAAACAGAAATAAACACACAGTGAAAGGTCATATCTATACACATCTCTTCCCAGACTGTCAGCAGCAAAACACAAATTAAACACATACACTGAGGCTCCATTTAGGCAGCAACTTCATGTTGCTAACACAAAGTGATACGATATAATACAACAAAAAAGCTTAAACACAAATAGATAAATACATATATCCATCCTTCACTATCATTTCTGCTATGTGTGTGCTATTCCAGCAAAAACTGTCCAGCAGGTTAGAGGGCGAGCACCTCGTGTTTAAAAAACCAGTGGGCTTTAACCTAAACCTGAAATTAATGTTGTTCCTCTGGCAAACCTGGCAAAGCAAAAGCTAGTCTATAGCCGTCCGTCACCCGTTCATTCATTTATCCACACACCGTTCATCCCTTCCTTTACATGTTTGTTTGTCCATCCGTCACTTTGTTTATTCCTCCATCTACACCTCTGTTCATCCATGACTCTTTTTGGTCCAGGCAGAGTCACATAAAAGCTGGATATTTATGTTAGTTCTGTATGAGGGGCAGAGGAAGCCAGGACTGTTGGATAGAGAGCTGTCAATCAAACTGCTCTTTAGCCACACCAACACAGTTCTCAAATAGATATATTTTTAATTCAAGCTTTGCTGGATATTTATCCCTCCCGTTTAGTATCATACAAACGTGTTTATATTTTACTCTGAGTTTTCTTAGAAAACTCTCTAACTGGTGTACAAGAAAATGATGTTATTGATAATATTGATACTTATTATACTCGCACAAAACATTATTGTTTACATTTGTATTTTGCAACTTGCACTTTATGGCTGCTGCTCTTCATACTTGCACATAAAAGCACACATAACTTTTATTTTTTATTTTTTAATTATAAAAATACTTTTATTTACTTCAACTTTTATTATTATACTTTGTATATTTTTTTTATTATTTCTTTTTTTTTGTTATCTTTAAGTAAGAAGTAAATAAAAGTAAGAATTTCATTGTACAGTGTAACTGTCTGTTCTGCTGTACACATGACAATAAAACTCTTGAATTCTTATTTAAAAAAACAAAAAACGATTGCCATGCCAGTAGTTGCGCTCCACATTTGCTCCATCACTTGAAAGAAAGTTGAAAAATGCAGAGATTTCAAAGTTCTGCCCTGAATATCTGAGCTCACCTTCGACAGCACTGATACTATCATAATAATTTAAAGTTCTATTCAATATCAAATGTTGAAAAAAAATCCCATAGGTTTTCAAATGTTAACCTCGACAAGATAACAGCTAGAGCGATACTGGAAGGTATAGCTGGGTCGCTATAGATACCAGTGTGACCTCGACCTCGAAGACAGTTGAAGACTGTTAGTTAGAGATGGTAAAAATTTTCTGAAGGAAGATGATTACTTTTATACTGTTACACTGACTCTTTTTTGCCATTTATATGCTTTGTATTTTCATATTAGTCTTTTACATGATTTTTACTAGCCTGACTAACTCTTTAAAAATACTTTTATTGCTAGACTCTTGTACTTTTCTGAAATACCAGAAAAATGACAAAAAAAACTCACCTCACTATCACACAAGAGTCTACAGTAAACTGCAGAAAATGTGTAGTCAGGAGTTAAAAACACTGTATGCTTGTCTGCTTTCCAGCAAGGTCTGTTTTGGTTCAGCAAAATACACACCGGCTAAATGGATGGGTTGCATTTTTGTCTTACAACTAAAGTCTATGTATTCGATGCTAGCGTGTTGAAACACACAGACCTCGTTAGGAAAAACCCAGCTCTACAGACAGCACTGGCAGCTCACATCCAGTAAAGTCAGCCTGGCACACGCCTTTCTTGTTAGCAATGAGGGGAAGCCTGACCAGAGAGAAAACAGTGAAACCTGTGTCACAGAGCTGTGTTCTCAGTTGTCAGGTCACCTTCATTTAGGCGGGCAAATCTAAAATATCAGAGGTCAGTACTTTTAGCAAAGTTGTTTTGACCAGTGATGGCTGGACAAGCTTTTCCCAAGACCATTACCTGACAGTCACAACACACATATCAGTAACAGGAAGACATGAGACAGAAAATACTGAAACAAAGGCACAAACAGAAGCAGCGGAGCTGAAAAGTGGTGACATTGTGCAAGAATTTGGCACAACAGACATAAATAAATGGCTGTTGCTGTTGATACTGCTGCCGCCATATACTGAATACTTTGTTAGGCCCCTTTTACCCTCTTCTTCAGTGGTCAGGCCCCGACAGGACCGCCGCAGAGAAGGTACGATTCAGGTGGTGGATGATTTCCAGCACTGCAGTGATGGTGGTGTGTTGAGTGGATCATACACAGCAGTGCTGATGGAGTTTTTTACATGGTGTCCACTCACTGTCCACTCTATTAGACACTCTCATATTGCTGGCCCACCTTGTACATGTAACGTCAAAGACAACAGCTCAGAAACTGCTTATATACTATAAGTTTGTGTTGGTCATCCAATAGTCGTTCATCAGTGGTTGCAGGACAGTGGTCACAGGATGTTGCCCACAGAACACAGGTGGCTAGATTAATTTTCTCCACCACCACGTCAGATTCACTGTAGTGCTTAGAATAATCCATCACCCGAGTAAAACCTGCTCTGTTGTGGTCCTTTGGGGAGCTGTGGGTCCTGATAATTGAAAAACAGGGTGAAAGTGAATAACAAAGTATATAGAGAAACAGATGAACTACAGTCTGTAATTTCAGAACTACAAAGTGTCTAGACGGTAAGCAAAGCTGATAAAGCTGATTAAAAAAAAATGGAGTGTGTATATATATATATATATATATATATATATATATATATATATATATATATATATATATATATATATATATAGTCTCTATTGCAAAGGTGTCAAAAGTATCCACATTCTTTACCCAGGTAGACGTATGGATACTAAGGTTTAAAAATACTTCTGTAAAAGTTGAGGCATCAACTTAAGCTTTTTACTCCAGTAAAGGTGTAAAAGTACTGCTTTCAGAACTACTTAAAGTATAAAAGTCCACAACAAATCTTTTAAAAGCCATACTCACTATATTGTTATATTAAAATATTAATGTTGATAAATTTGGGATGCACTAAGCTTCCTGTTTCAGCTGTATATACGCCCATTGAAAATGAATGTAGTTTAGAACAATGTAAATATATTAAAGAAGCATATCTGTGAACTACTGAGCATTAACATGTGTTTCATGGCGATGAAGATATGATGACTAGTTGTCTATAAGTATTGTAATGGAGCAAAAAGTCTTCGAAGGCGTGTTATCAATAATCTTTACTGGAATGTAAATGCACATGAATGAAAACAAGCCGAAATGAAATAGGAGTAACAAGGCTAGGTTTAAAATGTAAGAAGTAGAAAGTACAGATACTGGTGTGAAAATGTAGGGAGTAGAAGTAAAAAGCCAGCTGAAAAATGATTACTCCAGTAAAATATAAATAATCAAAATTTCTACTTAAGGTAACAAAGTACTTGACGCCTCTGCTCTATTGGCCTTACGGCAAATCTGATTAAGATACATCATGGTAACAAATATTTGGGGTTACTGACAGGATACTGATCACACTTTTTTGTTCCACATGACGTGACCAGTGCAAATTATAGATAACTATAACATAGAGCAGTCTGTTAGTTATATGAGGAGGTAGGGCAATGTAATTTTATGAGCTTTTCTTAGTCAGTAAAGATTCTGGCACCTGTTACATTCAATAAACACGCAGTAGTTTATAGGTCATATTAATCCCACGTGAATCAACATGCTGGTATAAGACATTGGTAAAGAAAGTATGTAGGCACTGGCAATGGCTACCTATGTTCTCTGTGAGCTAAAATAAGCCTGATAAGTACTGCGCCATCTCAAGTACACTAAGCAGATCATTAAAGCAACACGTTACCGGTAAGCTTGTGAACGCTGCCTGGGCCACTCACACACTGTAATGTAGTGTAGAGGAGATCTAATAGGTTTGTTTAAAAAGCAAATATATTTGTTTAACAAAGTTTGAGTTGTTAATAAACTGCGATCTGGTGCAGTTAAAAATGTATTTTTGATCAATGCATTTGCATTTGTATGATTTATGTAGCTGCACAGCTAATCACTGGAACCACACCACAAAACATGACAAAAACTCTGCTTCCTTTCTCAAATATGAAGGGTGGGCATGTGTTTGCACACACACACACACACACACACACACGTATGCCGCACACACGTATGCACGCACACGCACAGCCAGTGCTGATCAGCTCATTAAACTGAGTAAACAGCACATTAATGATTCATTAGAGCCAGTGCTGTTTATAATTACACTCAGAGTGAGATAGACAGAGGCTGCCTGATTTTTCCCCTCAGACACGCACATGCACGCGCGCACACACTCTGATAGTGAACGCTCACGCCTAAACGCATTAACCAAAACAGAACAGGCCGACCCTGGAGGGGAGTGTCCAATAAAAACTGCAGCTATGCGGCTCTGCAGCTGCAATTCTGTGTCCCAGCTGTGGTGGGTAGGAAACGACATGAACATTTCCTACATTGCTATGAGTTTATAGAATTGTATATTACTAACATGTACTGAAAATGTATATATTATATTGTTAGCCTCCTATTGACCTGTTCTTTAATGGTCAGGACTCCTACATGACCACAACAGAGCAGGTATTATTTGGGTGGTGGATCAGCAGTTCTCAGCAGTGACACTGACATTGTGGTAGTGTGTGTAAACACAGCAATGCTGCTTTAGTTTTTTAACACTGTGTCCACTTACTGTCAACTCTATTAGACACTTCTATTTTGTTTGGTGCACCTTATAGATGTAATACCTGCTCTGAGTAGATCTGGGCCACTGAAGAACAGGGTTAAAGGGGGGCTAACAAAGCATGCACTTAATCTGATTGTCAATGTGTAATTGCTGAATACATACATACAGTATCTCACAAAAGTGAGTACACATCTCATATTTTTTTTTGTAATTATTTGATTATATCTTTTTATGGCGACGACATTGAACATATGACACTTTGATACAATGTATAAAGTCAGTGTACAGCTCCTAGAACAGTGTAAAGTTGCTGTGCCCTCAAAATAACTCAACACACATAGCCATTAATGTCTAAACCGCTGGCAACAAAAATGAGCCATTTTTTCACCTAACACTCATTAGTGTTACTGGGTCTCAGGTGTGAAAGGGGAGCAGGTGTGTTAAATTTGATGCTATCGCTCTCACACTCTTTCATACTGGTCACTGGAAGTTCAACATGCCACCTCATGGCAAAGAACTTTCTGAGGATCTGAAAAAAACATTGTTGCTCTACATAAAGACGGCCTAGGCTAAAAGTAGACTGCCAACACCCTGAAACTGAGCTGTAGCACGATGGCCAAGACCATACAGCTGTTTAACAGGACAGGGTCCACTCAGAACAGGCCTCGCCATGGTCGACCAAAGAAGATGAGTGCACAAGCTCAGCATCATATCCAGAGTTTGGCTTTTGAAAGAAGATGCATGAGTGCTGCCAGCATTGCTGCAGAGGTTAAAGGGGTCCCTGAAAGAGGCGGCTTCTAAACATGATGCACAAGAAAGCAGTTTTGCTGAAGACAAGCAGACTAAGGATATGGATTACTGGAACCATGTCCTGTGTGTCTGATGAGACCAAGATAATCTTATTAGGTTTAGATTGTGTCAAGCATCTGACATGGCAACCAGGTGAGGAGTAGAAAGACATGTGTGTCTTGTCTACAGTCAAGCATGGTGGTGGGAGTGCCATGGTTTGATGCTGCATGAGTGCTCCTGGCTGTGGGAAGCTACAGTTCATTGGGGGAACCATTAATGCCAGCATGTACTGTGACATACTGAAGCAGACCATGATCCCCTCCCTTCAGAAACTGGACTGCAGGGCAGTATTCCAACATGATAATGACCCCAAACACACCTCCAAGACAACCAGTGCCTTGCTAAAGATACTAAGGGTAAAAGGAGCTGGACTGGCCAAGCATGTCTCCAGACCTAAAGCCTATTGAGCATCTGTGGGGCATCCTCAACTGAAAGGTAACTTGTAAAGCTCTAGTGAACTCCATGGCTTAGAGAGTTAAGGCAGTGCTGGGAAAAGTACAGTGGCCACACAAAATATTAACCCTTTGGGCCCAATTGGGTCATTTTTTTACTTAGGGGTGTACACACTTTTGTTGCCAGCGGTTTAGACAATAATGACTGTGTGTTGAGTTATTTTGAGCACTATATTAAATCTGTGATCAACATTGCCACATGGACCCAGGAATACTTTTGACAAACCAGCAATGCTGTTTGTTGCAGCATCCAAAAAAGCATTGCTACATTAACATTATTGCTAAAAAACATTTTAAGACAACTAGAGCATTTTTTTTTGGAATGTGCAGCAAGGCATCATATTTGAAAGCAGCATATTCTTACAGGAAACAAACAAACAATACAGTTTATAAGAAAAACCAACAAAAATCATGTTTTTTCAATATAATAGAAGTCAAGCATTTCACTGATTACTGCATTCTGTCATATTAAGTACAGATGATAAGGGTGGGAGATGTGGAAAAAAAAGCTTTGTAATGATTCTTAAAGAGATTTTTTTTAGTAAGCTGGAACAGACGAAATAAAACCTGCAGCATTAATACTATAATAATATTGAACCAAACATAATTTTTCATTAACACTTTTCCCACCAAGTCCAGTTAAACAGGCCTTAATCTGCTTATTTTGTAGTTAAGCATTTAGTAAGTGTATATTAAGTGCTATATATCCACTAGGGATGTGTTTAAAAAATCAATTTCTGGATTCAACTCGATCTTCATTTGAATAATCCGATATCGATTTGTATAAACCAGAGATCGACCTTTAAAATTAGCATTCCAGCCCCACCCCAGTCTCGCATGATCAGCCATTGTTTTTCGCGCAACAAGATCTGGCTGGGGGCGCACATCAGTTAGGCATGGCTGGAGCACAAGTGAAGGCGGCCCAGAAGTTGAAAGCAGATGTCTGGCTATATTTTGGATTCAGAAACCATGACGGTATATAAACATATAAACACTAATGTTTTTAGTAATGGTAGGTTGAGTGTTCCTTGTACATTTACCACATTAATTCTCTGAAAATCTCTTTTCATATTCAAACAAAACATACTGCTGTAACTGAAATATCCCTGAATGAATCAATATTGAATCGAATCAAATCGGAAATCGAATTGAATCAGGATCGAATCGATCCGGGAAATCAGTGGCGATGCTCAGCCCTAATATCCACAATAACAACAAAATATTGTGACAAAATATGGTCACCCCAAAGTGATGACACCCATAGTCTAATCATAAAAACATACTGTGGCATCATTTTCACGATCATAACAAGAAATTGTCATATTGCGCACTCCTAGGTACATACAATTCTGGCTGACAAACATAAATGTAACCAAAACGGCCAATCTGACAGTATAAAGCTGTTTTTTGCACCACAGGCACCTCTCCCTTTCGACAACATAATGGAGTCTAATCGGAGGTCCAGGCTTGGCTTAGCTGGACCCAGCCCATGCTGAGCTAATGTGTTAATGCGCTTCTGGCCTAGCAGCATGGAAAATGGCTGCGGGAGCAATTCAGCCCGCCTTCCCGGGACAGCTTTAAAGCACAGCACGGCTGAAAAAAGTGCCCTGCAAAAGAGCTAATGGTCCATCTCGGCTCCACAGAGACTGTGTGAAAAGGTTACCCACACACACAGACACACACACACAGCCGTTAACCTCGTACGTGTGACCTTAAGGTTGGACACTGTGGAGTCGTTATGCTATATGCACAGAACCGAAGCGCAAGAACACTTGAAGTACATTATGTTCAAAAGCTTGGACCACTTGATATTAAAACTTTTGTTATATTACATATAGTAACTCATAACCAAGCCACCAAAACATATTCTTAGTGGTTTTAACACAATAACACATATAACTATGTACTGTATGTACCTGTTTATATCTATATATAAATATATCTATAATAGTTCAATACATTACAAAGTTATTAGATATTCAACTTCTTTCAAGACATGCTGTAGTTGTTTTAAGTCGTTTAATTAATTGAAATTTGCTTTTCACAGGCATATTTCTTGACACACAGAATATGGTGAGATATCTTATACAATACTTCAAATAAGTTTAAAATGTCTAGAAATAAGTCAAATTATTTTAAATAAAAATAAAATAAATAATAGATTAAGAGCATTTCACCTGCCAGGATATTTTTTTTTTCAGTGTAAAATGCTAGTTATGCAGTTTTCTGGTAATTATAGGAAATCTTTTAAATCTTTTAAGCTGCGCAGAATATTTACACCACTCTATTAATTATTCTGCACCAAAAGGTTCTATTTTATTAATTATTTCATATACATGAATAACTTATACAACGCAGGTTTAAATAATTGAACTTGACTTCAAAATGTATTTTAAGAAGTTTTATTCCATGTTTTTATATATTCATTTCATTTAGTCATTAAAGGGAATGCTGACGGTATGCCTTAAATCAGTGTAGATATCTGGAACTATAAAAATTTGACATAAGAAATGGGAATCTTTATTATAGAAAAAGCATTTAAATAAATAAATAAATAAATAAAAATCAAAGGCTAAACTCTTCTACATTTAGGTCACCATTGATGCACAGCGATGATAACATATGTTTGCAGTCCTACTGATTATAAGACTATCTAAAATGTCATTCTAGCTAAAGCTGGACAGGGTGAATGATATATAAGAGTTAAGTGTGATAATAAGCTCACTCAGAGAGAGAGAGAGAGAGAGAGAGAGAGAGAGAGGGAGAGAGAGAGAGAGAGAGAGAGAGAGAGAGAGAAAGAGAGAGAGAGAGAGAGACATGTACTTTAGAAAGAAATACATACTAATAAAAGGATTTTACTACAATTAAATACTTTTAAATACAATTAATACAATTAAAGTACTTTAAATGATACTTAACATTATTTACAAATTACATATAATTTACATACACATTTGGCATATTACTTTATATTCATATTTTATATTTTATTCCACTATGTCTTACATCATACTCATTTTATGAGATCTATGTAGGTCCACAGGATTAGCATATTAATTAATTCATTCATTTATTCATTATAATTTCATACATCTACAGTACAGTGCAAAAGTTAGACCTCCCATTATTTTTTTATATTCACTCAGTACATCAACCAATACCATATTTTTTTTAAGGAAATATTTCTGAGACTGATATAAAATAATCAAATCACAGAGATAAGCAGGAAAGGAACAGCAAAATAATAGAAACGGTTTCCAAAACCGGACTCCAGTCCTCAACAGCGTTCAAAGTGACCAGGAATACTTGACTCCCGAGAAGCAGCGGACGCAACCAACTAGACTGCTTGCTTTGCTGGTTCGGTACACTTAAAAAACAGTGTGAAAGCTGTTTTCAAGCACAGTCCTCTCTGGTCCTCCTGAAATTGGTAGTTACAAACGTGTGAAGTTAGTTCCTAAGTTTTTTTTAAACCTGCACACCGGAAAGCCCCCAAAAGGAGCCCAGAATTCGGGATGAGTGTATAAATGCCCCAGTAGGCTGACCTTTGGAGCTGCGAAAAAATATCCCTGCAGATTTCTGAAAACAACAGAAAGTTTATAGAGGTAAACAATAGACATACTGTAGAGGTCTAGGTTTTTGTGTCATTTATAGTATTTTCGAATGGAAAACGATAAAATAATATATATTTGATACTATAAGTAATTTTAATCAAAGTAAACGAGTGCAACCAATTTTTTTATTATTTGTATTATTATTATAAACACTGATTCTAAACTTGCAGAGCTTCAGTGTATACATACACATAAGCTTGTTCACAAGCAGTTTTATATATACACATAATGTTAATTTTAACGTCTTCCACACTGGACCCAACTTCCCAGAGACACATCTAACCCACCCTCCACCGCAGAATACACACACACCCACCCACCCACCATTTTATCCAACCATGCACTCATGCAGTCATGCATGCACCCACACAGTTCCTCAAGTCCATTGTTTCTCCTTTGATCCCATTACCTACCCCTGGCCCTAATGGAACGTTACGAACCAAACGAGCTTTCTTCCTTAAGCGTCGCCGGGGACGCTGGAGACGAGCGATAATTAATGATCGGGGGGCCGGGTTGTTTTATTAACAAGGCCTCGTTGGGACGGGATATTCAAATGAGAATTTATGACTCATCAGGAGCCTCTAATTACGGTAGAAGCCTGCATTATTCATCACCTGTTTACTATAAAGAGACAGCAGCGTGTGGGTGCATTCACTAAGCATTTGAATTACCATTAAAAAGACACTTGCCTCCTTAAGCTTAATATCCAGGCACGCTGGGTTCCCTTTGGAACGGTTGGAATCCAAGCGATACCAGGACACAGCATAACAACGTTCTCCATGCAATAATTAAATAAACTGTATACGCTACCTATGAGGAGTTTGGGAGCGCAAGTGTTTTCAATGTAATAAGAAAAAAATTGCCAGAAAAGTTTTTTAACAAAATAAAACAGCCATCCACACTTACTTAGCAACTCTCAGACCAAGACTTGAAGGAACTATTCATTTACACCTGCTGTTTTCCACAGTGTAACTTATTTTGTCATGAACAGTCATTTAAAAAGTTTCCATGATTTCTTTTTCCATTTTTCCTCTTTATGAAACTGTGCTGTAAGAAATAGCCAAAGTAATAAATACCAGTGCTTAAAAGATGCGTCAGTAGGGTTGCGTATTGCCAAGAACTGGCACTACAACAAGGGGTTACGATTTAATATATACTGTGAGCAAAGTTGTGATTTTCAAAAAATAAAACTCACAGTATAAAAAATAAAAATGCATAGGTTTGCTAATACTATCACTAGCAGTACGACCATATGCTATGTGTTTACGCTGGTCTGGAGTCTAATAGTAACGAACACTGTTATTTAGCACTCACAAAGTAAACCACTGTTGATCCCCAGTCTTTGATTCTAAGCTACTTGATTGATTAAAAGTCAATAGTGTGTTTTGAGAATTAAAACAGTATCACAAAACATAATATTACAGTATTCTCAATTTTCTATATTTCCTTACACCCCTGTGCTTCAGTGTGAAGATATAGTGGTGAACACATTTAGACAGAACAGCTTTTAGATTATTTCGACCTCAAACCAAAGATATCCTTAAAAAATGAGCAGTTATTATCAGAGCTGAAATCTTTTTAGGTAGCACTCATAATAAGGAATAAGGAGTATATGCACATTTTAAAGCCTTTAGCTCAGAAACTATTAACACATCACTATTAGGCATGGTATTATGAATTAATACACTTATTTACACTTTAATTTTTTTTTATAGATGGCGTAACTCTGGGCACATCATTATTAAGGAACAAATCTGTTGTAAGGATATTGACCTGTTAGCCGTTAGCATGTGACCGTACCATCTCCAGAGGGAATTCTCACACGTTATCGTGATCGCTGCATATGTTCCCACCTCTGCTAGCGCTGACCCTGCTTGTGATGTCCTGCAATCAAGTGTGTAAAGACTGCAGACACAGCACCCACAGGTCCTGGTTATTATCTCTGGAGACTTTGTTTCTCCATCCTCCACTCTGTCCACCTTCTCCCAGTATGTAACCTGCCACACCAGAGACAATAAAATATTGGACCTGTTTTATGCCAACACAAAGGAGGCATATAACTCATCACCTCTCCCTCCCCTTGGAAGATCTGATCACAACTTGGTTCATCTTCTATGTACAAACCCCTTGTACACAGAGCCAGCTGTCACCCGCACAGTGAACAAATGGTCTAAGGAGACTGAAGAGGCTCTGAAAAATTGTTTTGAAACAACAGTGTGGGAGGAACTGACAATGTGAAGGACATTGACAGTCTCACTCATTGCATTACAGACTATGTTAACGTCTGTGTGGAGAACACGGTCCCCACCAATCAGCTGTGTGGGGTAGTTAAATACATGTTCAACGTGAGCCTGATGCTGGGAAGAGTACCTCAGCCGTGGAAAAATCGTGTGTGCCGAAAACGCAGCACCCAAAGGACCTTAACAGCTACAGGCTGGTGGCATTGACTTTTCATCAGATGAAGTCACTGGAGAGACTGGTCCTTAACCACCTCTGTCCTCTGATGAGTCCATACATGGACCCTCTTCAGTTTGCCTACCAGCCTGGTGGCGGTGTGGATGATGCTGTCATCTATCTTCTACATACTCTTTGTGAGAATCACCTTTTTTGATTTCTCTAATGCCTTTAACACCATACAGCCAGGGCTTCTGAAGGACAAGCTGGAACATAGTGGAGTGGACAGTGTCTAACTGGATTCTGGACTACCTCACCTACCGATCACAGTATGGAACTGTGTGTCCGATAAGGTGGTCAGCAGCACAGGGGCGCCTCAGGAAATGGTCCTGGCACCGTTACTCTTCACCCTGTACACTGATGTACAACTCTGTCCCGGGAAGCCCACTAGACCCAGTGCAGGTGGTAGGAGACAGGAGTATGTAAGCCAAGCTGGCATCCATGCTGGAGAATGATTCCCACCCCATGCATAAGACTCTGGCAGCACTGGGCAGCTCCTTCAGTGACAGGGTGCTTCTCCCCAAGTGTGTGAAGAAGCGGTATCACAAGTCCTTCCTTCCTGCTGCTGTTAGACTCTACAACCAGCACTGCTCCCAGTGGACCACATCTACTCAGTGGGCTACATACACACACACTTAAACGCTACACACTTACAAAAAATTGAATTTTTTCAGTGTAACAATGTGCAATACTTTTCCATTACCCTGTGAAATTAAGAAGCAACTTATATAACTTATGTTATTATATAACAAATTATTTCTAAATACAATCTTAAGAGTTCTTGGCTTTTTATTATTTATATTATGTATATTCTGTACAGTTTATCTATTTTTTATACTGAGTGCCTTGCTATCTCTTTGCTGCTGTAACACTGTAAATTTCCCCACTGTGGGACTAATAAAGGATTATCTCATCTTACCTTACAATCCCAGTTCATTACTGGTCAATACCAATAAAACGATAAGCTCCTGGACAAACGGTGTTCCTATCAGTATTTATGCAACGTTAATTCAATCTACACAGCTATCATTTATAAATTAGTGGTGCACTAAACTGGGCCAGAAGGAGGGGCAGTTGTGTTACATGTGACAAATGCATTCACATGCATCCAACTACCTCACTGTGCCGAGCCAGCATTATTCCAGCATTATTCTGTGCTCTCTGGTCTTGGCCGAAAGGTAAGACATTCAAAAGTATTTACTAAACTTAACAATAGTGTAGCTAAATGCAATATATGTGAAGCAGTAGTTCAGTGAAAAGCGGGTAACAAACACCAGCAACTTCATAAAACACACACAACATTCTCTGAATCTAGAGCTGCATGTTTACTTTTTGGTCAAATCTCCCCACTAGGTAGCACTGTGTGATGGGGGGGATGTAGTGACCAACTTCAATTATTTGTAGAACCTGCCAGCCAAATAGAGGCCAAATAGACCAAATAGGCTACACGTGGCTGTAGCACCACTGGGTATTAAACCAATCTCCCAATGGTAGGGCCAACATCTAAATGGTTTCCAAACTTGGGAGCCAAATATGTTTCTCTGATATCCAAAGTATCATCAATATTTTCATCAATAAGTTCCTAATGAACCTTTTCCATTAGTTGACAGCTTCTGTAAAGAAGCCAGATGGGCAGACAGGTTCCTCACACTGCCACAGAATGGCAAGTGCTGCACCGTAACAGTGTGACTTCTCCGACTACAAAACCTGAGTCATTTGGTCTATAGCAAAACGTCAACTGGCTAAATACTGATGCACGACAAGACATTAAGCTGGCATCTGTGATCCTGTGAATACCAGGCAGGGTATAGGTGTCTGCTCAAAGGCATTTGACAATAACTGACTGTGTCCTCCAACCAGAAAAATTAAAGAAAGAAAAGAACTTGCCTCCTGCAATCGTGTCTGGGTTCCAGTGTTAAATACTGAAAAACTGTCTGCTTCCATTCACTTCACCACAACACTCAGAAACATACTGGGTTGTCATATTTAGACCTCAGGACAAAAAGAAAAAGTCTTTCTACTGGTATAAAAGAGCTTTAGACGAGCTTAAGTCGAGTTCCACTCTTGTTTCCATCAGTCAGTTTGTTCTTTAGCTTCTTAGCAAACCAGGAGGTGGATGAAAGAGAACAGATAGAGAGATAGAGACAGAGAGAGAGAGAGCGAGGTCCTGTTCACTAGATGTTCGTGAGCGAATCAGACAGAATCAGCAGCAGGTGATTGCTAATTCATTTAAACCACTTAAGCTGATTGCAGTTTTATGATGTACATAACGTGAGGCAGCTACATACATTTATGCTTGGACATCAAGAAAGTTGGTTCTACAAAGGTTTCTTCAGTAATTAAGGTCTATTTAGAATCATTGGCATCCTTAAATGATTATTTGAGCAGTAACATGGTTCTATAGAGGTTCTAAAAATTGATGGGCAATGTGCTGTATATCACTCTACATGGCACCAGCAGGGTTGCTGCTACTGTTACGATGTCAAGCTTGTAACAACAGTAGGGCCCTTTTTTGTGTAACATAAAACCAATAATAAAACCAAAGGAAACAAAGGAGAATAATTAAGGTAAATTACATAAAATCAAAACACTAAAACTAATAGTATTCAATGTTACGAAGCATACGAAGAATATTGTAACGAATCATTAGACTCATTAGAATCATTAGACTCAGGCAGGTTATTTCAATCCATACGCAAGGCTTTATTAACACAACAGCGAAGCGATGTGAAATAAGTAGTGGGACCAGGCAGCCTGGCATGGAAAACCCAGGAGAGCAGGCTAGCTGGAGGTCAGGGCAGCCTTAGGAAGCGGCCTAGGAGCTGCGGATGGAAGCTAGTGGGCCCCGATGCCTCCAGGTGCTGATCTCCTGTCTGGACAACGGATGGCGAAGGCCCTCCGAGCGCTGGAGATACTACCAGGATCTAGGTCCTGTCTGGACTATTCAACAAAAGGGGCTAGTCCTTTGCGTAGCTCCTAAGCGTGCCAGGAGAGGATCCTTGTAAGGGGGTAAACTACTCGCCCTGTTTCAGGAGGAGTGAATGGACAACGTTCAAAGTAAATCAGTTCAGTTTAAAGTCAATAGCTCGCTCCAGGGCACGAGCACAATCAGGAAGTCTGATGGCCTAAACAAAGCTCACTGTGAGGAGCCCTGTGGGAGATAGAAGCTGGGGGGGTGCTCAGACGACATAGGGCTGGTGTTCAGGCGGATCGGTGAGTCCAGCGGCCTCAAGGACGCCAAGGAAGACAGCCAGGCCCCGCTTTGGAGAAGACGGCGTTACTGGACTCAGAGGGAGCCCGCTAGGTGCTGGCTTCGGGAATGCTAAGATGTGTTATGAGCGTCACTGAGTGCTGTGCGTGGAGAGACTATAAGCACCTGTTAATGAGCTGCAGGCAATCTGTGAAACAAGGTGCAGGTGATGGTGTGCTGGAATGAGTGCAGGGGAGTGAGACCTCTGGTGGCAATATGAAAAATACAAAGAATACGAATATGAAGAGGAATACAAAGAATACGAATATGAAGAAGAAGAGTAAACTACATTGGGTCATTCATGCAAACCATCCCTCTTCCATAGCAGCCCCCAGCTTTTTTTATTTATTTTTTGCCACACAATCATGGAGATTCTATGAAAGAGCAGTAATTAATGAAATATTCACTATGTCAGCAGTATAATGATGATTTATGGAGATTTAACAGGGTTAAAAGGGGTTAACAAAGTATACAGAGAAACAGATGGAGAAACTATAAAGTCTTATATCTGTAGAACTATAAACTGCTCCTATGTGGTAAGTGGAACAAATAAAATGGACAAATAGTGTAGAAGGTGTATGTAAAGAAGTGCTGCTGTTCCATACTTTTGTCCAGGACTACAATGTCAAGAACAGCATAGATCAGCCAGTTCAAGATTACTTGGCAATGTTACACTTTGGCAAGTAACTTCAAACTCACTGACTGATGTTGTTCTCGACACTGCTCTGCGGGGTGTGTATATACACAATATTCACTCGTCTGTCTATATGCATATGAACTTGAATGACATCCCATTCTTAATCCATAGGGTCGGCCCACACTTTGCAGATATGGCATCTTTAACTCTTCTGGGAAGGCTTTCCACATGATTTAGGAGTGTGTACATGGGAATTTTTGACCATTTGTGAGGTCAGACGCTGATGTTGGACAAGACCTATCTTGCAGTCTCCACTCTAATTCATCGCAAAGGTGTTCTATCAGGTTGAGGTCAGGACACTGGTGTGCAGTCTTGTTGGAACAGGAAGGGGACGACCCCAAACTGTCCTCACAATGGGAGCATGAAATTGGTGAAAATCTCTTGGTCTTCTGAAGCATTAAGAGTTCCTTTCACTGGAACTAAGGGGCCGAGCCCAACTCCTGAAAAACACCACCACACCATAATCCCCCCTCCACCAAACTTTACACCTTTCTCCTGGCAACCACCTAACTCAGACTCGTCCATTAGATTGCTAGACAGAGAAGCATGATTCGTCACTCCACAGAACATGTCTCCACTGCTATAGAGTCCAGTGGCAGCATGCTTTACACCACAGCATTTGATGCTTTGCATGGCACTTGGTGAAGTAAGGCTTGAATGCAGCTGCTCAAGTTTGGAGGTCTGTAGCAATTGACTCTGCCTTAGCATCCATCATTTTATGTGGCTTCCACTTTGTGGCCGAGTTGCTGTCGTTCCCAATCACTTCTACTCTGTACCACTGACAGTTGACTATGGAATATTTAGTAGTGGGAAAACTTACTGGCTTTGTTATACGACTGGACTTGTTACACAGAAAGCATCCTCTCATGGTACCACCCTGGATTTAACTGAGCTCCTGAGAGCGACCTATTCTTTCACAAATGTTTGTAGAAGTGGTCTGCATGCCTAGGTGCTTGGATTTATACACCCGTGGTCATGGAAGTGTTTGGAACACCTGAATTTAATGATTTGGATGTGTGAGTAAAAACTTTTGGCAATATAGTGTACATTCTAACTGGAAACAAGGTTTGCCTAATTTCTCCCATTTCCAGCCAATCAGTGCTGCTCTTCATGCAGTTGTCTCAATGGAGATAATTCCCATTTTTTATTCAGATTTTCTGTTGGGTATCGATATTGTGCAGACGATGATGCTTGCTTGAATAATTACTGCTACATTCGAATACATTCCCAATCACAAAAGCCTTTTAAGTGTGTACATGACCAGCATCCGGATAAACAATACACTCTAATGGAAAGTGCAAGCGGGGCCAGAGACTGTGTCCTAGGCTCACTCCTAAACACGACTGCCATTTGTTCAGGGATATGGACTTTTTGTGTTCCTTTCTAGTGCATTTTCATCCCGCCATTAAAGAAACCCTGCATTATTCAGATCTTGAATATGAATAATGTTGTGTGATGTCTAGACTTCCGTCTAATGCCATATTCAGAAATGTATTTAGATTAAGACAAAAAACACTGATGAAGCATATCAAGCATTCAACAGACAACACTGCAATATGAATGAGACACGGGGCAGGAGTTTTAAAAGTTGACTTTTTCTTTTAAAAACTTGTCCATAAGCGCCCTCGAATGACACTCAGTCTCATTAAAGAAGCAAACGCAATCAGGCTGATCTTCAGGTTAATGCCTTCTAAACCTATGTGTGTGCCTTTATGCTCCGAATCAGTCTGAATGCACACGTCTGTGTGTTTGTGTGTCTCCTCAGGCCCCCCCCCCAGCTACAAAGTCAAATCAAAGAGAAGTTTGCATTGTGCATTCTAACGCACTGTGGCAGGGCAGAGTGATCGCTTTATTCTTTTAATTAGCGAAAAGTTCCTTTAATTACTGTTGCGGAACACAGTCAGTCACCCGCTGAGATGCTAAGAAGCACAGACGCATCTCTTTTTCAGATCAGTTCAGGGTTTAACTCTGCAGCGAGCTGATCGGCCGTTGCATTCACAGCCGCAGCTCGGGACACGGCCGATGAAAGACAGCCAAATGAAAAAGATTAAGTAACAACTGCGTTTTTTTTACAAAGGATTTTTCAAACAATTTCATTTCCAATTACTAATTCATTATTAATTCCAATTATTTGGGTAAAAGCTGTGTTCTCTATTACTAATAAAGCATACCATGCTTGAATGAATACCATGTACTTGTGGGATGTATTATTTACGCTACTGTGCAAAATTCTTACGCACCTCAGGCTAAAAGCTTTTATCTTGGCAACAAGTGTATTTTTACCAGTAAGAGCACCAGATATCATTAGAACAGATATAAATAGGCATAAAGATAAGATCTTGTGCACCAGCTTGAAGACAAAGCTTAGCTCCAGATTTCTCCGGGATGCCCCAGACATTGTATTAAGTTATTCAGTTCCTTCAGCAGCAATCTTGATTTAGCTTAAGTACTGAGTAGTCAAAGCAGGTATTAGATGATGATACCTTAAAATAATACTAGGTTGTTTCCAAAAGGAAACATATATAAAAGCACTACTTACTGTATTGATACTATTTGAATATTTCAAAAAATAGTTTTTTTGAATACAATAGTCCCCTAAACACAGTACTGTATATACTCATATATAATAAAACAAATCACATACACCCACATAAAAAGTATTAGTGCCATCATAAAATGAATAATAACATATTTAACAACTTCACAGCTGCCGTGACTTCTAAATATCTGTATTGTGCTTAGATCTCTGTGCATCAGACTCTGCTGGAGTTCAGTCAATACTGCATTCTGGTTAACAGCAGCAGATGTCAAGTCACAGTTTTCTTGACTTGGTTGACAAAGTGAGACCACACCACTGTTTGATATAGTGGGGCTTGTGGACACACAGGTCATGCGGTCCAGCTAACAGGCTAAATGCTAGATCAAGATTAAAGGCCATCATAACCCCAAGAGACCAGTGGCCCTTTCCATACAAGACCCTGTCTTTCACCTAGATTATGTTTTTGTTTGTTTTTTTTAACATATGAAACAACGCTCCACCCTCATCCTCAATGACCCCAGCATGTTAACTAGTTAAACAAATGAGACTCCATTTAGTACTAAATACACTAAATACACTAAATGCGACGAGCAATATGAACTCAAGTATACCACAGGTGCAATTCATCAAATGTACTGCAAAATTAAGCACAACGTGATGTGCAAATAGTGTGGCAGTAAGAGTTTTGCTTATTCCATATGGTTTTAGTGTGTTTAGTTCAATCTCATAAAAAAACAAATCAACAATTTTTGCATAACAATGGTAAACATAAATCAAGTTTATCCCTTTCCTCAATAAAAAAAATAAAATATATTCTTTTTATAATTATATTTATATATATATATATATATATATATATATATATATATATATATATATATATATATATATATATATATATATATATATATATTATTGTAATATTATAATTATATTTTCCCCCAAATAGGGTGAAATAGTTCCCCCAAATGTTTTCTGTTGCATACTACTTTGCTCCCCAATGTGTTTTAGTTGTAGCTTGGTTTTGACATCATCCATCCATTACCTTCCACTTTATTCCGATAGTCGGGGTCACGGGGGGGGTGGAGCCAATCCCAGCATCTTCAGACGAAGGCGGTGTACACCATGGACAGGTCGGCAGTGAGCCCTTTCCTGTCAAAGTAGGAGGTCCTTAACCACACTAAGCCATAAAGCAGAGTAGACCCTCTGACAACAGAATGCCTTGCAAAACTTTTGAAATCCAAAAATTACTTGGCTGGGGAAGTCATTACAAGACTATGGCGTATCCAAACTTTTGATAGGCAGCCTTAGCTTATATTAAATATTACATTTGATGAAAAGCAATACGAGAAGTAGTTAAAAAAAAAAAAACTGGCTGTAATTACTGAGAAAGTTTAGGCGGAGGCAGTCCACGATTTGGAGGCGCAGCCCAGGTGCCGTCAGTTATCAGCCTGAAAGTGAGGAATCGATATTTCTTCCTGGAGAGAAAACGTCTTGCACATCATATCGCATTATTCTGCAAGTATGCAGCGGTGGATCAATACGCAGAGCAGAGTCGGCCCAGCTTCCTTCTCTCAAAGCTCTCTATCTCTGCGCAGACTTCACACAGAAAGTGACGGGCCTTAATGGAATAAATTATGGTAGTAAAGAGCTTCCGGCTACCATCAGCACTGATCAGCTGCACGGCGTAAACAAAACAAATGAATCAGCGGCAAAAAGTGAACTGGAATTCACCCACGTCTCCATCGCAAACGTCCAGATAGAGACACGCGCTTAACTATCTCCTCTTAAATAAGGAGCCTTCTCCTCCAGCCCCTGCCTGAGCCGAGGTAACTGAGCGTATCTGTTCGCATTAGCATTCCTGCCAGACTCTCGCCTGGATTACTGCTGACACTCCCTCTGAAGTCTAACACACGCAGAACAAAAGAGAGGGATGTGAGAGAATGAGAGAAGGGGAGAAAAGAGAGAATCATTTGTTCCCACGGAGGATGTGGAAATGTCTTACAGCTTTATCGCGTTCCTCCCCCACAGCCCTCCCCGTGTTCCTCTCGGTTTATTCTAGCTTTCAAACTGGGCCTTTCACAAGTTTTGCAAATATCATAGTATTATTTAACAATTACCATCTTCTGGAAATTAGAGATTATGAAACTGAGGGGTTGGAAATGTGGCGCCTGCCTACAAGAACAAGGGAGGCCAGATTTTCAGCAATTAATTATAGTTCATTATATAAAATGTGCAGTAATTTTGCCAGCTACCTAGCAATTGAGCTAATAATAGCTTAAAACTTGTTCATTTGACAAAAACTCTTCAATACATCCTTCTATCTAGCTTCTATCTAGTGAGCAAGAAAATATTAGCTAGCAGGAAAACTTTCACAAATAGCAATGCTGTCATTTGTGTTATACCAAATTATTTAGGCACCTCACATGATGCTACCATGGTGACGGCTAGCACATGCTTCATCTAGACACATAAAGCCAGTCACCCCATGAGATCATCGGACAGCTCACCGCACATGGAGGAACACGCTAACTGCCAATTCTGTTACATCAGCTATCAAACACCTGCAATGGCTAGCATCACGATGAGTGATGGTTGGAGGGGGAGCACCATCCTACCCACCCAGAGACAGTCAGGCCTGTTATGCTCTCTTGGACTCCCAGCCTCGACCAACTGTAGTGGAGTTATGCATTACAGTTCAAGGTTTTAGAGCAAGAACTACGTAAACCATTCCATATCATCGTTGTTTACATTGTGTGGCAATTTCAGTGATTCATGGACCAACAGAAATAGCTTAGAAAAAAAAACTGGTTCCATTAACTTACATTAAAAGTAAACACTGAATTTGTTCTCTCCTGTAAAGGTACCATTTTGGAGACACTTGGACAGAGGTGATATGCTAGTATCACTACTGTAGCAGTGGATTCATGGTCTTTTATTGGCCATTTTATTCCATTCTACAAGGTCTTGTTTGGCAAATTTGCTACATGTGCTTGCTATAATCTAAGTTTTATAATCTACATTTACAACTATTTGTCAAGCAAAGCTCAAATCTGCTTGTCTTGAGAGCTAACAAGTGTCCACACTGGCTAGCGTCATGCTAAGTGATGGGGAAGGAGGGCTCCTGCCACCAATTGCTATCTCCAACAAATGGGGTTGCACATCTTTCTCGAACTCACTGTCAAATTATGTTTGACACTGTTTTAGCAAATTTAGCAAAATAAAGCTGCCTTACGCACTTCAAGTTAAGACATCTCAGAACATTACAGCTGTATGCAGTTTCCCCTTTATTGATAACCTACATTTCCAAATTCCAAGATTAGACACAAAACATCGACCCAGTGTATGTATATTCAAACATTCAGATCCAGCCCTAGAGGACAATCCAAGAAAGCTTATAAGTTTCTCTGTAAGTCTGAAAATATAAGCAAAACACTCGGTGAAGGCTAGCAACTGCTAACAGGCTTCAGTGTCCTAGGTAGGTCACGACCTCAGCAAACTCTTTACAACCTTAGCACATATACACATACAAACACATTAGCATATCATTCTGGAAGCGTAAAGAATTTGCTAAATTGCGGTTAGCTTCTGTTGCAAGAACTGCCGAGGCAGATAAAGAAACACACATGCTGTTTAAGCTGGTGTCTGCTGGTAGAGTGCCAGTCTGTTGCTGGTTTAGGTGGTCACTTAGTTTGGTCATGCAGGTTGACCAGCATTCCAGCATTAAAAACTACTACAACATATGCTGGTCTGCAGGGTCTGTTGTGCTTTGGATGCAGCACCCAAAACTCAACAGTCCTCTCATTTTGGCCACTGTTTTTTGGTACCTGATGAAGGACCTAAGGAGGGGTGGTGTCCTCTGTTTTTATCTGCTAGAAAAAGCAGCATAGAGCCACATGACTGATCACCAGAAAAACCAGCATATTGTCACTGTCTAATGAAAAACAAGTCCAAAATTGAAAGAGCCCAAAAACATACTTTACTTTCAATGTAAGTCAAGGTAACCAGAATAATTTCCAAGCTATTTTGGAGCACTTCTCTTGGTTCATTCATCATGAAATTGTCACACAATGTAAACAACCACTGGCTTGTTCAAATGATGTAGAAAACTCAAAATCAACAAAAAAAGATATTTTTTTTAGTGGACAGCGACGATATGTTGAGTTTGTGAGCAGCAATGGAAATTACTGTACTGCAGCACAGACCAGTATGCATTCCATGCAGATTTAAACTGGTACAATGTTGGTCTGGTGCTGGTTTAGTTGGTTATGCTGGTTGACGAGCACACCAGCATCCAGAATGTTTTTAAACCAAAGCGCAAGCCGCTATATGCTTCTACTGACAGGCTGAAAAACGACACCTGCTACCTCACATTTGGGTTTTAAACTGATTCCGCGCCTCTCTGAAGTTAATCCCAGCTGCGTGGTGAATCATAAAGCGTGGCCATTAAGGCTAGGTGTTCTGAGATCATTAGCGGAAAGCAATAGATAAAAATACCGAAAGATAAAACACTCGCAAAAGAAAAGTGGCTAGTTGGTTGAAGGATGTTCCGGGTTTGCGCGAGTGCGTTTGCGTACGGCCCCAAGTGAGTTGTTTAAGTTTTTTTTTTTCTTAATTAAATACCTCTCTCTCTGCTGAGATAATTAAGTCCCTCCAGTGTCATTACAAACAAACCTTTTATTATAGTTCATTTAAGTGGTGCTGAGAGGCAGTTTTAAGCCTCCCTCTCCTTCCTCTCGCGCTCTCTCTCTCCACCGCTTTTCTGTTCTCTGTCTCCGAGGAAGACATCAATCATTCGCTGTCAGCATGTGTGTTGGGCTCTGACCCTGCTGAAGCGTTGAGGGAAAAGGCCCTGCTAATATTGAGTTAGCTCCCGTGACACACTCTTGACACCTACACACACACACACACTCGTTCAGAGCCTCTCTCGAGTCCTCACAACTAATTCTGAATGGCTACATTCTGACAGTTTTACACACACGTGCACGCTCACATAACCTCTCTGGGGTCTGCATAATATTAAGTGCGTTCGGGCAAGACATTATGGCACACTCGCCCGCATGCGCACACGCGAACACACATACACACACACACGCAGTCTATAAACTTTGGGCTGATGTGTTATTTACTCTTTATATATTAAACACATGCAACGGGTCAGACAACTCTGGTTGATAAAACAGACAGCAGTGATACAGACCTGTACTTAAATGTTACCAGTGACATAAGATTTAAACTTTTTAAACTCATTAACTTGGTTTAATAAACTTTAATACCTGCAACATGTTCCAAAAGTGTTGTTTACCACCATGTTACACCTTTTCCTTCAACAATGTTCAGTAATTGTTAACTGTGGACACCAAGCGTGGTTCTGAAAGTAGATTTCAACTCTCTAACTGC
The DNA here is from genome assembly GCA_021613375.1 of Megaleporinus macrocephalus. Lineage (NCBI taxonomy): Eukaryota > Metazoa > Chordata > Actinopteri > Characiformes > Anostomidae > Megaleporinus > Megaleporinus macrocephalus. The sequence goes on along the minus strand of CM038727.1, from coordinate 23,863,846 downwards.
TGAACAGTTTGGGGTCTACATGGGGGCAGGTCTGGACGGCAGGCAGGCCAGTCTTGCTCCTACACCTTCTTACTATGAAGTCAGTATGCTGTAATGTAAAGAATAGAGCTAAGTGTGTTGTGTCTTGCTGAAATAAGCATGGACATCCACAAGAAAAGTCTAAATGGAAGCAAATGCTGCACCAAGATGTGTATCTACCCCTCAAAATTAACTGAGACTTCATATATATCGTTGCTGTCCAATGAAAAACATGCATCTCCATTTTTGTCGATTTAGAGTTTTCTACATCATTTGAACATGTCCGTGATCATTTACATGGTGTAAAAATTTCATGATGAATGGATCAATAGAAATACTCCAAAATAGCTCAAACAAATTCTGGTTCCATTGACTTCTATTGAAAGTAAAGTACGTTTTTGGTCTCTCCTGTAAAGTTGCAATTTTGGAGATACTTGTTTTTCATTGGACAACGATGATATGCAAGATACACATGCACCAAAGTATAGTGCCTGACTGAGCTAGGAATTCTTAAGACCAATACCAATGTTGATATTTGGGGATTGGAAAATGCTTTTTTTTTTTTTTTACCCTTAATATTATCGCATTAAGGAGTTCCAAAGATGTTGCCAAAAACAGAAGATGGACAAACTATGCAACAACGACATTCCTATTTATCTGCAATATCAATATATCTGCAATAAGCTCATACTGGCTGATATGGGGCACGTTAATTTGAAAGTCTGGAGGTACTAACATAGCCATACCATGACAAATGCTGACTTTTAAACTCTACACTGGTAACAACCAAGACAGTTCTTTCCCACTTTGGCCCGGAGAACCAAAAACTATTTGAGAAGTATGCCTGCAGACTATTTCACTTTGAGCTAAACAATTCCTAAACGTTTGACCTAAACGTTAATATTTGTTAAACACATGGCTTCGGCTTTGTGAAGTAGTCTTACGTTACATTTGTAGATGCAGCGACAAATTGAGTTTCCCAAAGGATTTCCTAACCCCAGTGGTTAGACTTCTTATAGAAGCATGATCGTTTTTAATGAAGTACCATGCAAGGAATGTAAAACTAGGACACAAAAACTGTACCTAACTCTCATCTAGCTACACTGAGTGTATTCTATTTAAGCCAGTACAGCAAAGCTAATTTTTCATGCATTCTATCCAACAGCTTTATACATATGCTACTGAAAGGCATTTAAATAAGTAAACTTATTTTTGACTGGATAATTGCATTGACTAATATGTTCCAGATGGCAATAATTATTTAATCCTAATGGATGCAGTGAGCATTTTCTCATTACTTAAACAACTATGTAGAAAGACCTATCCTGTTGTCAGAGAAAAGATGGTAATATGTTTTAGAGGGGTTAAATTATTGACTCTACAGTGGTGTTTTTTTAACTCTACACTGGTAACAATCAGGACAGTTCTTTTCCACTTCGGCCCAGTATTTCAAAAACAAAATATTTGAGAGTATGTAAGGTTTCTTAATGTTGTTGAACATTTTGCTTCTGCTTTGTGAAGCGGAGTCGTACACTGCATTTGTAGATGCGGCAACAAATTGAATTTACTGACAAAACTGTTGCCTAACCCCAGTGATTATATTTCTTACAGAAGCATAACAGTTTTAATGAAGTGCCATGTAAGGAATCAATGTTCTTTCACATTTTTATGTTTACCTGGGTATGTCTTTGTCTGTTCATGTCTGGGGAGCATGATGATTAGACTCTGGAGCAACGGAAAAAGGTCTTGTGTTCTGATGAGTCCAGATTTACTCTGTTTCAGGGTGATGAGGTAAGAAGGAAAGCGCATGGCCTGCGTCATTAACTTACAGACAAGGTGAGTTTTCTTAATATCAGAAGAGCAGGAAGAGAATAGTTCGACAAAATCCTTTCCAATTATTCCAAATGCAGCTGTTCAGCCAAGACGCAGCTCATATCCAGAGTTCAGCTTGGCAGTGAAGCTGGGAGGCTAATACAGCTAACAAGTAATCAAAGTTTATGATTACCACTTAGCGTCAAGGAAGGTAAAGGTCACGGTGAAAGTTGCTAACCCAAAAAGCCAATTTGCTTAGGAAAGGACGCAGGAAAGTGAAAGAATTTGCTTCCAGCATTAGTTGCACTTTTTGCCAAATTCATTTAGGTGAACTTAGGTGAACCCAGAAAATTCATGGACCATAGAAGCACGAGCAAATAGAAAAACAAAACAAGCAAACAAAAAATCAGCTGTTGTGTCTTTGTGAATAAACTGCTTTAAAATTGTTTGATTTTCACTTTCCCCCAATTAAAAAACCCAAGACTACTAGGGGTGTCCCATATCGTATTGTACACCGTAATATCCTCAACATTTTTGAATATCGTGAAAGATATTATACCCTGAAATATTGTGCCATATCACCCTTCCCTAATTATCACATTAGGGTACTACTGTTTCACTGTTTTTAGCAAAAGAAAAATTTACACTTTTCTCATTTACCATTATACATCTACTAGAGACAGATTTTATCTGTCCAGTATCATTCACTTTACTTCAGTCCTGGATATATGGAGATATTTGGAGTGCATTATTTAGTATCGTGACATTCTGGACCATTGACTTCTGTTACAATCTGATGAATTCTTATATTTTTTTATATCTCAGTTAGGGGTGTGCCATATTATATCATATTCAATAATAAAATTTAATTTTAATTTTGTTGCAGTAGTGTATTCTTGAAATATTCTTGAAATATTTTTTCAATTCAATGTTTTGTCATATCGCCAACAGTATCATTATCGATAAAATACAATAATATCACAATATTTCATGGTAAGGCCATATCGCCCACCCCTAATGACCACCTGAGTTTTCCCAAATTTCTCCACCATTCAATCATGCTGTAATTTACATAGTGCTAATTGGTGACTATAAGCTTCTATTACCTGTTATCTGCAGACACTGACTTAGCTGATCACCTACATCCTTGTTTCCCACCATGTTCAGGCACATACATTTATTTGCATGGAGCTATGAATGATTGTTTTTGAGCTATGAATTACACTTATGTGCATGTCTGTGTGTCTCAGTGAAACGTTTATGCATCTCTTTAACTCTGTGTTTCACTGAAGCTCTTATATTTTATGTCATTTATACATTTTATCTGTCTTTAATTTATTAAAACTCATAGTTTCTGTTATTAATGATGACAACTGACTAAAGCACATTAAGCTGCCAACAATATAACACATGCTCTATTTATAATCTATATATAATAATAATAATTCTTTTTTATTTTTCTATTATTATTATTATTATTACTACAAAGAAGTCACAGATCACAATTATTGAATAGGCAATTCCACCAATTTTTATAAAATTTGACATAAAATTCAATACTAATTCATTCAGAGTGAAAGTTGCTAACCCAAAAAGTCCAATCACTTAGAAAAGGATGCAGGAATGAGAAAGAATTTGTAGTTGCCAAATTCATTTATGTGAACTTTAACCCAGCAAACTCATGTTAATAGAGTTTGCTAATAGAAAAACAAAAAATCAGCTGTGGTGTCTTTCTGAACAAACCAAATTGTTAGATTTACACATATTTCTCCACATAGGCCATTCAAGATTGGGTCGTAATTTACACGGTGCTAGTGAATGGCTATAAGCTTCTATTACCTGTTATCTGCAGACACTGACTTTGCTGATGACCTATGTCCTCGTTTCCGTGCCAAACTGACCATCTTGAGGCACATACTTTATTTGTGTGAAGCTATGAATTATTGTTTTAAGATCTCCTGCTGAATACGCACTCAAACCGCTGACTACCTGACTCTCTCTCCTCCTTCCTCTGTCTCCGTGCTCACCTTTTCCCCAACGACCAATCAAAAGGCCTCACAGTGGGGGGCTTGGCTTCTGTCTAAGCGCCTGCTGTCACCGAGACGACCTCACGACCTTTGGCGCGGCTTTGACGGGCGGCCAGGTGACCGGCATTAATATTAATACCCTCCCCCATGCAGCGAATGAGGAAAGTGGAGCCCGGCAGCCACAGAGCCGCTTTCAACAAATTCTGTACTCTCCGCTGGGATGGAGAGAACAAACAGAAGAATGAAAAGACTTGTGGGGGGGCTCCACTCAGCTGTCAATTTCTAGTCCTTATGCTGACTCGCCTCTTTCTTTTTTAACCTCTCTCCACCATCTCTATCGCTTTTTGTCTCTACTCTATACCGCTTTCTATTCTCCTTTCTTAGCAGGACCTAGACAGGACTTTCACACTTCCTACTATTGCCCATAGAAGCCTCGCTCACCCTCTTCCTCTCGCTCTCTCTCCCTCTTTCTCTCTCTCTCTCTCTCTCACACACACACACACACACGGAAAAGGTCAAGTGCAGAGTAAAATACCATTCCTGAATTATTCAAAGGCAACCTTCCCTTTGAGAAAAAGAGAGAGAAATGCTTTAAAAGAAAAACAAAGCAAACACACTCGCCTCTTATCATTATTCATGTGCACCTAGCGGACGCTCATTCACGGAAGTTAAGAACAAACCTCTTTAACTAACACGTACACAGAGAGGATTCTGCTTTTTGGAAACTTTCAGCTGTAACTTTCACTCACCCACATACATGCTGACCATGACTCCACATTCTTACTGTTGATTTCTGTTCCACAAAATCACAACCAGAACTTTAACTTACATGTCTCATCTAACTGGCCATCAGTGAGACATAACCACAGGCCTGGTCATCCTATCCCCCCCCCCCCCCCCCCCCCCCCCCCATCGTTTAAAAATAACAGCTGACAGTATCTCAGTGCATAATTTTATATTCCTCAGTGAAACAGTTATGTATCTCTCTGTAACTCCTTTTTTTTAAAGCTCTCAGCTTTTCTGGTATTTATAAACTTGATCGGCCTTTGGCTTATTAAAACTCATAGTTTCTGTTATTACTGATAACAACTAAATCTAACAATTAAAAAACTAACAATCTAAGCTCCTAACGGTATGAAACGTGCTGTATAAATAGTGATAATGAACCAATAATGAACCAATTTTTCTAAAATTCAACATAAGATTCAATGTGAAATGCTCAGTTACTGACTGTTTTATTCACAGTGGAAGTAAACGTGTGTAAGGTTTCATGTCTCCAAAAGTTATTACACCAAATGGTACTGAATACACTGTCTGATGTCTGAGACACTGTTTTGTGAAGAAATGTGAAGAAAAAAACAGTTTTGATGCCAAAGATGTCCCTGTATTGTGTTGCAGAGATATCTACTTAAGTTAGCATGCTAACCAGCTAGCCATGAGCCGACCTGTCTCTATGTTTATGAGCCTGATCAGTCAACATGAGAGTATGACGACAGTCTGGCTTCTGGTTTGATCAGTTAAGGACAGGTAGCCAACGAAAGAAATAGTAAATGAAATGATGGTTGAAGCTCTTGCCAATTAACAAATATAACGACTGCTGCCACCCACTCCTGGCACAAAAAACCACATTTGGCAGCAAACAAAAGAAGTCATATAACTAGAAGCAAAACAGGAGTTAACACTGGTGCTGCTCTCCACCGCTGGAGACGCTCGTGGAGAGTAAAGGACAAGGTTCATGTTAAACTCATGGCGTTTCTTCTAAACTGGTAAGAACTGAAAAGGGAGGAGGAGGGACTGTGCATTTTTCAGTGATATGCTGCCCCCTATTATTTGGAAATAGACAGTTTGCAGAATCTTATAAAGAAGCAGTTTACATTAGAAACTCTACACGATACCTGACATGCCACAATATTTATTTTTCTGGCATCTGATCATTTAAAAAAGACAAAAAATGAACCAGCAAAATATGAACACAATGATATGTACTGAAAGTACCACATTCGATGCTGCACTAATTCCAATTACAGACAACCTATAAGGATCTCTTTGTACTAAAACATGCTGCTGGTCAGTGGTTCTATGATTACTGACAATACGATATGCTCAGAAAAGCACAATAACTAGATGTCATTTTGAGATGTAAATGCAGCTTATATATTAGCAAGACTGTTATGATCTATAGCCTACAAAGAAAATCCTAGAGAGTTAGATATTTGTGAAGGGAGCTTGTTATTTAAAGATAGCTGAATATTACTACTCATAACTAAGACATGCATATATGCATGTGTAAAATTACTTTGAGTGTACACTGGAAATCTGTATGCTGAATGGGCATATCATTAAGTTGATTTGTTGACTGCAGGTTCAAAAGTGTTCTCTAAATTTGCCTGTTTTAAGATTGGCTTACAGGTCCTGGGGGGTGGGGAGACAGGGTCAAGGTTTGTATAGCTTAGCAGCATCTGCCTCCATTGTGAATGACAGAGGATTGCACTTTGCCTGAAATAAGTTAATTTTAACTAGTTCTATTTTTTATTACTTTTTCTACACCTATGTAAATACTGTTTGTGTACTTGTGTAAAGTTTAAACAAAAAAAACTTCCCTCTGTCTTCGCTGGAAGCCTCCTGACTTGGGACCAAATGTAAATTAAAGGGGGGGGAAATGTACCTGTCTATCATACATAATGACTGACTTTCTCTAATATAGCACATTTTACATTAAAAGTATGAATAAATTTACATGTTAATGATTTTGACACTTCAAAAAACAAGAATAAAACAGTAAATAAAGTAACATACATATAAAATAAAATAAATCATCTTAAATGTTAGATTAAAAGCCAGTCTTTCCATTTTCTTCCAGCCAAAAAAAAAAAAGCATCCTGTGACCTCAATAAAGTTAAAGAGCGTTAAAGGTCACTAATTACTTTAATAACAAGGTGCTAAATCAAGTTTTTGCCAGCAGTAGTAGTTTGTAATCAATATGAAAGCAGTAGCCAGCGCAGGGCAGTTTGAACAGGTCTAATGTGCTCAGACTTCTTAATTCTAGTAAGAAAGTCAATTTTAAAAGTCCTGGTGACCACTCGAACAAGGCACTCGACCCCGAAGTCTGCTCCAGGGCACTGCACCTTCACTCATCCGCACTTGCTGTCTCAGATATGAAAAATGCTAATTTTGCAATATCGAGCAATAAAGCTTCAATGCCGTGAGCTCAGAAGAGTTTCTATGACCTCATAATGCTCAAGACAGCTACAATAAAACTCAAAGCGCAAAAGAACGTCATTCATTTAGCTGACATTGGGCCTCATTCAAATGATTTAAATATGTAAAATCCAGATTTACTTTTTTAATTTGTATTAATTTAACCTTTAACCAAACAAGTAATAAAGAACATAGTATTATCTACAATTAAGGAGCCAGGTAAGCAACAGAAGCTACAAAAAAAGGAATAAAATGAACAGAAAAGCAAAAACCACCCCCAATAATACGACTGTCAACTAAATGCTGACAACATAAAACAACAAAAACACCAAAAATGAACACAACCACGACATCCAAATCAGTTAATGAAGCAATTTATTTTATAATAAATTCATTTTATCCAAGTGAAGGTGAATTGGACACTTTAATAAATGCAAGTATTCAAGATTAAGTTTATGATGGTTACATCTGTAAAAATGACACATAGCCCATTGGTATAAAATGTCTGGTGGGTGGACTTTGCCAGACATGATCAATATGAATTTAAATAGCAGTTGGGAGTTGTAGTTGTCAGATTACCGTCATTTTCATTCAGTTTCTAAGTCAGAAACTTTTAGGGATGTAGCACAACAGAACGTCTTTTTTAATTTAGCTGACACACAGGCCTCACTCATCAACCACTTAAGAGAAGTCTTCCTAAACCCACTTACAAACTTTCCACAAAGATTCTTACAGTCAGCGTTTTCTTATTTAGGATTTGTACTTAGGTAAGAACAGGAGCTACACACACTCAAGAGCACAAAGGCACAAACTATTCTTGACTTTTTCTCAAGACCTTTTTCAAGAAATAGTTCTTGGTGAATGAGGCCCAGTGTTGGGACAAACCGATTCAGCTGTATTACCAATATTAACTTCTTAATCAATACATAGATACGATTTCATGGTTTAAAACCCAAAAAGACTGTAACAGTTTAATGTAATGCTCAATAGTCAATGGTCACATGTAATTTCTCAATTTTTCAAAATACATACATCGGTCAGGACCTGGTTCTATCACCAGACGACAGTTGATATTTAGATTAATGTGTTCTATATATAAACACACACACACACGATCATGTTCCACTCAAAGACCTTGAAGAAAGGAAGTCAATGACTTTACCTGTGAACAAATGAATGCGTAATGCATCATTCTTACTGTATTTCTGTCCCTTTGCAATACTGTGCATGTGAGTGACCTTCTGTTCTGCACTCTCACTCAGTAATTTCCACTGAATGGAGCTTATTGTAAAGTAAGAGGAGTCATGAACACACTTCCAGCCACAGGATAACGAGAACAAGAATGCACACAAACATACATTAGGCCCTATTTTCCATGTGATGCAATGACTGTGACAAATAACATCAGGCAGTTCAACAAGTTTCCCTAAAACTAGTAGTGGGAGATAAATGGGTTCATCTGAAATACTGGATGAAATTCTTCCACTGTTATACTGGTGTGCCAAAAAACACAACATAAAAAAAATATATATATTAAAGCTAGCCTCTTTGGCAGAGTAGCTGAGTCAGGAATGGAATCAGCAGTTTACCTATATTTTGAGGCAGTTGACATGAAGGAACGGACAGTTTGTTAGGGTTAGCCTTAGCCCAACATGAACACCAGTACAATACTGTAATGTCCAAAACCATACAGTCCAGAGGACATACTAATACCTATAACTGTCATTAAAGACTCCATCACAGTCCATAGTCGCAGACACAGGCAGTCGTTGCTTGACTGTCATTCACAAAAGCAGCAAAAGCATAAAGTGTCCCATCGATGGACTTAAAAACAAATGTATAGCAAAGCCAGAACAACTTTGTTTGCCATACGACAAATTTATCTTACCTCAAACTCCTCGACTTCTATCAGCAGTTTGGCAGCTGTGATTCGGGACTCATATGGTGGGACGATCATCTGAAAATGAATAAAAACGCATACAATCAGATCAGAATCCCACACTCTACTGCTTTGTTTATTACATTTTTCCATTGTTGGTCATAAAGAAGCCCCAAGTTTCTTATTTTACCAGAAAGAACATACATGGCTTTGAATTTTTTAAATTTCCAACATGATTTGTTTTTGTCCCAAAAACTTGCCAGTACTCATCAAGTGTGTGACTCAAGTGTGTTTACTTTTAATTGCTTGGTTATTTCTTATTTTTACATTTTAATCTTATTTACTCTGTAATAAATACAAGTAGCAAATAACATATTCTCATGTATGTGGCCTGGTATAAGCAGCAGAAGCTATTTAAGCAGCAGGGAAACACAAAAAAGCGAACAGAAATTAATCAATGAATTAGATTAATCAATTAATCAATGAACTTTATAATGTATTTATTAATAATTATCAATAATAGCCATGGAATCTATAAGCATACTGTATGCATGTATATCCACTTACATCTAGTTTTAGTGATGCACTATACAGTTTTGATCATAGTCAGTGTAAATTTCATATGTAATTTTACTCTAAAATTAATTTGAATTGAATATGTTGGCAAAAGAACTGACGGAACTAATTTCAAAAAGCCTGCTAAAACTCTAAAATCCTTTTAATATTTAAATCACGTTGACATGGCTTTGAAACTGCCGTCTAGCAGTATGAAGTTTCTCAATCAAGATGCGCTATAAGCATTCAAGTCACCTTGCTGCTCTTTCTTTTCTCCGCCATATAACTTTTTGCCAAAACTGAATTTATTATGGATAATACTGAGCTATGGCCTTTTCTTTGTCATTTCCCCCTAATTTCATAAAATCAGTTAATGCTGATGCGGAACATGTCAGTTAAAGTCTGAACGTAGCTGCAGAGGACCGTGTTGGAGTTTCACTGTTGATCCGCTGCTGCTCAAACAGTTTGAATGCATTTGTGGTAACCGGTGCCTGACAGCGAAGAAAACAACAGCAGTTTTGTCTCCCTATGTCTCATTTCTAACTGCAGTGTAAAATTTTCATTACCACTAAAGATCTGCTGATGGAACCTTTGTTTTTTTTTTTATTTTACTTTTTACAACTTAAAGCCAAAAGCATCACCTTTAGGCAAGCATGACGGGTTCATAATTTAACCAAATGGGCTGCAGGTCAAATAATCTCATACAAACCATCTATGAGACTGTACTGAATAACCAGTGCTCAGCGGAAGCTTCTTAACCAATCAGACAATACAACATTTCAGGTAATCATTTATTATTAACAATAATCATCATAAACAAGTACTCGGCTAAATATGTAGTTCCTTTTTGGTATCGCTGTTAAGCATGAGGAGCAGAACGTTCAGTCACTGAATACTGTATATTGTGTGAATTTATTTTTTCATCGTATTATCAAAAAACAAAACGCCTGTGACCAAATAAAAACATACTTCTCCATTTTTATGGATTTTGATTTTTGTATTTCATTTGAACACTCCACTCCAGAAATACTCCAAAATCACTTGGAATAAAACCTCTTTACATTCACTTACATTGAAGGTAAAGAACTCTATTGCAAACTGACTATTATGTAGGTACTTGTTTCTCTTTGGACAGCAATGATACAACAACGCTACACTGCATAATGCAAAACCTTTGCTTTATAAGGTCTTATGTGGCACCAATCCAGTGATATATTGTGCATTTTACACCTTTAAATGCAGCTCAGCCAATCAGATGGCACTTGCACTGCTGTAAACATTCAGTCACCGCATTTTACCCAAGCTATAATAAATTAATTACGTAAAAATGCTAAATTAATAACTCAGGAACTGCGATACTCTACAACTGTAAGCCAACAAAAGGCTGCCAAATTGTCAGACTGCCTCTTGACAACTAAGCCATAATTTCAAAGAAATTAGGTAGTGAAGTGCCAAACTAGGACAGCGGAGATAAATCCACCTCTTAAACTGTCAATTTGTCAAATACATAAAAGGGAGTCTCCTTTGAGTAGATGTACAACATTCAGTGTAAAAAAAAAAAAAAAAAAAAGAAAATCATAAAATAACCATAAAGAACTGACAAAAGGAAAAAGACATCACAAGAAAAAAACTTGTAAAACCCATTCACACTGTTAAAACTGCATTTCCTCAACGTCCCTGTGCATATCACTCTGCTCAAAGCGAAATCCATCATTCTTAAAGAATTTTAGAGAAGTCTGGGGATATTTAAAAGTCAGCGAGCTTTACTAAGACATGCTTTTTACAGTGATGGACACATGACAACACGATCCTTCCATTAACTGAACAAAACTGCAAGTCATAAATCATTCCTCATCGCCTCTGTGGTATTTTCCACTATTCGCCGGGAATGTGCCCTTTTATGTGCAACCTTTCCACGAGCACTCGCTAAACCTCTTTCAGCACATTAGCGCTTCGTCAGAGCCCTGTCGTCTTCTCTGCTGACTGCACTCCTCTGTGATGTCTCTGGTGTCATCCCTTCTTCAACCGTGTCTTTCCATTAACCGCTTTGGCCTCTCATCTCGTTGCGCGTGTTTGGCGGCGTGCGCGAGCGTGTGAGCGCGAGAGTGCTGAGCGTTACCTCATCAGCAGTACATGTGGGTTTTGATAATGACAGCACCAAACCAGGCTGATTCCAATTAGCCCCTGCCTTTCAGACATTTCCACCTCTGCTGCTTTTTATGCGCTTTCAGAATTAGGCTGAATGCAAGTTCGCAACCCAGAAGTCGCAACATGAACGTCTCTTCGAGTGGTAATTATGAGCGTGTTCTTGGGAAGCTATTTCGATACCCACGCTTCTGACAGTAGCCAGGTGTTTATTTTTTTTAGATTGGGACTTTAGCTGTCGCCAATTAGGCCACAGAAATTTGGGTAGTAATTGGAAATAATATGGTAATGTTATGGTTGCACATATTAAACAAAAGTACATGCTAATTTTCAAGCTGCTGCCAAATTAGTCAAACATTATGATCATTTTCTGGGGTCAATAACTAAGTTAAGATGAGGTAAAGAAAGATAAACAGGTTGTACATGGTGTGAGAGTTTGTTTTTACTAACTAATATCAAAGTTATCTTCCAGATCTGCCTGTGCTTTATAGCAGTGTGACAGTGTTTTGTTAACAGATAACACAAGAGGAACATTTGTAGTGTAATCTTAGATTTCTGGTGAGCCTGTATAGAAACATAACAGAACAACCTGTATGTTGAGTGATTAAGATACAGGAATTTAGATCTAATCTAATCTCATCTTTTGGAATAACAGATGTTTATACACGATGTGAGAAAACATGCTATAAAGTAGAAAGTTTACCAATTAGAAACTAAGTAGAAGTGAACAGTTTCAGGGTCACAACCCCCAAACTATAAAATCCATTTATGATTTATGTTAACTATGTAGATATTATATTGTAGGATCTTGTACTGTATGACTTGGATCTAAAAGTAAAAAAAAAAAAAGAATTTTATTTTTACCAACTTATTTAATTATCTAATTATCTTAACATGTTTCAAACTGATTGAGACTGACAACCCACGGTTCTACTGGCAGCAAAGTTTTTTGTTGTTAGTGCTGCACTGCCAGGATTCCCCAACAAGAGGACCCTTAACAAAGTATTCTACTGTAGGGTCAAAAGGTTTCAAGCACAGCAAGTAACCAGATGCATTTTCACACAGATACAGTTCAAAATGGAAAGCATGTTCATTACTTAATGGCCGCAGAACTGTTTAGCTGGATGATGTAATGATGCATCTATTCAGTGACTGGTCATTTGTTTATGAACTAGAGCTAATAAATGTGCTCAGTTCACTTACATGCTCACCAAATAAATAAAGGCTGTAAACGCATTTTTAAATAAATGTCTTAGAATCAAACAAATGCCTAATGGTGCAGTTAATAGGGGAACTAGCTGATTTTAATATGGCATGCTCATTTAATAAACATATTTATATTTGTTTAAATATGCTGCTTAATTATTTCAAGTGTACATACTGTACCTACGTATTACAGTAATTAACTGTCACTGTTCTTAACCTTTATTGTACATTCTCTGCATTAGTAGCTGATTGTTTGTGTGCTGTCTACCTCATGTGGCATGTTTCTCTATGTTAATACCTCCATGTAATTGATTGGATTGTATTTTACATTGAAACCTGCACCAAGAGTAATTCATTGTTGAATTAAGACACATTTAAACAGTGCCTAGTATAAAACATTATCATGGTTAAGGAACCAAAATATGTTAATTGCATCTAAATGAAGAAAACTAATTTAAAAAAAGTACATAACATAAACCTGCTTTAATCTGAACGCCCAGCCTATTACACAAGCAATGTTTAAGATAATGCAAATTGTCAAATTCATATTTCAAACAATAGGGGCAATATATCAGCAGATAATTCACAGCCCAACCTCTTTAACTTTAGCATTGGCAGCTGTTCACTTACAGATCTAGAAGAACTTCAGTAGATATCGCTGCAACATGACACATAGACATTGTGACATTCAGGCATAACTGATATTTCTTCAATTTCTGTATATAATTTTGGACAATTTTGCAATGACTTATAAATCTTATACTATAGCTCCTTTAAAATCACTTGTTCATTTGGCCACTTTTTTCAATTACAACTTCACAATCATGAATTAAGTGTGTGCTCAAGCGAACAATTCTTCACAAGGGGGCGCTATTAACACTATCAGCTTCTTGTGTGTGCATAATTCAAAACTGGAATGAACCCGGCTGGCAGGAATGCACATACTGCACATAGATTTACGAAGGAAAAGGCCTGAAACCACATTAAAAACACAACCTATGGAAGTATGTGAATGCCAGGTCAGTATCACAACAACTATATACTGATGTGGAGTGTTTATTTGCGGAGGCTTCCTTAAGCTAACTTGTGGAAAACAAAAGCACTGAGGTAAGAGTGACACTTCATCAATGACGACGTGTTCCCACTGCAGAAAGCGCAGGGGACGCAGGGCAACCCTGCCTGAACGCACCACAGCTTCATCCCTGCGGCAGACGAGTTTCCCCACCCTGACAAAAATCAATATAGAAATAAACAAACGCTTTTATTAATTTGCTCCTCAAGCAATTTCAGGTGAGCAGCAGTTCATTTCATGACCACTCCACTTTACAGATGAGCCGAAGAAACTAATTTGGGTGCAGAAAGCCAAGTGCATCCATTTAAGGAACACAACATTCAGTAGCCTTGAGGAATATGTTGGGTATACAAGTTTCATAAGAGGAAGGCAGTCTGCGTGAGTGGACAGGGTCAGGAGGTGTGTGTGTTTGCGCGCATGTGTGTGTGTGTCTGTGTGGCCAAGGGGGCTGCCTCGCGGCAGAGTGCCACAGGGCTCGAAATGAAAGGATTAGTCTCTACCTCTTCCGTTCCCTCGCTCCGTCTGAAAACTCATTTCAAAGTTCAAGGGAGCTTCCTGAAGTACTGCTTTTTTTGTGGGAGGGTCAAGGAAGGCCCACCATCAAAGTCTCTCATGCTCGCAAATCAAAAATGAACAAGCAATGAAATCTCTTGATAGCTCAACCACTCACATGTTCACACATTTGTTTTTAGATGGTGTGAGGATGTGGGTCAAGTCCCATATGTATTGTAGATCTAAGCCTGCCTACATGTAATGAGAATTAACCTTCAAACAGTGGACAAAATAAAGGAAAAAACCTCAATAAACAAACAAGTATAGATGCAACTGCATAATCCAGTTTAGCAATACACAACATACACTGCTCAGCAGCATGAATTAATAGCAGAGCAGATTCAGATGACCTCGATTTTGGATTGAGAAGGCAAGACAAAAGATGATTTCATAAGAGGATACATTATTAGGATACGGGTGGCAGAAGCTATCTGCATAACTGGTTGGGTCAACAAAGTTACCAAGACTGGTCAGCGCTATTCTATGACGAAACATTTCTATTCTGAGTGAGCAATGTCCCTGTCAATAAGACATGAGCGGTCACTGAATGGTTTAAGTATGCAAATGATGTAACTCATATGCGTCCATCATCTGATCTCAACCCATCTGTCTATCCGGTGTTCTGTGGCATGATTTAAAAGCTGAGCAGACCCAGCTAACCTTTGAAAGCGGGGACATTACTGGGCTGGAGGCAGGAATGTCGATATCAGCTCAACTGATAGTGTTTCAAAAGACATAGTGACTAAAGTGACACCTGAACTTAGATCAGTAGGTCAGTGGTTCCAAAACCATAGGCACTGATATACAGGGGAAAAAGGGGAAAATGTTGATTTGGGCAGATGAGCACATGTGGCTTGCCCCAAGAGAACAACACAGGCCTGAATACTTGACCTCAACAGCGAGGAGGCCCAAAGCCTGTTATGCTGTGGAGAAACACTTAGCATACGGTTTGAAACCACTTCTGCATTTGAGGGGTCACGGCAGACCACTATGTTTGCACAAAGCAATACGGATTCTGAAAGAAAGAAAAAAAAAACAAAAAAAACATACAAACATATATATACACACACCTGCTCCAACTCTTGCTCTTCGTCAGGCTGCTCCGCACTTGCCGGGGATTCTTCTTCCTTCTGTAGACTCGGTAACCATGACGACACACTCTTTATCAGGTAGTCACGGCCCTCCTGAAAAAAAAACCCCACAAAAACACAAAGCACAAGGCATGTATCTGGTTTGCAATGTTTTTTGTTTTGCTGTCCACTACCGGATACAACCTGTATTTTTTGGCCTAAAAATATATGGGGCTCTCTGCTGTGCCCCTGCATTCCTTCACTGAGGTGAGGTAAAGACGGAGAGAGTGAGAAAAGGAAAGACAGAGCGAAAAACGTTTGCTGAAATTAACAGGGACCAACATTCACCCTGAGAAGGAAACAATCCTACCATATTACAAGCACAGTGTCATTTTATATCATGCATTATCATATATCATATCTATAATAATTAGTTTATTGACAATTATTGATTGCGACAATTATTTATCGTCACCTGAGAAGAAACAGTTGCAACCATACTAAAAACACTGTGTCATTGTAGATTAATTATTTTGTCAGCTATGATAATTAGTATATTGACAATTACTGACAATGATAACTATTTTGTTACCTGAGAAGAAACTGTTCCTACGAGCACTGGGTCATTTTATATGAATTATTTATGGTCCCCTTTGACAATAAGTTTATTAACAATTGCTGAAAATGATTGACTATGACTATTATTTATTGTCAACTGAGAAGAAACAGTTCCTGCCATACTAGAAGCATTTTTAAAGACTCAATTTTATATCAATTGTTTGTCACCTATGATTCTTTAAAAACAACTGATGAAATTCTGTCGAAAGAGTGAACTTTTAATCCATACAACAGTCACTAGGAAGTAGAAATTGAGTTATAATATGATCTGAATTCAAAGTTTTACTGTTTATATAAAAATCCTTTACTTTTTTTTTATACTCAGACCGAAACATACAGAAAAGCATCAGAAGTTCAGACAACGCGGACTGTAAATCACATGCAAATTCAATTCAATTTGTAACTCATTTTTAAATTTGAAAAGTACAGTGAAGCCACCATCTACATTGGCATTTTCAAAAATGTTAATGTTTGCCGACATAATGTTCGGCCATTTCCTCTAAACTCTATCTAAACTCATATGGGTGCTCTTACAAGTTCTACAATTACAGACTGTAGTGGATCTGTTTCTCTGCATACTTGTTTCCCCCCTTTTACAATTTTCTTAAATGGCCAGGGCCCCACACAGGACCACCACAGAGCAGGTATTATTAGGGAGGGTGGATCATTCTTAGCACTGCATTGACACTGACGAAGTGGTGGTGTGTTAGTGTGTGTTGTGCTGGTTTAAGTGGATCAGACACAGCAGTGCTGTTGGAGTGTGTCCACTTACTATCCATTCTATTAGACAGTCCTACCTTGTTGGTCCCACAATGTAAATGTAAAGTCAGAAACAATAGCACATCTGTTGCTGCTGTGCCACTGCAGTCTGAGAAATACCTACCACCCAAATAACACCTGCACTGTGGTGGTCCTGGGGGAAGAACAGTGTGAAAGGGGCCAACAAAGAAACAGATAGGCTACAGATCTGAAACTGCAGAACTAAGTACTAAGTGCACCTATATAGTAAGTGGAGCTGATGAAAAGGACAATAAGGGTAGAAGCAAGAAGTATAAAGTTTTTTAGCTTGTTTAGAACGTAGGAAATAAATGTACCCCCGAGAAACGGGAAAGTGAAGCCATACAGACTAAACATTAAAGCTATTTTAACATAGAAACTATGAAACTACGAAACAAGCTCCATATTTCTGTAGACAAATATTCAAAAAGGGCTTCAGTTTAGTTTGGAAAAATATCAGCACAATGTTTTATTGCTTCAAATTACCATATAACCCTACAGAAAACATAAATTATTTAAGTTAGTTATATTTCGTTCTTCAACAATGTTGCTACGCATGCAAAACACTTTCCATCCTGCTTATATGTGAACATTTAGGAATTGGTTTGCTTTGTCTATAGCTGCAATATTCGCTGTCACATGAGATCTTTTGCACTACCTGTCAAAATAACTTTAAAAGCACTCGCATGATTTACACATTTAATGCAGAAATACAATGCAAAATGCAATGACTGGACAAAACCTGAAAATACCGTAGAGGATGGCAGAATCTGCATGACTTTCTGATCACAAACTCCTGCAGGGAGTGATTGTCCCTGTTCCACCTGCAAAGAGCAGTCTGGACAAATCTAGAGCTTAAACAGAGGCCAAGTCTTCTCGCCTGCTCGCGTTTGCCTGACACCAGTTTGCCACCTAGTGGCTTACAGAAGCACTGCAGTGCAGCAGCTTCACCTCAGGCTAGAGTGAATTGGTTATGTGGTGTAATATCTTAGACAAGCGCTCTCAATTAAATTGGCTAATATATTCTCACACATATCCCAGCTTACACTCTCCCTCTCGCAGTCTTCCTCTCACGGAGTTACACAACTCGTTTCAGAGAGCTGCTATGGGGCCCTTTGCTGATTAAGACTTTGTAATTAAAAACTAGCCCCTTAAATTAATGAGCATCGACTATGCCAATGTCATCCCACACCCAGCAAAGCAGACCGATGAGAAGAATTTATGGAACATCAATAACAGCGGTGGGTAGGTAACAGCTGGCTGGAATTCTGTTCACCTCCGATGCTGCTAGGAAAGTGAGCTGAGAAGATAAACGCTGAGTGGGAGCACACATTTTGTAGAGTTGTGGAGGTGTACCTCAGTTTTCTCATTGCTGAACAGGTAACTGGCCATTAGCTGGAGAGCTTCAGGATTGTGTTGGTCATAGTGCAGCGCTTTCTCGATGGCCTTCTTACAGCGCTCAGCTGCTCCCTCCTCCATGCTGTCAAAGAACATTTGTATAACATGACTACTACAGTTACATAACAATCATTAGAGCTTCAGGTAACGGGACAAATTAATATACTCAAATAAAGCAGTAGTTTAGTACTTTTTAAATCAACAAATGACCTAATACTGAAATATGGGTTTTCAGTACTGTGGATTTGTTTTTATTTATTTTACTTTATATACCCACCATAGCATCCAGACCTGGCACACACTCTGTATAAACACGGATGCTAAGAAAATATGTTCTCCTTGTTTATCATCCATCAGATGTACCCAAAATACTTAAGTACGTAGTCTTCATACAAGTTCCAAATACTGAGACATTTAAATCATGATAATAAACTACAGCGCCTTGCAAAAGTATTCAGCCCCCTTGAACTTTTCAACCTTTTGCCACATTTTAGGCTTCAAACAAAGAAATTGTCGTTTTTTGTGAAGAATCAACAAGTGGGACACAATCGTGAAGTGGAACGAAATTTATTGATATTTTAAACTTTTTTTATAAATAAAAAACTGAAAAGTGGGGCGTGCAATATTATTCGGCCCCTTTACTTTCAGTGCTGCAAACTCACTCCAGAAGTTCAGTGAGGATCATGGGCAGCATCATCGTTTGGGCAGCATCATGGTTTGGGCCTGCTTTTCTTCAGCAGGAACAGGGAAGATGGTTAAAATTGATGGAAGGAGCCAAATACAGGACCATTCTGAAAGAAAACCTGTTGGAGTCTGCAAAAGACCTGAGACTGGAACAGAGATTTATCTTCCAACAAGACAATGATCCAAAACATAAAGCAAAATCTACAATGGAATAGTTCACAAATAAACGTATGCAGGTGTTAGAATGGCGAAGTCAAGTCCAGACCTGAATCCAATCGAGAATCTGTGGAAAGAGCTGAAAACTGCTGTTGACAAACGCTCTCCTTCCCCCTCACTGAGCTCCAGCTGTTTAGTAAGGAAGAATAGAAGAAAACTGGAAGAAAACTGGGACGCCACACTTTTTAGTTTAAGGTATCCAATAAATTTTGTTCCACTTTACGATTGTGTCCCACTTCTTGTTGATTCTTCACAAAAAAATAAAATTTCATATCTTTATGTTTGAAGCCTGAAATGTGGCAAAAGGTTGAAAAGTTCAGGGGGGGGCGAATACTTTTGAAAGTATGTCCTTGGTACAGATTTGGATCATGAAGGTCACATTGCTGAGCTGTTTGGTGATCAGCAGTTTGTGTCAGTACGCTGTTGCTAAATTTGCGACCATAAACATTTACAAAGCCTGGTTATGGAAAAGCTGGGATATGTTGTAAAATGCAATAAATCTGTTAGCTGATGCTAACTAAAAGTAAAAATCTGCCAAATATTTGCAAAAAACCTTAATGTTTATGTTACAGTGCTCAATTATACCTATTCCTTGTGAGTATATGAAGGTAGGTAATCTACTGTGTTATTGTATAAGGCTCAGTAAGTAAATTATTGTTTTTTTGTTTTGTTTTTTTGTTGTACTTGTTTTTCTGTGTTATATTCAATATTTCCATTCAATTTTATCCTATGTTTCAGCTTCAGTTTTAATGCAGTAGTCTAAAAACAGGTAATTTCCCAGCTTTAAACAGAATAGGGTATTAACAGCACAATGGTAGTCATGGATCCTGTTCAATGAGAATAATGACAGACTAAGACTGCAGACTGGGTTGCTATCAATATGGACCAGGAACTCTTGAGTAAAGAACTTCATTACTGAAACCCAGTCTCCTGATAAAAAATGACAACACCAAGAATCTTCATTGGGAATCTTCCCATGGTATGCCAAGAGAAACCAATAACTGCTCCATAGTTGTTATACAATTGGGGTTGCTGTGCTGCTGCAAGGTGTGGCAATTACGTTTACCGGACTTTAGTTGTATCTGAGCATTTAAAAGAAAATTCTGTATTTTTTAAATATCTGCACAATTAAAGCTACACTACGTTTTGGGGATTTGGAGACCCCTATGGTCAAAACTGTAATTGCAAGCAATAAGCAGAAGAACATCTAGTGAATTAGGTTGTGCCTCAAACGCCTTTCCCGAGCAGACAGATTATCACAATTGGGTGGGAAGTGTATTCAAAGAAAACTCAGTCAAACCCTGGCGAAAGAAGTGGAAGTGAATTTTTAAACTATAATTTCGAATTTAGAACTATTTCCTAACTTGTGTTTGCACACAGAAAAATGGGACCTCAGCTTTCAACTAATTACGCGGCGAAACACATACACACACTAGTGAATACACACTAGGGGGCAATGAACATACTTTCCCGGAGCAGTAGACAACCCTCAGCACCCAGGCATCATGTAGGGGTTAGGTGCCTTGCTCAAGGGCACTTCAGCTGTCTCCTGCAGGTTCAGGGGATTGAACCAGCAACCATCCCAATCACAAGCCTGGTTTCCTAAAGTCCAGCCCATTACTGTCTTTTATCATCAAATTTTTAAAAGCATGATGCTGAATTGTGCCTTTGTGATTTAAACATCGTGCCTTCTTTTTGAGTATGAGCTAGAGGCTCATGCATGGCATGCAGAAGGCATGGCACGATGACTAAGCTTTTCAGGCTTATGATGGCCTGTTCTGAATCCTAACTTTTCAGTCTTATGATGGACTGTTCTGAATCCTAACTTTTCAGTCTTATGATGGACTGTTCTGAATCCTAACTTTTCAGTCTTATGATGGACTGTTCTGAATCCTAACTTTTCAGTCTTATGATGGCCTGTTTCATTAGCAATGAGCCTTCTTTGATCCTCAAAGAACAAGTGTAAGAGATTCTATTATCACATCAGGTCCAGACGGAAGCAAAGCCAGACAGACAATATCAGGGTTTTTTTGTTTGTCTTTTTTTTTTTTTTTTTTTGCTGGAGAGCAAACTGAGAGCCAACACTCAACCTATAGGCTTTCCAGGTTACCAGAGGCTGTAAGTAGGGCTGCAAGGAGATCCAGGATACAAATTTCTGTTCACGCAATCTCCTGCCACCCTAAGAATGTGTCAAATCGGTGCCTCTAGTGATTCTAAGGTCGAACATTCACCGTCTTAATCAAGCTGCCCCTAGGCTTATGAAGGAGGATAAGCTACGTGCTCAGCCGCTCTCATTTTACGTGAGTAGCTCCCACACTTTAAGAAAAAATGTTGTTTTACAGCTCTCCTTGCTGAGCATACTGTTGTCTTTGGGGCACATCTAATATATGCTTGATGGCAAAGGGTCTGTGAAGGTTTTTAGTCAACCAGGTGACTGAACTGTCTAGTGGAAGTAGGTCAAGATGTCTGGTCATATAATGATTTAAGGACCTTCTGTTCCAAGTGGTTGGAACATTCCCTGGCTGTTAAACCGCTGTAGGTGAGTCACACCGGTGATGCCATTCCAAAAGCAAATTCATTATAGGGAGTTTGCCCCTCGCTCTTTGCCGTTAAGAGCCTCCACTCTTCTCCTAAGGCTTTCAAGTAGATTTTAGAACATGGCTGATGGCTTTGTGGATTCGCTTCCATTTAGCCTCAAGAGCATTAGTGAGGTCAGGCACGGAGGTAAAGCCTAGCTTGCAGCCGGCATTCCAGATCATCCCAAAGATGTTTGATGGGGTTAGGGCCAGGACTCTGTGCAGGCAAGTCAAGTTCTTCTACACCAAAAACAAGCAAAGCATTTTTAATGAGTCACACTGGACACACTCATGCTGAAATAAGAAAGGACACTTCCCAGAGCTGTCAACAAAGTTCGAAGTGCATACTTCTCCAGAATGTGACTGGTGACACTGTAGTCAGAGTGGCCCTTAAAAGATGAGACAGACTCCCAGTAACATAACAATCAATGATGTAGCAACGACAAATCACCTGAGCGTTTCTCATTTTAGTTGGATGGGCCAAGTTCATATACGTGTAGATGTTAACCTAGGAAGTCATTGAACTTATAACTGCTACAATATAGAGCAGCGTTTCTAGACATGCTACTGATACTAGCCTGTAACTTTAGCCTAAATAGTTAGGCTTTGGTTAAGGTGAGGGTCAGGAATAGGGTTGGGTTTAGGTAAAGGTTAGGGTTAGGTTTTGGTTTGATGTTCAGGGCCAGAGTTATAGTTAGGAATAGGTTATGGATTGATGTTAAGGTTAGGGTCAGGATTAAGGCCAGGCTAGATTAGGTTAGGGTTAGAGTCAGGGTTAGGATTAGGTTTTGGGTTGATGTTCAGGGCCAGGGTTAGGATTAGGTTATGAGTTAATGTTAAGGTTAGGGTCAGGATTAGAGACAGGCTAGAGGGTGATGACTAGGTTTTGGGTTGAGGTTCAGGGCCAGGGTTAGGATTAGATTATGAGTTAATGTTAAGGTTAGGGTCAGGATTAGAGCCAGGCTAGAAGGTGATGACTAGGTTTTGGGTCAAGGTTAAGGTTAGGGCTAGGATTAGGGCCAGGTTTATGGCCAAGGCCCAGGGTTAGGGTTAGGTTTTGCTTAATAGAAGCATAAGCATGGTTAATATAATATACTAAGAACACATCTACTAAATGTAATGCGTCAACAGTCAATGGTCACTCGCCAAAAGAGTCAGTCGTCATTGCGATTACTGTTTCTTTTCATTGGCTACTTGCCCTTGTTAATCTAACCAGGAACAGAATCTTTAACATCACTCACAAGAGATACAGCCTGAGCAGTGTTATTTCCTCATCCTCTGATGTTGGACTGATGAAAGACGATGCTACTGTGACTCACTGATGCGTCGTAAGGTACAAAGTGGTATTACAAAACAAGACTGGATGCAGTTAGTTGGTTATCATGCTAACATTAAAGATATATACATAAACTTTCACTTAATTTTGGAATGTAAGCTAATAATATTACATATTGCTCTTTAAAATGCCCCTTAACTGGAACTAAGCCACCCAGTCGAAGAACATAAAAGCAGCCCCAGACAATTATTACCTCTCCACCAAATGTTACAGTTGGCATTATCTGCTGGCTCAAGATTAATCCAACAGAATGTGAGACAAAGTAGTGCGAGTCCATTGGCAGTGTGCTTTGCACCACCCCAGAAAACATTTGGCATTGCTCATGATGATGTGAGGTTTGTGGGCAGCAGCTCGGTCACAGTGATTGCCGTGGAAAATCAAACCATGAAGCCCCCAATGAAAAGTTCTTGTACTAATGCAGCTTGGGCATTGGAGGGCTTTGCAATGAAAGACAGGCAAGTGGTGTGGTCTAAATCTTTAAGTATAAGTTTACAATATACATACATTCAGCAAGACAGAAAAGAACCTGACTTTAAAGCAGTGCCACGCTTTAAGCCACTGAGCTCCACCTACCCACCCATAAAGGTCTGAGTATTGAGCATTCATCACAGTTTTCTGCTCTTCACCTAACTATCTTATTCTCATTCCTCTATAATTAGCACTTGCACCCGGTGGCCATTTATTTATAACCACCTCCTTGTTTCTACCTGTTTCTGCACTTACAATACAGGACCACTTTGTAGGGCTACAATTACAGACTGTAGATCTGTTTCTCTGTATACTTTAAAGAACAGGGTAAAGGTGAGATAACAATGGTCAGGACCATCACAGAGAAGATATGATTTGGGTGGTGGATCATTCACAGCATTGCAGAGACACTGAGATGTTCAAAACTCTGATCCTCGCAAACACAGATTAACACACCATCACTGCATTGCTGAGAATAATCCAAAACTTACTCTTTGGTGATCATGTGAGGGTCATGGCCCTTGTACAACAGAGTAATAGGGGACAACAAAGTACGCAGAACAGTAGATAGAATCGAGTTTGTAATTGCAAAATTACATAAAAACCCTATATGGTCAGGAAAATTGATAAAATGGACAACGAGATTAAATACAAGGAGACTGTTTTAATGAAGGGGCCGGTTGGTGTAATAATGTAACACATACAGGCCAAAATAAGATTTAATTTGATCATTTCTACCATTAAAAGTCTCACCTCCTTCACTCAATCACATAAGTATAATGTAATCTTTTTTCCTGCCTTTGGGTGATCCCTGATTACATCTTGCCTCACATAATAGGTGCCCTCCAAACTGCTGCATCCAAGGCGGCACATCAGCATATCAAGTGTGAGAAGATAAAAAATGGGCAAGTGTGCAAAAGAATAGAGGAAGAACGAGGGACCGATAAGAAAGTGCATAAGTAAGTCGGAGGAGAGAAGAGGACAGGTAACGAGAGAGTCAGAGCCAGGTAAAGAAAACACAGGACTCAAGGTTAAAAGACAGAGAAATGCAGTTGAAAAAAGAAGAAAAAAAATTACCAAAGATCAGTGAAGAAAATCTCAGCAATGGAACAGAAGGCCACAGACACGTCCTTCGCCGTGACAGAGGGCTCAGGGGGCATGGCAGCTGCCCCCATATCACTGGCCTGGAAAAAACAAACAGCACATTAAGATTAACTCAAGATCTGCACTGCAAAAACTATTCATTCTCAAACCTGTTAGATAGCTTCAGAAAACACTAGGAATTATTCAGTAACTACCATCAAACTAATATGTAAGTTATGTAGCTGTGAGAGTGAAGCATTGGTCCACCCAGAAACTCAAATATAGTCATTTTAACGACTATAACCTATTTTTATTATTATTATTATTATCATTATTATTATTGTTATTACTAGAGATGGAAAGATTGATCAGCTATGTATCGGTATCAGCCAATTTTTAATCAAAATATGCGATCTGTGATCGGCCGATATTTCTCCAATCTAGCCGATCCCTGCATGTGTTTAATTAGCTTTTTTTGTTTTAAATTCAGGGTCTAAATTGAATGATTGCAGTATTGGGGATATTTGTTTGATTTACTTTATTTCCTGTTAATTTGTTGTTTAAAATATTATACTGTTTCACATGAGCTTGTTAAAAATGGTAATAAACCAGTTTAGACCATGTTTCATGACTTGCTTGTGCAAATAATTGCATGTAGCCCTGCCGTGACATATAGCCCCGCCCTTGATCTGTATCGGCTATCGGTCGATCGTGCTGAAAGGTGATCGGAATCTGCCTCAAAAATGCTGATCAGTCCATCTCTAATTATTACAGTTCAATATCTTGCATATCTACAGTATTAATTAACTGTACAGATACAGTCAATGCATTTTCTCTCTCTAAAGCCATAGGCAGTTTATTCCATTCCTTAAATCCTTCAGTCTAGAGGTCAATTCCAGTTCATACCCAATGCACATAACTAAGGCTTTCTGAATGACTTGCTGAATCAGACTGAAACCGCACACCACTGTGGCATAAATCAATAACATAATTGAGAAGTATAGTGATTCAGATAGTGATTCAGAGTGACTTGCTGTGAATGCTTAATTGCTGGGAAACGTATGGACTTAAATTTCCTTACATAACAATGGTAGTGAACGAGGGGTCGCAATGTCTGCAGTGCAATTTTGTTTACAATTTTAAAAAAGGAAGAGTGAATGCACACACAAGAATTCCATCTGAACCGTGGATCGATTGCACGTCACTTTTCTGCACCCAGGTATGCAAAAAGGTAGGCATGGAAGCCTTTTGCTGCTTTTCATTACTTTCTCTGGATGCAATAAAATCATGCAGCTACAAAGCGCTTTCTTGATGCATGGCATTTCACAAAACAAACAGCCACCGTTGTATGAGAAGGATTTTAGCCAAAACTTTTGTCATTTTACAAAATTAACCAATTACTCCATTAGCAGTGACAGGGCCTGTTCTACATATTCATACATACTATGGCTATCTGTTAAAGAAAGACACAGATGGCCATCACACCAAATGCTACAGAGGTTACAGGAAGTTTATGGTTCACGAATCCAGTCATTTTAAAGCAGAAACCCCCCAAAGAAACTTGCCAAACCCAGGAGATACCGACTTGGCCAGATGGGCCATTTGAGATTGATGAAACATGGAAGCAGGTTATAAGAGTGTGCAGTTGCCAGTTAAAGTCAGACCTTCCTTAGAGCATACTTGTAAACGCAGTATCTTCAAGAATAAAGCATACACACTAAACTAGCCACCTTCTCATTTTGACAAGAAATAAAGACGTTACAACAGGCCGCATCACTGGAAGTGACCCCAGACCACCAACTGGCTCTCTGGGCCACTCCTAGTCTCAAAAACAGCTTCAAGCACAACAAAATGCACCAAACTTACAGAGTAAGCGGCCCTCAATCTGAAAAAAAACAGCCTTAAAAATACATTTCAGCCCAAAACCTTAACACAAAACAATGAGGCATCAGGCAGTGTATTCATTCCGGTGGGGGAGCTTTTAGATGCACAAGCTCTTCAGACATCCAGTCTCCATCACCATTAGTTTCCCTAGAACAGTGCATAACTTAGAATGACTCTAAATGACCTTATTAACATTTTAACAGCGTAATTACACAGAAAATAAAAAAGGAAAAACACGGTTTCCCTTTAAAAGACCTCCACATTTAGCATTACGTAACAACATGTGGAAACGTACCTCCTGGCCCTGCTTGTCTAGGACACTGAGCATGACCTCGATGCCTTTGTTGAAATACTGCACGGCCTCCATGCCTGTGTGGATCTGACCCAGGTACATGTATTTGCTGTGGCCTTCTTCCGGACTCAGCTCCACTGATTTCAGAAAGACGTACGCTGCTGTCAAGGAGCAAAGCTCTTTCATTCATCACACACGCACAATCCAGCACAAACAGTTTCAAAATCTTCCTGCACAAAGCTACACGTTCAGTCAGTTGCTGGAATAGTGCCAGCCACGGCTTTACATCCACCTGGACAGAACACGTTTCGCCGTGTCTGCCACAACATCACGCTAGCCAGTTGGAAAGGATATTTGTTTGGCTTTATCAATGTCTCCCAACTCAGCACAGATGTTTCCTAGCATGTCCAGAATGGTCAGGTTTGTAGGCTCGATGTCCAGGGCACGCTGACAAAACATCCTTGCCATGGGAAAGTCAAAGTTGTCCATGTACTCCTCTGTCTGAGAGAGAGAGAAACGGAGAGAGAGAGAAAGAAATAGAGAAAATGAAACAGAATAGTACAGTATCAACCACAGTATCGACTGAAGTCAGGGATGCACTGAGACATGATGTGCCCGAGGAGCAGGAGGAGGTTAGGTGTCTTGTTCAAGAGCACTTCAGTTGTGTCCTGTCAGTTCAGGAGATTGAACCATCGACTTTCCGTTCGCAAGGCTGGTTCTCTGAACTGCAGCCCATGACTGACCCCTGGAAAAATGTGCATCCTACAAAATATGCAAGTAACTTTTGCATCTAGTCTCATTGATAAGCTGTGTAGCAACATGAAACTTTCCTTCCTCTCTGTGCAGACATCAGAGATCACCATCGTTAAGTTATTAAGTTATTTACATTTTAGTGCCAGAAAAGAAGAAAAACATGTTTACCTGAGATTTACACAGAAGCCTCAACAATGTAGTATACTAGAAGATATTATAGCATTTAGTGTCCATATCCTTTGTTTTTTAAAGAAATCATCAGGGATGGTTTTCTATACAATTGTAGGTTAGTTCAAGAAGTTTGTCACATTTACTGCTATTCACAACCCATGTAATCCCAAGTAATCCCAAACACTTACAAAGATACTGAGGTCATCTTCTTTGTTTGATCTGCAAATGTTGTTTTTCTCAGTAAGAGCTACTTGCCAGCTTTTGCAACCCATACTGTTAAGTTGTTTTTTTATAGTGAAAGGATGGACAGAAACACCTATGTATGTATGTATGTATGTATGGAACCAAATCGTGCTTTCCAATGCACACAAGATATAAGACTGTGGAAGCAACACTGCTGTTTGTAGGATTATGGCGACGTGATCTACAGACATGCATTTGCAGCCACATTGAAACCTTTAGACCCCTACAATAAACAGTGATGTGTGCTGTATGAAAAGTTTGGGTGGTCTTATCTTGATGTGCGTCGAGAAACACATTGGTTTCTTTTTATTTTTAAAGCACCTTCTGGTCGTATACCATCGTATATCACAACAATACTCACTAGGAATAGTACAAATTACGGAACTCGCTGCAGTTATTAGATCACCCTTCAGGTTCCTAGAGCTTTTACTGAACTGGGAAAATCTGCTTTTAGCTACAGTGCACCAGGGAGCTGGAACTCACTGCAGGAAACACTAAAGCTCAGCTCGCTGGTATCATGAAGACATTTTACACTCTTCATTTCTAACATCTTCCACACGACCTGCCAATGTTTTCTTTAATTTTAGTTCACAGCTTTATGATTTGATATTGTTTTTTTACTTTTTCTTTTAATTTCCTTTCTTTTATCTTTTATTATTATTATTATTATTGTTATTATTATTATTATAACTACTATTATTGCTATTATTATTATTATTATACTATTATTATTTTGTATTATTATTTCTTCAACAATTTTAAGTTTTACTACTATATTTATATCTATATTTATTGACTTTATTTTTTTTTTTTACAATTTATCTTAATTATGTCTCTGTTCTTAATGTTTATTTTACATTTTAAGTACTTATTAAAATTCATTTGAATTTATTTTCAATCCCTTTTTTTGTTTGTCAATGGTAATGCTCGGCAACATTGTAAATGAGGGTGTATGTATGTATGTCTGTATGTATCTCAGTCAGTCAGTCAGTCAGTCCGTCACTCACAAGCTTTAAGTTTGGTTTATCATGATAGTTTTGGAGTTCTACCAAAGCTGCATTCAGAAGTTTTTGCTACTGCTCCTGTCCTTTCTCTCCCTTCGTTTGCTTTAAAGCACATCTCTAATATCCAGTCTCAGCTATTAACACAACACAGAGAAGATTCAAACACAAATAAAAGATATATTTTGTTTAGTGTGACCATGCTGTGTTTCTCTGGGTGTGTATATATACTTTCATTTATCCTCCACTTGAGGCCACTTCAACTGCTTTTTTCAGCACATTCACTCGTCTGCTCCAGCCTTCAGACAGCGAGTAAGACGGGCGTCACCAAATCAGTTTCTGGGCCACAGGAAGAGGAGGATCAGGAGGAAAGGCAGTAATTCTTCAGGACTTCTGAACGCAGTGCAGGTCTTGCAAAGTTGTCTCATTTCTCTCTTTTAATCATTTTTTGAGCTCCAGTTCAAGAAACTGATGTTTTTTTCTGATTTATTTAACTTGGGCATCTCTCTCTTACACAAGCGAATCTAATATCTTTTTAGAATCTCCTGTAAAATGAATAAGCTCTTTTGACTGAAAATTAAATAAACTGACTACTGATTACTGCACAGTACTGTATACGTCTATGCTTCATTCATAGCTGACAGAAATGGACTGTCCTTGGACCTTTAAAAACCTCAGAATCTGCCAGCTGGAGTCTGAGACTTGAGGCTTAAAGCTGACTCCAGCACTTGAATAGACGTCAACACACCACTGAAATATTGTCAAACCTCTTCCAAAAGGTTGTAGTAGAAAAAAAAAACTAGCTGACATTTTGGCTGACAGTAGAATTAAGATTTCTGACAGTTTTGATATGCATCATATATAACCACAGAGCGGGTACTATATGGGTTGTAGACCATTTTCAGCACTGCAGAGACACTGACATGGTGGTGGTGTGTGTTGTGCTGTTGCAGTGGATCAGTAACAGCAGTGCGGCTGGAGTGTTAAAACACCTCAGTGTCACTGTTAGACAAAGAACAGTCCACCAACAAACAATATCCAGACAACAGCGTGCTCTGGGCTGCATCCACTGATAGAGGACGACCAACGCAAACTGTGCAGGAACAGATGAGCTATCATCTCTGATTTCACATCTACAAGGTGGACCTACAAGGTTGAAGTGTCTAACAGAGTGGAGACAGAGTTTAGAAACATCCTGAGCCCCTTTAACCGCAATACATGAACGCTAATTATGCTGTCTTGTTAATCAACAAGCAGTTGGGAAGTTTCTCTAAGAACTGGATGAGCCACAAGATATAGTGATGTGAATACTTTATCTATGTACCAGTAAATACTGTCACATCACCAAGCCTTCCGTTAGTGTCTCTTTAAAGGGAAAAGTAATGTCAGTGGCACGTTTGGGAACAGCTTTTGTTTGAGGGACAAAAAAACAAAAGGTTGGAGTCTTGCATTGTACTGGCAGACACTCAGCATCAATTTTATGCATACACATACGCTCAGCAAGCGCTTTATGAGCAGCACTTGTACATCTCCATATTCATGCAATGATCTAATCAGCCATAGAATCATGCAGAAATAGGTCATCAGCTTCGGGTAATATTCACATCAACCATTACAACAAGGGAAGAAATGTGATCCCAGTGACTCTGACTGTGGCACTGATTGCTGGTGACAGACAGGTTTGGAGTTGGTATGGGTAACTACTGATCTCCTGCCATTTTCAAGCACAACAGTCTGTAGAGTTTATTTAGGATGGTGCAATAAAGAAAACAGGTTACAGTAGCTCAGATGACCACTTGGTACAACTGTGATGAGCAGAACGTCATATAACTTTCAGAATTTTCCAGATTTAGCAAAGTTGCCTATTTTTTGAGATCTAGTTTTGGAACCTTGTTTTTTCCCCCACTTATTTTCATTTGTCTTGCCTTTTCCTTTTCTAATACATAACCTCTTTAGAATCTCCTGAAATTATTAATGAAAAATTTAATAATAAGCCCTTTTAGCTGAAATTAAATTGTGAAGGATGGTCCCTGATTGCCAAACAGTACTGTACACGTCTATGCTTCATTGACAGCTGACAGATATGGACTGTCCTTGGACCTTTAAAATCCTCAGAATCTGCCAGCTGGAGTCTACACTTGTGGCTGAAAGCTGACTTCAGCACTTGAATAGACTCCAACACACTACTGAAAAATTGTGTCAAACCTCTTCCAAAAAGGGATGCAGTGCTGTAGTAGAACAACTCAAACAAGGGAGTGAAAAGAAAACAAAAAAAACTTCAGGGTCCATATGTAAGAAAGCTTGTATAGAATCTCTACAGAAATGATTATGTGTACATGTGCATCTCCTCACAATCTTAAAAAAAATTAAGCTCATTTGATTGACAATTGCCTTGAATTTCCCTCTGGCATTAATAAAGTACCTAAATATCTATCTATCTCTATCTATCTATCATTCATCTCTACTGCACCGTATTGTACATCTACAAATCATTGACTTGGATGCTTTTCTGTAATGAGCAGAACAGCATCTAACAGTAGACAACACATCAAAGCTACATAGCTGCAAATACACTACAATGGCTACAATAGCTGAAGACCATGTCATGTTCCACTTCTGTCAGCCAAGAACAGACAGCTCAAGCTGCTAAGGGCACAGGCTCACCAAAACTGAACAGTAAAAGACTGGAAAAACACAAAGCCTGATAAATCTGGATTTCTGCTGAGATACACAGATAACAGGTTCAGAATTTCGCACCAGCATGATTCCATGTACCCATTGACCCAGTCCAGGCTAGTGAAGGTGGTGTAATGGGGCTTGTTTGGGGAATGTTTACTTGGTGCGCTTTGGGTCAATAATACCAGCCACTTCTTGAACGCTGCAGCCTATTTAAGTTCTGATGACCATGTGCATCACAAGTTACCATCTTCTAAAAGCCACTTCCGACATAATAACACGCCCATGTCACTGAAACCATCTCAAACTGGCTTCATGAACATGACTATAAAGTTAGTGTTCTTCAGTGGCTTTTCCAGTCACTGGATCTGAATGCAGGAGAAGACTTTTAGGATGTGGCAAAACAGGAGATTTAAAAGATACCTGGAAAAAAAAATCTGCAAGAATTGTCCAATGCAAACATGTCAGCATGGACCAATATAGCTTGTGGACCTCATTTCATCAAGAACTGGGGCTGTTTTGAAAATAAAGGGATGCTCTACCCAGCATTCATAATATGAACAGCTCAGTGAGTGTATATATATATATATATATATATATATATATATGGGACGCATTAGAGATATCAGGGCTGAAATGAACATGTATACCTTCTCCAGTAACTGCTCAACAGTGTACTTCTCTGCTGTTTTCTTCTTGGCCTTCTCCTGCATCTTTGCCTTCATTTTCTCCTGAGGTGACATGAGCGTGTGCCCTGAACCTGAAACCAGAAATGAAGCAACAAAATGGCTTTATCATCTTTAACAGCATCATGTCTAAAACACTCACATGGAACTAGAGTGACACAATGAACTTTTCCCAACACAATGTTCTACTAACTGTACAGCTGGAAGTACTCGAGAAGTAATCCAACAGTGTATCCTTCTTCTCTGAACTGTCTTGTATGTGTTTACATACTGCAGTTTTCAAAAACATGAGATCTCAGTCTGAGAGAAAGCCTGTTACCTCCACGGTTCTCTCTCTTCTTGGGTTTGCTCTTCTTTTTGGCTTTTGCTTGTCCTCCCATTCTTGTATGAAGGTGATGACAGTAACCAGAAGAACTGCCGTACACAAATCGAGGTTAGTGTTCCGTTGATAGAACTGTTATTTATCCCTGTGGACAGCACTTGTGACTGAAAGCTGTGTGGATGTATGCAAGCATGGGCTCCAGCTTCTTCTTCTCCACGTGTTTAGGACAAACTGAACGCCAGCTAGCACTTTACTGACACCTACTGCCTCATGTTATGCAAAAATGGACAGAGGAAATCCACCAATTTTACTACATTTCTAAATAAGTCGGTCCTTCAGAAGCATGACTTGATGTGAAGTGGCTCATTGTGGGCTAACGGCGTTTCACACCTAATCACTCTAAATACATGCATTTTGAAAATTTGGTGGAGTTCCCCTTTAGCTTGTAATACTATGATTTGTCTAGTCTTCTATAGCGCACAGGCAGCGAAAGCAATCAACGTGCAACTGACTCTGCTGTACAACATGAAGCCCTAACCTCGGACCTGGCTTACTAGGTTTACCTCATAAGAAATCTATAGCCCACCATCAAAACCAGATGAAAAAAATACTCAGCTGGAAAATGAATTAGACAACGCGAAAGTCTCAAACACCGAGAGTCAGCAAGCAGTGACAAGCAAAAAAAAAAATTATTATTATATTATATAATATATATATAATTTTCGGTTCCTTGCTCAAATTTAAACTGCACCTCTCTTCAGTGATATATACAGCTGCACTATATCAGGTCTGATTTTGGGGTGCCTGCATAACATATTTACGATATGTGTTCAAGTTTTTGTAAAAGTTTGTTTTAGCTTAAAGCTTTTTGTTATGTTAAGTCTGTTTTAATACCTGCATATGTCGTGTAAACGTATAAAATCCTACATATTAGTAAAGCCAACTATAAACTTTGAGATTCAATTCAAAAGTAATTCAGCGTTTTACATAACACATAGTTATGTGTACACATAGTTTCCAAGCAAACACACACCGTTGTCAGAAGGTTGCTACAACGTTGTGAAATGGTATTATTTACGTTGTCTTGTCAAGTCCCTACTAAATAACGTCGTTTAATTTCTCCCTGTTGGCAAAAGTCCATGGTGTTCTCATCAGATATAATATAACATATAAAGGATTCTAGGAGGTTGTGACAGCGTTGAAGAATTACATTTTAAAGTTGTGATTAGCTAAACAGTACGTCGTCACAACGTAACCGTGTCTGCTGGAATATGTGTAATATTTATCCTGTGAATATGCTTTTAACGATTTTTTTTTAACCCAAAGCTTAGAATATAAGGTTTGCCCGACGCAAACATATCACAAATGTATCCTGCTCAAACAACTGAAGCTAACAGTCGCTAATAAAACTAAAACAACTGTTGGCGCGTGCGGTTCTGCGGCGTTGTCTACTTTCTTACAATGTTGCTACAACGTTGTCAAAGGTGCTTTTTACGTTGTCTGAACGTTGTTCACGGTATTATTTATTTCTATAAATTCCCACTGACTTGTGTATTTTATATTTATATTTTATATTGCATGCAGATATAATGAAACGTATAAAGAATTCTAGCGCGTTGTGATAACGTGGCCAGATAACGTTGTCACAACTTTCTGAGGAATTACATTTTAACGTTGTGGGCACCAAAATAATACGTTGTCACAACGTAACTATGTTTGCAGGGATGAAATTGAGTTTGTAAATCGCAGACGCCTGTACTGGAGCGTCACTGGCTTTATCTCAGACTGGTCGCCAGATGGCGCTATTACTGCAGAGCTTTGGAAAGTTACACTCTAAGAAAATCATCTAGAAATAGTAGTGAAAGAAATAAAAAGTGAAATAATAATACGAGCTTTCTGAGCTATCCCAAACAGAGCCAGGATTTTATTAGTGTACACGCAGCTGTCGCGTTCACTGTCGCAGTCACAGACAATATAAATTTGATTTTCTTTGTAGGATTTTATTTTGTAAGAAAGAATAGATGTTATTTGTCCTATAAATTGTTATATAAAATGCATAATTAAAATAATTAAATATTACCTTCAAGGGTAATGAAAACCCAAATCAATATGTGTAGTTAGTCTCATGTAAGAACTGTTTTTATTTTAAAATTATTAATAACATCTTACTGTATTGTTGTGATTCATATGTCTTTCCTCGGTATAAACCAATAATACTTTTTTTCTCCAAAGACTTTTAAGTCGTTTTATATGATATTATATGATATTATATGATATTATATGATATTATATGATATTATATTATATATTCTTTTGAACTGCGTATGCGTAACACCGAACCTAACCACTAGCATTTAATTTCAAAATAAAAGCCTTTATATGTTTATCTGAAAATATTTATCTGTGACGTTCAGAAGCATAAAAATGTTTTACATTACAATTTTTTTCTGTATAAAATAGCTAGAATTTATTCGAGTCCGTATGCAGACTTTTGTCGTGACAAATTTGTTAAAATCTAAACAGTGCTAAACGTCAGTCAGTGTCGCCCACCAATGACGCGCCCAGAACCTTTATTGTTAGTGACTGACGAAAACATCCAGCGACTCTTGGTGGCAGATCCATGTGAATGTCGCCGGTAGGAGTTTTTCTAATATCGGAATATAAAAGGTGAGATTGGAACTCGCGATTGTTGTGTTTTAAATGCTAGTCCGCCATAAAAGCGCGATGAATTGCATCTTATCACAGTCGAGAATCCATTTGGAATCAGGATTTTTATAATGCTTCCCCTCCTTATCGGCAAGGTCAGAAGCGCCTTCCTTCCTGTGGACAGCAATATTAGCTCGGCAGCTAATTTTGATGTTTTAGTTTCTGATCTGGTCTGAATAGATCATTAATTTTTTTAACGACTTTGTGTCTAGTGGCCTTGCTCACGATAAGTATATGCAGAGCACTGTGTACAATCGTGCACATGTTTATACGGTACTGTATACTATGAATGTGTTCATTGCATGGCAGCATGTTTCATAAGGTAGATGTGCAAGCATATCAGCATTCCAAAACAGTGCTCTCTGCCTGCTTCTGATGATTGCCTTCATTGCCAGTCTTTTTTTTTTTTGGCTTTCACTTCTTTGTCACTCCCTGACATCTTCTCCCTCACACACACTCTCTCTCTGCCTTTATGATTGGTTCCTTTTTTTATTTATGACTTAAGCCTTTTTATTTTTTTCTTGTGTCTCAGTTGTTTGAGTGACATGTGGATGCACACTGGTAACTTGTGACCCGTCAGCTTTCGAGTACAAAAGCACCTCAGATGACCACCAGGCTTCTGAGCAGGTGGGCTCGACAGTTGTCCAGATGCCCCCAAGCTTCTGCATCCGCTGCTCGCCTGCAGGTGCCTACAGCCCACCCAGCAGAGCTGCTGAGGTCCCATGTCCAGATACGGTCCGTTGTCAGACCCTTGTGCCTGGGCCAAGGAAGGGCACAGGAAGAGGAGCAAAATTTCACATTTAAACGTACAGAACTGGACGTGCTGGTTGAAAAGGCAGCCACTCCACAAGAAGTGCTGCAGGCGTGGGAAGATCATGGTGGTTCGGCAAATCAGGCGGCCTCATGTCTCGTCCAGCTCAGCCGACTGCAGGTGGCGAAAGGAAGAGCAGACGATATCCTGCAGGACCCTCGGTGTGTGGACCTGCTGGAGACAGTGAATTCTCAGGTAATGATATCCTTCTGCTACATTTTGTTTGCGCTGATGATTTTTATAGATAGCACCCACCAGAGCGGTGCAGAGCAGAGTTTAGTTCCCTCCTGTATCGAGAAAGCTGTCCTGCCCCTTACTTAGCTCTTCTACATCTGCAAGGAAGGTGGCTCTCCAGGACCAGGGCTTTTTGTTAAACAAAAAGGGATTGTAAATAAATTAAAATGAATTTTAATGAGTACTTAAAATGTAAACGAAACAATAAGAACAGAGACAAAATTAAGTAAGAAAAATTGTAAAAGAAAAACAAATAAAAACTGAATAAGAAACTAAAATCAGGAATAAGACAAAAAATGTAAATAAATATAGATATAAATATAGTAGTAAAACATAAATAGTAAATGAAATAATAATTAAAAATAATAAAATTATAATAAAATTATAATAGAGTAATAAAAATCAAGATAAAAGACTGGTAAAAGAAAATTAAAATTAAATTAATAAATAAAAAAAAACTGAATATCAAAATCATAAAACTGTTAAGTAAAATTAAATAAAACATACAAAGTCATACGAAAATGGTTAGAAGAGTTTAAAATGTCTCAGTGACAGTGAGTTAAGCTTTAATGTTTCCTGCAGTGAGTTCCAGCTCCCTGGTGCACTGTAAACTCAATCAAAACATTATTCAGCTATTTTGCTTTTGATTGGTGACAAAGAAGGTAGTTATTCGGTTTGCTGCTTGTTGTGCATCCAGATGTGGCGAGTGGATATTATGTTTGCAGGGTTAGCTTTTGTTTTTCATTAGTTTTTCTATGGAGACCAAAAGAAAGCATAGTTTTTTTTAAAGCTGTGCAGGAAGGAGAACCCTTGTAATTGAAGATGCTGCTTGTATAAGCAATGTCCAAGATATTGCCAGGACCACCTAATGCATAATGATAGTAAAATATGTCAACCATTTGTTTCATTGGATGTTGGAAAGTTGCTCACAGGACATATTTTTGTATATACACATTGTGTGTACAAAAAGGTTACAATTAACCAACATGGATTTAGGTTCCCTGAGGTTTTGTCATATATGCTGTACTTCTGCCTCAAGGGAACAGAGTTTGACAGCCCTGCTCTGGCCTTCCAACTGTAACCACAGAACTCTTGGATAGATATTTTTTACTAATGGACAACAAGATCCTATTGCTGACTGAAAGGCTTTGGTAGTCATGTCCAATGACCAATCTGAGACCATGTCTTTGGTTCCTCTAGTTAGCTTGTCAGACAGTAAATTCTTGAAAACGAACAGTCAGGAACGGCTTTGAAGATAGAGAAGGATGTCATTGAACAATGCAATACCCAGAGTACATTGTTAATGTTAACCAAGGATATTAACTAAGCTAAGGTTCCAGACCGGATGCCAGAAAGCAGGTTTTGAGAAAAGCTGCTGATGAATGTCTTCCTGTGCCGTGCTAGGTGTCAGTGATATGGAATGGTACGCTGGTGTCTCTTCTGCGCTCTCTCTCCGCTCTGGGTCTGACTCCCAGTGCTCCAGTGCTGCGCAATCTCCAGAATGAGGCACTATGGAGGCTTCGGCGACTCACCT
Source organism: Megaleporinus macrocephalus (assembly GCA_021613375.1). Taxonomy (NCBI): domain Eukaryota; kingdom Metazoa; phylum Chordata; class Actinopteri; order Characiformes; family Anostomidae; genus Megaleporinus; species Megaleporinus macrocephalus. The sequence continues at coordinate 23,825,843 of CM038727.1, read as the reverse complement.
ACCGTCAGCTGTCCTACCTAGTGGACTGGGCCACCAACCCCCAGAGTCAGGGGTAAGCAGTGCTCTTATTACCCGTAGCCTTAACCTGTGTAAACTGCATTTGAGTTCCCTACGATAATGCCCCATATTAGCCCATCAAGGGTTCTCATTAGGTCGCTGTTTTCTGGTTGGCAGGCAAGGTGACGAGGCTCTAACCACAGCTGTTCTAAAGCAGATAGAGTTGCGTTGGACAGAGCTGAGTGACCCACGAACGGTCAGCACCCTCATGGGCCGTGCTGCACAGCTGTCACCATCCCTAATGGAAAAACTGGAGGATAAGGTAAGCATGCAGATCTGTACACCAGAGTAGAGCTGAAGTATAGACGCTGCAAGTAAAGTCAACAATAAAAATAATCAACCACAGATTTTTCATTTACACTTACTTGCAGTGAGTTAATGCCTGAATTGGCATATAGTGTCATGCCTATATGATGTACTGTAAAGTATAGGGGTATATTCTTAAAAGGAAGTCACATGCAATCTGACTTAATTTTCCATGGAAGCACAGCATTGACTTGGAGAGAAGAAAGACTGCACACGGTTGATAATTGCAATTGTTCTGAAAAATATGTACACAATAAGCATTGTATTTTTTTTTTTCATCCCATGAGCCCTTTCAGACATCACTAGTCCAACATGTTACTAACCTTAATCATTGCAGAATTCTAAGCTTTATCAGTTTCTGTTAATCAGACGTATTTAGCAGCTTCAAAAAACATTTAACATTAAGCTGCACGTCCTGTCAGTGTTAAATACATTAGCTCAAAATTACAGGCAGTTTTAAAGTAGTTTTCATGTGCATAAATATTAGTTGATAATTTTACAGTACAGTACAAACACAGAAGGTTCAGTACTTTTTTCAATGTTTTATTTAGGATCACAGTTCAGTACTCGTAATTTTCAGTACATTTTTTATTGTAATGTACTAGAACCAGTGGGATGGGTTTTGCCTGTGTTTGATGAGCTTTGTGGAAAATACACTGAATTGCAAAAGCCATGTTGATTAGATAATTGTATTTTTGCATGTAATCTAATTAATATTTTGTCTTTAACAGTAATGAATGTTTTTAAGCATTGTGGCATCAGTATTAAAATCAGAATACTGTGACAACCCTACTGTGCATTACATACTGTCACTGTAATATAAAATAAAACTTCTGAAATTATGTCTAAACAGCAAGCGCTGTTTGCTTTTGGCCTTTATAACTTCTCACCTCTCTAACCTCTCTAACATTCACCAAACTCCCAAGGCATATGTCACCTAGCATGCACTAATCTAACTTATTGCTGCAGCCATATGACATGAACAAAATTATGCCTACTTGTTGCATTATAACAAAAATAAAATTTAATTTAATAAGTTTTCTCGCAACACCAACAACTTGGAATGAAAAGTAAAATCATTGGCCACTGAGATCAAACCTTCATCTAGTCACCTCGTAGCACTTGTGAAACTTTGGCACAAAGGAATATATGGAAGCTCACATGAATGTTGGAAATGTTTTAAGTAAATCCTGTAAAACATTTTTAATTTAAAATCTTTCAGCAGCTGAATGTAAAAGCTGAACTTTTTCCTGACTAATAAGAAGGAGGCTTAAGATATCTAATGCTGACCTATTTCTGGACCAGGCTCTGGAGCTGGCTGAGAGGTTCAGCGCTGAAGACATCCGCAAGGTGGCACTGGCTTTGGCATCTCAGGGACGACGAGCAGTGCCACTCTTGCGGGCAATGTCATACCACCTGCACCAGAAACCCTCCTCCGAACTCAAAACACCTGTGCTGCTGGACATTGCATTCGCTTATGGTCAGTTCATTACAATTACAACATTTATGTGTTTGTTTTGTTTTGTTTTGATATTGTTTTTTATAGACATGTTACGGATCTGAGCCACTTTTATATAAGGATTCTGCATCACATACATTTATGGCCATGAGACCTTAATGAGTGTGGCTAGATTTGTTTTCCTATTGTACATGTAGCAGCACCTAACCCGAAGTTAGGGCCTGTAAAAAGTACAAAAGAAGCGTCTGAACCAGAGTTGAGAGCCATCTTCATCACAAAACCTTTCTCTTTTGGTTCATTTGTTTGTTCTTGATGCACATGATTTATTCATGGATGTTATTGATTAGAATAACGTGTACAGGTTGCTTTAGGTTTATTTGGATTAATGTTTTTAGTCACATACCTACATAAATGTGAGGCATCAAGTTCTAAATTGGAATTGAGCAATAAGCCTTATATCCAGATATTCAGACCTATTTTTCACATTTGTTCAATCACATATTAACATATGCCAGAACACAAAAGTGGTTTGTAATGTTTATAAGATGAGATAATCCTTTATTAGTCCCACAGTGGGGAAATTCAGAGTTACAGCAGCAAAGGAATAGCAAGGCACTCAGTATAAAAAATAGATAAATAAACAGTACAGTATATACAATATACATAAGTCAAGAACTCTTAAGATTGTGTTTAGAAATAATAGCACGTTGCTTCTTAATTGCACAGGGGGAATAAAAATATTGCACGTTATGTTACACTGAAAAAATTCTATTGTCTGTAAGTGTGTATGTAGTCCGCTGTGTATATGGTCCACTGGGAGCAGTGCTGGTTGTAGAGTCTAACAGCAGCAGGAAGGAAGGACCTGTGATACCGCTCTTTCACACACTTGGGGTGAAGCAGCCTGTCGCTGAAGGAGCTGCCCAGTGCTGCCAGAGTCTTATGCGTAGGGTAGGAGTCATTCTCCTGTATGGATGCCAGCTTGGCTAACATCCCCCTGTCTCCTACCACCTGCACTGGGTCTATTGGGCTTCCCAGGACAGAGTTGGCCCTCTTTATGAGTGTGTCCAATCTCCTGTGCCACCACTGTGCCAAAGAAGGTCCTCAGGAGTTTTCCCAGCACTCCAAATGACCTCAGTCTCCTCAGTAGGTACAGTCTGCTCTGGCCTTTTTTGTAAAGTGCAGTGGTGTTAACTGACCAGTCCAGCTTGTTGTTTAGGTGAACACCCAGATACTTATAAGATTCCACTCTCTCGATGTCTATACCCTAGATGTTCACGGATGCCTGCACCTGTGGAAATCCACCACCAGGTCTTTGGTCTTCCCCGCATTTATCTGGAGGTGGTTCTGCAGACACCAATCCACAAAGTCCTGAATCAGTTCTCTGTACTCGCCATCCTTGTAATTAGTTATGAGGCAGCTGATCGCTGAGTAATCAGAGAACTTCTGGAGGTGACATCAGAAGTTAGACCGTTCCCTAAAGCACCCCTGTGCTGCTGCCCACCTTATCTGACACATAGTCCTGTGCCCTCACATACTGTGGTCGGTTAGTAAGGTAGTCCAGAATCCAGTTAGACAGGTGACTGTCCACTCCACTATGTTCGACCTTGAAGAAATCAAAGCAAGTGCTTCTCACAGTGCTCCTAGGCTTCTCCAGGTGAGAGAGCTCTGTGTAGAAGATAGATGACAGCATCATCCACCCTGACACCAGGCTGGTAGGCAAACTGAAAAGGGTCTATGTTTGGACTAACCAGAGTCTCTCCAGTGACTTCATCAGATGAGAAGTCAGTGCCACCGGCCTGTAGCTATTGAGGTCTTTTGGGTGCTGCTTTTTTGGTACAGGTACCAAACAAGAAGTCTTCAGAGCTTTAGGCTCATGTTGAACATGTTGAACTACCCTGCACAGCTGATCCACGCAGGACTTGAGGAGCCTGGCATACAGTATAATGCACAGTTATTCAGATATATTGAAAAACACTTTTCCCAGCCCTTATCATGGAGTACCCCCTGTGTGGCACTTTTTAGTTTTAGCTCCCGACACGTGTACTCCCACTAATCCTACGCTCACAAATCTCAAGCTAAACTGGATACGTTGGGAATGAAAACACTGAAATGCACAGGACACAAGGTATCTGGGAACATGGTGTTAATATAGGTGAGCCAGCAACCTCTAAGCAGTGGGTTTGAATCCCAGGACTGAGTGGGTTATCCTGACCACACCACCCTGGCCAGCCCGCAGACTGAGCACAGTAGGACAGCTAAAGGACTGCTTTCTCCAGGGTTGGGAACATGGACAGGAAGTGTCACAGTGGTATTAATAACTACAATCAGTGGGTTTTGGCGCTCCAGGTTAGTTCATGTTACAGTTGATGTTAGAGTTTGTGCATACACCTGTGTATTTGAAACAGTTTTGATGCTCTTTAGTGATCGAGAGTATCTCAAAGCTATTATTCTCTTCTTTATCACAGGTAAGCTGAATTTCCACCAGACTCAGGTGTTCCAACGGATGGCTGCAGAGCTGTTACCTAGGTTACCGGAGCTGAGCTCTGTTGATATCACACGCTGTTCAAAGTCCCTGGCCTTCCTGAAGTGGCTCAACCTGCCTCTCTTTGAGGGCTTTGCACAGGTTCAAACCCTCTGCATTCAGCCCTCTGCATTTAACCCTCTGCACTCAATCCTCTGCACTCAACCTACTTACAGATACATATTACCACACTCCACACATACCTTTTTTTGGCCTTTATCTTTTCTTTTCTCATGCTTTTTTCCATTGTAAATTGAAGTATTTTTCCAGTTCTCTTTATTTTGTTCTCTCCAGTGTCACCAAACCAAAATGGCATTTTCTTCTATTCAGGCAGTAATATGAACACCACATCCCTGAGCATTTAGTATCATAACTATAATAATTACTATTTTGTTATAATTAACATTGTAGTTATGGATGCATCGATGCGGATGTATTTTGTATCAGCCGATATTAACCTTATTTACTTGTACTCACAAACACGAAGGCATAAAAGTCACAACCGCATCCCCAATACAGGTGAAGACAGCTAAGCTAAATGAAGGTGAAAATAACTTGACATATTCTTCCAAAGTCTGTATATGTTTTTCTATGACTTTACACTGTTTGATTGAATATAATTGCAGGGGTAATATAATTACTACATTGTTTTTTAAGCTATTTTTGTAAAATAGGCTGCAGAAAGACAATACTGTCCTACCAAGTATGTGCATAGTATGGTTGAGTTGCTCAGTAGTCGGGTGCACAGCATGTTATTTAAATTAAAACATTAATTTAAAAAATTTAAGCTGTCTCTAGGCGATCCTGTTCTACAAAAAACTGAAGAGATTTCTTTCTTATTTGAAGTCCTTTATAATGTTCATTCTTAGTACAAACCGTGAGAGTTTGCCATTGAAAAAGTGGCAGCTCGCAATTTCAGGCTTGCCAAGTTTGGTCTGTTATCATGTCTAGCTTGTTGGGTTGAGAGGATTTTTGCAAACACTGCGTAGTGGCCAGTAAAACTGAATGTCTTTGTGATTAACATAGGAGCGAATCAGTGGTGCACTTTGGTCTAAAAAGAATTATTTAAGCTGTTCATGCTTGTAATTAGTTTATTTTGAGGGCTGCTCTTGTTTGTGGCTTATAGTTTTCAGGATAATCGTGGAATCCACGGTATTCAGAAGGTTATATTGGCATACCACCTGCCCCTGTGTACAGGTTATGTGAGGAAGATTTTGTTTGTCTCTGAGCGGATAGTTTGCAGTTTGTATTATTATTGTTGTTGATGCTGTCAATAACAACAACCCCAATAGTACTAATAATAATAATAATAATAATAATAATAATAAAGGAGTCACTTGGCAAAAAAAAAAAATCATCTCAGTGCTCAGGAAACATCCTGGACATCAGGGCAGACACACAAACATACATATTCTAAAACACTCTAAGGGGACAATTTCAGTATTCCCAGCTCACCTAACTGAATGCCTTAGGATGCCTTTTGGAGCACCCAAAAACAACTCATGCACACACTGGGAGAACATGCAAACTCCACACAGAAAAGGCCCTGGTCGCCTGGCCGGGGAATCAAACCCAGGCCCGTCTTACTCTGAGACACTGCCAGTAGTGTTCACTATTTTATACTGTGCATCAAACCACAGCAACAAGCATTTGCAGGCTTAATAAAGACCTGGATGTTGTTGGAGCTTTGAAAGAACTTTTAGATAGGTATTTTTACAGAAACTATAATGCCTATTTGGGTGACTATTGAGTTCTATTGTTTGTTAGCGACATTAACCTTTAAGGCACAGCCGTCGCTCTTACAGGTGTTCCACCTCCATAAAATCATAAAACAGCATAGTTATGTTGTGACAAAAACAATTACAGCAGAATGTTTATGTTCATTAGTATGTTTCAATGCTGGACTTTTTTTTGTTTTGTACTGTTACTGTGAACTTTTAAAATAAATGTTTTAGGAGGTGACAGAAAAATCAAAGAACGACAAAACAGTCTGTTCATTTTCTGAATCACCTGTTATTTAAAATAGAACTTTTTGTCTTTTCCACTTTCAGCACTTCCAGAGTAACAGCGAAACATACAGCACTCTGCAGCTCTGTAACCTCCTCATGTCCTTCGCCAAGCTTAACTTCCAGCCCAGCAACAACGAGGAGTTCTACAAAAGGGTAATCGATCAAAGAACAGTTGTCCTGACTTGAATGAATAAATATTCAGCAGAGTGTGCCTTGCTCACACCTTAATCTAAGGTAAAGTCTGTTTATGTGGTCTGTGTAGGTTCATGAAGCCTTGGAAGGCTCTTGGCAGCAGTTGGAGCCTTTTCTTCTGACCGACGTGGTCTGGTCTCTCTGCGTGCTACAGCAGGCCAAACCCGAATTTATTGCTGCTGTTACTGACCCAAAGTTTCAGACTAAACTTACAGGTGAAAGACGTGTTTGTTTTTTTCTTATCATTCTGATATTAGCAAACAATTGACCGCAATCTTATGAAAATGCCATTATATTACATTATATTTTGATTTATTATATTAACAGCTAGTGTGAGGGGGAGAGAAAACACAATATTATTGGTAAAGAATCCAAGGACATGTTAAAAGAGGGTAAAATTCATTTTGTTTTTTATCTTAGAAATGCAAGAATTTTCTTGTTTTAATAAAATGATAAAGATAAATAGTGTCTAAAAAAACTGGTGAACCTTACCCTGTACACTGCATGGCCTCCTTCAAGGCCAACACTTCAATTCTGTACTCACCTAATCACCTTTCTTACATATTTTTCTGTAGTAGGTACCAAATATTTTATAGTAGTTAAGTATTATGAATAATCATATAATCTGAGCCTGCTGTTTAGAAGAATGGTGCAGTGAAAGTTTGAGTTTACATAATTTTGCACTTGCAACTATGAATGTAGTTGATCAGCCACAGCATGTCTGGACTCCAGATTCTGCTCCTGTAGTTTAGAACTTAAGCTACAAGGTTAACCATGGAAATAACCAATTGAACTCCATACTCATCCAAACCATACAAATTGTTCTGTCAAAATATTTATTTCCAAATCCTTTGTCTATCCACTTAAAATGTATTCCGGTATCAATAAAGGTCATAATGTGGTTATAGCACAATATGGCTTACTGTGAGCTAAACATAGTTACAGGCAGCTATTTCAAACAACACAATGCCTCTTATTTACTAATCAGGGCTCACTCATATTTTGAAAAATAATATAAAAAAAATATATAACAAATACTGATTCTAGATTCTAGCAGTCCAACTCCTGAGTTGGTTTATGAATATGGTCCTGTTGTCTAAAAAAGTGGCTGCCAGCAACTTTTTAGTTTTATCTTTCACAGTCATACTGTTTCCTAAACCACATCAACCTGTCTGGACATCTGCACTGAAGACCTTTCAGTAGTTTAAGTGAACTGAGAGAGTATTTCTTTTTTTCAGAAGATATTTTAGCTATTTGGGTGGATACTGAGTACAAAGCATTGGCCCTTTAAAGTAATGTTAGCCTCGTAACTAGTGTTCTACTGTTCTAAGATAACAACAAAATCTGGACCTTAAAACTTTCTCATGGCTAATGAACAGCATCTGAAGCATTTTTGTTGTCGTTCTAGCCCATTATTCTTGTGTTCTTGGGGATTAAACGTAGTTTGAAATTAGCTTGTTGTTTCCATACTTCACCACATGGTGTCAGTGAATACCTGCTAATTACTTTTTTATACTTCAGTCCTCAAGGCCCACCTGCACTGCGCAGTTTTATGTTGTCTCTACTCGAATGAAGGGCTGTAGAATATAACTGAAAACACACAGAGTAGCATTTCTTTCTTTTGAGCGATCCTGAGTCTCCAACACTACAAGATTCGACAAGAACAAAATGTGACACACTTTTTTAATTATAAAACGCAGCCAGTAATCCAGTCTCCCAGAATCTAAGAACTCAACTAATTTCTGTAAATCAAATGTTAATTTTTATCTACACAGATATGGCAGATGTCAGCAAGGCACAGATTACTAGTTATCTAGTTATCAAAGCTATGCTGCGCCAAAATTAAACCAGATAAAAAATTCATGACAGACCTGGCTAGAAGCTAAAAAAATGTAAAGGTTTTTTTTTTTACATTTTTGTTTTCAATTTTGTTAAATAGGCTGATCTTGTAGGCTACAGTATGTATCAAGTCAAGAAACAAGCATCTTGATAGTTTTTCTCTCTAAATTAATGTTTTCATTGTCATTAAGATGATTTGTTAAATGTTAGATTTTGACACTTAATTGTTCCCCCCTTTTTAGGTTCTCTTTCAGCCAAAGCTTTCTTTTTACATATATATATATATATATATATATATATATATATATATATATATATATATATATATATATATATATATATATATATATATTAGTGTAGTTATATAAGTTTTGCTGTTTACAGTGTCTATTTAGATCAGATCATTTATATCCCTCTATGTAGCTCTGTTTGATGTTCTGCTCAGCTCCCATTGGTTAATGGCCTTTTGCGCATATAGTCATCATTGTGTAAATGACAGAAATGAGAGCTCAGTGCTCTCACCACGCTACACGGTGCTGAGCCATAAATACTGACCATGTCTAACGTAGTTGATTACATTGGGATGGGCACTACTGGACTGTAAATGGGCTGGATAAGTTTAAAAATGAACATACCCCACTCACACACTGCACCATAATCTGGAATGAAAATAATTAAAGATCAGAGTTAAATTGGGCTGACAAGTCATGTGGGGAAATAGATGGACTACAATCTGTAATTGTAGAAAAAAGTGATACTATATGATAAGGGTAGCCAATAATATGGACATTGACTGTAGATAATATTAGAATTGTGTGATGAAGTCACAAGTTGTGTATATTTTCACTGTTTCATGGCCTAGCTAGCATCAGCTAGAGTGGCTGGCCTTTGTTTACTGGTACAGATGGGCTACTTTGGGTATCTTAGAAACTTTCTAATAATCTGACTTTGGCAAGGCACTGAAGAGCAGGTAAGCAAAATTTCCCATGGTGAAACATAATGAATACACAAAGAATGATTGCAGTATTTAAATAGGTTAATTGAGTACTTGAGGTTATACGCAACAATGTACACATTGAAAGTGTAAAACATACAATCATTCTAATAGATTACAGGACGCTGCAGGAATACACCTTGTATTGTTTCATTATGTGATTGATGAAGGGATGGCAGAAGGCATAATAGGTTGATTAGTCATTTAACCTCTGATATATTACTCAGTATTAGAAATAACCCCACTTAGTTCAAGAAAAGGACTAAGCTGTGCAGTGATATGCTCTTTATGCTCAAATAGGACTACTACATATTCACTCATTGAGAGCTGGTGTAGTGGCACTCAGAAGAAAGCTTCATTTATACTCTCTCTTTCTTGGCCTTCTAGGTGGCAGCCCTGCTCGCACAGAGAACTACAGGTTGAAGCTGCTTCACATTGCTGCTTCTGGCCAGCTAGAGTCTCTTGGAGCCCTGGGCGTCCATCCAACTATCCACTTACCGGCCATCCAGACCAAAGCACCCACCTTGACAGCGCTGCAAAACGGCTTGCACACGGCCCTCGAGAGCCTGACCAGCAAGTGTACAACAACCCTTCGCACAGACGTCAACACGGTGTACGGCTGGACTATAGGTGCGCAGAAACCAGCCATGCCCCAGTTTTATTTACAACATGCCACATTTTAAAGGAATATTTTGGCAAAATATCAGATACATGATTTTCCCCATACCCAAAATCTAGTCAGTCAGCCTAGACATGCTTGGAGTCCAGATTTTGATTCTTCTTCTTCTTAGACCTGGAAATGCAAGGCTAGCGTTGCTAGCGTTGCCAACCATGAGAAGTTACTAATCACCCTAAGCTAAATGCAATGTTTGATTATCCTAATGATGTTGGAATAGTACTGGAAAGCATGATTTGCATGGATAGAAGTGTAGTTCCGTGTTTACTAATTAACTTTAATTTATGTATTTTAGTAGTTTAGTAGTATTTGTGTAGTTTATGTTTATTTTGGGTAAGTGGAAAGTCAGATAATTGAAATTTGTTTCCTATTAAATTCCTTCTTATTCCTAATCTTTATTTAAAAAAACACTTCTGATTCCGTGACACATGATCAGTATGTCCTATATTACTATCTTATTGTTTTTACAATGACTTATCTGTGCTTTGACCAATCAGATGCAGAGATGGTTGTGGATTCAGAAAATAAGCCCATTAGTATGGAAAAACTCATAGCGCCGCACTTGCCTACTGGGGGTGGTTCAGAGCAGCTGCCTCAGGGGGCTCACAGGTGAGTCTGCAAGGAATTTAGCAAATATTCGGACAACTGTATCCTACTGTAAAGCACAGTGTGGAAATAATTCCTGGTTTATAATATTCTAGTGTAAATTGCCAGGGTTAACAAAATTATTATAAAAATAAATGATTCAGTTCTATGCGTAAGCAGCTAAACATGGAACATTTTTTGATGTGACCTCAATCCGTAAATACAGTAGCCACTACCATTTCTGTAATTTACACCAACATTTAGGCCCCATCACAGTTATTTACCTAGTCAGCTAATCACTGTTATTTCACATGATAACAGTAATTTAAGCCAGCTGCAGTCATTTTCCACTATCATTACATCCCCCAATAATATTAAGCTGCAACATCAGTACATTTAAATGTATTAACTAAACACATCATGGGACATATGAAAGACATAAAATACTTTTAGCCTATTTTGAAAGCAGTGACAAGAATTTTTGTTAGTTATGTTACTTATTCCTGTGTTTTTAGCATGTATGCCAGCATAGCGTGTTTTTGCTGTCATGAGAAATATAAACTGAACATGATGGTGCAACTAACACATTGTGAGAGTGTGTGTCCACTCAAATGTTTAGGTTCCCAATTCAACAGTACTACCAGTGGCTGTGTTAGTTAGCAAGATTTCATACTCCATTCAAATACTGTCTGAATACTCCTGAGCGTCAGTGGTTCCTGACCTTGGTCCTGGGGTGTTGAAGGCAAAGAAAAACCTAAATTGTACTCGTCATGATCTAATTTGTTAGCTGCATTAGCTTTTAAAACGAAAGAAGCAAACAAACAAGTTTTGATTGATCGACTGTATTTGGGGAAAGCAGTAATTTGTGTAAATTGACTAATCATTGCATTACCCTAGCCCTGTGCTAACTCTGGATAAAAGTTTTGCTGTGCAATTGATTATATCTACAGCATCTATTGAAGTTTGCTAATAGTGTGAACAAGGTTATCGATCACCTTTTTATTCTTTTCATGAAGGATGGCATTCCTGGCTTGGGAGTTCCCTCATTTTGGCTCCAGGAGTAAAGATCTGCTGGGACGCTTCGCCATGCAGAAACGCCACCTACAGCTGGCCGGGTTTCTGGTAGTGGAGGTATGACATTAAGTGAGATAGAAAGAATCAAAAGTTGGGACAGTGAAGATTTATGTATTCATGCGAGACAGGATAATCAATCATTTCCACTTGTTCAATATTTAAAAAACTAAACATGTACGTTGCAAAGTTTTGGGGTATCTAGTCCTCCGAAACGTTACAATGCACGTGTTTGCTTGTTTGGCATTAATGCTGTTCAAACAATCACAATCACAAAATCTTTTTTTATGGTTTCTGGATACATAAACAAAGAAAATGAATGAATTGACAGAATGAAAGCTAGAATAAAGATGAAAATGTGTGTTTGAGTTAGGTTATGTTAAAGCCAGGATGAATAATAATAATACTATTATTCTAATTAATAATACTATTAATTACTATTAATAATACAACTATAATAATACTAATAATAATACTATTGTAAGTTGTATGGGCAAAAAGTAGGTGCTGTTCAGTGCAGGTCAAGGCAGATGGCACCATCAGAGGATGGAAACATTGGTTGACCGATATCAATGTCAAGATGTAGATCTACACTCAACTTTGTATCTTCTTAGTAAAAAGACACTATTGTGTTTTGTTTTCTGCAGTTATGTGAGGATGTAACACCATACATGCAAAGAAAGAGAGTTATCGAGTATGTATTATATGCTGGAGAAGGAACATGTCATGTTAATTAGGCCAAATCATGCAAAAGATTTAGATTAGCTACAAGAGCATAATTGTTCACTAAAAGGCGAGTACAGGCGTGACAGCATGCAGTGTTGTGTCAATGTTTATCATGCTGTGAATGTAATTGATTTTAGTACATCCCTGTAAAACCCTAGGTTGCTAGCTAGCATGGCTAACTCAGATTAGGCCCGTTCCTATTGCAGTGGCTGGCATGGCAGGTTGTCCCACGCTGGCTTTGGCATAAAAATAGCAGCAGCAGTAGCACAGGGCTGCGGAACAGGATAGAGTCTCTGTCTGCTGCATATAGGCCAATCCTGTTAGCCTGCAGCCTCCTGAGGAAGAGCTAGATTGAGTTGGCTGGGTTCCCCAAGACTTCAAACTGAGAATGACAGCAGAGTAAAATGCGTTAACTTTTCTTGAAAAGACAGCAGTAGCTGCGGGGATTCAGGAGCCAAACTTTTTGACCGCGGTCAGGACCTGAACCATTCAGTTTTTGTTTGCCAACGTCTTTGAACTCCAGAATGGTTCTTAGAGGTATACAGTTCAGTTGGTATATCAGTCGACATTCTTCCCCTGACGTTTAGCACAGTGACTTGGGAATTTTGATGAAACTCAATTCGGCTTCTTATTTGAATTTCCTGTTCCACCTTAAATAGTGCGGCTTGGTAGAATGTCACTGCTGCTGTATTTAAGATGGAACGAAAAATGTGAATAAATATCCTGCAGAAAAAGAAACCAAACTAAGTCTTAAGTTGAAATAAAGACACAAAACATTAATTTTGAGTCATTATAGCTCGTTCCAGTGATAAAATCGAGTGTGATGCTTCCTCAGAGAACTAATACAGATGTAGGTTTAACTGTATGTTGTTCAGATTCGTTTTGACAATATGTGTGCCATAAGAAAAACTTGTTTGTGACTTGTTTTACATGTTGTTATGAAAAAAAGTGAATAAAGCCACACTGAACCTACAGAACAGGTTTATCTAAAATGGTGTATTTGAGTACATTCAGATGTAGTTTTGTTCCCCATTGACTTGCGCCTGTTCGATCCCTCTGCAGGTGCCATACTATGAGTGGTTGGAGTTGAAGTCCGATTGGCAGAAAGTGGCCTACCTGAAGGATAAGATGGGGAAAGCGGTAGCTGAGGACATGGCCAAGTGAGCCAAAGGACTGCCACATATCCTCAGACCAAAGCAGCAGTGAAATCTATTGAATATATCCAACCAGACACAAGCAGAATGTGATTCAACATTCACCCATTTACCCAGACGAGCATACAGAGCCTCTGCAACCAAGCATCTCCAAGAACAGTGATGTAGTCAGTCAGCATCTACATCTGCATGCATAAATGAAAACAGGCAACACTGGATCCTCTTCTTGAACTTAAGTGGACTGAACAGTAAAACATCATTATGCTACTGTGTATTGAGCCTGAGAGCCTCAAGTTTGGGTTCAGAGGTGGATCTCCTCAACTGACCTGTATGGATACTGGTATTTCCACCGTGTCACCATGCTGTTGTTTGCTTATCAAATCCCTCATTAAGTGCTTGAAATTGTGCTTTCTTACAAACTGTAAGAATATCATAAACATAAATCTTATCAAATCTGTTCATATGTAGGTGTCCATTCTTGCTGCTTCTTTTACACGTGAGCCCCTATGACGAATAGACCTCAGCGCTACAGTTGTGGACAACACTTGCATCACCCCCCCCCCCTCCCAGCCACGCCTAAAACAGACTTCATATTGCTCACAACAGCAGCAGACCAGTCCATGTTAACGGAACTACACGGCTGTTAGAGGTTTACGCTCAGTTTCTCAAGTCTTCTAAAAAACTGAGTGTGATGCTTCCTCAAAGAACTCTCCAGCCACTAATAATAAACCACGCTTTCCACTCCTAATGTAGTTGCCTAGACAACACTATTGGGCTTTCCTTGTTGCCAAGGATACAGTTGTCGAGGTTGAAGTGATGCTTAAAGATTAGAGGGCGGTTGCTTTGATATAAAGAGTTCAGAACATTAAAAACACTTTTTAGAGGTGCCGTGTGGGATCCAGTCGTCAATGTGAAGTACTGCAAAAGTACTAAATAAAATGGGTGTTATTTAAGTTACTATATTTGTCTCACTTTGTGCTTCATACAATTCTGCACACATCAGGCACCAACCTTTATTAATTTTTTTCAGTCAAAACACCAGTTTTTTTATTTTGAAAGAGAATTAATCTTCTATTTACATGAGGACGTAGGAAGTCAAACGAAATCAAATGGGGAAAAAGAAGACTCTCCAAAACTACAGTTCAAAACATTACACAGGTACAGAGAAAACACGAGTCTAAACAACAGCGCAAGACCTGATGAACCACTTTTGCTTCAGATTAGAGATATATTGAGCCGATATTTGGCATATTTTTATATATCGGCATCAGCTGATATCGGTCTTTGGTAGCGCCGATTTAAAGTCAGGCACGCCCACAGGCAGCCTCATTTTATTGGTGTGGTGGAACATGCTGCTGCCGCATGTGAAGGACCCTAAACCGAAATTTTTGGAACTGATCGGCCAAACAAGTGAAAATGTATCATTTCTAGCGAACAATGACGTTTTTAATGACGCGGTTATGTAAGTGTGAACCAAAGTGGATGCTTTACTCTTTAGCTCCGGGGCTAAAGCTAACTGCTCTAGTGTAATAAACACATTAACACATTATTGTTACACCGCAAGTCTCACCAGAGCAGCCACAGCTTTCCAGATATTACTGAATGTTACACTCTTTCAGCAGCAATATGGTCATACTGTATTTTTTGGGGGGCAGATAAAAATATTTAGTTTTTTTCTTGTTAAGCCAGTATTTAATAAATAAGTTAAGTTCAGAAATGATTTGCATCCACTTATTGTTATTAATAATGTGACATTTTAGCAGCAAATAAAGCAGAAAAGTTCTAGATATCAGCCAAAAAAATCAGCAGCACATATCTGCCATCGGCTGACCTATAACCTATATTGGTCGAGCTCTACTTCAGATCTGAAAAATCCACAGGTGTTCCTGTACGTCCTGCCACTGTGAGAAAACAATGCTGTGAGTCTGAAAGGATGTGTAGCTACTAATAAAAGTAGTCCAACAACAAAGGAAAGAACATTTGCAGTAGAATGCTGAAACTAGTGGTCTAAGATGTGGAGTAAGCTTCTATACATAAGACTACATTTGTACCAGAGTTTACTTTGGTTGTAGAATTGCAACCTGCTTCTAAGGCTGTGTTCTGACTGCAGGCATGTCTGAACTCTTCTTGAAGCACTTCTTGAAGCACTTCTTGAATCCCAGCACTTCCATCACTCTGGATATGACAGCTTTGTTGTTTGCTGTGTTGCGAGTGACACAAAAAGCACTTTGATATCCAGTCTGAACATCCCTAGTGTCTGAGACACATCTGTAAACACCCGATTGGAAGCGCATTCCAAACCTTCAAATGTTCTTTTAGATCCGATTAGTCAAAAAGTCCGATTTCATGTGGTTTTTTTTGCTGTTCAGACTAAAAAAAAAACTATCTGTATATGCCAAAAATCTGATTTAGGCTGGCGGTCTGAACATAGTCCAAGACTAAGGTTTGAAGGGGCAAAAACTAAATCTGTGTTCTCTTTCAGGTTAGTATTAGCCTTAGAACAATATTAGGGCTAGCAAGCTAGCAAGCTAGACCACCCATCTGTATCTGCCTTTCACCATTGCCTGTTCCTTTGTTCATTCGCGTCTTGCATCATCTGTCCGTTTGTTTTTTGGTCCAGTTAAAAATGGATAATCATATTTAATCTGTATGAGCAAAGCAGACTGGGAGTGTTGGATAGAAAGCTGTCAGTCAAGCTGTTCATTGGCCACACCCACACAGTTCTCAGATAGATCTGATCGGTGGTGTTTTATCATATTTATAACCCTTTTAGTATCATCCATACATCATCTGCGGCTTAATCCCGCTAGTCTGGGTCAGGGGGGCGCTGGAGCCAGTCCCAGTGCCATCGGGTGAAGGTGGGGTACACCATGGACAGTTCGCCAGTCCATCACATGGCCAACACACACTCACACCTACAGGCAATTTAGAGTGACCAATCAACCTATCATACATGTACCTAGTACCAAGAGGAAACCCACTCAGGCACAGGGAGAACATGCAAACTCCACACAGAACGACCCGGACTTGTCGTGCTGTGAGGCGACAGTGCTAACCACTACACCACAGTGCCGCCTATCCATTTAGTATTATCCAAACATTTTTGTAGTTTAATCTGTGTTTACTGTGATTAAAAAAATTCTAAAGAAATGAATGGAAGCTGTAATAAAGGCAAATATACACTTTAGGGACAGAAAATTAAATAATTAATTGGGTGGTCTTTGATTTTTGCACTGTTTATATCACAAAAATAGAACTTAAAATATGTTAAATACACAAATAAATATAAAACCAAGTCCAAATCCATCTACATTTGGAAGTGTTTAGCCTTCAATACCACCAACCAGATGAAATAACCGATAAATACAAATTTTTTATATGATTCAGATAATTTTATGTGACGGGGGGGAGCCTTTATCATGAAAAAGTAAATTGGCAAAACTTTTTGAGATGAAGAAGCCTGAAGTAATATGTACACATTGTTACAGGGCACCTATTATGCTTTTCAGTTATATCCCCTTTCCTTTAGAGTGTTATATAGCAGTCAGCAAAGTTTTAAAGTCCATGGTACATGCCGGAAGGCCAAACTCTCTCCCACAGGAAGCACTTTTCTCAGCTGCTGGGAAAGTGATATTTCTTTTCAGTTGAAAATCATTTTTAATCCCTTTAAGCATTTAATCAATGTTCACCAGAAACCAATGTACCAAACATCTGCAGTATGTTTCCAGCAAACAGACCCAAAACCATGTGAAATATCACGCAGTGGAAGCAGGGAGTCGAATGATAGAGCTGAATGTGATGAGGCAGCATTAGGATGCAGCACTGAACTCTCTCTGAAGGAAAAGCTGGTTGGCTGGGGTTTTCGGGACCCCTGGCTTCTTCAGCCTTCAGGAGAACAGTGACCTGTGTTTGGGCCGACTCGGTCAGACCATGTTATGCAATGACCCTTCAAAGTGCCTGGAAGAATGAAAAGATTAGCTCTAAAGAAAAGGAAGAGATGAGAGAGCCGGCCAGAGAGAGCGACAGAGAGGTACATCTGAGCCACATCACTCTCCTTAAAGGTGCCATAGAATGAAAAACTAGATTCACATTGGAATATATGAATAACATGAACCTCAAACACTGTTGTTCTTCCCTCTAATACAAACCCCACCTTTACAACAGAAGGTAAAAATCCTAAACTGATTCATTACAGCCTTGACTTTCATTTACATGAATTCATTTTCTTTTTATTTACATAAGACAACAGAGCAACATTAATAAAGACACTAAGGCTATGTGGAGGCTATGAAGAGCATGCTGGCACTTCACTTCACCACAAACCACCATGGACATGGTTGATGTTTATCTGTAAATGAACCAAAAGTAGGCTTTCTATTCTCCAGCGGTCAACAAGCTGGCCAATAGAAAGCCAACTTCAGCTTCCACATCTTTAACAAGATTCCAGACAATCTTGTTTTGCTCTGCACACTTTACTCCAGACAGTTTCTTAAGGCTTGGACAGTATTGAGCAGCTTTGCTCAGCATTTCATACTAAAGAGACGAGCAGTTCCACCTTAGCATCACAACCCCAACAGTAAACTGAAATTTTCATAGTGAGTAATTAATTTAATTCACTTTGTGTTGATGTTGAGACAAGTAGCTAATATAGATAAGCTTTAAGGAACTATCATTAGCATAGCTAACTAAGTAGTATGTTGTTAGACCAGGAATTCAGAGCAGAGCTTATCAAACTATTTATAAATTCACCAAAAAAAATAAAAACAGCTTATTTAATTCTGGGACCAATCACAGGGTGTAAATAGGCGTGTAAAACTGCATCTGGGCATTTTTCACCCAGACCAAAGTCTAAAACCTTCTACGTAGAACATCACAGAACAGTACTGAATTAAAATACTGAATTATATATTCTATGCCACCTTAAGGAAAAAGGCTTTCAGAACATGCTGTTTACTCCCCAGTCCATGTCCAACAATAAGCCTTTGATGTCACAACCATATTATATTACACTGGACTTTCCATTCACACTTAATGATTAGGAGAGTTGCAGACTTGCAATGGCAAGGAGTCATGTGTCTTCAAGCCCCGCCTCCCAATGAGCCCAGTGTGCTCAAAATGGTCAGCTTGCCCACTCTGTTCTGATTGAACAAACACCAGAACAGCATCCTGCTACAAGTTCCACCCCAACTTCGCTGTGATGGGGTTGTTACAATGCTTTTGGTACTGGTGGATCAGTGAGTCAGAGTCCGAGTCTGAAGGTCAGGTAGAACAATTTGAACAACCTTCGCAAGCTAGACTGGAGCTGAACATTTCAGAGTGTTATGTTTTTACTGTTTCATCTCTCTGTGCGTTGTGTGAGGGAGCCCAGAGCTTGCTGGTAGAAGCGCTGTATGGATTGTGTTAAGAGATGACATCACTATGTAACAGAGAAAAGCGCTTCAGGCAGCTGAGAAAAGTGGTTATTGTGTGAGAGAGCTTTGCAGATCATTTACATGTACAAAAAGGCTACATGCCACTCTAAAGTAAAGAGGGTAAAGCAGAAAAGCACAATAGGCTCCCCATTCACCATATTTGGCCACACCCACTTTCAAGCATGTGTTTCTTCCTCCTTTGTGTTAGAACTTCCAGTCAGCTGACCAAAATAAATACAGTCACATGGGAGGAGACCAGAGAGACAATAAGAAGTCTGAATAGGATAACACTGTCTCATCCAAGATTAATAACACAGTGGGTGGATGATATGAAAAGGTGTTTTGTACTCTCAGAAGGTGTAGACAGTTCGGCAATGAAAAACTATACAAGTAGTGAAGCGTATCAGTACCTGCATAGTGAGAAGGTCGGTCGTGTACTCCTACACACAGACGGTGAGTTTATATTTCTAAAAGCTGGTTAAACCCAAGTCAAGCCAGCTACCCGAGCCACTCTGTGTGGGTATAAGCAACAGTCCAAATAGCCTAGTGTGGTGAACACTGATCATAAAACAGTTACTTAACTGATAGACTCACCAGCAACCAACGCGTCTGCTTCCTCGGAGCTTCATAACCAAGACTTTTCTCTGGATAAGGATGCTCTGATGCTGGTTTCCCCCCACAGAATGGTAAGAGGTCACACCGGAAGTTCTAACACAAAGTAAACAAAGATGGCCGCCCCAGTGTTTTCATGGAAAATAGCATGAATAAAAAGCTGACACTTACCAATAAAGGTCATAAAGATCTATTCTCTCTTCTCTAGGATGTTTAATAAACAATTATTATAAAAGGCAATTGGCCTGCCTTGTGATCTGGTAAAAGACTATGTAATAGCTAATAAATCTGCATACTGGTGCGTTGTGCTGGGATCCTGCTGCAAATCTTGGGAAATACATTGAATACATTGGCTGATGAAAATAAAATGCTACATATCCAACATGAACATTCATACATCACTCTTCAAAGCACTGTAACAACTTTTTAATTGCACTGAAAAAAGAAAGGCTGCAAATGGTCTTGTAAAAAAGAATTCAAAATATTTTCATACATAAAATGATGCATTTGAAAGAAATAACCTAGGCCACATTGAAAACATAGAATTTACATGTTGCTCTCCTTTTTGCAATCCACTTTTTTTATTTTTCCCCCAGACCATTCGATCTCTTAGCTCTCTTTGTTTTTGCGCAATTTGAACTCACTCAGTCTCCCCCCTCTACACCTCTCTCCAGGCTTCATCCGAAATTTACTTAGCTCATTCACTTAAGCAAGGACCTTACGTCAGAACCACAGAAGTGGAGAAGCAGGATGAAAGGATAGATTACTAAAGCCATTAAGAAGTGTTGTACACTCTGGCAACAGAAACTAAAGAAAAGGCATTAGCTTCTGTTGCAGACGTCTTGTATCGTCGTCAAAGCATGTTTACTAAACATGTACCGCTGTACTGGTGTAGGAGGTGAGCATCTGTGGTCCACAAGCAATTACATATGAAAAATATTTACATATTAAAGTTGAATCGTATAGCAGTATGTGTAAAATTTTATAAATATAATAAACAAAGCTGTTTTCTCTGTCTCTCTCTCTTCAGCCATGGAACTCTCTCACTCTTTATGATGCTCCTCCCCTGATTGGCCTCAGCTGCCTCTGAAGAGCACCTCACACGGTGCGTGTGTGGTGGGGGAGTGGTCAAGGCAGTGCTGCCTCTCCACCATCAAAATACTTTTATCCCACTTTTAAGTTTATGAAAGAACAATTTTACGTATACTCTCTGTAAACTACTAGTTCCATAGGTTTTACACTGCAAGTATACATATACTTCCAAGTTTTCTTTCAACTTTAGTATTATGTAATGTTTTTTTTAGCAATAGTTGACTATTCATACAGAGTGTCTCAAAAATAATAAAATAAAAATGGTTTAGCAGACAAGGCGGCACGGTGGTGTAGTTGTTAGCACTTTCCTCTGGGTACTCTGGTTTCCTCCCACAGTCCAAAGACATAAGACATGTAAGGTTGATCGGTCAATCTAAACTGCCCATAGGTGTGAGTGTTATTTCCCCTTTCCTTCAGAGTGTTATATAGCAGTCAGCAAAGTTATAAAGTCCATGGTACATGCCGGAAGGAGAAACTCTCTCCCACAGAAACCACTTTTCTCAGCTGCCAGGAAAGTGATATATTTCTTTTCAGTTCAGTTCTTTTCAGGACTGGTGACCTGTCCGTGGTGTACCCCACCCTCGCCTGATGGTGCTGGGATTGGCTCCAGCGCACACAGAGTGGATCCGGACCAAATCCTAGATGATTGTGGCTGTTACGCGGCTCAACCAGAGAGAAAACCCAGATCAGGATGGGAATAGTCTGCTATCTGTGTTGATACTTCTGCTACTAAATGAAACACTTTAAAATCAGAAAGTGTTTGGTTTTCAGTGACGAGCCAATTAGCTGACTGGTTGATGCTGATTTGTTGGGTTTTGTGGGGTCGTGCAGGGTCTTGGCTGCTCTCGTTAGCAACAGGGAGCAGTTGTGACTCGTGATGACGCCATAAGCGGCCAAACTTGGGGGTATACATAGAGGTGTCTCTGCTTGGAGTCTTCAGATTAGGGATGAGGTCTCCCCACAGAACAATTACTTAATGTCCCTCTCTAAGGCTCCTCGGCCAGAGATTGTCAGTCAAGTTTATTTGTATAGTGCTTTTTACAACCATGTTGTCACAAAGCAGCAGAATTTAAAAGCATGAAAAACATGAAATCACACACTTTATCCCTTGTGAGCAAGCCAGAGGCAACATTGGCAAGAAAAAACTCCCTCAACTGGAGAAAGAAAACTTCGGGGGGAACCAGACTCACAAGGGGAGACCCATCCTCCTCTGGTCCCACCTGGGGCGTGGAGCTAGCAGATAGCTAGAGGTTAGGAAAGCACATTCCCTGAAGGAAACTTGACTTTAAGTCACTTGTACGTTTCTTTGAAAAATAGCTTCTTATGTCCACCTTCTTCTTTTTTACCACCATCTTCACTCGCTTTTAACACCCATGTGTCCCCACGTTGCACAGTGAGTCTCGCATATGACTGGGAAGTTTTCCTTACAGTTTTAGCGCTGCTAACAAGTAGCGCTGCTACTCATGTTTCACGTGACAGCAGGAAAAGGCACAGCCAATCACACTGGCCATATGTGTTACAGGGGTGATTTAGCCCTTTCTGCAACTCTAGGTTATTGAGACATTGACAAATTGGGGGCAGGAAGGGGGGATTCAATTATAGGTGGGAACAATTCAACAATTGCTGGATATTGGTGGGTATACGTCACTTCCGTCCACACTTATTCTACGCCCTTGGGCACAGCACTGTTGTTCTGGTGAAATTCTCTTCCTAGTGGATGTGTCACACACCTACATTCCCATGTGAAAAACTAAAATTGAATCCAAGATGGTGGCATAAGATTTTGACGATATGACCTAACAGGTTTTCCCCACAACCAAAATTCAAAATCTGCCAAAACCTTTTCATTTTATATGGGTGTATCCTTTCTTTTGACATACCCTGCATATTATTTGCACTTATATACTACTAGGTTTCTATGGCAGTAAAATACAAAACTGCTAAATTTGCTATGGTTGAGATGTTACAACCAGGAACACATTTATTTCAAGATCCTTGATGATTTAAGGCTGTGTTTAGAATGCAGGCAATTTAGATTTGTTTCTTAAATCTCAGATCTTTGGAGATTTGTTCTGTACTGTTGTTTGCAAGTGATCAGATTTATGTGTCCAGATATCACCAACCTATTTGGCTGCTGTGGTAATGAAGTGGGCATCTGTATCTGCGAAGCTATGCTGGTGACATGGCTTTCATACATGGAGGTGCATCATCTCTCCTTCCAAACAATCACATTGTCAAGTCACGGTTCAAAATTCTTCGTAGCTCTTTGACTTTGTTGTTGTTTGTCGTATTGCCAGTGGCACACAAGACATTTTGAAATCTGATTTGAGCAGACAGAGCAAACAGACTGAGGCACATCAGTAAAAATCCAGTCGGAATCGCATTTCAAACCACCTCCAAATGTGATTTGGATCTGATTTAGCAAAATCAGATTTAAGTGCTTTTTTGCTATAAAGACAGGCTGGATATACCAAAAAAAACGTATTTGGGCTGGCAGTCTGTGCAAAGCCTTTTTTGTAACTTGAGTTTGCTCTGTACATCTCAAGATAAGCTGCCCCCTACATGGTAGCCAATCAAAAGAGAGACCATTTACATAGTTAAAGGCACAGTGATAATGTCACAGGGGTCTCAGCAGGGTCAGACAAACGCAGAGCTTTTTGAAAATAGAGTACTTTTAAACACAAACGTAAACGGAGGGTAAACAAAACACAAAAGAAAATACTAACAGACTGGATACAATGACACATGACAAGAAAATCCCAAGACAATGACCAACAAAGATATAGGGCCAACACTGGGTATATATACATATGTTACACTCCAGAAAATGATGGGCCAACTCATCTCCGGTGCAACATATTTATTTTGTTGATTCGCTGCGAAACACAGACAACAGCAGGTTACAGGAGCTACTCCGTGTTGCTGCTAACTGCTCCACCACGTAAACAAGGCCCCCCCCCCAATGGGTATTTATATACACGGGCTAACAAGAGGGAACAGGTGACGAGACTAAACATTGATGGGGAACAGGTGTGCGAGGCGGGGCAAGGGCGGAGACAGGGAGCACGCGACAAAACAGAAACACATGGACAGGACGTAAACAAGGGCACATGGACGGGAGGCGTGACATAATAGCACGCTTAATTCAAAACTATTAAGATGAAAAATGCTCATGTACAAATATGAACAAAAGAGAACGAAATGAAATCAAATGTTAAATGTGGACTATGCATTAACTTGCTATTTTCAAACAGTTATCCTAAGATCCTCAGTCTGTGAACTGAAAATCAAGTGTATATTCAAAATATATGTATGATATAAAAAAATTGTTTTTACATTCAACATCCAGTTTGTATAAAAAGACAAAAAAATAAAACCTGGCTTACAAAAACTATCTATGAGTGTAACTGTAACTTCTACCCATGTCTATCCATATAAATGTTGCCCTGCTCAATTGGTGATGCAGTGTTCCCCTGAATGAGAAGCCCAGCTCACAGCATGTGTTCATCTCTCCCCTCACTGTTGCACATAATTGACTTTACTTGGCGAGTAGTTTCAGCACAGTTGCAGTGTTTTGGAGAATATTTCATCAGTATTGCACTGCAGAAAAAGGCTCCATAGGTTTAGCCTTATACGTATAGTAGAGTTTTGTGTGCCTTTATATGTGGGGATGTGAGGACTCTGCCAGTGTGAAACTCTCTGAGAGACAAAAATTCATATCAGTTCTGTATGTGCTGAACTGAGCTGAACTGAACTGTACAGATCGTAACAGAATTTGGTAGAACTAAAGTACCTGACCTGAGTTGAACTGCTCTAATTAAACTGGCCTGAGTTGAACTGCCCTAACTGAACTGAAGTAAAGTGAACTGAACTGACCTGAATTAACCAGAATTAAACAAAAACAAGAACTGAATTGAACTGAATCAAAGTAAACTAAAGGTGAATTGGGCCAAACTGGACCGGTCTGGTGAATTGGACTGGACTAAACTGAACTAAAACGAACGGCATTAATCTTAAGTACATTGTCGTATCCTACCTTGTCCTGATCTTGTCTTTGTCTGTTTCTGCTTTTGTTCACCCTCTTATGTTTCTTTTGTTGCAGTTGTGTCTCCTTTGTAGCTCTTCCCCTTCCCAGATGCTTCTTCTCAGTCCTTGTGTATATATACCCATATATATACTCAGAGTGTCTGCCTGTACACCATCTTCTTGTGATGTTAACTTGTACTCGACAGTTGTATCTGCTTGCTTCTTCTGCTCACATATTACATACACTGAACTTAAATGAACTGAACTGAATTGATATGAGCTGTGTGAACATATCTGAACAAAACTGAATTGATTTTAAGTTGAAATTAAATGAAATTAATTAAACTAAACTAATCAGAATTAAAAATTATTGAATTGAACTGAAGTATTTGCATATGTGTGTGTGTGTGTGTTTGTGTGTGTGTGTGTGTGTGTGTGTGTGTGCATGTGTGTGTGCGTGTATTGGGGGAGTAAGAAAAGGGGCCTTTTCAATAAAACCGAAACAAAGCAGCATAACAGAAAGCTGGCCAGATCCCTAAAATTCCAGGGAAAGGCCAGAACAGGAGGAAAGGAAAGTGAAAGAGATGGAGAGAAAAGAGAGAGGCAGGGAAAGCCCCGTAATCTTGCCAACGCCGGAACCTTCTGCGTATCCAGTTTCTTTTCTGAAGCATCAGTGAGTGCTCAGTGGCCCGGTTGCTGTGGAAACCTGGAGCATGCTACTGTGGTGAACCTCACTGCAGTGCCTCTCTCTATAACCCAAAGGTTCCAGCTGTCAAGTTTATTCCACCCTGTGATACAAGCTGATATACTCTCCCCTAAACTAAGCGGAAGGGTATTTTAAAGGAATAATAATCAAACTCTTAAACTGAAAATACCTTTAGAAATATGCAAAGCATAGGATATATAGCAACACAAATTTGGTTCTGTACCTTATTGGACTATTAGAATAATCACTGAGGATAATATCTTAAAAACAGCTTTCATTTGTAGGTAAAAAGCATTGGGTTATCCTCGATTGGGGTTACTTTTTGGTTTAAATAATTACTTTATACTTTCCCTACAGGCTTCTCTCCATCACAGCCTGGTAGAAATAATAGGCGGTTGGTGAGCATATGGTCACATGATAAAAAATGTCCCTAGACACAGAGCATTGGTCGTTTTACCCAGGAGGTCCTCTTACCCCATTTCCCCTTGCAGAGTTAACTGAGGACAGCACTCATCATGTGTGGATGTTGGCTGCAGTGGAACTGGACCACTCATCTTTCCTGACGATGAGGTTATAAACAAAAGGATGATACTGAAGGGAACTGTAGCATCCTAACTGCTCAGATGTTACAAAGTGCCCCAAAGCTCTGATCTCACTGGATGGCGCTTCGCTTTGCAACAGAACAATGAACAATTGGCCAAATCAACCACCCAGTATTTATCTTACCGAAGAAATAGCTGGGCACGTCTAGCAGTCATCAACTGCTATTATATTATATTATATTATATTATATTATATTATATTATATTATATTATATTATATTATATTATATTATATTATATTATATTATATTATATTATAGCCCACCACAAAAAGGTGGTGAATCATTCTCTGCACTGCAGTGACACTAAAGTGGTGGTGATGTTTATGCTGAGCTGGTATGTGTGGATTAGACATAGTAGTGCTGCTGGAGTTTTTAAACACTGTGTCCACCCACTGTCCACTCTATTAAACAATTCTACCTTGTCGGTCCACCTTGTATATGTAAAGACAGAGGTGATAGTTCATCTGATGCTGTACAGTTTGTGTTGGTCATTCTCTAGTCCTTCATCAGCATGGTCACAGGATGCTGCCCCCAGGACACTGTTGGGTTGGGTATTTTTGGTTGATGGACTATGATGACTGTTAAAATAGTATGTGCCAATCCAACTTAAATAACTGTAAAAAGTCCCTGAGTTTAGAAGCACCATAAGAGAAAGGCCTCTCCACATTTTTTGTAATTACTGCTGTGTATTGCTGAAGGGTCATATCTGTGGATCTAACGAAAAGCAAAGGAAACATAAACAGGCAGACCGTCAGTGAGGTACACAGGTGCTAAGCCATTTAGGGCATTCAAAACAAATAAGTAACTAAGATCTATTCTAAAAGGTGCAGATGTGGACAACTGATGCTTCCTAACAACTGCAAGGTCTGAATTCTAATCACATTGTGAGCCACTTGCAAACAGCATATCAGATTATCCATAGATTATTTATGTATATGGACACTCCACCAAATGAATAAGATCCGGTGTTTCAGCCATATCCATTGCTAAGAGGTGTGAAAAATCATAGCCATAAAAAAATTCCATAAGAAAACACTGGCAGAAGGATTTGTTGTACTGAAGAGCCACATGCTATAAGGTTATATAGTTCATATAATTTTTGCACCAATAGATCTGTAAGTACTATTACTGTGAAATGCAAGCTTTAAGGCTGTTTGTCTTGTTTGTTAATTCAGGCGTGTTCATCTCTCTGAGAGTTTGTTGTTTTGGCCAGAACCAAATATGTAGTCTAACTGAAATTTACATCATGGAGTACATAAAACTTGAAAACTTTAAAATTACTCTAAAAACATTTGCTGTTGCGTCTTACTGTTATACATTGTACCCACATTTAATGAGAATACATAGGATGCCGCTAGAACAGGGACACTACCCCAGCATACTGGAGATGATGTTAAATCATAAATTTGAGAAAGTTAAGGAACAGTTGTGCTTATTGTTCAGAAATGTGTGTTGTTAGATCAATCTTGGAGTTTCAAGATGGTGCCGCAGAGGTGGCAGTCTGTTGCAGCAGTTTGGGCTCATTTTTTAGTTTCTTCTAACTTTCTCCCTACTCTGGGACTAAGAAAGGATTATCTTATCTTATCTGAAGCATGTAAATCTACTCTAGTAGATGTTCTGAAAACACATTATTTTTCTCATACTGTATTCACCCTCTATATGAAACGATTTGTTAAAGATCCGGTGTCCAGTGTGCTGTGATTGGTCAGTTCACCCAGTCAGTTTTGCAACTAATAGCAGTATCGTCTTGGCAACAATTGATCTAGCTAACAATTAACAATTAGACATGTAGGTGAGGGCAGTGTTAGGAGTCTTGTCTAAGGTTTTCTATTGGTATAGCAAAGGGTGTTTGCATGGGGTTCTTGGCCAAGGGACCAAACTCCAGTCTACAGCATGGAGGGCAGACATGTTACCTAGTACATTATAACAACCACACAATACCAACCAGACTCCAGACTTTACTATAAGTTAAGTTTTGCAGTTGGACGTGTTTATTTAGTAGTGAGATAAGCCTGTAAGCTGATGGTTAAGCAGTGATATAGCAGTGATGTTTAACTTAGTTGTTCTGACCGAGCGTTTTAGAGTTTTAATGTGTTGACAGTAGACAGACGGCTGCAGCAGATGCCATGCCTCCAGGGAAAGAAGAGAACAACCTACACTCTCCCCAGAGAGAGAGAGAGAGAGAGAGAGAGAGAGAGAGAGAGAGAGAGAGAGAGAGAGAGAGAGAAACTAAACTAACTAAACTACTAACTCTCTTAAGCAAAGCCTCTCGCACACTCTCTCTCCTCGTCAATGCAGTTAACAAAGGCAGAAACCTGCTGACATCATTGTCCAAGATCCACTTGCCTAAGAAAGAAAGCGGGGGGAGGAGGGAGATGGAGAGAAAAGGCAGAGGAGGAGGAGGAGGGGGTGGAATGGCAGAGCGAGGGAGGTACAAAGAGACACAGTGAGAGAGAGCAGGAGAGAGAGAGATAGACGGAGGGAGGGAAGGAGAACAGCAGGGGGAGGGAGAGGTTATGAGACTGCAGGAAGGAAAAGAGAGAGAGAGAGGAGAAGGGAGGGAGAGAGAGAAGCACTCCTGCAATCACAGAGAATACTGCAGCTCTCTCTCAGATTCCACACAGCCTCTGCAGCTCCCACTCCCTCATAGAAGCACGCTCACCCATTGCAAGAGCACACCACAACTCGTCCTCTCCTGTCTTCCCTCGCTCTTTAGCAAGTGCGTCACAGGAGGAAGCAAACATGCCGGGGGAAACAACGGAGGGTCTGCTGGACAGAGAGACGGACCCGGAGCTGCCCGGACCAGGTGAGAGACGAGAGATATTGGGAGGGTAAGGGGAAGGAGAGACAGAGAGGAGGATGGAAAGTCATAGCATGAGATGCATATGTGGCTGAGAGCATGTGGATGGAAGGATAGAACGTCATAGAGAAAGTCAAAGACAGAGATGTGCAGCTGAAAAAGGCTTGTTCGTGACCCTGAGATAGATATTAGCACCATGATACATTATATAAAGCACTGTAACTAATGTGCTACTGCTGCTGCCTTGTAAACAGAGAGAGAGAAAGAAAGAGGGAGAAGAAAAGACATGGGGTGGGAGGTGTTGGCATTTCGTGGAGGAAGGACAGTGCAGTTAAAAGCATGTGGTGCCTATGACAGCAAAGAGAGAGAGAGCGAGAGAGAAAGAGTGGGAGAAAAACAGAGAGATGAGAGGTTTGGCCGCACCCTGCAACATCATCAGCATCAGCATCGTCCCAAAACAGCAGTAGCAGTAATACCCCCACACCCTCCTCTCCTCCTCCTCTCCACAAGCACAGGAGCATGACACAGCATCCCTGGCAGGACCCGGCTCCCCCCACTCCACTCCTCCCCCCAACCTCCCATTACTGACCCACTCGAATGCCTGCTCAAAAATCACACCCAATAACCACAGCATCTGATGGAGGAGCGTCAAGCTTGCCGTTGGATTTGGGACTTGGAGAGATGATTGAGAGTTAGAGAGAGTTAGCCTCTGAATCTGAGTGAAAGTGTGAAATTGAGTGGGCTCAGCTTTAGCGTAATGACAAACATTGACATAAGCATCATGATAATTAACGCAGCCTGGCAGAGGGACAGCGTATAGTAAACTCTCTGCTGAGGAGCAGTATATGGGTGTATCATTAAAGAACCAAACTGTATTTTTGTTGATCATTTTATGAGCAGATACAACAGAAACATCTCCGATACACCAATTCTGGGTTAACAAATGACTGAAATAGAACATCATGGCCTGTACTGTGTGCAGCTCAGGACAGAATAGAAAGTTATAAAAGTGATTTAAGTCACGTGGTAAGTGGGGCAAGAAAAGTTCTTTAAATCAGCCCAAATTCATCTTAATACTTTGTCCTTCACTAATCCCTAGTCTGATTTTTCATAGAACCAAAACCACAGATTCT
Organism: Megaleporinus macrocephalus; assembly: GCA_021613375.1. NCBI lineage: Eukaryota > Metazoa > Chordata > Actinopteri > Characiformes > Anostomidae > Megaleporinus > Megaleporinus macrocephalus. Next base: position 23,795,869 of record CM038727.1, on the reverse strand, counting down.
TAACGCCAACCAGACCAATGTTTACCTTTATTTTTTACTATTTCATGTCATAGTCATACAAATATTGACTAGGTAGAGTCCTTGGGTTTGTGAAAGGCGCGATATAAGTGCAACCAACTGTTATTATTACTAGGCTTAATATGTAATGAACAGTTGCTAACAGTGTTATTTAACAGCAATTTATGGCTGGTTATAGCTATTACCAAACTTCCTGTGATAATATTCCTGTAAAAGAATTACTAAACTACAAAGTACATCAAAAGAAATACTAGTAAATTGGACTGTGAGTGGAAAATCAGCACTAAAAAGTGGCATTTTGTCTAGTACTCTTGCTAACCACCGGTTTGGAAAGCACTAAGTACAAAGCCAGTTCGCTATCCTTGCTGTGGGTAAAACAGGCTAAAAACAAGGAAAATACACTAAAATATAACCAAAATATTGTCATATAGTCTTCACTGATGAAAAGTTTCAAGGTTATAAAACTTTAACTTGTTAGCTGCGCATTTTACTGTATGCTAGGCCGCCAGATAACACTAACTAGCTAACACTAGCTGACAATATTATGACTATTATTGTGCTAATTAGCTGATAGATCAACTCATTAGGCTAACATTTACTTTACTGATGCAAATGGATTATGAAATTCATGCTTTATTCACCTCAGTTTTACCCAGTCTGTCTACACAGATGATTCATTTAAAAACATAACCCAACAGAGCCTTGTTGGAAAATCCAGCATATGATATAATAGGTCAATATGCTGGTATGCTGGTTACGTTTTTTTAAATAATGGATCTACATAAACACAGTAAGTACAATCTTTAAAGGGATACATACAGTAACCTCAGTATTTACAGTAATATGCTCAGTAGAAGTCTTTAAAGGAATATAACTTGAAACAGTTGGCTATAGCATACCGTTTGAATAGTAAATATGCTAGTTAGCGAGATAGCAAATTTAGCAAAATTATCTTGGTGAAATTTAAATAATAAATAGTATTTGAGTGACGTCAAAAGACAGATAAAATATGGCCATCGTGGGCTGCATGTATTTCATGTACTGACGACACCAACAACAAACAAAATGGTGAAAGCTTATAGCATCTTGGCTATCTGGCATAGTAAGGGGAAAAAGGCTGAAGAGCTGAGCCAGCGAACAGCTGAGCCAGCGAAGGAGCAATCATAAATAGCAAGAATAAACAGGAAAAACTTCCAGCCTTTCATCATTTTGTTACATGATTTATTTAACTCTCTTGTACTTTAGTTGAATGGAGTTTAGAGAATGCCAGAACATTAGCAGGCCTTAACCTAATGTCAAGTTAGATAATGTCAAACATAGATGCGTAACTATGACTATATGACGCTCTGCAATCACAACAACATATAATAGTACAGTTGTTGGTACAAAAGACAGAATTCCACTCATCCACAGACAGAATAATGGTAATTGTATAATTCTAGTGATTTGCATCCTCTGAGCTCTTGCAATGTTTATGTTTTGGTAGTATATAAGTAATTGTAGATGTGTTATCATGGGCTAGTGCACATAATCAGGACTCAAATGACTTATTGATTTTATATAGATCAACACCTTACACTGACTTTTTCTTAATGTCTTGATTTGAATGCCATGTCTGACATTCACTGTATACACATTATGATAAAGGAGTATAAACAACATGGCGGTAACTGCTTTTTTTATAGTATCTATTTAATATTTCTTTAAAACTTAAACTAAAAGCAGATTAGCTATTAGGCTAGATACTATACTCATGGTTGGTTAGCAGACTAACCAACCATTTCAAGTTGTTGGGATAAAATGTGCTAATCTGCTCTGCCTTGCAGAGTGAATGTTCTGTAATGCGTGGCTAATTTTTGGATCCAAACATTCTTTACTAGGGCTTCACTTTTGTAGCTAAAAATGAGACTAAAATAAACCTCATGATTAAAGATTCAAGATTCAACTTAAAAAAAAATAAAAAAGGAACATTTTTATTTCAAGAATGACACCAAATCACTTTTGTGTAGTATAATATGATGTGTTCTGTTAAAAAAGACAACCTGTACGTCTGTAATTTAGTGTATATGTATGTGTGTGTGTGTAAGATAGATTGAGAGAGAGAGAGAGGTGGAAAGATTGGCCTAAAAAAAATAAAGTCCTCTCATGTGTGCCAGTGTGCCTGCACTATCTTTAGCTAATTGAACTAATCAGATGAGATGAGCAGGTAGGCCTCAGTGGGCTCACTACAGACTAGCCACAGAGCTAGAAAAGCTAACATGGGATATGTTCATTACAGCCTGTCAATGCATTTTAAACCTTATTTTGTGAAACTCATTACTGTGCAAAAGTCTTAGGCTCCTCAGCTCATTGTTTGAAAGCTTTTATCTTAGCAACACGTTTATTTTCACCCATAACAGCACCAGATATTATTAGATCGGATTAGATGTTTTAAAACAGATAATATCTTGTGCGCCAGTTTGAAGTACAACGTTTAGTTCCAGATTTCTCGTGGACGCCCCAGACAATGCATGAATTTTATTACATTCCTTCACCAGCAATCTTGATTTAGTGCAATAAAGTAAACAAACAGGCCGTAGATGATAACCGCAAGTAATATTGGGTTGCCACAAGAAAAGCTTGTAAAGGGTTTAATAAACACACTAACATATGTAAAAGCACTAATTACTGTATTAAAAATATTTAAATATTTTTTACAATACTTTAGAATATTTTTTTGCAGAGAACTGCATGTACTAGGGTGGTGTAGTGGCTAGCACTGTCGCCTCATAGCAAGACCCGGGTTCGATTCCGGGACGTTCTGTGTGGAGTTTGCATGTTCTCCCTGTGCTTGAGTAGGTTTCCTCCAGGTACTTTGGTTTCCTCCCAGAGTCCAAGCACATGCACGTTAGGTTGATCGGTCACTAGTGTGTGTTGGCCATGCAATGGACTGCCAACCTGTCCATGGTGTACCCTGGATGGATGGATGGATGTATTGGTTTCGGTATGAATGACGGATGATAAGCCAAATGATTAGTTGTAATTTACTCTTGCTTTCAAAAAAGACAATTTCATATTCACACTGAAAGCTATCATATTGACCATTAAATGGGTCCGGCATCATATTTCACTGAAGGTAACAAGATCTATCTACTTTTCAACTTATTGATCACAGAATAAGAAGAGTTTATTGTCAAAGCAGCCATTTTGAGGCCATCCTTTTATGCATACTGTCTCAAGAACCACGTTGGGAGATCTGTGTGAGATTACTTAACACCCCAACACAGTTTGAAGAAGGTATGTGTGAGGATTTAGACATGCAATTCACACAGTGCTAATTGACGGAATATAAGCTACTATTACCTACTTTAGCCTTGCAGCTCCAGTGCTTCTACAGACTGCTTGAAGATGCTTTGAGATTCCTCTTGACCGAGTTTGAATGGGTATGCAGCGATCTGAATGGATCTTGACTGGTAATGCTTGGGCTACTCTTATTCTGTCCAGTCCCATTACATCACTCACACAGAGGTCAGAAACTCAGTGTGAAGCAGCAGACAAGCAGACGAGCAGGGGTTAATTTGTCTGTGAACAGTGCCGATGGCAATTGTGTTGTGCGTGAGTGTGCAAGAATTTGGAGGGTGATGGTTCTTGTTTTTATGTGCAGAGAAAGACAGACAGACAGACAGACCCACAGGAAAAGCTTCCCAGAGGGGGTTCAATTACTACTCCATAGGTTGTAAACTCATTAGTGCCTATTTTCTTTTTGGCACACATGGGAGTGAAAGCTAAACCGCTGTAAAATTGGAGCGGAATAATCCATTTCTAAATAAAAAATAAACATCCGGTAACAGCGTTCAGTAGCATATAGACCTGTCACAGTTATTTGAGCTGATCACAATTATTTGGAGGTTGCCGTCGCTATATTGCACAGTTGTTAACTTTCACAATCGTGAGTTTTATGATGCAAATACAGAAAGTGAATGCTGGTGTGTTTTCTTTAGCTGGGTTGAGGCAAATGGGGGAAAAGTAAAGCAGAAATGCATCAACACATACATGATGAATTTCACAAGACCAACAATGTTAATGTTAATTGATTTGACATTTGCTAATAACACTTATGGAGGGCAGCAGTGAGTAGTGTTTATTCGAGCTACAGCGGTTTTGGCTCTGGTAGCATATATATATATATTAGTCACATTAGTCAAATTAGTCATTAACATTCATAATCATGAGCATGATCAAGTCTATTAGAAAAAAACTGTGCTGTATATTTGTGGCCATTTCTTATGTAATTTCCATTAATGACCTGTTGTTGTGGGTCAGTGCCAATTCATGTAGATATCTGTTGATACCGATACATAAACAGTTGTAATAAATAAATATAAAAATGTATTTTAAAAATTATCACGGTAGCACATTCTACTGTTCCAGACAAATGTCAGTAAAATAGTGGTCAGATAAAACCAAATGTGAGTTCACTGAGAGTTTGTGACAACACAAAAATATTATTTCAGATTATTTGACTGGCCGTGAGTAGAAGTTAGTTTGATGTTATTTGGTGTAGCATTTACATTTACAGCATCTGGCAGACGTTCTTATCCAGAGCGGCGTACAGTTTTTACATTTACACCGGAAGGCAGAGGTAGTGTTAGGAGTCTTGCCCAAGAACTCTTATTGGTACAGTGTTGTGTGGTTGGGAACTGAACCCCAGTCTACAGCATGGAGGGCAGCAGTGTAACCCACTACACTCTACCAACCATGTATAGTACTTACATGACCTACCTGACTTGTTAGCTAATATCAGCCTTAGTCTTGTTTTTTATTGACATTGATAGCTTTGACAATTAATTGTTTTCTACGTGCTTAATAAAGTGCATCAAGCATAACATATCAATCCACCCCGTTACACAAAACAGAGAGAGTAACATTTTTGGTAACACTTCTGAAGAATCATGTATTTGTAATACCATACATGCATTTATATAGCATTACTGCCTTATATCCCCTTATAATACCAGACTTAAGAGGTCCTAAGGACATGCCTTGCATACCATTTTATAAAGCAAGACTATATGACTCGTCTCTATTTGAAAGTCAGGTTACATAAGTCATTACAGTATCCAGTTACCAGTTAGCTACACATAAATGACTCATTCGTATTATATTCATTTACAAGTTATGTTTTTTTGTTTTACAAAACATGCTCAAGAGCTGCTTCTTTTTAGCTGAGATGGTTGCAGCCACAGCTGTGATGGTTCATGTTGTGATGTCAGAAACCTGTTGCTGTGTATTACCATGTTCATGTTTACAGTGTTGTAATGAGGGGATATGATGATGTATTATGAAACGTTACACAGTCATATTCTCTTGTTTTAAAAAGTGTCATGCCTGTAATTAAAGGATCTATAGGCAAATCTATAGCCTGGCATTATATAATGTATTATGCATGCTATATAATGCCTTATAAATGCATTGATTCCAAAGTGTTACCACAGTTTTGCATAGTTTTATGTTGTTGTTTTTGGCAATAATTATATGTAATTGAATCTTTAAAACCTTTATCACTTCAGTATGACAGAATTTAATCACTTCAGTATGACTTTTCAGTGTGGATATTTTCCATTACTTCTAGTTGATCATCATCAAGACACAACATATGCTGTTTTTGCAGGTAACCATCATATTCATTGCACTGTTATTGATCAGCATTAAAGCATCCAAAATATAAAATATGCTGGTTTTGCTTGTGCCCAGTCAGATACTGATCTGCTCAGCTTTTTTCTTTTAGGATTATTAGTTAACATTAACCTTAGTTAACATTAGTTAACATTAACCTTGTAGCTTTAGTACAAAAGAAGCAAACTTTAGACAAACAAGTGGCTGATCTGTGTTCGGGATAAGGGGGGACAGTGTTTGATTTGTCACTGAACTAACAGCTTAACATGACTCGAATTGAACTACCTGCGCTTATCATACCATCAGCCTCGATTCAACATTGACAGAAGAAGAAATTCAGCTGAGAGCAGTAAACAGTAAATTCCTTAGGCGGTCCGCTGCAGCCCTCAGAGGCCTAGGGTTCAGGTGCGCGGCCCAGAGAAAGAGCTGATGAGGAGTGTCTTTATCCGCTGACTCTAGATGTGATATCTATGTTTAGGCCTGTGGACAGAGACAGCAAGAGTGTTTTATTTAGGACTTCGCACCATCTGCTCGTTCTGTTCTGCAAACTGCAGGGGTTTTGGTAGGAAAGGGTATTCAAGGAAGAGGTCACACACACATACGTGTGCACGCATGGCCACGCACAAACAAACACAAACACACACAGAGGCACTGCTTCTTCTGTTGGTTTATTTAAGTACACGCCTTGAGCAGGTGGAACCTGGAGTGAGTCAAACTTTACACAAACTGCCCAGAGACAGATGCCTCTCCCTCTCTCTCTCTCTCTCTCTCTCTCTCTCTCTCACACACACACACACATTCCCTTCTTTTCTCATTTCTCTATTCCTTTCGCTTTCTGTTTTTCTAATTCCTCTTTTTGCTCTCTTTGTTTTTTTTATTTTTCTCTCTCTCTTTTTCTCTTCGCTCTCTTTTTCTCCCTTTCGTCTCAGCTTCTTTTCCTCTACTTTTTCTTTCCATTTGTCTATTTTTCTCTCTTTTTCTCTTCTCTATCTTTTTCTTTCTTGTTTTACATTTTTCTCTTGCTCTTCTCTCTTTTTCTTTTTCTTGCTCTTTGTCTCCCCCTCATCTGCTCATCTCATTCTCCCTCTCCCTCTTCTCTCTCTTTATTATTCCCTTTGCTTTCTTTTTTAATTTCTCTCAGGCCATGTATTGCAATTCCTGTCCTTTTTTCTCTTCCAATGTGTCTCTCTTTTCTATCTTCTTTCTTTGTCTTCTCCCTCATTCTTGTCTTCACTCAAATTTTTTCTTTCTTCTTTTTCTTTCTTCTCTCTCTCTCTCTCTGTCTTTCTCAGTCTCCTCTTCTCTTCCTCTCCTCTTTCCCCTTGTCTTCTTCCCCTCATATTTCTCCCATTTATCTTTTCTTGAATTTATTTTATATCTTTTCACTTGTTTTTTCGCTTTTTTTACTCTTCCTCTTTTCTCTCTTTCTCCCCTCTCTTTCTCTTTTACTCAATATCTGCCTTTCTATCGTTCTGTTTCTCCATCATACTCCTTCTATATTTCTCTATTTTCCTATCTTTCTCTCTGTGTCTCCCTCGCTCTCTCTTTCTCTCTTTCTCCTTCCTGCGAGTGACATTTTAACACTGGCCAACGAGGCCATAGAGAGTGATTCCTTCTGGTTTTGTGTGAAAGTGAGTCTTGGCCAAGTAGGTGTCTGTCACAAGCACCAGTGTAAGTGACGTTGTGTTTTCAAACTTTCAAGCTTTGGGCAGAAGCTCGCAGGACCTGGACAGCTGACGACGGATGTTCTTATTAAGAAAATGCAGGGCACATGCAGAACCACAGTGACCACTCTCAGTCCTAGCATAAAGATAATGCTGCAATGGTTAAAGCTAGCATCACTGTGAACAATCTCTCAAGCAGCATGAAGATGATTTGGGAAAATGGGTCCAGCTTATTCAAACCCCTGACTATTAGTAATATGTTAAAGTAGTAAAAGCACTGAAACGTGCAGGGCTGTGTTTAACCTAGACCAGTGGTGCTCCAACAGTTCTGAGAGCATTCATCTCTAGCTGGTCATGATGACGCCAACAATGGTGCTTGTCCAGCCATGAGCTCTCCTAGTCTTTCAAGAATTATCCTCAGCCTGGCTGGCAAGTGTTAAACTGTGACTAGCAGCAATTGTTAATGCTACATCCATTTTCTAAACAAGCGTCTGTGCACCAGTATCACCACGTTTACACTTTCGTAGCTCACTCTGAAGAACGTCCCTCACAACATCCCACCTTCAGTGTGTTATAGACAAAAAGCATTGTTGATTGGTTGCAAATACGTTTTCATTTTATCAAAGCTGTAGCCTGATGTTGAGGAAATGTGAGAAATGGGAGATTGTTATTCTGTTTGTAAAGAGTTATACAGGCAAGACAGTAACAGTGTATTTGATAGAAGCCCTTAGCTATTATCCTTATCCATGCTTTCAGATTTTCATTTGCATTTAAAAAAGACTGCAATATGCTGCCATTGCTTTGTACTGCAATTGCAACAACAAACAAAGAGGGGTCTTTCTTCCTCTCTGATCAACACACACACACACACACACGCACGCACTGCCTCTGTGTTTCACATTCAGCTCCATAACAGTCGTTCCCCGTGTGGGGTGTGATGGAATGATGTCACCATTTTGCATCATGACTAAGCACAACAATCCACCCACAGCAGAACAAACACACACACACACACACACACACACACACACTCACACACAATAACACACACTCAGGCACAGGGAACACATAAACATGCATACACACATGCACACAGACAGTCATGTCTGATTTTACATTACATAGCATTGGCCTGTGATGACATTTGTAGGACACTCAGGGCGAGAGACCAGGGCATGTGTGTGTGAGAGAGAGGGAGAGAGAGAGGAATGTAAAACAGTATTAGAAAAAACAATAAAGGACATAAGAAGAACAGTTAGGGAGAGAAAGCATCAAGACAATGCACTCACACTGACATTAAATAATCCATAGGAATAAGAAAAGCCTATAATATTTACCGTAACCACTGAGTGAATAAAGAATCCATTTTTTTCATAGGAAATAGCAGAAAATGCTAATCTGTGTGATTTTGGCTAATCTGGCAACACACTATGAATGGAGTAGCTTCACTGAATCATGAACTATGATATACTTGTGATAGATTTGATTTTAGCAAGAACATTTGGAGAGTAAACAATAGCTAAATTATCCAGGGTGGGCTTATTTGCCCCTGATTGTCCTTTATCTTCTTTATTTGTAGGTAGATGTTTGGCACTGTTTGGCAATATTGTTTTATATTTAGATTTTTTGAATCCTTGTGTTTTTTGAACTGCTCAGCCAGATTGTAAACATTGTGTATGTCGCGTTTAAGCGAAGGTGGATTGACTGATTGAAAGGCTGCTGCCTTAGTTCCATTTAGTTTGACAAACAATTGTTTTTTCCTCATTGGCCAGTGCACAAAGTGAGATTTTGAGAACTGGGGTGATTTAAGCATGCAGTTCACATCAGACAGTCAGTGTAACTCTGAGGACAGAGTGCCAGATGAGGAAAACCTTACCTATTATTAGCAAACAGGTTGTGTAGATGTGAAACCCAGATGGAGGATAGGTAGTGAAAACCAGATTGAACTTAAATAATATGGTGCTGGTTTAAATGAATTATAGGTCGACTTTGGTACTCCGATCTGTGCAATAACTTTAGTTCGGTTTCATGATAATTGTCCTTTTGATTAACCTAGCAGCAAACATTCAACACTCCATGTCTCTCGATATTACCGGCAAGGTTGTCTACTTAATGTAGGGTTAATAGTCTCTAAGGTCCAGTGAAACAGCGGTATTGCCCATAGTTATTGTCATTGGCGTAAGAACTGGGGGGTGGGAGCGGGGGGGTGGACGTCTCACACTAAATATCAAAACCAGGTAGATTCGTCCCACCCAAAAATTAAACCACAGAAAAGCAGAAACTGTTTAAAAACACTTCATTTTAAAAACGTGTCAGTGAGGTGGTCTTTCACTTGGTTAAGGCTTGTGCTGAGATGCCTGTTCAGAAATATCCTGCAGTCAGCAGCTTCACTGACCCGAGCTCTCGCCTATTTGGAGCGTCGGCTAGCTCACGACAGTGAGAGGTCAGTGATGAGAGCAATGAATAGCAAAATATACTGCAATAAAAAATGCCATTTGTATAATGTGTTGTTATGGTAACAGACTAGGAGAGTTGGAGTTAGCTTACGTTTATATTATCTTTTGTCATGGAGGACCTCTGAAACGTAAAGTTACATTATTCTCTGGCCACGTCCCAAACTGCACATTACTACTTCACTGAATACGTAAAAAGTAAAATAGAATAAATAGAATAAATAAATTAATGAATAACCAAAAGTTTGTAAAGAGAGCTTTAATTGGATTTGTCTAATTATTAATAGAAGTACAGGTAATTTTGTATTTTGTTTATTTATTTGCAATTTACTGTAATTCCATAAATGTTGTTCTACTTCACTATACATACAGTGATTTACTATCTTACCTACAGTGGAATCAGTTTATAGGTAATATTTAGGGGGTAGGGTGTCAAACCCACTCTTACGCCCTTGGTTATTGCTATCTTTCACCAGTATAGTTATCTTTCTCCATTGAACACCCATGGATGAACTGTGCAAAATACAACACTGTTGTGTCCACACAACGCTAAAATCAGCTTTTTATTCAGCAATTTTCCCATTCCCATTTAAGGTGGAAAAGGGAAATTCGAAATTTGAAGCTGGTGAATAGGAAGCTGACTTCAGTCTTGTCCCAACTGCATACGAAGGTCCACAGGCCATTTTTGTTTTGGTAGGCCATCCTTCCTTACATGACAACAACCTTTGACACAAAGCTACTTGTGTTTTCTCGGTTAGATTGAATGTATCAACCCTAAATGATATATATCACTGGCATTTTGAGGGCTTGTGATAGAGCTTACTATGTAGAACAGTGACTCAGTAACGTGACAATATACGCAAACAACCTCACACCACCCCCACCAATTACTAAGCAAAGCATTCAGCTGCACCGAGATCAGTACAATAGAGTACAATAAAATGCAATAGTGTAATGTGGTCTTATGCATGTCAAACCAGAAACCAATATTCCTATTTTTTATAATGAATGTGTTGGTACCAATAGGGCTGTACCAATATAGAGCAAGACCTAAGAACATTTAGTGTGCCGAGCTTTAAGAAGCCTGTATGGCTCGTTCATTAAGATCATGTTTCATTCTTCCGGAGGAATGCTCTTCAGCTTCAGACTATAATGCAACATCATGGACCTTCTACATTTAAAATGCTGGACATATGATCTTGCACCTTTTCCCGTATGGATGATAAAACATAAATGTAGCTGATGATCTGAAGGGCAAAGTAGTAAACGAGAGCGCTAGAAATACTATGTAGGCAACGTGGAGAAATGTTTGCTCTGTAAAGCCTTCAAGCTCAGTATTACCATCACACATGCAAATGAAAGGTTACTAAGATGAAGGATGGAGCAGGAGATGCTTGGAGGAGAAAGAAACAATCTGGAAAACTGCTGTGAGTGGCCCTAGGCTCATTTATCAGTCTGATTATGAAGACTGGGTGAGAGGAGAGCTGACAGGAGCTCCACTGCATTAATTACGTCAACAGTTCATACAGCACCCATGCAAATGTACCAAATGTCACTGGGAAGGTGTACATGTTGATTACCCACAAGAAATACATTCTTTTAACAGAATTTAGATAAAGACTTCTTTTGGATAGCAAGGAAAAATACAACATGTCTACTTTGTTGTTACATGTCTCCTTGTGTCCTACAGTACCGCTGCAGTAGTTTCTAGAGCAAGATTTTCCTGTTCAACTAGAACTAGAACTTTAACTAGAAAACTTTTTATTTGATGGTGTATCTCTAAGGTAGGAGAAGCTTTTGAAAAACCTCAATTGCTTTAGGAAGAATTTTCAGGAAACATTCTGTTTAAAGTTAAAAGTAAATTATCATTACATAGGAGAGAATCAGTTATACCAAACAGTGGTGAGATGATGTGGACAACAAGCTAAACTACCTGGCTATGTAGATACCTTACCAATGTAGAACATTATAGTAAGAGAACAATGACAGATAAAAGGAAGCAAGATGCAGAATACAGGGGCCTGGACCCCTTAAACCTTCAGGACCCATTGAATGTATCAAAATCAAAATTCTTCAATTTAAATATGAAACTATGCTATTCCTAGGGGTAAATTCCTCACATATAAATTCAGGTAATGGTCATTGTTTAGTCCTCTTCACCCACAATCACCACGCTTCTGTCTTAGCTAACTAGAGCTGCAACACTTGTGTGTCTCAGGATGGTGCAGGGGCAAATTGGTTGGCGCAGTTGGCCCTTCAGAGTTAAGCAACTGTAACTGTCCCTGGGTTGCCTCAGAAAAACTTTACAACATGTTTTACAACCCATTTTCCCAAAAGTGGAAGCTCTTGTTTGTTTCTAATTTTCTTAAACTGAAGACGAATTAAGGAGACATCAGTTAATGTGGGGAAGAGAATATTACCAAACTAGAAGAGAGCATTTCCAAAAGATGACTAATCTACACTAAACATTTTGTTGCCAGCATCAGTGGTGAGCGAGTCAAAACCAAAGCTGGAGTAGTCAGCCAAATATGGGACCCCCGAATATCAGGAGTATTTAGCACACTGGAAAAATCTTGATATTAAACATGATAATAAATGCTAGCTTTAGGCCAGAATGCTGTCATATATTGTTACAGGTAGATATATGGTTAAATGTAGCATTACTGACTTACAGTGATACAGAAGGCAATGGAAATACACCACAAAGATAGATATACAAAGCTATGTGTGTTTGTGTAAGTGTGTGTGTGTTTGTGATTTTTCTGCTGACAGTGCTGTGTGCTTTCCTCCATGTACAGTCATTACTGTCAGTTTGAGATGCCATGCAGGCAGAAAAGGGCCTTGCTTCCCCGATACAATTACTCAACAGACATTCAAATAGCTGCTTCCCACTGTCCGACTTAGCTGACCTACTAAACCCCCCTCGCCACCAGCTCTCTAGAGGGATGAGGTAAAATAACCCCCCTGGAAATGTATTCTTTAAAGCTGCTTGCCTGCAGTATTACACTCCCCTAATTTTCTCTGCATAGCCTTAATTTCTATAGACTAATCTCAATTGACTTTCCTACAAAGCTAATTAAGGTTAAGATCATCTTGCAATTATGGCATGTTCTCCATGGTATTTTAGTATCTTGCTTTTTACACCAGTGGTTTAGAGAAAGTCATGTCTCTGGTGAAAACTCAGTGTTGGATGGCTGCAATCTACTGTTGTAATTTTATTTGTTTTGTTTTGTTAGAAAATGAAAACACACTAATGGCTTTGCTCCTTCCTCAGTAGGGAGGATGCAATTTTGCTAATGTGTTCAGTCCAGGTGTCGCAACTGACTGGAAATTACATTTATGTGTTGTAACTAAACAAACAGATTTATTATAAATGGCTTTTTATTATAAACTGCTCCGTTAGTATATGTTCCTAGCATTTGACTATTCATTTACTAGAACAGTCAGCAAGAAAATAATTGGTGGACATTCTACGTTTTTCTTTTGAAGGAAGTATAATTTCGGTTGATTTTTATATGAATGAATTGCACTCTAACCACTTCAGCCAAGCCACTTCCATTTAGATGACCTTTTCAAATATTATCCTGAATATTTTATGTGACATTTTGCTGGCATTATGATGTGAGCATTAACATCAACAGCAACCTAAAGTGATGCACATTCCGTTTGAAGTTACTCATTGAAGACCAGCAATATCTTTTTATTTTTTGAGAGTGAAGTTCAAAACTTATCTAATCCAAATACCTAAACAACAAAATTGCTTAACATATTTTTTATTACTTTATTTTTCAGACATGTCCAGACAGGCCTCCAGTTCTACAGCCTCTACACCAAGTGACAGTGCCTCCACTCCTTCTCCTAGCAGCCCACCCAAACTCTCACCACAATGTACCTCTCCATTTGGGCCCCGCTTGGTCATGGCAAAGCCAAACACCTCTACTCGGCCTCAACCCGAAGGTGCAAGCTTCGAATCCGATGGCCGGTCAGTGGGCAGGCTAACAGGGCGATTTGGCAAAGGAGCATGTAGAAGGGGACCAGTAAAAATGGAGAGAATTAAAGTCTTAACTGGGGCTGAAGTGGAGAGTGACTACCAAGAACCTGAGTCCATGGATGCGAGGGTTGTTATGGGACAAGAGGCTTTGCTAAAGAACATGGAGACACAGGTTGGCCTACTGCTAGGCAAAAAAACACGTGAAGAGGTGTCAAGTTCAGAATCCCAAGCCTCTCAACCTTCGCCACCCTCAGTGGAGGAACAAACTTGGGTGGAGGAGAAACTTAAAATTGATACTGGTCAGGAGAGTCCCAAGCCTGACCAGAATAAGGCTTTGACCCCAACCCCCGAGCAAGAGAAAAGCTTAAATCAGCTACTTGAATCAGCAGATCCTGAGCCTGAAGCAGCAGACTCTGGACTGACAGAAAGCAGCACCTTTTTCCCAGATGATGAGGGAGACCCACTGTCTCTATCTCAGGGTGAAGTGCCTTCCTTGTCCTTTTCCGAGCCCTCATACCCAGTTGACCCCCAGCGAATTGGTGTCCTTCCTGGACTGGACCCAGATCGTTATTACACAGCACCTTCCACCCCCATTAAGATGGCCTATTGCTCACATCTCAAGCAACAGTGGCACCCGGGCAGCCCAAGCACAGGTCCTGGTTCACCAACAGATGAGTCTGATTTGTGCTCCCCTCCTACTTCTCCCTCTGGATCTTACATCACTGCTGAGGGTGGCAGTTGGACCTCCTCCTATACCTCCAGCACCTCTCACTCCTGTTCTCCAAATCTCATAGCAGAAGCCGAATTGCAAGAAGCCCCTGCTTGCTATGTGGGGTCTCTCTCTGAGATTGGGGATGAGCTGGGAGATGAGCGACTTGGAGCTGAAAGGGAACATTGCCTGTGCAAGCCTGTCATGCCAGGGCTAGTTGAAGATGTGGAATATGAGGAAGAGAGAGTAACAAGAGAGACTTGCAGGCCCCACTGGGTGACAGAGAATGTTTCTCCACATAGAAGTAGTAGTGGCAGAAGCACAGACTCGCAAGACGGGTTAGGGGGGTCTGCAGCCTCCTTAGTGCAGGCGGAAATTCAGCGAGCCACTGACATAACCCAGCCTTTTGATGATCCAGATCAGGATCTAGAACTGGACCTCGAGGCTTGCGTCTCAGAGCACTTTGCCAGACTGGATGCCCCTCTAAGCCCAGAAGAGGACTTTCCCCCAGATTTGGCTTCTTCTTTTCCCTTTAGTCACCGACTGGCAACAGCTGCTACTGCCCTGGAGACAGGCAGCCTGACCCCTGCCACTTGCTCCTCTGAGATTTCGGACACGGACAACAACAGCTTGTACAGTGAGATGGGATCCTCTGCTCTGTTCTTTCATGGAAGCTCCAGAGATGATGGACCTGGGGGAGATGGAATGATCCCTGCCTCCATGCTGCCTGTCCATGCCAGCTTGATATTCCAGGCAGATTCCATGGAAATAACATTATTCCCAACAGATGATGAACCTGAAAATGATGTGGATGCATATGCTGCTGGAGAGGAGGAAGGTGATGTGGATGAGTATGATGATGAGGATGAGGATGATGATAATTATTTAGTAGAGCAAGCAGAAGCCTTAAAGACTGGGGCAAGGGATGTGGATGATCCAAATGAGGAGGACACATCTGCCTCATTTCTAAATTCACTTTCAGAGAACTCAATAAACGAAGGAGTAGATGAGTCTTTTGCTTATCAGGATGACACAGAAGAGTCAATCGATTCCACCTCTTGTAACGGAGATGAAGATGACCATCTGTATAGCACAGAGAGACATGCTGAAATTGCTCAGCAATTTCCTGGACAAGAAGACCATGTGGAGCCAATAACCCAGGCACAACCAGAATCTTCAGGAAGTGAGAGTGAAATGGAGATCTCCTCAGAATCTTGTGAACTCCCAAATGTCGTGGCTCACGAGAATATGCCGTTCTGCATTACAGGTGCTGAAAACATGATGATGCCAAAAAATTCTGAGAGGGAACATACAGAGACAACAGCAATCCAGGAACAAACTGATGAAAGCAAGAAATGCACAGATCTTAAAGAAAAAGAAGGAACAGACAATCCCTGCTGTGTGGAGTCTCAACAGACAGATCATGTAGGAATCCAGGAGTCAGGAAATCAAACAAGATCAACAGAACTTGATAAAATAACTGAAACATGTAGTAAACCAGTTCTTTGTATGCTTGGTGCCACTGCAGCAGGCATGAACCATGAATTAAATATTCAGGATGACCAGGAGCTGGATCAGAAAAATGGAAACAACTCTGAGTTCCTGGATACTTCACTGAGGCTTGATGAAACTGCAACTAATGATCTCAACAAAGGTGTTCCTTTGTTGTCTTACCCTAAAGATGACTGTAGTCCCACAAACATACCTGTTTGTGCCTATCCTGAGCTATCAGAAATACCAGACAACTTAACTCCAGCTGATATCTCCCCATTTGAACACTCCCTTGACCAAGATAACCTGACAGAAAACCATCCTGGCACTGAAGATGTAAGTCTTGGCTCTTTAAATATGTCCTCTGCTACTTACAGCATGCTCGCCATTTCACCAAAGAAAGAGAACTCTGAAAACAGCATGTCGGAAAGGAGTGTTTCATCGGAGGGTTGGGCTCCAGCTGAGCCCTTGTCCCTGTCATTAGGGGAATGCTGTGACTTTGAGGCAGAGAATTTGCTTATGTGTGAGATAGCTGGATCACTACACAACAAGGGCCTATCTGTAACTCCAAACATTGCTGCTGGAGATGACATCATGGGTGACCTTGAGGACAACAATAGCTACTGTGACTTGCCAGAGAAAATGGCAGATATTGAGGCTGGCATGTTGGAGTCAAATCTGTCCACTTGGAGATCCATTGAGGACCTGTCAGAGGCAGGAGGGGGCGAAGATGATGCAAACATCCTTCAAAATCCAGACAGTAATGCACTTATACAATGTCATTCTGAAAAGCTCCTGGTTACCACATGGGATGAGCCAGAAAAGAGCTGCATCCCAAGTGCACAATCAACACTAAACATCCTCTCAGACGACGGCAAAGATGACAAAGATCAGACCCCTAACACAGAGTTTAACATTCCAGGAGAATCCATATCAAACTTAGGCAAGGACGGGATTGACATTTCTCGTAATCAGGCACAGCAAGTTCTGGCATCTGCTCAAGAATCACAGACTCCAGTTACAACTGGTTCTTATGATCAAAATGATCTCTGTGGGCCCACCACAGCAACTCATGTACAAGACCAGTCAAACAACCCAGTTACTATGTCAGATTCATGCTTATCTCAGATCCATGAAGTTCCTAAAGAGATTTGCTCAGTAAATGCTAAAGCCGCAGTCTCTGAAAACGAGTCTGTATTCAAATTAGAAGGTGGATCATTTGGCACCTTCACACCCAGAAAGAAATCAAGTGATTTAAAGCTTAAGAGTTCCTCTTCCGATAACTCTAAGGCATGCAAGGAGACAGTAACATGCCCTAATAAGGACAGCTCAAGCAGGGAAAAGAAACAAAACCCCAGAAATTTACAGTCTGATATTACAAAAGAGGAAAACCAGCAGAATCATGGAAGTCAAGTCACTGAACCAAAGACTGAAACTGCCTTTGAAGGTCAGGTCAGGGATGTATGTATGTTACTAAAGGAAAAGGAGGCTGAGGAAGCTGTAAACATGTGTCCAGAGGAGGAGGTAGCTGAAGATGCTAGAGAAATCAGTAATCTTCTGCAAAGCTACCAGAAGGACACAGACATGTCAGGGAAATCAAGTATCTCAGAGATGGAAAAAATAGTACATTCAAAAGAGGAAGTAAGTGTAGATGCTACTGAAGCTATACCTGTTCTGGAGACAAACCAGAATGATGGAGACCCTACACAACAATCAAGTACTTCTGAAACAGAAAAAAGAGAATTGAATGACGACACCACAACAATTTTCGCTGAGGGAAGCACTGACTCAGATAATGGCGTAATACCAAAGGTACCTTTAGATACCAGAGCAGGTTCTGCCCTGGAAGAAAAGGAAGAGATCCAAAGTAAAGACAGTATCCCTGAGACTCAGATGAGTCCAACTGCAAAAACTGACACCATCTCTCAGAGTGAAGCATCTGATGAAACTCAGCAACCAGATACAAAATGTGCTACGACGGAGAAAAATGAACATGACCAAACACCAAATCAACCCATGTTCTACCCTGGAAGCTCCAGCCCAAGCACTCTGGAGGAATCAGAGAGTTTGACTAAATCAAACAGTCTTGCCAACACAGATCAACAAAAAGAACTTGATCAAAGCACCTTAGAAGGGCTGAAACTTCAAGAAAGCACACGAGACATCAATGATAATCATGTAGGGAGCACTTCAACTTTTGAAGAAGCGAGCCCAGAGCAGAGCAGGCATTCTCCTCCTGTCTCATCCACATATGTATTGGATGAAGACCTTCCTACCCCTATACAGGAATCACAGCCTTCACTCGAAAGTTCCCACTTACACAGTCTTGTCAGTCATACAGAATCAGCCACGACTGATGGGCCATATCAGGATAGGTTACAAAGGCCCTCTCTTGTCACCAGAGTGGAGGTGTCTGCACCAGAGTCAGAGGAAGCGTTATCAGCCTCTTTCCCCATGAAGGACACTCAAAAGGTGAATGAGCGGTTAACCCTACAATCAAAGCCATGCAGACCAGGGAACCCAGAAGGTGAGCTGTACCTCAATATATTGTTTCTGTGCCATTGATCAGCAGTAAACGGAGAAAACATTTAGTTTCATAATAACTTTTCTGGAAAGTTGACTAAATTGCTATTACTAGTGTCTTGACTTTTACTCCCACAAATGTTTAGTTATTTTAAGTGATTATGATAGATAATTTGACTACAGCAAGTAAAACATCTAAAAATAAGCTAAATAATCGTGTAATAAGCTTACAGCAAAATGATAAATATAAGATATATCAACTATAAATGCGATAATTTTACTTGCCATTTTTTGCAATGTTGACATCACCTTTTGAACAATACAAAGAAACTGCACATAAAAATTAAACCTCTATTATTATTTGTCATATCATAGCTGTTTATTTTAGATATAAAAATTAATTCAGTGTTCGAAAAATCAATACTGTGTGGTGTGTGTTCAAAGAAGCAGAGGTTGTTTGGTTCCATATGTACAGATGCCGTTATTGAAACACAAAGCAAATTAAATTAATATTTTTACTTGAAAATGCTAAAACATTGCAAAAGAAGTTATTATCACTAATAGATTTTACTTAAGATGACCATGTACACATACACAACACTCTACTACCCCATTTATTACCTGATATACAGCTAACAGGATATCACACAATGAGAGGTTTTTAGCCTACATGTGTTATAGAATTGGATTGAATCTGATACCTTAGAATACCTTTTTATCAGCCAATCACAAGACCGACTATGTGAAATTTGGCATAATCAGTGCTTAATTATAGATTAACATCATAGATTAATAGATTAATTTCTAAAGAACACTGAAAAAGAAACAGGCAATGAACCTTTTAAAGCAGAATAAGTTCTCTTTAACATTTCAGTCCTAATTTTGAATTTACCATTTGTGTAAATGACATGCAAAATTTTTTGTACATATGTGGTCATTCATGAAATTCTTGACTCACTGGTGTTTTGTTTCAACAGTATGCAAGGGGCACAGGACAGAGTCGCCTAAAAGCCCCAAAACCCTTCCCATAGGATGTGTGGGACACAGAGATACTAGCCCTGCTCACAAAGTGTCAACCTTGACCAGAGAAAGACAAATTTCACCCTGCGTCAGTGCCACATTAAATTGCCCTGTTGAAACGAGGCAAAAGCCAGCCGGAAAGCACACTGATCACCCAGATGGATGCTCGATCAGCTACAGAACAAAAGAGTCAGACGACATTGATCTCTCCTTAAAAAACAACAGTATGTGTCATTGCCGGATTACTGCATGAATTCCATCTTTGTATGCAAACCCAATGTCAACAATGCATGCTTAGCTTTAAATGTATAAGGCAGTTAATTCTCTCTTTTCAAATACATAGTGGGTTCCTGTAATGACACAGACAGTGATGGTTCAGTTCCTGAGCTGGAAGAGCCAGATGGGAGTCTTCTGAGACCCTCTGACCCACAGGTGAGATAAGGAGAAGCTAGAAGCTACAGCTCTCTCAGCTGAAGTTATCATCTAATGTGGGCTTCAGAGAAAATGTATTTAAAAAATGGTTAAACATGACCAGTGCAGGGCCTCAGTGCATGGGTATCCTATACAGTACAAATGGAATGCAATTGTTCTCATTGAATTACTCTTGTTTAACTTCTTTCAGATATCACATTCTGCAGCTGATGAGTCAGTGAGCAAAACTAAGCAGAGTCGAAGTGAGAAGAAGGCTCGCAAGGTGAGACATTATTGATCCCATTTTGTAGAGTGCTGACATGCCCGACACGCTAATGTCCTATTAAGTCTATTCAGCACTTACCTAATGTTCTCTTTTTTTCTTTTTCGGCCATGTTGTGGGTGTGTTATCAACACAAGGCTATGTCTAAGCTTGGGCTGAAGCAGGTCCATGGGGTTACACGCATTACCATCCGGAAGTCCAAGAACATCCTCTTTGTTATTACTCGTCCCGATGTCTTCAAAAGCCCTGCATCAGACATCTACATAGTCTTTGGAGAAGCCAAGGTTAGTATAGTAGTATTTCTGAGTTTCTTGTCCGTGGCCATTGTTGCACCTTACCTTAAAGAAATAGTAATGTAGTTGTTCTACCAGAACATGTTTCCTGTGTGAATTTAGCTGCTTCAGTTTTGTACTGAAGCTAGAAGGCTAATGTCGTTACTAATAATGGAAGTTTTTATTGTATCAATCAGTGCTCTGCAAATTGCATGCCTAAATCACTTGAACTGTGCAGGGTCATCAGGTTAACTCAAATAAACTTGCTTATGTGATTTCTGATAATGTATAGCCCACTGTTATCTATAAAAAGTTGACTGTAACTCAAGTAAAGTAATGTATCTGGGTTGATGTAAGCCAGCTTGTAGGAGGACGACGGGTATTTCCTTTGGTTTATTGTTGCTTTACCAAGAGTGCCTTACTCTGAAGAGGACACGGAAAAACACAGTGATATCATGTTAGTTGAGTGTTAATCTCTGTCAAAACATGAGCTCAGTAAAGGCTATGGTTGCATAAATCACTTGCACTGTGCAGAGTTACAAGCCAACTCAAATAGACTTGCTTATGTGATTTTTAATAATGTATAACATATTGTTATTTATAAAAGTGGACAAAAAAACAACAGCAATAGTTGACCTGTGATAGCTGTTAGGACTTTGCCTGTAACACAAGTAAAGTAAAGTATAAGGTAAAGAGGTAAACTGGGTTGGGGGAGGATGATGGGTATTTCCTTTGGTTCATTGTTGCTTTACCAAGAGTGATACCATATTAGTTGACACTTTATCTCTGCCAGAAGATCAGTTCAGTAAAGGCTGTGGTTGCAACATACTGTCATATTTAATTTGGCCATACAAGTTGTATTAATCTAGTAAGAAAGAGTGGAACTATGAATTTTACACAAATTTTACCCTCTGAAAGTATGTGGCTTCTTTCCATTTTGGCTGAGCACATCTGAAATGATTCTTTTTGCCTGGTAAACTAAAGCTAGAGTTTCTTCTGAGATCAAAGTTTTGTTTTTTTTGAGTCTGATACCTGATGCTCTAAATTGTACACCTTGATATCTGCCTGCAGCACAGAGCCTGTTTATCCAGCACAAATGCGTTCCTAGAACATTCTCACCTATAAGCACAGTTACATGCACTTAACAGTTCAATAATCAGATTTCTGCAGATATTTGATTTTTAAACGGTCACCTAAATGGTATAGCTATGAAATGTGATTGAGAGAGCTGCATTTTTAGATCAGTAATCAGATCTCACAGGGCATGTGTACCCTTACTCGGATTTCTTTCGGTTTTCTCAGCATGAAAACAGGCCGCTGTATTCTGTAAGCAAGCCCACAAGCAATCACAGTGAATACAAGATGACAACAAAACACTTGGAGTAACAAATGAAAGATTCTTATGTTTTTCATCTTCTACATTAGCAGTCATTAATAGACGGACCGCAGACCCAAACAGTGTTTAGACAGTGTTTATTTTAAGCGGAGGAATGTTTCTTGCCTTTACGGTATACAGGCTTTGCGGCGCAGTAAACTCATAGACCAATAAGATCACCAAACACGCTCCTCAGCCAATCAGATCAGAATGGCCCTAACACCATTTCAGCCCAGGTTTAAAGTCCTGGCTGGACAACCAAGAGCTCACTTCGCTCATTGAACAAGAGAAAGTCTGAGACAAGACTTGTGTTTACTTCAAGGGATGGAAAAAAAACATTTATTTGAAGTTTTATAAATAATTAATTCAGTTCAGCATTTAAACAGTAAATATACTGAATGGTATGTGTGATGTGTTGGTGTTTCAGTAGCTGATGGTATAAGATGCTGATACTGGGCTACTTCAATAAACAGGATACGGCACTGAATCATAACACACGTTAGAAATGATGATGGTCCAGTACTTGGCCTGAAGACATTTCCACCAACTGGACCTTACTGAATTCTAATTAAACACCACTGCTCTACATGGTGTATGTTTGTGTTTTCTGCTAAATATGAATGCAACATTTTATTTTTTTTTTAGATCGAGGACCTGTCACAGCAGGTGCACAAGGCTGCAGCAGAGAAATTTAAGGTTCCCCTTGACCCTTCGCCTTTGACCCCAGACATCATGCCCAGCCTTACCATAAAAGAAGAGAGCGAGGAAGAGGAAGAGGTAAAGAGTCCTTCTGTTACTTTCTTATTAAAAACTTGAGCTTCATCAGAGAAGACAGAGAGAGGGGGAGTGCTTAGATTGTAGTGTTGTAGGTACCAGATAAAGAATTCCAACCCCCTCTTTCTAAGTAAAAACCTACATCCAGTCCTGTGTCTGCAGAATCGAGCTTTACTTTGGTTTGTACATACACAGGCAACAAGCTGACCCACTGAACATGGCATGAACTGTTGTTTATATAGGCCCAGCCACATTGTTTGCTGGACCATTACCAATATTTGACCATATAGGGCAAAATAATTGAACAGAATGTCACTTCACTGTCCTCCTGTTGTCCTTCCAGGTACAGCTTACATAAAACATTCACACAGAAACACACATACTTGAATATAATCACATACATAAAGCATATAATGCTGCCAATTCATTCCATATCTAGACACTGTTTTAAATGAGCAAATTCAGATACTTCAAACTTTATAAACCATAAAATGCATGATGTAGGTGGAAGTAAACTGCATTTTTGGTCATTGTATGTGGGCACCATTTATAACACATCTTATTGCACGTGCAATGAGTCAGCAGAGTCTTAGTTAATCTGGTTAAATAGATATAGGGAAAAATATTGTATTGTGATTTCCATGCTATTGTGGAATTGATACAAGAGGTGTTGCAGTAAAAGGCTACAGTGCACCCATAGCTGACACAAGCACTCAACTACACACACACATCTTCTTAAAAATCTCCTTAAAAAAGCTTGGTTAATGGAACCTGAAGATCTGGAGCAGCTGCACAAAAGCTTAAAGTCACTACGCTCAGTGCAAAGCATCAGGTAGAGTGGTGTAAACATCCGAGTTTGGGCTGTGGGACTGTGCTCTGTGGCACATTTTCACTATTTAACAGCCCAATGCAATCAAACTCTCACAACAATGTTCTGGGGTCTAAAGCTGGAGCATCTGACAACAAACTTTAGGACATCTAGTGTGTGTAGATAACTTCTTTAGACCATACCACTATACAGTATCAGTTTAAAGTTTTTAATTAATGTTAAAGTAGCATAAAACAACTGGCTGCTTTTAAAAGATGGCGCCAGGCACATAAATTAGTACCACACATTGAGCTTCTACATGAGATTTTTGCAGCATCTGCCAAAGATCACGATTGGTGATGTAGCTGTATCACACCATTGATGATTAGACATAATCATCTCCCATCATCAAAAGGCATTAGAGCATGTAGGAAGATGAGAGAATGTAGGTGGCAATTTACACAGATAATTATGGAGAAAAGTTCTACTGAGGACATTTAGCTCGCTCTCCAGTGAAGTCAGTGTTAAATGTAGCAAGTATTCTAGCATTCCCACACACAAATCCTGATACAGCAAACATTACCACTAATGTTGAGGCTTTGCAGACTTTGAACGCCTCAATCTTACCATGATGCACATGAACACGTCTGCCTTGAAAGCTGCGTTCAACAGGCTGTGATTTCCTGAGAAGAAGAGCCAACAGCTCTTTGTTCTTGGTCAAGTACAAAATACTCTCCCACCACATTTTTTTTTCTTTGGACAGCATGAAAACTCCACTGCAAAAACAAGAAACTCAATGGAAGAGTTATGCTTTAACAGCGGTGCTGCACCACTTCTACACCGTAGTAGCACACACACGTGTGAGGCACGGATGAGGGCCAGATTTTGTTGCGTCTTTCAATCAGTTTGTCATAGAACTGAAAAGAAAATGGACAAAATTCACTCTCATGATGTTTAAGTTCTTGAAAGTGTCACAATATTGTTTTCTGTGCATAATTCTTGTAGTACACTGTTCATGACAAGCTGCAAAGTGTACTGCCATTGTGCGAAAGTGACACTACATCGGTGGTGGATGTGTATAGGACAGTTAAACACTAATTAAAGACAGTTAATGAATAATGGATTACACATGACTCTGCCTTCAATCATCAGTGCTAATGACAATGTCTAAATGATGTGATAAAGCTACATCACTGATCATGATCTTTGGTCAAAACCTTGGTCAGTGTGAAAGAAAGAAAGAAAATAGGAAAGAAGGTCAATGTGTAGTATCAGCTTTTGCGTACCCTGCCTATAGGGGAATAAACACAGAGCGTGAAGTGCAAGAACACAATAGCTTTATAGAATTATACACTGTATATATTACTATTGTATACAAATAGCACCAATTCTTAATGTAATAACCTCTGTAGTGTATGTTAGTAGTGTATGTTATCTACCCTGATATGAATTATCAACTCCAATTCCTTGATTTTACAGTGTGATGTTAAAATTGTTGTCTCTTAATCAGGTGGATGAAAGTGGTCTGGAACAGAGAGACATAGAGCTGGTGATGGCGCAGGCTAATGTGGCTCGCGCTAAAGCTGTCCGTGCACTACGTCACAACAAGAATGACATTGTCAATGCTATTATGGTAAGACCTTATTCAATTCAATTCAAATTTATTGTCATAAACATATATGGGGATACAACATATCTTAACATTCTTAAAATTATATGACTATTTATATGTAACATTACTTAAGACTGTAAATTTTTTTATCAGTCCTGTTACAGAAAAGCTGCATTTACAAAATTTTTTTTTCATCCATGCTATAATAGTAAGATACTTGCAGCCAAAGGGTCTTTGTGAACCAAATGGCTGTACATTTTTAAATCCTTCCTATTATAGAAAAGCTGCAAAATCTGAGCTTCAGTGCTATGATGGTAATATTTATTAAAAAAGTGCTTAAATTATTTGCAGCCAAAGTAAATATTTGCATCGGTGCTATGATGAGTCTATTTCCATGTACTTACTAAGCCAAATGAGTGTACATTTTATCAGCAGTATTATTATGAAAACGCCCCGTTTACATGCCCTTAGCAAGCTGACTGCAAATTTTAGCATCCCTGTTATTATGCTAAGACTTCATTTGCATCTACTTGAGCCAAATGGTTGTAAATTCTTGTGTCAGTGCTATTACGATAAGTCTCCGCTTACATATACTTACTTGAGCCAAATGGTTGTAAATTCTCACATCAATGCTACTGGAAGATTTCATTTACCTGTACTTACACAGCCAGAAGGTTGTACATTGTAACATGATGTATTAGCACGAAACATTGAAAGAATATATGGAGTTTTTGTTGTCATTAAGGCTCAAACTAGAGTACTAGAAGACATTAGGGTATGGTAGGAACACTGTATAGCACTATTGGTCTTGGCATATCAATATCACATATTAAACTAATGCTGTCTTTCTATGATCTTCGATATCTGCTATTTGCTATATGATGATGATCTTTCCTCATGTCTATCCTTAGGAGCTGACTATGTGAGAGAAGAGGTCTTGCCTGCCCCCTGCTTCTCTCCCTGGCAAACCCATCTCCCTTCCCAGTAATGCTGCTACATTGTACCTTCGATACCCCTTACCTGCTGAATAAACTCTGTTACAACCAGAGCTAGCTGTCATTTCAGTTGCCCCTAACTAGAAACCAAATAAATCTGCGATCACCCACACACAGTCTGATGAATATGCTGGATTTGGCATGTATGGCCACATTTTTTCACACTTTAGTCGAAGAAAATGTGCTGCTTTGTAATGTCAGCCATGTGGCCTAAGGGGAAACTCAACACTTACCAAGGCTGTTATTGCACCATCTCCCACAAGATGGTACTGTAAAAAGGACAGAAACGTCTGCACAGTGCCCATTGCTTCTCCCAATATTAAAACGATATTTCATAAAAACTATTTTTTATTGTCCTCCATTTGGGGTTTGTATACCAAAAACCATCCCTGTTTCCAACCTAATCTGATCTAACCTAATCTAACCTGACCGTTTCCAACCTAATCTGTTTTAATCAAACAGGTTGCTTCTGTTACTGTTGCTTTAAAACTCATCCTTGCTGTTAAAGGAAACCTTGAATCTATGCAGTTAAAAAACATACTTTATGTTTAATGAAAGTCAGTGTAACCAGATTTTTTCCAAGTCATTTTGGGCTATTTTTCTGGTGAATATACATCAATAATTTTACACACAATGTTTGACAGATTTTGTTCTGACTGGCTGTTCGTATTGTTTTATTTTTTTATTTTTTGCACAGTTAACAAGAAAAGAAAGCAAACTAGGAAATACAACAGAGTGGCTAGAATACCAATGTGCAAGGAAAGTAAAAAAAAACCCAAAAAAACAAGAAGGGCTTGTACAAAGTACTTTCCTTTAAAGAAAAAAAAGAAAAGAGGATCAAACACAAGAAATTATTAAGTTACATTAATTAACACAGAAAAGGGTTATTAATAATACTGAATGTAGTATGTTATATATGGGTCATCTTTAAGCCGTTTTTAGAAATTATTAAAACAGTGTTTTAGATAATGTGTAAGTCTGTTCCAAATGGAAGGTCTGTTCAAAAAGCAGTTTGGGATTATAAATTCAACGTGACAGAGTAAAACTAAAGTGAAGATGGGAGGGATGTAAAAATAAGGTACTAAAAATACACAAAATAAGCTCTTTTGCAACTTTCCATCAATTAACATAAATGGTACTGTAAATAAAAAAAAATCTAAAATTTTGTTTTCAAAAATGTTGTTGATATGTTGCTTAGAAGAACACAGACTTGGTTCCTGAGTGGCACTCTACCCATTGCATGGATCTGTTAAATTGCATCTGCAGCACATATTGTTTTCTCAGATGGCCTAAAACGCATCACAACATTAAGATATGGATCATTTTGATAGTGGGGCAGCAGTGTGCAGACGTGTCTTTCACTTCTCCTTTGCCTGGAAGGCTGCTAAGCTTTTCGAGGATGCCTTGTTACTGTAAAATGGATGACACATGTAAGCAAGCCAATTAGGCCTTACTGTCTTACAGCTCCACTGCGTTTTTAAGGAGCTGTATTCCACTGAGGCTGCCTGAAACATGACACTGATGTAACTGATATGCACTACTTTTGGTGAAGAGACTGGACAAGCAGGGAGGAACTGAATGGAACAAACAAATCTTTTAAATGTATAGGGTTAGGCCATTGACAATCACTGACCTAGGCCTTTATTTCAGGCTATAAATGCCCAAACAGATATTGTTGCTATCAAAAAAAAAATCTCCAAAATATTAACTTTACAGATGTTTAGTATTAGTATTTTTATTGGTTCATTCAGCATGATTTTTTTCACACGATACAAAGAACAACTGTCATATTTAAATAATACAGAAAAATTATAATTGAGAAATAAAAGGACATACATCTTTTTTCTTTGGACAGTGACTTTGGACTACCAGTCAAAAGTTTTAGAACACTACCATTCAAGAGTTTTAGTACACTACCAGTTCAAAGTTTTAGATCACTACCAGCCAAACGTTTTAGTACACTACCAGTTCAAAGTTTTAGATCACTACCAGTCAAAAGTTTTAGAACACTACCATTCAAGAGTTTTAGTACACTACCAGTTCAAAGTTTTAGATCACTACCAGCCAAACGTTTTAGTACACTACCAGCCAAACGTTTTAGTACACTACCAGCCAAGCGTTTTAGTACACTACCAGTCAAACGTTTTAGTACACTACCAGTCAAATGTTTTAGTACACTACCAGTCAAATGTTTTAGTACACTACCAGCCAAGCGTTTTAGTACACTACCAGTCAAACGTTTTAGTACACTACCAGTCAAATGTTTTAGTACACTACCAGTCAAATGTTTTAGTACACTACCAGCCAAGCGTTTTAGTACACTACCAGTCAAATGTTTTAGTACACTACCAGTCAAATGTTTTAGTACGCTACCAGTCAAATGTTTTAGAAAAGCACCAGTCAAACGTTTTAGAACACTACCAGCCAAACATTTTAGATCACTACCAGTCAAACGTTTTAGATCACTACCAGTCAAACGTTTTAGTACATTACCAGCCAAACGTTTTAGTACACTACCAGTCAAACGTTTTAGATCACTACCAGTCGAACATTTTAGATACATTACCAGTCAAACGTTTTAGTACATTACCAGCCAAACGTTTTAGTACACTACCAGTCAAGAGTTTTAGTACACTACCAGTCAAGAGTTTTAGTACACTACCAGCCAAATATTTTAGAAAAGCACCAGTCAAACATTTTAGTACACTACCAGCCAAACGTTTTAGTACACTACCAGCCAAACGTTTTAGAACAGTACTAAACACTTGACTGGTAGTGTACTAAAACGTTTGGCTGGTAGTGTACTAAAACGTTTGGCTGGTAGTGTACTAAACTCTTGACTGGTAGTGTACTAAAACGTTTGGCTGGTAGTGTACTAAAACGTTTGGCTGGTAGTGTACTAAACTCTTGACTGGTAGTGATCTAAAATGTTTGGCTGGTAGTGTACTAAAACATTTGGCTGGTAGTGTATCTAAAATATTTGGCTGGTAGTGAACTAAAACTCTTGACTGGTAGTGTACTAAAACGTTTGACTGGTAGTGATCTAAAATGTTTGGCTGGTAGTGTACTAAAACGTTTGGCTGGTAGTGTATCTAAAACATTTGGCTGGTAGTGTACTAAAACTCTTGACTGGTAGTGATCTAAAATGTTTGACAAGTAGTGTAATAAACTTTTGACCGGTAATGTATTAACATAGACTTGACCTTGTAGCAGTTCTAGAACTAGGCCTTCAGTTTAGGCATAAATGTCAAAACAGATATTGTCGCTATTCAAAGAAAAACAAATATCTCCAAAATATAAACCTTACAGAAGAGGACAAAACCTTCTTCACTTTGAGTGTAAGTTAATGTAAAGAGGTTTTGTTCCAAAATCATTTCTATTAGTTCACTGAACGTTTTCCCAAAAAGTTTTCGCAGCAAAGCATCACAAACTTCATCAGTGCTTGACTCGTTTTCAACTCAGCAGAAATGGAAGCTGTGTATGAAGAAGTGGTTGAGAAACACAATAACGCAGTGAGAGCTAGAGAATGGTTCACTTCAGACTGGAGGTTGACTTTGTACAGCGTCAGCTGTAACTGTAAATAGAGTGCCCTGAGGTCTGGATCTATACATTGTAAGCATGATAAAGACTCTTATTTGCTTGTGTTCAGCAAGGAGCACCACTTTCTCTGCAGTGCATGTCGATGCAAGAAAGTCTGTTTACTCTGCAGCCATCTTGGCAACAGCACTAGGCAGTCATACAAGACCAGGCTGTTGTCCCTATGAAGTAAGTGGGAACAGCTTATAAAACTGAAACCAAAATCAATATTAACGTTTCAAATCCATATTTGAAATCACTAATAAAACCTGACAAAACACTGTGAACAGCTTGTAGCA
This sequence comes from Megaleporinus macrocephalus, assembly GCA_021613375.1. Classification (NCBI taxonomy): domain Eukaryota; kingdom Metazoa; phylum Chordata; class Actinopteri; order Characiformes; family Anostomidae; genus Megaleporinus; species Megaleporinus macrocephalus. Next base: position 23,765,940 of record CM038727.1, on the reverse strand, counting down.
TTTGACTCAAATAACACACAAGGGCACAGTTGTTCAGCTTGCTTTGGCTACTGCACTTGCACATTTCTACATTTCCCATTAGCTCATTTTATTCCTCATAAACAGACTTCCATAAACAGAGCTTCCAGTTTTCATTCAGATTTCAACCAGTGACCATCTCCTTATTTATAACGTCTCTGGCAGGGCACACTGGTATATAGGCATATTTCTCCTCTCCTCTGGCTCTCTCACTGACTGCTGCCTGTATCACTAGACTGTTGATGATCTCACACTACGGATAATCAGATCATCCGTGCTGTCCGTCACTTCAGACCGAGCTCCTGACCTTGAAAATCACTTCACATTTGTTGAAAGGGACAAATCAGGGTCAGGTCCAATAGGGCAGGTCCATCTTAACTAATGGGATGGCTAGCTTGGCTGTATCTACCTAACTACCACAGAGAAAAAGATGCATTGGGTTTCAAGTATTTATTACAGAAAATTATTACATAAATTACAGAAATTCAGTTTTTTGTATTATTCATAAATCATTAGGTCTAGAAGGGCCATAAGGATTCCTCACTGGAAACTCAATGGGAGGGTTTTATTTAATCTGCCAACAAAAATGATCTAAAACTCCCTTTCAAAGTAGCATTGTGCTTGCTGCAGGCAAATACTCACACTTCCATACTGTTGAACCTCCTCACTTACTAGATGACCTTTACATGGAACATTTACACACATGCATGCAGTTTCTTCCAGTTCAATGAAATGGGATTTCCACCAGTTTGCAACATTTCTGCATCATTCAATTGTTGACATATAAACAGTTTTTCAAAGTGCTTCCTCTTTTTTGGTAGCAATATGAAACCTGTTATTCAAAATGACCAGTAAACCTACCTATGTTTTCTGAAGTCTTTCTATGTGTGGATAAAAGTAAAACAGTTTTCTTTGGGGACTATTTTGTCTTACAGCTCTCCACTATCAAAGCATTAGGAAAACCCTAAAGCATATCTCAAAAGTAGCATAACACAACGTCTCATGCATCAGGCAGTGTATCCATAACCATTTTATAAGAGAAGCAGATTTTTAATGCATAGCATGCTTCAGACGTCCCATCAACACCACTGTGAAGACATCTGACTCAGTAAGTTTATCTATAAGGGGGTACCTAAGGGCTGGAGGTTACCAGAAGGTCACCAGTTCAATCGCCTAAACTGACAGGGCATGATTGAAGTGCCCTTTCGCAAGACAGCTAACCTCCTAGTGTTTACTAGTGTCTGTGTATGTGGGTGTTTCACTGCAAGGATGGGTTAAATGCATTGGTCAAATTCCTCTGTCTGCAAGCACAAAGGCAATTTTATCAATACATTTTGAGCCAAAGCACTCTGAATTACTTTGTTTAAAAGTTGACAATTTAATTATAAAAAAAATAGGAAAAGCAGTGGAGCTATCATTTTAGTACATTACAGCTATACACTGTCCCACAATGTACCACAACATAGACCCACATAGGCTGAGGAGAGTTAAATGCTCCCACAGTTGAGTGTTCACGTTGTTTGCACATCTCCTATATAACTTACAGCAGCAGTAATAGATGTTGCATCACTGAAAAATGTTCTTGAAGAAGCAATTAAGGGAAGTTTTATTTCTCTTTGTGTGCTGAATGGAGAAATTCGTGTAGAGTTGGAGCCACCTGCTGGTAAAGCTTTGTACAACCATCCACAAATAATGTGGAGTTACAATCAGCTGACACAATAATAATAATAATAATAATAATAATAATAATAATAATAATAATAATAATAATAATAATAATAATTTGAAATAATGAAAAGCAGAGACCACCCTTTCCCTTTTGATTTAAACTTCTCTTTCAGCCAAAATGACCACCAGGAGTTAAAAAAAAGACAGAAACCTATTTAACCATAAACATCATAAAAGCCTTCAACACTACGTATATCACATTTATCAGCATTAAGAAATGTAAGGATCCAAAACCTAATAAAATTATAATATAATATAATATATGACATAATTTTTGACTGAGCTTAACTTGTTTACGAATTTGTAAATAGAGTGACTTGATGCATCTCAATTATATAACTAATTACTCAAAGAAATAAAATATGTATTGCATTACGTGTGTTACATCTACTAGTAAAAGTAGAACAGTATGGTCAACTAACTAATTTACATTGACCCCTATGGCATATGGTACATCAATAAGCTAAAATGTTTAGCATTATTGTTTACATTACTTAACAGCATGTAATCAAACTGCAAGTTTGTACAAGAACTGCTACAAGTATAAGTTTCAAACAAAGAATTGTGTGTGTGTATATATGTGTGTGTGTGTGTGTATGCAAGGGGAACTTATCTGCTTAAAACACTCGCTGCCCTATCTTGAAGAAAAGCTCAGTGGGTGGAGTGCCTGGAGCAACCTAACGTCCCACACACACATGCTGACATTTACCCACACCCTCCTCAGTTACCAAAAAGAGAGCTTGGAAATAACTGCAATAAGTAATATGATCTTTAAACAAATGCAAACAATAAATATAGACTTAACTAAACAATAACAAACCATGGAAGATTCTTTAATGCTCTATGGACGGAGGAACACTACATGGCTCACAGCTAACTTCAGGGTAGTGATAAATTCCACCACTTTTCAGATCTTGTTATGGATACTTAAAAGCACAACTCATTTGCATGTTTGATTATAAAAGAGAATATTCACAGTATTATAGTCTGGGGAATGTTTTCGTGGCTTTCTTCTGGGCCCACTCTTCAAGTTGAAAGGCACTCTCAACCGATGTGGGTATGAATTCATCCTTGTAGATCACATACACCCGTACATGCTGATTGTCTTCCCTGGGGCGGATGAGATCTTCCAGCAAGACAATGCGACACATCACACGGCCAGAAATGTCAGACACTAGTTGGGAGAGTTGACCAAGACTTCCAAGTACTACCCTGGACCCCCAATTCCCCAGACTTGAACCCAAATGAGCATCTGTGGGACCACCTCAATAGTCGTGTACATCTATGCACTATCTATGGATCCCTCCCAATGTACCCTCCAGCAGCTGTGGGGTGCACTGCAGTCAGCATAGCTCCAGGTACCTGTGACCACCTACCAAGACCTTATGGAGTCTCCCAGTCCATCTGGCTGCTGTCTGCAGCACACAGAGGTTACTCTGGATATTGGCTGGTCCAATTAATGTAGCATGAATGTGCAGTAGAGATTAAAAGGCTATATAATTTGTTCTGCTGAAGTTCAGCAAAGTATATGAAATTTTGAAGTCTGGAAAAGTATCACAATATAACATTTTTGCTCTCAATCAAGAAACTACATATTTATGTTAGTACAAATCTACCATACTAGATGACTTCAAAACAGTTTAATACATAATACACAAGAAAAATTTCTGTGCAGGATATGGAAAGTGGTCAAAATATGTTGCACATTTAGAATTTATGAAGAATTCCCTGCAATATTAATAATATGTGAAGATGGCAGGCAAACTCATGCAGGCAGTCTCCCCCTTCATCTTCTAATGCACTGCTTGCTGAAATAAGGGCATGTATAGTACTATACAGTACAAAGTAAAAGTCAGGAACCACCATTCATTTGTTTCAATTCCAGCCAAAATGGCCATTAAGTGCAACTTATTGATGTTCAATGAGACACTTCTGAGGATGTCAGATATAAGCTAAACCACTGCATGTAGAAAGGAAAGACACGTAAAAAAGAGGTGATTCAATAACTATTGGTATAGATATAAATATATAGATAAAACTAGTCTCTTTATAGGTTGCTTGAATCAGGTGAAGCCATAAATGCATCCAACTTCAAAGACTGTTTTACAGATTTCTTTGAAAAGATGAAATCTAAACTCCACCAAAAATTAAAACTGTAAAAAAGGCAAAGGGGTGGACACACTATATGCTGAACAAAATACTTTTTTTAAAATCTATTTTTCAGCTTTTTTTTCAAAACCTAACATAGAAGCAGAATAGAACTTGTAATTGATGGCTGTACTTTTAGACTGGAAATACCTGATGGGTGGTCCCCAACATTCCACCAAACATCAGCAAGAACTCTAGAAGCCCTATGTGGACTTCATGAGTTTGTCTTATCTTCTGCATACAAAAAATACAAAAAAGGCACTTCTCCATCACACATCCTACATCCCACATCACATGAGCTCAGTCAATGTCCAAGTTTTTTGTAAATGTTCTGAAGACACAATTCTCCACATGTTCACAAAGATCAGGAACAGTGAGTGCTCCATTAGAATAAGAAAAGATGCTTAATTTGATTAATTTTTATGATTGAAACCTCCAGCAGACATTAAATGATGGTCAGCAGATCTACATGAGCTGATGGTTGTGAACATGGGCTATACTTAGTAAGTAAACTTCAAGTAAGTTTAACACATTAAGGCAGTTGAAATACTGCATAACACTGTCAGCATGGCAATGCTTGGCCCTCCAGGACCTCTGTTAGATGTTCTCAGACTTTCCTCAATCTCCTCCAGTCCATGTCTTTTGTGCTCTGGCTCCCTGTATTTTCTGGGGTCAGCTCTTTGGGGGCAGGACATTAGCCTGGAAGTGGCCCTGATTGGTAATGTTCCCAGCAGGAAAGTAACGAGCCACCACAAAGGTTGAACCATCCGATGCAACAGCTTTACCCACGCCCAGCTTCTTCGAGCTCTTCCACACCATGGCAGTGAAGTGACCTGAATCAGAAACAATTCTTGTTCAGTGTTTTTAAACCAAATATTTACACTTAATTCATTTTATGGATACATTTCTACATGGCTAGATTTTTCACTTGGCAAGATATAATTTTCTACAGTGTATACTGTAAATATTGCTTTGTTGGTCCAACCTATATATTGAATATTGAATGTGGTAACAAGCAGTTGAACTAGTTTAAACTAATTCAACTAAAAAAATTACTTTGAATGAACGACTCTTGTTTGTGTGTGTGTGTATATATATATATATATATATATATATATATATATATATATATATATATATATATATATATATACACACACACAGATAAAATATGTGAACACAGGAATAATGATGCCAGACCCACTACAGAGGTTTTAGTTCTGAGCTGGTCAGAGTTTGTATGTGTGTTACTTAGTTACTTACATGCTTGTGTGTGTGAGCCTGAATGAGTGAACATCAGGATGTCTGACTGGCCCTGTGTGTGTGTGTGTGTGTCGCTAATATAAACCTCAGGACAACTATGTGACTACAGCGCTAAATATTTATATGTGGATGGAGGAGGTGGAGAGGAATGGATCAAATTCATTACATCTCAACTGCTCTTCCTCCAAGGCTTTCCTTTCTTCCCCTTGTTTGTGGGACATCAAAGCTATGAAAGGCTGGTTGAAAGAAGAGTAGTTGGGGGACATGACCTGTGTTTGAGTGTGTATGGTATGCTGGAAGAGATTGTTCATGAGTGAGTTTTTAAAGGAACATCCTGGGAGCAGGAACTTTGGGGAACGTCCCATACTAATCTGATGAATCATAAGTTCTCTGACTAAATCCCAGAAACATTACACTAGAGAAGCTGAAAGAAGACTTTAAGGAATCCACATCCTACTTTATCCATGCTTTTTATTTTTTCCCTTGAGCTCCTCTTTTAATATTTTTTGTGGTTATATTTACCAAAAACAGTCATAACTTCTTTTTAACATGAGCTTTCCCAATCCTTCTTTATCGCTAAGAATAAATCACACTGTTTTGTTAGACTGGGATATGTAAATAGGCTGTGTCCTGATAGACTGTCTTGCACTGTGCCTCAAAAAGCAGTCCAGGCTGTAACATTCCTGAGTGTCCCCCACTGAAATACATGGAATGTGTATGTGGGTGTCCAATTAGGTGAAAATAAGGCTAGATAAATAGAACTGTCCCCACAATTGATGTTCCAATTCATCCCTTAGGTGTTCAGTAAGGTTGCGATCAGAGCTCTATACAGGTCATTGGAGTTCCTCCACCCAAAACCCATGACACCATGTCATTATGGACCTCACTTTGTCCACAGGAGTAACGTTATACTGGAACAGAAAAGGGCCTAGCCCAAACTGTGTGTGTGTGTGTGTGTATATATATATATATATATATATATATATATATATATATATATATATATATATATATATATATATATATATATATAGTGTATTTTACACCAAACATTTAATTAAATATTTTTCTGTAAAGAAGCTTTAAAAGATTATTAGAACATACTTACCAGTGCCAGAGGAGAATCCAGGCTGGTTAAAATTGTACTGATTCACCTCATTATACCACCGCTCTGATACATCCTTACCTACGAGCACAAACACATTACTTCACACTTTCTAAATCAAACTCCATAGAAATTCATGTAAAGCAGTCATGGTTCATTTGCCAGTGGGTCATCTCTCTTGACTAAATGGTCAGGAAAGCTGGTACAATGGCACAAAAGTCTAGATATCAGAAAAAAATTCTGATATTTATTTCCTTAGAAAAACATACAAAATATGTTTTGGCTTTCACATTTTTCTAAGATGCTGTGGCCAAGAATTTTGTTCTCGGATATTTTTTTGTATATTTCTTAAGAATGCATATAGATTGCATAGCTTTTTTCCCCTCATATTTTTTTTTTATTTTGAGTTTGCTACTTCCATTTTTTTGACCCCTGCAGTGCATTTTTAGTTTTGCTATTTACGTATTTCCTACATAGAAGATAAGTTTAAACATCATCTACAGGAACAAACTTAAGTATTCTTGTAATTGTTTTATTTATTTGCAGAGTGAGGAAAAAACTAAATTTCAGCAAATGTTTAACAAATAAATGTACACTACAAATCTGTAGAAGTGTGTTCCCTATAGAGGATACTGTATGCAAACAATTTTCTTGAACTCATCCATTAAATGCACTTATAAAGCTGTAAATCTGCTGCATTTGTTGGTGGGAATAGTTTTTATTTTTCGTAGGGAAGAATTTGTGGCAATATGTTAGCAGGTACTGGTGTCAACAAAGTGGACAGAAGCTATAAAACAGGGGTCACTAATAGGCGGATCGCGATCCGGGTCCGGACCCAGACGTTGTCCAATGCGAACCCAAACAGATAAACTGCTGAGAATTATTTAATTTTGACTGTTTATTTTAAGCGGCAAAGCTTTTCTTGTCTTTACGGTATACGGGCTTTACGGCGCAGTGAACTCCAATCAGTGAACAGACCAATCGCGTGCGCTGTAACTTCAGTATATAGTATACGGCACTAAATCATAACACAAGTTACAAATGATGACGGTCTGGACCTTGGCCTGAGGAGATCTCCTCTAACTGGACCTTACTGAATTCTAATACCCCTGCTACGAAACAAGAAAAAAAGGAAAACTAACTGAGATTTGCTCATGTTTTTTCATTGTAAGACATGTGTAGAGCAGAAAAGTTTCAAATTTTACAATGCATAGTTCAAATGTGTTTCAAATATTTCAGCAAGTGCCCAGTAGCCTGTCATGAAATTAGTGTAGCAATGGGTTTTCTGTTATTTTCTGTGTAAGAGGAAGCTGAAAACCATTGCCAGTGGTAATGAATGGTACAAGGTAGATGTGGCAGACAAAGATTAACACTGTATTTTCACTTGAGACTCGAGAAATGCAGGCCAACAACATTACATTTCTTACATTTTGTCATCACTACGACAAAAGAACCTTGAGAAAACAGAATGCCTTGTGTTTTAACCATGGAACAGTCAAAATTTAATTACATTTCACTTATCAAGTTTCTTGATCAAAACCGGATGTCCAAAATGTCTTTATTATCTAATAGTTCATTTGTCTTCTGGTGTGACAACTGGCCAGGCTGTTGAGCAATAACACCCTTCAGGAAATCCAGTGAAGATTGATATTTCTTAGACATAAAATGGCTTTTCAGCCAAGGCAAACTCTATATGACCCATGATACATAAGTGTTTGACACTTTATAAATCTCCTTGGACTGGCCAGACATTCCATTCCACTTAGTCACCCATGTACAAGGCTAACATGGAGACTGTCATTATGAAATCAGTCCCAGCTGTTGTGAACGGAGGAGAGAAGGGGGTTTTTCTTAGTCATCTCAAGGCCAAAATGTTCGCAACAGGGAACAACCAAAAGGGTATTCCTACCTGGTTGATCATAAGATGCCCAGGCTAGATTTTCTCCACAGCTTCCTCTACTGGACTCAACACTATGCTTTAGAATCCTGGTGCTGGCCAGACTCTCTGCATATCTACAACACATACACAGACAAAGTTTAGCAGAGAAGTTGAAAATGATTAGCGGGCAAAGAAGACCAACAATAGGGCCAATAAGGAGGTCCTTATCCAGACACTTTATTAGGTACACCTCCCTGTATCTACAGTCATTGTGCATTTTATCAGCTCCATTTACCACATAGGTGCACTTTACCACATACTTTGTTGGTCTCTTTCACCTCGTTCTTCAGTGGTCAGGACCCCCACATCATTTTCCACCACCCAAATAATATCTGCTCTGTGGTGGCCTATTGGGGATCATGACCATTGAAGAACAGGATGAAAGAGACTAACATAGTATGCAGTAAATTAGATGGACTGCAGCAATCGTAGAACTACAAAGTGTTCCTATAACCTAAGTGGAGCTGATATAATGGACAATAAGTGCAGATTCAAGGTGGTGTACTTAATGAACTGGGTGATGGGTGTAGGTGCACTTTGTAGCTCTACTACTGATGCTGCACTAGAGCATGACTAACACAATGCATCAACCAATAAACCATTAGTAACTCTACAAATACAAACTAAAGCTACAAACAGTAAGTGTTTCAAAATCCTCATGTGAAGGTTGTGAGGAGTGTTTCAGCTTGGACTGTTTTTTTTTTATGAGGCTCCAACCAAACAGAACAGCTGTAATTCACATATACAAGCATTGATAACAAAAACACCCTGTTTAATTCAAAGGGATTAAGAGGGAATGCAACAGAAAGTGTGCAGATCCAAACTGAAATGTGGTCAAACTGAAATAAGAGACCACAGCAGTATACTCTCATAACTAAAGACGCCATGAAGGCTTTCTGGAGCAGTGACACAGAGCAGCCACCCTTTGATCCCAACCGAACCTTTTAAACAATGGTTCTAAGATAACCAAGCATGAACACCTCCTTTAAATGTTTGAAGAACCTCAAAACCTAAATGTTCACTCTCCAAGTACCACTTAGGAACCTTTACATTTAGTAGTGTAGACTGACAGCAGGTTTGTGAGCAGGACAGTGGAGAGGAAACAGCCTTACCTCTCTGCCTCTCTGCTTAGCTTCTTACTGAGCTTGAGTGGTGGGGCCTGGTGTTTCCTCCTGTACTCGTTGTGAGTCTTTAACACCTCCTCACAAAACAGCCTGGAGGCTGGAGAGAAAGAGGGAGAGAGAAACGCTAATAGATGCAAAGATAAAGATAAAGACAGCCAGGAGACTGATACTAAAGAAGCATTTCAGCCCAAAACTAGGCTTGAAAAGATATTTGTAACGTCATGCAGTATTTGGTATAGGATTTTATATTGTTTTCATTCTTCAGAGTTCTCCCATCTAGCATGCAAATACATCATACAACCATTGGGAATCCCTGTGGTGCCATCCAATCCTGACTGCGGGCCTAACCACTAATCTACAAGCTATGAAGCTAGCTTTATTGTAAGTCTTACCTCAATCACTGAACATAATTGTAAAGAAAACGTCTTTATTTACCATAAAATGCACACCAGAGACAGTTTTAGCCATTTGGCAAGAGAAAAGGAGTTTGACTGAGCTAAGGTATCCAGCCATATCCTCTGTAGCTCTGCTTGCCAACTTGAACTGGCTAGCTTGAGCTTTTAGCTCTTTGTTCTCTTCATCTGATGAGTGTTTTCTGTCATATGAATAATGCATTCAATCTATTTTTGAGGTGATTTAAGGACAGTTACTGCAGTAATGGTTGCAATAAGATATTCAGCTTCCTACCATTAACATTAGCTATCAGCTTTCCCAAAAATCCACCCCAAAGCTGTTTTTCAAAAGTTCCCCAGCTTCCAACCTTTGTGATGCACCACCAGAAGGGAGTTTTCCTGGTCTTTAAAAAAGGAAAATCTCAGACTAGACACAACTGTGGCATTACAGCAAGAGAAGCGTTAGCATCCCTGCTAAAATAATACACACACACAGATCAGCATGCATTCTGAGCTGGTTTGGTGGAAGCTGATTAGTTGGTTAGGCAGGATGATCATGCTGGTTGACCACAACATGTGCTGATTTTGCTGATGAGCGGAATTGTCAGTTTACTATTAGCTGATAGTCAGATAATGTAAAGGGGCAGCCGGTGGTTTTAGCTAGGTTTCAACAAGAGAGCAATGATTAACCATCAGATTAACACTCCTGCACAGACTAGGGTCTGAGACTGATGCTAACATGATTTTCATTTTTACATAGTATGAGTTAACTTGATCTTTTTAATCAACAAATGCCAAATGGATAGTTTTAGCCCTACATCCAAGTAAACTTTAAAAAGGATTGTTGAGAGTTCTCAGACTATTGAAGTTTGAAAGAATTGACATGATAAAATTGATTTTTTTTTCAAGGTTTGGCAAAAATGTCACATTTAAAGGAGCAGTGCGTAGCAGTAAGGACGCATATTGAGATCCATTGAAAGCAGGCCATTCAAACATCTAATTATCTAATTATACGTTAAATGCTGGTAAGTGACATTTTACAACTAAAAGCTGGTGGATAAGAAGCTGACTTTGTTGCTGTAGTATTTCTGAAAAAACAAAATGATTATCAATATTTCTTACCTGGAGTTTATGTACAATAAATATGCACTACATTGCATTTCAACAAGGTTTTTTCTTTCCATGTTTTCTAGTCACCAAATTAAATCTTCAAAATAAAGACACTAAACACAAAAGCCTTTCCACAACCAGTGTGCAGTTTATCCATTCTGAGCCACTATAGCAACATTGTGGCTCTACATGGCAGCCTCTGTTGGAGGACCTTAGCCCATATTTATTATACATGAAAAGCTCATTCTAAGCCAAAAAAATCCTAATAATTCATAGATGCATGGTTTTGTATATTATGTTCAAAGTTCCCCACCTAAATCTTACATACTGCTCCTTTAAGTATTTATTGTTAACGTATTTTCACTGCTTATGCTTGGGATGGCAATGTTTGCGCTAAAATAGGCAAAATGGTATTTATTGAAATGAACTAAGTAGCAACATTTTTTGGGGGATACTATTTACCTTTAGCATATATGCTAAATGGCTAGGGTATGGTAACCATTCCTAACTGAATCTCTTTTATATAGTCCATAATACAAATCATTTATAAATTCAGCTTTTCATACCAATAGTGTTTATACAGCATATGAAATTAACACATAATATACATTAAAATGCCAATCTTTAAACATACCAGGTTTCCTTCTTTTGCAAGAGTGTTAACTTGGTAGGTCTTAAACAGGCACACATTTAAAAAGTTGTTACCACTTCACCCTTAAAAAAGAACAATGCCTCATTGGAGTCACACTTGTGACAACTGCAGAGGCCTATTCAGAAATGCAGCTACATCATGGTAGTCAAACAATGCAATGATTCAAAGCCTTTCACACACACACACACACATACACACTGCAAGTTGGCATACAAAAGCTGGCACACGCCTGCTTGCCTGTTTAAAATAAGACAGCTGCAATAGAGGTGGACAGCAATGTTACACCAGGCTAACATACATTAAACTGGAAGGACCATCTTAATGCAGCTCTCTTACCTGATTTGCCCATAATGATGAGGAGAAAGTCTCTGGTCTGGCTTGTACAAACTGCTTCCTCACTGTTCCTGGCAGCTGCTACAGTAGATCAGTCTCTCTCTGTTTCTCTTTCTGTCTCTCTAGCTCCTATAATATGAATCAGAATCTCTTCTAGGCCTGCTGTCCTGCACCCTGTTGAAAAGCTCCTGTTTTCTACACTAAGGCAACACAAAGACTTTAAACGGATCCTCTCCTCTTTCTCCTTTGGTCACACTCCCTTCACACTTCCACCTCTTTCCTCGCTCTGTCTTCCTTTTTTCTCTGTGCATGTGTAAAGGAGAGGGAACTCTCCGGCTGTGATTACATCATCGCTGTGGACCATGTGACCTTATATGGGGCTGGCACTGCTGCTTTCAGATGGAAACACTGAGTTGGAGAAGAGCTGTAAACTTTAACCAAGAACACACATAGGCACACTGTGCTGGACTGGAGAGGCGCGTTCGGTGAGCACACTGAGGTTATATTTATAGCTCCCTGCCCTGCTTTCACATTATGGTTTCTCATGTATCTTGAGGGAACTATTTTTTTTCCACTGAAGTGTAATGTTTAATGTGTAATCTGCCTGTATTGCATAAACTGAAACTGTGAGTCACCTACAGGCATTGTTCATCTGAACTTGATGTATTACGTAATGTTATGGAGTTCTCGGTCCATGGCAGCTCGAGAACTGCTTTGGGTTGGGGAAATGTGTAATGGATGGATATGCGTGATGAATATTGGGTAATGTGTCAAGTGTTCCATCTTTTAAAGGGCTCATACCATCAAAAACTGAATGAAACAGATTTTAGGTCCATTCCAAAATTAATTTTTGAAAATGTATTTAAATTCCTTGCTTTTAGTGATGTCACAAAAACACACCCATATATCCACCTATTCATTCAGCTTACAGGAGCTTGGCCCACCAATTCACATTCAAATTTATAGGAATGTTTTAGCCTAAACTGCTTTTTTTGTTATACTAATTTTTCTAGCTCTAACATTCTGGGGTTTTTAGGGGCTCCCATGTGCTTTTTTAGACTGACACCTTTGCAAATGGTTAAAAAGCAAAGCAGACAATAAACTTTAATTTTGAGTTATCAATGTTAGTAACTCATCTATTTGACTGTATTCTGTCATGGCATGATTATTTACTTCAGTTTAATTTAGTTTATCATTACTATTAAAAGGATTTGCTGAATTATTGTGTGTGTTTGTGTGTATGAGGATTAGTCTTAGCAGAAACCAAACATTAATATATATATATATATATATATATATATATATATATATATATATATATATATATATATATATATATATATATATATAAATATACATACACACACTTATGTACACATTTCCAGATACAAAAAAAAAAAAACAAAGACTAAGAGGCCAAGGAATACGGAATGCTTTGTCCTGGTCAGGGATTTAATATATCACCTTAAACCCAAATTTAAACATAAAAGATTTTCCCTTTTTTTGATTGGGAGTGTAATCGTAAATAAATGGTTCTGGGTCCTCCGCTTTCAGGTTTAATTCAAAGCGTTAAACAAAAATATCCTATGAAATGTTCAGAAATTGCAACCTTTTTTTCTACAAAGCCTCCTCATTTAAGGGGCTCAAAAGTAATTGGACAAATTAACATTACTGTAAATAAAATGTTAATTTTAATACTTTGTTGAGAATCCTTTGCAGTGATATCTGGAACCCATGGACATCACCAAATGCTGGGTTTTGTCCTTTGTAATGCTTTGCCAGGACTTTACGGCAGCTGTCTTCAGTCGTTGCTTGTTTGCGGGTTTTCTACCCCTAAAGTTTTGTCTTAAGAAAGTGAAATGCATGCTCAATCGGGTTTAGATCTGGTGATTGACTTAGTCATTGCAGAATATTCTACTTCTTTGCCTTTAAAAAACTCCTGGGTTGGTTTTGCAGTATGTTTTGGGTCACTGTCCATCTGTACTGTGAAGTGCTATCCAATAAACCTTGCTGCATTTGCTTGAGCAAAAAGTATATGCCTGTACACTTCATTCAGCTGCCTCTGTCTTCTGTCACATCATCAGTAAACACCAGTGGACCACAGGCCCCCCACAGAGCAGATACTATTAGGGAGGTGGATCATTCTTAGCACTGCATTGACACTGATTTGGTGGTGTATTAGGGTTGCACTTATATGAGTGGATCAGACACAGCGGTGGACAATGTGGGTAGATACAAGGAGGTGGTTGTAAGGTTACCATTCATTTCTCCTTTAAGACAACAGAGACTTAAGCCTTTGAAAGACAGGTATGGCATTTCTTCCCAATCATTAAGTTGCACTGTGCCATTCCAGCAAATGGCACAAAATGGCATCTCAAACAGAGTACCTTGATAAAATGTAAAACAATACCCAATGTTGACAAATCACACATGGGTGTGGATACAGTATGTGTGCTGTTCTAATACATGTGTTGACACAGGCTTGTAGGTGACTCTTTAAAATGTTTTTTAAAAAAATATTTTTTTTTTTATTAGTGAAATATTATAGCATAAATATAATAAAATACTTTGGTGCGACATTGTTTAAATTATTTCTTAAAAAACTCTAAAACTGAAATATGTTTATGCGTAAGTAATGACCATGCTGCAAAAGCTAAAGTGGAAATTAACTCTCCTAATGAGGACACAACTGCTTGACAACTTTGCTTTAACTGTGAACCATTAAAACAACTGCCGCCTTTTCAGGATAAAAAGCCAACAGTTGGGTGGCCATTAGGCAGTGAATCTGAAAGATCGGGTGAAAATGACTGAAGAGATTTCTAAGGTAGGTCAGAATAATACAAGGGTAACTTTGAATATCTTGCCCATTGTTGTTGTATGCAGATGTGGAAACTACTGAAAAAAAATCATACAATCAACAAGGAGACGTCTGGGAAAAGTCACAGATTACTTTAAGTCAGTAGCTTCAATGTCTGAGAATGAAGTAAAAGACCAGCTATCAAAAGATTTGTGTAATCCCAGCCCCAGCCAAATCCCAGCCAAAGTAATTAGTTGCTATGGCTAAAAATGCACCCCAAATATTTTAAATTAAGCATGCTTCTGTTGCAGATAACTTGCTATACATACAGTAAAATAACGTAGAAGATATTGCTGGGCTTGTGAATAAAGTTGAATAACCAGTAGCTGTATACGACTTCTGCCGTTCACAGTTAACACTCTTGTTTTGCATTTGTTTGTTTTATTGATTACTTTGGATGTTATAAGAGGATTTGGTAAAGGGGGTGGAAGGGGGGTATGGAGAGGGCATTTTGGCCCTGTGAGTCTGTGGACAAGGTAAAACAGCAAATCGGAGAGCTAACTAGTTAGCCATTAATATGCTAATGCTGATGATTTTTCCACCTGATATCAGAAGGGTCAGTGGAATGAAAAAGAGTTGCCCCCTGCAGGCCAAAGTTGCTGTGCCATGCTAAGTGGTAGGCACTTACACCTGGTCCCTGAAATATAATTGCTTTTTATTCCCCTTACCTTTTTGGGACTAGGTGAAAAAAATACTTGCTTAGTATTAGCCACTCAGATTTCAGAGTTCCTGAAGGGCATAGAAAAAAAAACTGGGTGCAACATGCTGAGGGAACATTTTTGAGTCAACAGTAGTGAAAAATGTTGAGGAAAAATTGTTTGTAGGTTTTCTGATGGCTGGAATTGTACACTTGTTGCCAGAAATGTTTTTCATCAGGTTTTGGTAATGGTTACATTGCCAAATCAAATGAATACCTTTGAACATAGACTCAGGAATAAACTTTAAATTTTTTCATCTTACCCTTCAGGGCTTCTCTAGCCATCAAATTTGGAATGAAAATGTATTCACACATAACAACATTTTTAAAACATAAAATGTCTTGTTTTCAATACATATCCTTAATTATGTATCATAGTTTTTCGATTAGTATTTATTTAATTAGCACTTCACATACCATACCAACTTTTTTGGAATTGGGCTTGTATTTTGCTTTGGGGTTGTGTGGCAGCCAGTAGCATATAACACTGAAGAATAGATTTAAGTAATATTAGAACATTCTGGAAGCTAATATGACACATGGTAACATCTGAAAAAATCTGAAGCTGAAATGAGAAGGAGTAATAGAACAATAATCCAAAACATACCTCAATATCTATCATGAGCTACTTTAAAATAATAATAGTGTTTTTATAGCTATCCCATACAGGATTTGGGATGTTGATTATTAAAAAAGAACAAGAAATTAAACAAAAAAGCAATTCTTAAATTCTATGTATTTATTTTATATTTTTTTTGTTCCTTTAACAAATCACACCACAACAAAATAAAGCCATGCAAAACTGCAATAGCAAGCAAGAGCAGAATACAGTAGACAATTAAACATTTTTTCAAAAGTGTGCAAAAGATTAAACATTATGATTAATGACTTAATCAAAAAAATAATATCGGAATTATAATTATAATTTCATTTGAGTAAATATCTTCTTTACAGAAAGGAGAGCTGTACCTGCTAGCATTCGTTTGCCATGTGACAGGCTATACATGTACAGCTTCATACAGCCCTCTAGTGGTAGAACAGTGTTTTGTAAAAGTATTTGCACAAAGCAGTTAAAAAAACAATCACATGCTTAAAGTACCTCCTGTAAGCTTCCACAGGACAGCAAAACGAAGTAACTAAAGTTTAAGAGAAAGACGATGTCCAGCTTGACATACATTTCAAATACATCATTAATATAACAAAAATCTTACATAATGCTGCTATGCAGCACAGTTTAATTACCATGCAGTGTTCTTATCTGTGCTATTATATTATTCTTATTGTTAAACCAGATGGTCTTGATTAAGTTTGTTTCAAACAGTTTGTTTCAAATCATTCATTATTCATTCACTCATTAGTAATCTTCCATAGCAACACATGGACATAACACAATAACCTAAACATGTTGCATATTAGGACACATTATTTCTTTATTTATATACTACAAACATACTGAACCATCTTTTTTGGTTGGACAGTGGTCCTTTCACACCTGATATTTTGGTTTGGACTAAATAAAAAAAATGTCTGAAGGTTCGGATCAAACAAGGTAGATGTGAAAGCACCCGTAATGCTTCATTCACCTACATCTGTAACATGATTAAATTGTAAGTAACTCCAGATAAGAGTGTTTAGTAAATACCATTAATGTAAACTATATTCATGCTCATGCATTTTAAAATCTTGCTGTCTTAAAATCATTTAAACATTTAAAAAACAGGGAATATGATATTACTAACAGGCCTTAAGCTATTATTTAAAGCTTGAGCATCCTACCTTATTGACAGTGATCAACCAGAAAATGCCTCTTAGGTTTATGAATGTGGATGAAGATCTATCCATGTAAGTTTAAGGTAAATTAAAGATCATGGCAACGAAGTGGCACTGTGGTCAATAGGGACCGGGGAATGACACAGAGATCTGTCTATTTTTAGTATTAGTGTGCATCATGTGCTCTAATCCATTATCCAAACTCCAGTCTCGGGTTAAATTCTTTTACAAATGCAGCACTGCATTTTTTTTAAAATATTCTATGTTTTTGTGTCTTTGAATGTAGGTACTTAAAGGCATTTGCTTCCCCTCTAGAGGTTCCTAAATCGATTTTAAGATTGTAAATATAATGAATATACACTATATGGGCAAAAGTATGTGGAAACCCGACCATCACACTCATAAACTTGTTGGATATGCCACCTTAAAATTATGGACATTACTTGCCACGCCTCTCTCCAAAACACACATTTTTGTGGCAGCCTCCTCTCTTCTGGAAAGATTTTAGAGCACATCTGTGAACATTTTGCCCATTCATAAGGTCAGACACTGATGTAGGAAGAAAAGGGCTGGCTTGCAGGCCACTGTAGATCCAAACCATATATTACTGTGCCTCGCTGTGTATGCAGGGGCAAAGCCATGACAGGCCTTCCCCACACTGCTGCCACGAAGTTGGAGACGTTTAATTGTCTAAGATATCTTTAGATATTTTAGCATGGAAACATTAGAACCCTTCATTGGAACTAAGAGGCCCAAAAACAACCTCATACAATTATCACACCTCCACCAAACTACTGCTGGCAATACATTCTTCTGGTGTCTGCCAAACCAAGATTTATCTATGAGAAATGTAGTGGTGGCCAATGGAGACTGCTTTGCTATGAGGGTGATTTTATATACCTCTTACCAATGGTAAAGGCAGACTCAATAAACAGTAGATCTCAATATACAGGAGAGGTTCCCACACACTTTGGGTCATATACTGTATACAAATGAGCTCTGTTCTGATTGGCTACCCTCTGCTACACTCAAAAAGCAGTTTGGGTTAAAATAACGTCCTTACAACTTCAGTTTCAATGGGCAGGGCTATATCTGAATAGGCAGATATATGTAAATAGGGTACTTTCTGCTGTTTTTGCAGCTTAGTTTTAAGAGTATATTGTAAAATATATGTAATTTCTCAAAAACTGCTATAGCCCTGTGCTTTGTGAAACACTTCCCTGGTCAGTCATAGCATTTAGCCAGACCCACTTTTTTTCTCAAGTTCTTTAGCTCTGCACGAGCCTCAGACAAACTTAGGCGTGTATCTGGTTCTCTCAAGAGATTGAACTCGGGGACCTTGCACACACTCACACTGTGGTCTAGTTGCTCCGGATCCACACGTAGGACCCAGTCTGGCTCCATGTGGAAGGCTACAGACACATGATCCCACATATAATAAACCTCATTCTTAAGTGACCTCGCAGTACATCCCTCTCTGCCCACCTTTAGCCAGTGACGGAGATTGTCTGAAGGAGCCTGACAGCGCCATGATATGTTGCCGTCTGAGTACCCACATACATATCTGTCATCATCACCACGGGGCAGGCGTCGGTACTCGTTATACAATTGTACATCTGCTGGATGCACCAAAATTGTGTAAAGAATCTCCTTCTGGTAAATCTCGGTGCCATAGACACGAAGAACTAGAGAAGACCTGCGACAGAACTGCCTGGTGTACAGATGCAGGAGTGTTTTCAGAGGAAAGGTAAAGCGAAAGTTGCCGTAGCGAGACTCGCTCCGGAATGCTGGTGAGGTGGTGAACTTCTCCAGGAAAGGCTGCTGATTGTGGCTCGGTCCATCTGGAAATAACTCCTCTAGGACATTCTGTTCAGCATCAGCAACATTGTCCTTAGTCATCAATAGACTACACCAGAGGAAGTTGTCATCTAGTTGATGGTACTTCTGGAATCCACCATCACGGAAGATACCCCAAAGGCCACTCTTCCCAGTTACGTGGCACACTTCAGACACATTAAAGGTGATGTCTGGATAAAAGGGGATGTCTTTTCCCAGGTAGTGCTGGTCTACACTGGGGTCCTCTGTCAGCTCTGCTATGCTCACGTGCTGACCTTTACAGTACATGACGTCATAGCCTCTGGAATTTGTGTATTGAATCCACTCTCTGAAAGGGAAGGACACACCAAGTTTTTTATATATCATGCATCTTACTACATTGTGTTTAATATCTTTCCATTTTCTTAGTCAACAGGCTTCATACACCAGCATTACGTCTACTGAGTACTGCTGAGTTGGTTTGCTGTTTATTAGCTAAAAAAAGCAGTTCATACTCACTGACAAAATAAAAGTATATAAAGCAAAGTTAAAACGTCCAGCTTCATTTTAGACTCAGAAGCATTCTTTAGCCTTTAACACACCAGAAAAATATAACTGTCTGCATTAGGATACATTTTGCATTATACCTGCTTGCAGTGTATGAAAGCACTATAAAAAGGCTCAACATTATTTGGAATAAAGTCTAGTTCCATTAAAATGAAAGTATGTTTTTTCCTTCTCCTGTGAAATTAAATTTGGGGATACAAGTAATGCAAATACCGCTATTTTATTTACTATGACCAGTGTCTTCTAAGTTGTATATGTAATGTAATGGTAAAACAGCATTAAGCTCTGTTGTAACTCCTTTTCTTGCTGCCAGAATAAATAAGGAGACCAATTCAGGGTATACATGTTATTCTTGAAGATCCCGCAGTACAGACCTGCTCTGAGAATGTCTGAAAAAGGTCTAACTCAATCAGCAAACACACCCTGTTTAGGTCCAGCTTGTCCAGATGCCCCTTATGACTCTGTATGACCATCTCGTTATCTCCTGGGCTTGGGGCAGATGTCCATAAACCAACAGGACCTGCTGAGTCATAAACTATACAATGGTCATCTGTATGAACTAGTGTTTTAGCTGACTGCCATTTTGCCTATGCTGTTTTTTGAATAAAAGCTCATTTTATCTTGTCATCTCATGGGGATTAGCCAGATGTCCCACACAACACTGAAACAGGCTTGCAGTGCGAGTACGAGAAGCTGCTGGGTGGTTACATGTACACACTGCAGGTTTAGCCATATGCCGTTCAGTTAAGCGTGGCTAAACATCCACTCACTGTGAACTTTAACTTAAAAGTCTAAAAAAACATTTTGCATCATATTTGTATTGTATTGTATTGAGACTCTTGTGTGGGTTGTGTTCATTGGCACAGGAACGATGGGGGATGGGGTGGGGCGTGTCCCACCCAATTTCAGAAACAGAAATTAAACCACAGAAAAAGCAAAAACTGTTTAAAAGAGCAATGAATAGCAACAATGACCATATATACTGCAATAAAATGGCTTTTGTATAATGCATTGGTATGGTAACAGACTAGGAGGGTTTGGGTTAGCTAACGTTTATATTAACTTTTGTCAGAAAGCACTCTTTCCGTAAAGTTACATTACTCTCTGGCCACATCTCAGATGCTACTACATTAAATGCGTAAAAATGAAATATAATAAACAAAATAAATACATGCATAAATAAAAGGACACCATCGTTAGAAGTGCTTTCAGTAGTGCAGTATGTAATGTTCCTGAGGTTGCTGTTTGGGACAATCTCAACATACATTTTTTTTGTCATTTCATTTCAGCATTATGCCACCAAAGATATATATATATATAATCCAGACATTGCATGTATAGTTTAAAAGTTTTCTGACAACTATGTTTCTGACAGTACCATGTAATGTGAAGTATCTTGTTTAGTTAGCAAAGAGAGCTTTAATTGGGTTTATCTAATAATTAACAGAACTACAGATAACGTTGTATTTTGTTTATTTATTTGCAATTTACTGTAATTCCAAAAATGTTGTTCTACGTCACTATACATACAGTGTTTATTATCTTACCTAAGTGTTACATTAAATCTGAAGTCTCTATCACTGTATGTAATGTAATAGTATCAAAGAAAAACATACACAAAAGTTGTAAAGTTAGTTAGAAAGTATCAAGTCTCTAAACCCCTAAACAACATCACATTTAATGTTAGCACTATTTTTTTTTTTTGAGGAGAGTTTCCCGCCAAAACTCTACAGGCAACGAACGTCCCTGTAACAGCAGAGAACTCGGTTTGTGTCCTCTTCGTCTGTGTTATGGCTGGAAAACTTTCCTCATTGTAATACACACATTAGACTTTGGTTATTAAAAATGTTTGTATATACCTGTAAGCAGCCATGGTTCGCTCCTGTTTCCTGTAATCAGCGCTCAGTTCGCGTTTGTGTCTATGTCTGCACTGAAGCCGCCAAAAAAAAAGCGGCAGCGCGTGACTGTACAGCGGCTCCCTTCGCGCCTTGTGGACGATGACGTCAGCAATGACGTTAAGTCAAAAATAATCAGCTTTATCCCCTCAGTTAAGTTTTAGTCTTTTACATTTAGTTCTTGGATTCTTGTTTTACTTTCAGTTTCTGACGTTTCTCTTGGTTAAGCTCCAAGCCCACTATTGACTCCTCCCTGCTTAAAAAAGCCAACACGGATCTGCATGCTGGTCTAAGCTGTGTAGGTTTATGCTGGTCTAGTGTTGGTTCAGCAGGTCAACTAGCATAGGTGCTGGTTTTGCTGGTGACCAGACATGCCTATCTGTGCTGGTTTCTCTTGCTGAGAAGCTCATTTTGTTGTGTTAAAACATCACATGGGGATCAGCCAGATGTCCCACACAACATTGAAACAGGCCTGCAGTGGTTAAACAGTTCCAGGTGCCTAAGTTGTTTGGAGGTCCAAAGTGTAGCCAGTGTAAAACAGTGGGTGTTTTGTTTATTCAGGCTGTGGTGAGGTGGATGAAAATTAATTTAAGCAGACATCTACCCCTGCACATCTTTATTACGTTTCTGTTGAAGAAAGCACAATTGGTCCCCTTTAAACACTTTGGACACCTGGTTCCTGTCAGCCCCATTGTGAACAATTCTAATATGGTTAGGCGTATTTCACTCTGAATGACTCAGTTTACAATATTATGTTATGCAGATGCATAAATTTGCAGAAACATAAAAAAAGACCAAACTGTCCCTCATGACACATGTCTCTTTTGAATGTTTGGACCATGGAGCATTGGTTGATGTCATCTTGAGAGGATACAGTGGCCCAAGTAAAGCACCGATCTATAAAAAGACTGCAACATATATAGCCAATAGGTTCAAAGCAGATGTTGCTGCAAAGAGTGTTCCTCCAAATTGTTAGAATGCCCAATGCTTATGTACAAAGCATGTTTTGTTATTTGACTTTAAAATATTTTATTACATAAAGTGATTTCTCATCAAAATGATACCTTTAGAGCATCAGTGCACTCACAAGTGGATCCAATAATTTTGAGTAGTAAATCACCATCTAAAACAGAAGGCATGAAAAGCAAATTTATTTCAAGAACACAAGAAAAAAAATAATAATGAAAACTCTTTTTATGAAAACCTTTATTGAGGTTTCTCTTCCATGTTTTCTGAAACCATGCAAAACTGGAAAAGCAAATAGGATAGTAGCAGTATTTAAAATTAAATAGAATAATAATTAATTAAATGTCACTGTGAATATCTGCTGTATCTAAATTGTATTGAGTGGGCTTTTTTGCTTATGGTAATTTAACAGTAGGCTTATGCAGCTCTTCACAACCATCTAGTGGACAGTATTAGAAGAACATTTTCTTTTTCAATATTTTGAAACCAGCCAGATAAAATACCTTCAACTCACCTGAGCAAAGTCAATAATACTCTTTTGCACTCTTGTCATCACCAGGGCTAACGCTTTGGCAGTCGTGCCACTTTGAGGGTCTAAAATACTCTGGTGGTTTGTTGGGGGAGTTAGGTACGTTGCATGCATTGGTCTTTATTATCTAACAGAACAATATTAATTCTGTGTGAGGCATTTAAAACAAATATTTCTTTTATATAGCTTATCAATGCAGGTCCTTGCATATACTTTGTGCATGTGACTTTGCCACTTTGTGAGTATGAGCAGTACAGGGTGAGTGAGGGAGGAAACAGAGAAATCTGTAGAATTAAAAAAGAAGAAAAAATATGTAGAAGCATCTAATCCTGCTTTTACAAGATCCTTGTGCTGTTTTTGCTGATCTAGTTTGTAGGTTTTTGGTTATAGGACTACAGGCAGTAGTAGTTGCAGCTTTTATAAAGACTGTTTACCAAATTTAATTGTTTCTTTTACATAATTATTCATCATTATTAAAAGAACTACTAGGTTAGCCCATTTGTATTGGCTTCAGAGAGAAACTAAACAGTAAATAAACAGCGTATGCAATGGATTACTGCCTTGGTCTCTTCACCTGGATTACTTGGGTTGGAACTGATTGGTTGTGTTTCAGAAAGATGTTTAAACTCATACATTTTCAGAAATTGGGTTTTTCTTTATTAACAGTTGTATTAGTTGTGGGCTATTCTTTTAGTATTTTTTCCTAGTATTTCATTAGCATTAATGAGGGCACTGTTAGGCTTTAATTTTAATTCAAATATCAGTCCCAATACTTTAGTAGAAATAAGGACTAATAAGAACATAAATGAGTGCAATATGATGTCCCCCAGGGCTCTGTCCTAGGTCCCTTACTGTTCTTTATTTGACATTAAAATACAATGTTGGTAATCTCTTCAACACTGGTGATATACATTTATATAACTTATAACAGTCACACAGTGACAGGATGTATGAAATGAAAAACATTTAAAGGCAAATTAAACACGTTAAAGTTTGGAACACTTCCTCCCTCAGAAATGAAAGTATTGCTGTGTGGAAGTATTAAGTTTACTGGTAATAACGCCGCATATTTGTTCATGACCTAAATGTTTTTTTCTTTTGCAAAAGCTCTGCCTGTGTCTGTGCCAGGACAAGCCACTACATGCTAATTCACTCTCATTCTGTTTTGCCTCTTAAGTTTCACATTGAGTCATTGACTACAACTTTCTGATACATTTTTGCAGCCCTAGCGCCAGCATATAATACAGTTTTATGGCTCATCTAAACCATTCCCCACAGCTGTGAAAGGTTTACTACAAATCACTAGGACTGCTTAAAGATTTTTGCTTGAAATTATTAAAGCACATACATTTTTGATACATTATTACAATGTTTATTAATACTTAACTGCTGTAGGGATGGAATTTTATCTGACAAACAAGCGGGATCGGGTGGCAGGGGTACTGGTACGCATTTTCTGTTTCCCCCACCTTTGGGTGTTGATGTTTTTGTGTTTCATAATCACTGACAGGACTTTAACACCCAGGGGTGCTTTCAATTCTGTATTGCTGTTTTGGAGGGGTATTTCCACTCATTTCTGTTTTACAGTTGTTTTATGAGTCGAAACTGATCTGAAGCTGAGGTGGGTGGTCAATTTCGTTTTCCTAACTTCATATGAAATTAAAAGGGGATTTTCAGGGATTTCTACATAATAAATTATGCAGCTCCTGACATTTCCCGAATCCGAATTATTCCCAGAAATGGTGTAAATAAGAACCAACTGTCTGAAATGTTAATGAAGGCAAGGACTATTACATTCAGTGTGGAGTCCTGCTGGCAAAGACAGCAAAGCATACAGTCCACACTGGACTAAACTAATATAGGTGTAAAAGTAGATGCTGATACATCAACTTTTTTGAAAATAGACTATATGGCTACAGCATTACAGAGAAAGGTAATATTTATTTCTGTAGGGTAACACATGCAGTTAAGTGAATTAAAGAGATCTTATGACTGAACCCCAGCCTGTCTAAAATTGTGGAGAACAATAAATGTGTTGTCAAATATCTTTTTCTACTTTGTTTGCGTGAGATCTTATCCAAGGAATAGAACTCATGGGTCGCTATGAATTCTATAACGTTCCCCGCTCTAGAGCACTGCGCCTGGTTCTGTTCTGCCCCGTTGTTCTCCTCTGTAACTCCTATTAGTCATGCAGTACTATAACTTGTGCAAACGAAACCCTTAAATGTGGTTATTTTCCTTTGAGTCCCCGATGGCCAACATGGCTGTGTGTAGGCTTTGCCTGCAACCATGTTGAAGGCCCTTAGCAGGCAGCAAAGAGGCCACTTGGATTTTTTTATAAGTTTGGAAAATGAACACAAAAGTACAAAAATCCAACAATTAACCTAAACAGACAATTCCATGATGAAATGTTGGTCATTTTAGTTGCCATAAAAATTGCAAGCATAGAACTCTGCACACATAGAATCCTGTGGTCTGCAATATCTTCTCATCCTGTTGCCAGAGTCCAGTAGAAGAGGATATTTTTTGTCAGGGAGAAGGTGAACGAGATGAACTTGTGCAGGAAATGTTTACAGTCATAACCATTATCATCACCAAGAAAACATATCTCAGCATCTGCAGTGTCACCCTTTGAGATGCTTAAACTTGGAGGTAATGCCATCTCTAGGTTTCCTAATCATCATTTGGGTTGGCCTGGACGCTGCTATAGTCAGCATCATGACATAGATTGGACACACAGAACTTGCCTAAATGAGGGTAATTAGGGATAAATTGATATCTGTGTAGATCCTCATTCTAAAGCCTATTTCTTAATGAAACCTGTTTTGCAGTGGATGATTCAAATCTCTGATCTGTGAGAAACCTATAAATACTAACCTGTTGGGTTTAAAGCAAATACTTCTGTGAAAAGCGTTCCTCCAAAATTGTCAAATGTGGACTGTGAGGAACATGTTTGTGTTTCATTTCTTCTTTTTTTTTTAAAATATAAAACAATGTGACATTAAAATGATGACTCTAGAGTTTTAGTGGACTCACATAAAAGTAAGTAGGACAAAAAAAACAAGATTTGTGATTGACTACCATCCAAAACTGATGGTCAGAGATTTCACATTAAAATGTATTCCAAGAAAACAAGAAAATAAAGGAAAGCAAGTGAAAGCTTTTTTCTTTATAAAAGCCTTTATTTAAGCATTAATTTTTACATCATCAAAAACATGCCACACCATTACAAAGCCATGCAAACTGGAATAGCAAACATGAACAGAAGATAAAAACAGAACAACAATGTATGTATGACCTATTAGTTGAATTATATGTCATAGTAAATATCTGCCTTACACAGGTCAGCTGTACTTAATGGACCTTTTCCTTTATTACAATTTCAATACCAGTGCAGTGATTTGAAACACACGTTTCCTCTGTGGTAGATCATCCACACAATTTGTGCATGTGACTGCATGACTTTCAGTATAAGCAGTACAGGGTAGGTGAGGAAAGTGCTGCAAACTCAAAGGACAATTTGTGGAAGCATTAAAAAATAAAGCGAAAAATATCTAGAAGTATCTAATCCTGCTAATAGAAAGCTAATAGATAAAGATTCTATTCTGAAGAAGAAAGATCACACACCAGTCTCATTCAGAAACAGCTCTTTAAGCTTCACATTTTAATTCCACTGTTTTGTTTGCAAATTCCTAAATAATTTAACCATTATTATGTAAACAAAGCCAATCAGAGTGGTTTGATGTGAAATGCTCTGTTGTAGAGCAGCTTATAGAGTCGAAACTGTTCATAACGATGGTGTAAAAGCTACCTCACTGGAAGTTACTGCTTAAAATGGTTACAAATATGCTGCCTGATGTCTGTCATTTGCAATGGATGACTTTTTTGAGTAACTATTGTCTCATCACCTGGATTAATTGGGTTTGGAGCTGTTTGGTTGGGTGTGAGAAACATGTTTGAAGTTACCCAATTTCCAGGAATATGATTGGATTCATTTTATCAATAGTTGTAACGGCCCAAGCCATGCTCTTCCTCAATTTCCTCTAGTATTTCATTAGCCTTATGCTCACAGAGGGCGCGGTTAGGCCTCCTCAGTAGATTCCTTTTAGCGATTTTACATGTACTCACACTATTGTACAATCGCTCCAGATCCACTTTCAGAACCCAGTCTTGCTCCATGTAAAAGGCTACAGCCACATGATCCCATACATAATACTCTTTACCCCTAAGTGTCCTTACGTCCACTGTGGATTCCTCTTCATCCACCACCAGTCTGTGGCCATGGCTTTCAGAAGGAGCCTGACAACGCCATGACATGTTGCCTTGGAAGTACCCACACACGTCGTCATCGCCAGGTGGCAGACGTGGGTACTGGCTATAATAGCCAATGTGCCGTGGATGCACCAACACCGAATACATTATCTCTGATTTGTGGAGCCTGGTGTCGAACACTCGAAAAATTGGAGCGGTCCTGTGACAGAACTGCCTGGCATACAGAGACAGGAGCTCTCTCAGATGAAAAGTAAAACGGAAGTTGCCATAGCGAGACACCTCCTGGAATGCTGGTGAGGTGGTAAACTTCTCCAGGAACCCCTGCTGGTAGAAGACCTGGTCATCTGAGAACTCTTCTATGAAATTGTCCTCAGCATCATAAATGTCCTCCTTAGTGACTGATAGACTCCACCATAAGAAGTTGTCTTTGTTATTTTTATCATAGTGTGGAACCTGGAAGCCACCATCATAAAAGATGTCCCGAAGGCCACTCTCCCCAGTCACATGGCACACTTCAGGTACATGAAAGAGCATGGGTTTTGGATAAGGGGGAATGTTGGTCTTCCTCAGGTAATGATTGTCCACACCAGGGTCCTCTATCAGCTCTAATAAACTCACATGCTCACCTTCACAGCATGTGACATCATAGCCCCTGGAGTTTTTATACACTGTCCACTGTCTGAAAAGGAAGAAACATACTACATGTTGAGTTAGCATTATCATTATCCACTAAAATAACTACTTAAGCTGTAGCTACATTTAAAAGCTTAGATAACTCACATATACTTGAGAACAAGTAAAAGTATTATAATGTGAAAATGCTCAGGAAATAACATTACAAATCCATCATATTTGACCTGTAACTGACCATATGTAACCAGTAACTACCTACCTATGTGGTTAAGTGCAACATTTGGTACTACTGCATGAGATATTCATAAGCAATATGGTGTCCCCCAAGGCTCTCTTTTAGGCCAGTTACTGTTGTTCATTTCCAGTCATGTGCATATGTTTAAAAACCCGAGGCAAATTGCATGTTTTCTTTTCTAAGTGAAAGTAAGGTAACTCATCCTGCACAAGGAACACAATTAAATGTGGCATTTTGCAAGTTTTATTACATGATTTTTATGTATTTGCTAAATTAAACATATTGTAGAAAAAATAAAACATAAAATAAGGCTTTATGTTTTATGATCTTCTCAAATATCTTACTTGCATCAAAATAATAATAATTATGTATTACAATGTGCAGAAGTATGTTCTCTGTAGAGGGGATTTACACATGATTGTATGTGCAGCCCATAAGAAATGCAAACACAATGTTAGCTAAGACTATAATATACAGATATAGGCACCACTTCAGTAATGTGCATTGACATAGATATACAAAATTACAATTTTAATATATATAAACAATAAAATAGATAAAATAATAAAACATATTTATTATTATTATTATTATTATTATTATTATTATTATTATTATTATTATTATTATTATTATTATTATTATTATGTATTTATATTTACACATGTATATTACAATATATTTCTGTGTGTTTACCGAACATGTCTTAAGATAAGTTGACTTTACAATAAAATGATAATTTTTACTGTGGAAAATAGTGTTAATATTGTGAAATCTTGACAATAATTAAACGATAATTAAAAACAAAAGATCTGAAAAACCAGGAGCTTCCTCCTTTTGAATTCTGATGAAACGAAAGTATTGCTGCTGAGCGTTAAGTCTGCTTGTAACAAGGCTGCGTATTTTATTCTAGACCTTTATGGGTTTTTCCACAACTGCAAACTACAGATAAGACTTCTGGTGTAACACTGATGTTGTTTTTATAGCTTTAATTCTTTTTCTATCTCATACCTAAGAAAAGTATGACATATGTAACCCTTAGAGATGCTAAGATATTAATTAAAGCTTCCCGTATTTTAGACTACAGAAATATGTTACCAACTGGTAGCCCTGCTCTGTGTCTAAAGAAGCTTCAAGTTGTTCAAAGTGTTGCAGCTCAAGTCTTAACCAAGAGAAAAAGTTACATAATCGTACCTCTTTTTTCGTGCCGTCATATAACTTGTGTCTTGTAAACCAATATTACAAAGCTAAATAAAACCAAGCAGTAATATTAAAAGAAATAGTGATAGTCATGGACTGTATCACTTTTTTTGCTCTTTATAGTTACAGGATTTGTTCCATTATTTGTCACTAAATTACTTGATCTGCATGTGATAAATATGTTATACTGATGTTTTATGAGCTCTAATTATTTAAAAGTTGCATAATTCAGTCAGTCAAAAGTTTTCACAGCGGGAACCAGACAAAGTGTTTCATGTCTGTGAGGGTTCTATCCTGTAACATTATTACTTAAAACAGTTATGAATACTACTGTGGCATTACAATAAAAAAACATACTTTTTCAGATGATCTGTGATTTATCATCATTGTCATTACATGCAATATTCAAGTGTATATTCACTGGTGGCAATGGAAGATGAATAAAATGACTATAATTGTATTATAGACACTGAGACCCCTGGTTCCCATCACTACAACAGAAAAGAAAGTTATTTTCTCCACACACATTTCACATAAAACCATTACAAATGACTTTGTATACACCCTGACCATTAAAATAGGCTGTAGGCTTGTAGATGCCCCTAAAATAAAAGAAGTACATATAAAGGATATAGAGATATTACACATACTTATGTCTGAGACATAGTTTTATAATGATTTTATAATTTTATAATGATTTTATAAAAAAAAAAATCTTCCTTTAACCTATTAAAGGCAGACACGGTTGTCATGTTTATTTGTCACATATATATATATATATATATATATATATATATATTTATATGCGTGTTGCGTGTGTGTGTGTGTGTGTGTGTGTGTGTGTGTGTGTGTGTGTGTGTGTGTGTGGTAAAATGGTGCAAACTTAACAAAAATAAATATAGTAAATAATAAAGTAATATATATATATATATATATATATATATATATATATTTTTTTTTTTTTTTTTTTTTTTTTTTTACTTTATTATTTACTATATTTATTTTTGTTAAGTTTGCACCATTTTTTTTTAAGTTTGCACCATTTTTTTGCACCATTTTATATATATATATATATATATATATATATATATATATATATATATATATATATATATAAAGCCTATCTGGTCTTTAATGCTTTAAATCAGTAGTAACTGTAGATCAATTGTAGAGCGAGGTGTGTTGCTGTGATCTAAGTTTGGATCTGTGGTGGCTGAACACTGAAGTGGTTACTTCTGCACACTGGGCTGAACTGTCAACATTTAAAAAGATGATCCAGAGTAGTATTACGTTTAATTGTTTAAGACATTGTAAAGTTGTAATATCTGTGTAAAGGCAGTGAAAGTAAAGTAGAAGTACTTGACTGTATTAGGTTAGTACCATTATTACATGTAAGTAAAAATGCTCAATCATTTTAAAATCATCAAAATTAAACTAGAGAACAATTTACTCAATGTACTACTCAAAGTTAAAAACAACAATGAACCTATGTTCTGTTCATACGCAGCTCAGAGGATTATTAATGGTTCAAACAGTTGATCAGTTTTCTCAAGATTGGTACAACCTAAAAAATACTTAATGTGGTACTTTTTAAGATTGAATAAAACTTTTTACCTGTTTGGTAATGCAGTTGTTACAGTGGAGCACTTTTATTAGGCTCAGTGTACATAGTACAACAGCATACATTCAGGGCAAAATAGCCAAAATGATTTTTTTCAGATTTAACATTATTTTACCACCATCATCAACACTACAGATAAAACTTAGAGGGCGTGTAGTTTCATTGGTGATTTTGGGTAGTAAAGAAAATGCCTTTATTTGCACTGTAGACATTGTGGCCTCTGGTTTCCATCACCAGCATTAGTAATCTGACAAATCAACCATCACAACAAACCAAGGAGTTTGCTTACATTTCAAGCACTGAAATCAGTGGAAATCCAACACATGTTTAAATGTACTGTTGTTGTGTCATTGAGGATTAAAAACTAAACCCAAAAACATGCTGTAAAAGTAAAGGTATGTTAATAAACAAAAAGTTTTCAGAATGTTGTAAAGGAAATAGAGCAGACACTCTGAAACTCTCGCTGACTTAAAAACTGAGAGCAGACAGTAACGACCGGAAATACAATATCAAAATATTTCCTTCAAAGTATCTAATACAATATGACTAAACCTGAATAAACTAACTTGCATTGAGGTGGAAAAATAGTTATTAACACTACTAAGCTTAGTGGTAAGTATTTGGGATTAGACTATGGAGTTAATGATGAAGGTTTAGATTTTGTTTACCTATCCGCAGCCATGTTCCCCTCTTGTTTCCTGAGAGAAGTGGTCTCTGAACAGTAATGAGTCAGTGGAAACAGAACAACAAAGAAAAGAGCATTAACTTCGGTGCCTATCCGTGTGTCTGTCGGCCCAGCTGTGTGAGCTAAACAAGCAGAGGAAAGAGTGGGAGCGTGCCTTGCTCGAGAGGGGCGTTAACATTACTGAGGTTCACAATGAGGAACAGGACTGTAACACACACACACACACACACACACACACACACACACACACACACACACATGCGTACCAATCTGTATTCCTGCCAATCTGGGTTTTAGCCATATTTCCATTTTTTCTCAGCTTCATTTAACATTAAAGGGGGATTTTCACACATTTCCACACAATAAAGTCATTCAGATGTAAGCTAAGTTATTGGGAGCAGTTCTAGGGACAACTACCCAGTCAGAATTGTAACCAGCCATAGTAATGACAACAGCCAGCTGTTTGAATAATTAATGAAAGCAAGTACCATTACATGAAACGATTACAAATTAACTGCAGGGTAGCACCAGGGAACATATCAGCCCTACCAGCCCAGCTCCCACAGACCCCCGGACCCCCTACCATGCCAAGTCAAATCTTGAAACATTTACGCCTGTGTTCTAATTTATTTCACCTCAATTACTACATTCCTGGGATTTTTGCTCTGGAAAGTGTTTCAGATCCATTGGTCAATTAATTATATAGTTTGTAAAAATATATATGAGTGTGGGGTGATGGTGATGGGGCTGGGGTGGGGGTGGGGGGGGGTGGGGGGTGATAACAGTATGGTTTACAGAGAAAACACAATTCTCTTGTAGTAAGAAGTCCCTCCCAGACATGGAGAAACAACTTATTTAGCATGTTGGTGCAAAATGTGAATTGGTATGATTTTCATAAAATGTTTACAAATTGTTGTCTGAAGTTTTACTGACTTTTAAATAAATAAATAAATAAATAAATAAATAAATAAATAGATAAATAAAGCACAAAATGGGCATATTGTTAGGTGGCCAGGACTGGGATTTTGGGAAACCTTAGCCTACAGCTAGTCAGTGCTTCACATGAGGTGTACAAAATTAATTTTCTCAAAATAAATAATAATTTCAACAAAATTCACCAAAAGTAAGTAGGATCTTGCCCCGTACTGAAGAGCTTTGCATATGACAATATCAACTGTATTCAGTGTACAGCAATGGCAGTAGGTGCCATTGGTAAAACAAACCCTGAATTCATCACATAACTTACATATGTATATATTTTTATAAATTATAAATATATATATATATATATATAATTATACACTTGAAGTAACATATACTTAAATGACATATGTGGTAATTGGTCCAACAAAGTCCCAAAAAATCCTGTTGCTCTGCACAATGTGCGTCTGTCTATTCATGCACCATCTGTTTCTGAACTGTTACTAAACATCTATGTACCTATCTACCACTTTCTGAAGAACATGTAACCTGTTTTTACTTAAGTCCTTATATTTATTTATCTATCATATGCACATTTTTTTAACAACTGAACCACGCACCTGGGCCTATCTAAGCTTACTGAACAAAACTTAACCCTCCCATCATCCTAAATATCTAAAAACAGACAATATGAATTGCACTATAGCTTCTGCACAACTTTTTGCTTTTTTCAGTATCTTAAATTCAGCAAATAAATAGCAATTCACCTGTGCAGAGGTGTGTTTCTGTGAAGGATGTGTTATGTGTGACTTTTGTTGAGCAAAGCTGCTTATCACAGATGTATGTAGATCAATGGTATTGTCTCTGAATTAGTTTAGCAGTTTCAATTATTCTGGGCCTACGACAATGTAATCAGTGTAGACGGGAGTATGTATTGGAGGGGTTATATGTGGCCCAACGAAAGAGCAGCAGCTATCAGGTATAACTTCTGTAACTTCAGTATGAATACAGTCTGCTGTTTCTGTTGAATTACAGCCACTTTTTATCAGATAACTCCTGCCTCCTGCAGGAAAAATTTATTTCGTACAAATCTACTGACCTTCACATTCCAACACAGCCACACATCCCAACAGTAGACATGCTTAAAGGCCTGAGCATGATGTGAAAGATCTTTACTGTATTATACCAGGTATTCAGTATAAGGTAACGGTATTGTAAAAAGAGGATTCTGATCATGACCTAGTCACATTCCTTGGTGGATCCAACAGCTTTCAACTGTGGCTTTTAGTTTTGGCAAATGAGGTACATATGACCATATATCAGATATTATATCATAGCTCCCAAGAACATGCTCAAACATGAGGAATCAAAAATGCAGCCGATAAATTAAAGGGGAATTCCACCAACGTTTCAAAATAACGGCATAGTTCAGTCACTGGAGTGTAAACAAAGTCATTCAGAGTGGTTTGTGGTTTGAAAAGCTCCATTCTAGAGAAACTTACTAAATCAAATTTACTTTACGGAAATGGTGATAGGAACCAGATGTTGTGATATCTACAATGCAAACATTGCCATTTAATTCATTATCCAAAATGACCAGTAAACCCACATGCTTTCATATGCAGTGTTAATTATGATAAAAAGGTGGTAAATCTTTGGGCTATGTTTTGCTTTAAACAGCACAACATGAGACCTTCCACCTTAAAGGTGCTTAAACAAAAGTTTTAAGCCAAACTTTGATCTCAAAACCAGTGTAAAGCAACGTCTTATGCATCTTACTAATACAGATTTAGCATAAGAACTTTCCATAAGGGGGCTTTTAGAGGCATTAAATCAACAATGGTCAGTAAAAAAAATAGTCATCTACACTTTAGTTTCATTTTCTGTGAAATGGCTGCCGTTGGACACCACAAATCGAAACTTTGAGGCACGCCTAACCTCACCAGAAACATGCCCACAAGAAAAAAAAACAGCATTTCATTCAAATATACACATGGCAGCCACTTCATTAAGTACACTCACCTTATTTCTGTTGTCTGTTGTATCAGGTCCGTGAATCAGGTGTCATGAAGGTGCTGCAGTTAGGACTAAACACTATGTAGTGGCTTAATACAAAAACTGAGTAATACCACAACTTTTAAATCCCTGCAAGATGAAGGTATTTGTAACATGTATCAGTAAAACCAGCAAAAACAGAATTGGCTGTCAATTCATTTGTAAATCAAAGTTTTTTTGACTCTTCGGTCAATTGTCTGATTTTCCATGTTTGCATATTGTAACGGAATATGGAAGGACTATACCATCAATGAGAGAGAGAGGGTAAACACAATTTCTGCTTGTGATTGGTCAACAAGGTCACTCATTATTGCTAACAAGCCTACGAAAGCAGGGAACCACCAAGTCTATTTCTTAGTGATCAATCAGACTGAGCACTACCATAAAATAATGAATAACAAAGAAAAAAGTCAATGTTCATGTTGCCCTTCTTTCCCTTAAGCTCCTGCCCACCAAAGTGTGCATGAGCCATGACTCCGATATGATCATGCATCCCCACTGAAGACCGTTAGCAGACAAAAACAGCAAAAAGACCACTTGCAGAAATTATTCACACTGTTTTATTTAACAGACCACAGCTGTATAGTTTCTTATACAGGATTATTTCATATGGTTTAAAAAAAAACAAGCACCGATTGATCAACAAAAGTAACCATAAACAATGATTTGAATTAACACAAACACTGCTGTCATTGGTTTGAAATGTTTGGTAATCGTTGTTGGTATGTTATTGTGGTGCTGTGGTTTCAAACTCACACTTTATAAACTCCTCGGTGCTCAGTTTAGGCTCTGCTCCCTGACAGAGGCTCAGGTGCTGAAGCAGGTTTCCCTGGTCAAACCTGAAGATTGAACCCTGTGGGACATGGAAGGCCACCGCCACATGGTCCCATGCGCAAAACATCCGCTTCTTCTTGAGCACACGGCGCACCTGTATTTCTTCACCTTGAACCAGCCGAAAGGCATGAGTTTTGCTGATGCCTTCTGGTCTCCAGAATATCTTCTCGTCCTGGAACTTGCAGACTGAGTTGTGAGTGTTCTGCAGAAGCGGGTATCCCTCGAATTCTTTCAAGGCATCAGGACCATGGACCACTATGGCACGCATCACCTCCTGCTTATACACAAAGGTCCCATAGATCCGCATCTGAGGTGGTTGTTCCATGCAGAACTGGGTCCTGTAGCTAGCAAGCAGCTCCTTCATGGAGAAGGTGAAACGAAAGTTTCCCAGTCTGGAAGACTTCCTGAAGGATGGTGAGGAGGTAAACTTGCGCAGGAAAGGTTTACAGTAATCATCGTAAACATTATGGAGCTGAAGGAAACGCCTCTCTGCATCTGCAATGTCACTGTTTGAGATGGCTAGGCTCCACCAGACCAGGCTGCGGGTGGAGTTGATGCCATCCCCAGGTTTCTTAAATCCACCATCATTCAGGATGGCCTGGAAGCTGGTATAGTTGGTATCATGACGTAGACTGGACACGTGAAACTCAACTGGATGAGGGAAATTTGGGACAAATTCGTATCTGGCTAGATAATCGTTTTGGGGGATCCTAGCTCTAAGTTGCCGAAACTTCAGGTGCTCCCCTCGGAAGAACACTTCAGTGTGTCCTCTTTCATTTTGACGCCTCATTTTAGTGTGGGCTGTCTTGAAACACCTACAAGTACAAGAAGAGGATTACAATTCAATACAAGCAAATAATTGATCATCCAGCTTCACTTTTTAAACTGAAGTTATTTCCATTTTTGGCCTTTTTGCCGTTCAGGACTATTCATGTTTATTCAAGCTTGTCTTATCAGCCACTGCCTTGTTTCACTACCATTCTTTCCACTATTTCCTTTAGGTTTGTGGTGGCAATTGTGAAATGTTCCACTAAAGCAAGGTCTAACTGACATGCATAACAAGAGGATAAACAACTAAACATTTCTGTTACATTGCTAAAACAGTAGCAACAGCCATCTTGAACCCTGCATTTTATATATACTTAATTCTGCAAGCTATTCTCTTATAATACACTGTATATATATAAACTTCCAGAACATGTTAGTTACCACAGCCTCCTAGCTCTAGTGCAAATCCTGAGACACCAAACATGACTTGCCTGATCACTCATATCAGGTATGGGGCAACCACTAAACTATTCCTTTAAAGTACATCACACTAATTGTGAACATTGGAAACCACACCACTGTACAAATGAACAAATGAACAATAATATTAGTGAATTAATGTGAATTAATATTTTTGAAGTAATTTACATGCTTTTTATTGCTTTTTATTTTATTTCTATTGATTTTTATTAATTTCAGTGAGGTGGAAGTGGAAGATTTGTTTTCCTTAATTTTTAAAAATGGACAAATTTTGAGTTTGTTCCCACCAGTTTTTGAAGAACGCTTTAGAAATGTATAGAAATATTTATAGGCCATGTACAGCATTTTTATAAAATTCCTATCTTATCTCAATTTTGATTGGTTTTGACTAGTTTTGAATCACTGTCTGTTTTAAGATGCCCAGTCAGACGCCTAGATGAGCACAACACCCTGACAAGGTGTGTAGGGTCTCATAATTCATTACTCTCTGTAATAGTCTACGCTTGCTTTGAACTTAGGCCTATAGGCATATTTTGTCCCAAATTTTAAAATATATAGCAAATAAATGTTAATCAAGCTTTGATTGGTGGTGCCCACACATTGGCACACAACGGTATAAAAATCTTACGCCAGAAATATTATATAGGCTATTGCTCCCATAGATATTAGCCAACAGATGGTCCAGAAATTATAATATTATATATAATATTAATATTATATAATATATATAATATATAATAAAAATAATATTTAAGTACAACCAGTGTCGTATTAAGAAAGCATTCTCACTTGGTGGCCATCTTAGTCGTTATTTCAAGTCATACAAGACCAGACCCAAAAAAATTATTATTTCAAAATTATATTTGAAGTGACATGATAAATGATAAAGACATCATGAATGGTATGTATATTTGAAATAGCAACCACATAAAAATGTCAATGTCAATGTTTTTTTTGGTTGTTCTGACTACAAAATTGGGGTTGGGTGGTGGTTCTTTTTTCTGGTCACGGCTTTACCAGCATAACCGATATTACTGTTGTTATTGAAAGATGGGGATTTCCCTATAACCAGATGCCTCAATGAACTGTTGGTAATTTTTTTTGGGTTTATTCTACATGGTACACTGTATGAAAAACAAAGTTTTCCATTTTGCACTAACAGGGCTTTTCCTGGATTATGCAGTGGCAGCTTTTTACCACAAATGAGAGTTATGACTGGTTCTCCTACATTCCCTCCTGTGTGGAGGACAGGACAACATTATAAGCTGTAATTCTGTTCCGTTATAGTAAATGTGACATCTGAAACTAGAAATCGAAACTATAAGAGATGCAGAAACACAGCCACAGTAAGAAAGAGACGATGGCTGTTTAAATATGGACAGTTTATAACCAAGTGTATGTATAAACATATACACTACTGAATGTTTTTCATCCCAGCACATCAGTTCAAGTCACAGACAATCTTGGTATAGTACAAAACAAACAAAACGTTTTACTTACCAACTGACTAAGCAAAGCGTCAATTTCCACCTTCAGGCAAGCTTGTCTACCAAACCTATAACTAAAACCAACGAGCATGAGTGCCTAAACATCTAAACAGAGATTGGTCTCTTTGAAATATGTTCCTCCTCCCCCTTTTCAGCTTCCTCTTGCCTCCTCATCTGTTTCAGAGCAAACTTCTTTGCTTTATTGTTAGCATTTAAAGATCATTTCTGTCCAATGAAAAAAAATGCATGATAAGTGGACCAATAGAAATTACATTAAAAGTAAAGAAGGTTGTTGGCCTCTCCTGTAAAGTTGTCATTTTGGAGATTCATGTTTTTCTTTAGACAGAGATGTGTTAACAACCATTTTATGATACTGGGCACAGTCATTTGTCTGACTCAAAATGAATAAGAACAAGAACAATACAGTGCTCTGTATACGTATATGTTATATTGTTTTAGATGTTAGAGATATTGTTAGTTGAGCTTCTTTTACTTCCCTCCCAAAGTAGAGAACAAAAAGAGGACAGCCTATAAGTCAATGCCACATTCCATAGGAGATAATAAAGCAAACTGACTGCATACAGAAACCCACCAGAAGCTCCAGAACGGTGTGGGAAAATCCTATGATATGTAGTTTCAGAATATTACAATATTAGTTGTGGGGTCTGCTCCAGTTACAGGTGTTTACACAGGAACAGCATAAACTGTATCATGTGTTGTACTTATATGTAGGGGTAACCCAGCTTACTTACATAAATGTATTATAATGAACCAAGAAAACAAGCTCAAGAAAGCTGAAAGCAAGAATTTGGTCCTGGTTGTGTTTGATCTTTTAAAAAATCTCTCAGTTTGGAAACAAGGGAGGTTTTTATTAGGAATAAAACAATGCATTCCCAAAGGAGGGTTTGGAATCAACAGTGGTTTACGAAGCTGCAATGAGATGTAAATTGGGAAATATTGGTGGATGGGTGATAGATATGAGACAATGGAGGACGGGGGCGAGGTGAGATAAATGTATAAAGATTTTTTTAATGGTTTAATAAATCGTTTAATCGTTAATAAAAGAAGCCTCATACTTAACTACCAATCCGGCTTCTTGACATTCATATTGTATATTTCGTAATAATGTGAACTATTTGTTTAAAGTGTTGAAAAATGTACGGCAGCGGTGACAGGAGCCAGTACATGAGTAGCAAACATAGCTGTGAACTGTTATACACACATACAACCATAATATTTTTCATTAACATACAATAATAGTTATGTAATTATAGAAAGTATTTGTTGCAGTAGTGATGCTTCTTAATGTTACACACTGACTGTCAGACAGGCTCTGCCTATGAATTAAAACTGTTTAACTGTGTATTGTGTATGAAACATTGTGCTGTATTTGGGTTTTACTATGTTGTATCAGTGACTAAAAAGGTTAGGTGCACTCAAACAACCCCACAATGCTTTGCAATAGCAGAATCAGAATCAGAATCAGAAATACTTTATTGATCCCAGGGGGAAATTGCAGTTTTATATGAAGTTTAAATTCAAATTATTAGTGCTTTGGTCAAGACCAAGTAGCTGAATCAAGGATGAGACTAGACGTGGTTTGAACCATGACCAGATCAGACTTTATAAATCTAAAAAATAAAAAACACTAAAATTTGTTTGTTGTTAAATGTACATTCACTATTTTTTTTATTATTTGTATTAATAAATGACATTATTATTTGTTGCGCTTTTACAGGGCGTGGTTTTCAGAGTTGGGGGGGGGGGTATGCCGGTTAGTTTTTTTGTCTGACTTAATGACATACAATGTTAAAATCTCGCGAGTGCGATGCAGCACTTTTTTAATAATTAGCAATTTATATCATGAAAAGAGCCATAAATTTGTACTCTTTTTTTCTAAAGCGTTCTGAATTGCTCTTATGTTTTGTAACCATCTTTAAAAGCACTACATCACTATTGCATTTGGATCTATTTTTCTTTTTGTTCCTTTTACCATTTTTTATTGCGTCTACTTTATCAGCTGTAAAGAACGCAAACACTGTTAGATCCGCCGTTGTTCACGTAGGCTGCAGATGGCGTCTGTCTGACCTGAGGCTCTTTTCTAACTTCCTCCCCCAACTGTGTCCGGCTGCTCTTGCTGACCATCAAGGCCAGCCACAGCTGTATCTCAAACATGCCTATTGGCTGATGGCACCTGGGTTTGTGACTCACCGCTCATTACGAACAGCCTCTCAAACTACAATAAACATAGTGGGCGAAAAGGAGCCGACAGGTGATGTAGATTAAAAGAAAGCGTTGGTTAAAAAAAATGATTTAATAGTCTTAACACTTTTTATGAGCACATATTCACTCCTTCCCGCTGCAGCTTGCTAAGTTAGGCTGATACTTGTTATTTGGCAGATATTTGCGTTTCGCTGCTGCTGTAGCTTTAATGAACAACCTCCTAAAATCTCTGAAATGACAAGACTGAGACTTTTAATTAATGGTCTTGAGTTCTACAGCACTATACATGAACTTGCTTGTACTTGTACAAAAAGGTATACAGCTGATATTTGATGAATGTAAATGTACTTTCATGTATACTTTAAGAGTGCTGTGAATTGTGGCATCACACTGAAGACCAACAATTAAACACAAACGTTGTATTTGGAATTTTGTCTTTATATTTACACAACACAATGTACACATTCAAAATCTTAAAGACTGGTCCAAATTTCTGGTCCTTCCTTATAAAAAGAAAATAATTAAAAATGATCTAGAAATTCCCTAGTCTAAGTTGCACAATGCAAAATTTATATATCAAAAATGGTTTTCACACCTACAAACAGTATAACATTCATACAAATCCATTATGAAATGTACAAAAATACTCAATTCTGTGTCTTACACAAAAAATACTGAACTAAACCATGTACAGAAAGAAAAAATGTAGCAAATAGTAAAACAGACATCAAAAAGCAGTTAGCTGTGAAAATTAAAGTTGGCAAATTAGACTTTACAGTAAAAACTGCATTAAGACAAGATGGACAGAAAGATAAAATTCAGGAACTAGATGAGAAATCTTTTGTCGACCAGAGTTTTTGTGACCAGGTTTCTGCGGCCCAAACCATTTCGAATCAGTCTAAAGATCTGAAAGAATGCACAGAGCACTTCAAAACAATGTCAGTCTCAGCAAAGCATTATTTTCACCAATGAGGCTAATGTAGATAACAAGTAATTATATCGATCTACACCCATCATTGTGTATAGTGCACATTTGCTAAAACACTCATTCCTTTTCGAGTCAAATAAGCATATTTATGAGATTTTCAATACTGTTACACATAAAAGCGAAAAT
This sequence comes from Megaleporinus macrocephalus, assembly GCA_021613375.1. NCBI lineage: Eukaryota > Metazoa > Chordata > Actinopteri > Characiformes > Anostomidae > Megaleporinus > Megaleporinus macrocephalus. The sequence goes on along the minus strand of CM038727.1, from coordinate 23,724,504 downwards.
CATCCGTAAGCTACACTTAAGCTGCACTGTGCACTTATTGCATACAACAGCATGTGGAAAAAAACATTTGTTGTGTTTTGGGAGCCTTCCCTGAGCTGATACAACTGATGACTATAAGCATGTTCAAGAATATTCAAAGAGAACTCAGTCAAAATTTGGTGAAGAACATTTTCAAGGATATGGATGAATTATCCACTACTGTCATCATCAATAAAATGCTGGTCAAAAAAAACTCATGCTAAATCCGACCCAACTTTTATATGAATATTTTAGACTTTACAATCTGAATCGTATTTTAGCATGTTTTATGTTTCTTTCACTTTAGTGCTAAAGCCCATTTTAATAGTTACATCCATGCTAAAGAGAAAAAAGGTGTAAATCAGATTTTTCACTACACTGAATCATGCAGTCATGATTACTGGTACACACAATAATTGTCTAAAGAATGTTGAACATTTTAATGGTGAGCCGCTTTTAATTAAGATACTCACCAATTGCTGTAGGTATGTAAGTACAGCTGCCAGAACAAAGTTCTGGCTGCCCAGGTCCACCACACAAAAGAACAGCGTGTCAAAGATCAAGAGCGTTGACTCGTTCCCATAGAAGAGCACATCGGCAAAAGAGTAAGAGTCATCTGATAGGAATAAACATAATATGTTCACAAAGAGACTTTAACAATCAGCTAACCATTGATCTAATATAGCGTCTGGAAAATGTGTAGTGATACTGTAGTGTGTGTTACACGTGTATGGGTGCATCAGGCACTGCAGCACTGCTGATGTTAACACTGTACTGTACAATATTTCTAGCTACTCTATTGCATCAGCACTTGGTGGATTGTTCTCAATGCAGCAATGTCATTGAGGGGGTGTGCAGCAAAAGAAGGTAATTTGAAACCTATAACGCATAACTATATCATAGACTAATAAATTAATAATTCTGCCATTATTTGGCACGATTTCTCTGAAGTTGCAAACAAAAGTTTAAACAGTCCTGGGTTTTTTTCAGTTAAAGTAATTTAACACAGCATAATCAAAAGAAGCAATTTATAAGATTTTTAGTTTAAGACATTCCAAAATTAACTCAAATGATAAAGAAATAACAGTTTTGAAGGTATGTCAAAGACGTCTGTTTGTTGCACAGATACCTACTGAAGTTAGCATGCTAACTAGCTGGCCCCAGCCCATCCAGTCTCTTAATACCACTCTGTACTTTGTAACCCTGTACTTTGAAGTAAACGCAGTGGTTGAAGCTTTTGGATCAAACAATGACCAGCAAATAAAACAGTGATTTTATAAAACTGTGAAGCAGTGCCTCTGAAGGATTTGTCCTTAATTCCAAAAAGTTTTTCAAAATTGAACCTTTTTCCATACGACTATAGAGCTTATATATAGGAAATACTATGATACTGAATCTGTGATAAGCTCACATTGCTCACATTATATGACACTATATTTACCATTATAGAAGATGCTTGTGTCCATAGGTTCGATAAACTCCATTCCAATGAGTCTCTCAAACAGCAGCTTGTCTTTTACAATATAATCCATCTCACGGTGAGCCTGACAGAACAGAAATAACAGAAATAACAGAAAAAAATGCTCCAAACGCAGTGGCGCATGCACCATTGATAAGTATGAAGTTCAAAACATGAATATCAACTGAACTCACATGATCGATAACAGAGCCAAGGAAGCGGTTCATGGTGTGGTATGCCTTTGTGCTCTGCTCAAACGGATTGGCTGAAGCATCAACCAATCGTGAAGGTCCATTTCTCTGCATGGAGGAGGAGAGGTATTAGTAATCAGTGCTCAGTTACACTTACATGATCTAAAGTTCATGGTTGTGAAGTTGAAATAGTTGCATACTACAGAAATAGTGCACTGTTTATCATAAACTTCTTTTGATTACAACAAAAGAAATGTGGCTGTGGCTTCTAAATCAAGAAATCCAAAAAAAAGTTAGATTGGTAAATTATCTTTAAGTCCTGACTATGCATTACTGCCTGTGATGATCCAGATATCTATAATTACTTTATAAACACTGCATCAGCCTACACATGAGGTAGATGCACACAAATCAGTTATACATATTAAATTAGTGTATGAAACAAATAAGGTGAAAGTTTGCCTACCCTACTGAGTGGCTCCAGAATGCGATCATACTGCGCTCGCAGGCGGCTAGTTATGGAGATCTGAAATGTCTGAATGTCAGAATTGGGCAACAGTCCTCTCTGCCCACACAGATTCTCCTACAGGAGGAAAACAAGCACACATTGGTATCCTCCCACACAGAAGCAGGTATCCCACACAGGAACATCGTGAGTCATAAGCAGTGACTTACTGCCTCTCTCTTCAGGTTAGTGTTCATCTCCTCCATGTTTGTGTCAGCGTGGCCGTGAACAGAACGCCCATGGATGTAGTAGCCAAAGCATCGATGAGAAAGCAGCAACACTGATATCTAAAATATATATACACATGGAAACTGAAACTGACAGCTGGAGAGCTACACCTTTATATACACTACAAAGTCTGTCTATGTACACCTTTATGCAATAGTGCAAATTTTGGAGGGAGATTAAGGTAGATTATTATTATTTTTTTTTTTGATGATTATTATTATAGTTATGATATTCTGCGGTAGCAGGATGATTGTCATGTTAACAATGCTGCATGTGTTTGTGTTTTTAAAACGTATTAGATATTGTGAACATATAAAACTCATACTTTGCCTAGCCAGTTATATGTATAAAATCTGCAAAAGTATGATGTGGTGCTAATACAGGTGGCACCCTTCTGAATTTTAAATAGGTGCTAGCATTTAAAATAAATAGAAATTGTGCAATAAATTAGTATGCACAAAATGTAATACATTGTTCTCGGTAGAACATATTAATATAAATATAATATATAACGAATATATTACATAAATCCAAGTATTTATATTAATTAATGATATACTAATATGGCCTTAATTATTAATAACTAAGTGTTTAGTAGAGTTTCTGCCAACCCATTGCTAACATTTAAAAAAAACCAAAATTTTATTTCTGCTAGCCCTGCCTTGCTGAACTGCCATCATGAAACAGAAGCATCAATGAGCCATAGCTGCTTAGCCACAGGGTTCTGAGAGCATGTAAAGTCTAGAGAGTTCCCAACTGCCTCTGGAAGCAACATCTTCACCAAGAACCATGTGTCGGAAGCTTTATGAAATGGTTTCCATGATCGATGCACACAAGCCTAAGATCACCATGCACAATGTAAAGTATGCCACCACTGACTCCGGGGCGGTGGAAAAGTGTCCCCTGGAGTCATGAGTCATAGGTTTCACTGACGTCAAAAGAACACTGTTTAGTGGAGGAGGGCTAATGGTCTTTGGCTGTTTTCAGGGTTTGGGCCCAGCCCGTTAGTTTTACTTAGTGCTTATTGTTAATGTTAATGCTACAACTCGTCATGGTAATGCTCATGGATTTGGAATGGGATGTCAAAAACGATAATACAGGTGTTATATGGCCATAAGTATGTGGACACAATAGCGTCCCATGACGTCTAGCCATAAGTTTAACCTCAGTAACAGAAAAAGAAACATGTGTCTATTGTAAAAAGCACTGTAGCCCTGATTTTATATTTTTCCAATAAGTAAGTATATTTGTAATCCTGAAAAATCCACAGCAAACACACTCACATTGCTGATGGAGCAGAGGTCCACAAACTGGCGGATCTTGTCTTCAATAAACCGCTCATGGAACACTGTAAAGAAAATCAGCTACAGAACAGAAAAAGTAATCAATAACAGCAGCCTTAACAATAAAGGTAACATACTTTATAATTATCATTGCTTAGCATGGCAGTATATTTAGCTTCTTTTGTGTATACAGTCAAATAATATACTGAATAAATGCATTCTGTGGCACCTTTAAAAGGCCTATATAAATAATACTCAGTAAACCTGTAGAGCGTTATTTTTCTAACACTACATAAAACCTACATAAACCTACACAAACATTTATAAAAACAATTATACCAATTTGTCATGCATCCTGTATTTGCCACCTTTGATGTAAAGTTGACATAACACCTGTCCAGGTTGACGTCTGACACTGGGCTATATGACACTTGGTGTGAAATGACAGTAACTTTCTAGGTCAGAGACACAATGCTGATAATGTAAAACAGCTTGCCAAGTCAAGCTGGTTGAACAAAAGTGAGCATTTTGGTGTTTTTTTGGGTCACACACTGTAAAAAGTCACACACTGTGATGTATGCTAAGCTACAAAATAATATTGCTATAATATGCTTTAAATGTGTCATGACATGAAAAAGTACTGTCATCTAGTCTGGGTGTTGGGTCAACTTGATATCAAAGTTAACAAAAGCACCTTATGAGAGATTAAGCTTATCCATGCTTTCCTGTGTTTTAACATTTCTTATTTGCAGCCAAAGCCAGTTTCTGGTGAAATAGACAATGTTTTTTTTTCATGGACCAACAATAGCCAATGCTCCTCACCATTAAATAAGCTGTTCTTACTATTGCATCTTTAAGTCTCAGTTTTATGTAAATATATGTTCATTACATCACATAAATAGAGAAGTCCTGAAACCACACAACAGCTGTCTCGTGCAACAAAAGGAAAACTTAGATATATCCTGATTTTTTCTTGTGGGTCTTGTGGGTAAACTTGTAGACAGAAAAAAAGTCAAGAAAAGAGTCAGTCCTGTTTCACTTAGCAGTAATGGCTTCACACAGTTACTAGTTAACAAGCCCATTTCTATTTACCCAATATACAAATCTGGACAAATCATTAGTAAGAAGTGATGTGGCTATAGTGTCTTGGAGGTAAGACCTGGAGGTAATGGACATTTGTTTACAAAAGGGATTGACTTTGGGCCCCTTTGTCCACAAGCATTTATGACTCTGTTCCCAGACCTGTTCTCCTTTAGTTATCTCAAGCTGTAAAATGCGGGGATACTCTTCCCCAATCAGCAAGCCATACTGTGATAAGAATGTCATAACCTTTAAAGAAAAGTATGTTTCTCCTTTCCATTTATTCCCATCTTTAAATTACAGGAACCCCTACTACTACCACACCTTGGGATTTAAGATTTTCATCAGAAGCTTTTATTATTGAAATATCACTTCTTCCTGTCTAGTTCTTTTTCCTAGGCCTGTGACAGTCATTTTAGTTGATAATTAATTATTATTTAAATAATAGTGATTATCCATAACTGAAGTTGAAGTACAAGCCAGGAGTGGCCAAATAAACTGATCAGCTATAATACTTGCTAGCTATGTTTGATTAATAGCTAATACTCGTTATACAGTTAAAGTGATATTAATATACCAACATTACTCAGCGCTGCCCTTTAAACATATCAACAAGTTTGCTGATACATTATACTGCTTTATTATATTTTAATTTATATGCTTAGCACACCCACTTACCATTCTGCTTGTTGCACAAGTGAAAATTATTGTAGTTTTCACTGATTGCAATCAGGCAATTGTGTAATAATTGCAACAGCTTTAGTTGCTCCGATGAATCTTGCCAAAATAAACAATATCTAGTTTAAAGCAACATCTTCCTTTTTATTTCTGTTCTTAGATGTAATCTCCTTCATGATTCTTAGCCTTTTGGTGTGATTTATGGACTTGGTCAAATGTAAATCCTTTTATTTATTTATATTTGGTTTAAGGAATCTCTGAATGTTAGTCTTATAGAGACTTGAATTAAGCTCTGCTAATTAGAAATCTTACTAATAGTTTGTAACTCTTGAAGAAACATGTAAAATGGGTTAAGGACATTTGTTAATTACTGGGGTTGTGTGATCATGAAAAACCCATAAAATAATAAAACAGACAGAAGCTTACAAAATTAAACAGGAATAGCGTTTCAATGAGGAATTATAAATAAGGAGAATCATAAATGTAGATTTATAATAGAGATGGAACGATCAGTGTTTTTGAGGACGATAAATTGGAGAAATATCGGCCAATCACAATATTTTGATTGAAAATCGTCCAATACCGATACATAGCCGATGGATCCTTTAATCTCTAATGTATAATGTACCTGTATGAAGCCAATGCAGAGCCACATAGCAGAGGCAAGACCATAGCGCAGTACGCGGCTGTAGGCAGGCGTATATGCCTCAGCAGAGCGACGGAGCTCTGAAGAGTTGTCTCTCAAAGCCAGGCTGGAGAAGCCCACCACCTGTACACACACAGACACACAGACACACTTCCTCTCACCAGAACACCAGGCCAAGAATGCACATAGACACTGGGGCAGAAATCAGTCACAGCATATAAAGGTCCAGTACAGGGTATTTCTGTGCAGATAGCAGCAAAGTCAACAGAATGCTTTAAACAGATCTTTAAAAGTGAAAAATATAAGCCCTGCCACATCTGTTGTAAATATATTTACTCATATCCGACAGCGGTGCGCCAGAAGTCTGGACAGTGAGATTTTCCCACTGTAAAGACTAGGAAAATCCCTTCTGATGATGTATCTTGAAAGTGAAAGTGGAAAGTTGAAAGTGGAACTGCACAACTGTGTTGTGGTGGATTTTTGGGAATTTTTGTTGTTGTTGGTTTTTACAATCAACAAATTAATATCAGGTTACTCTAACAGTCTTTAAATTATCATCACGAGAGAGAATGACCTAATCACTTGTCAGATCAGGAAGACAACAAGCCAAAGCTTGTTTGTTAATTTGTGCCAAATAGACAGAATTACTGTTTTTGCTCTATCGTTATAATGATAATAAGACCATAGAAAGTCACACATCACCAAAGGTTTAAAAATAAAAGTCAACAATGGTAATGATCAATTATTTCAGGTAATTTTCAGGTAAACCCTATTTTAGCTCTTCTCTTTCAGCTCCAAAGCAATCAGTGAAGCTTGTTTGTACAGCAGTAGTAAACTTCTAACAAGCAAAGTGCTGCTGAATACTTTATTTCTGAATGCTAAAAAAAATTGAACCGGTTGTTTATTAGCTCCCTGGCAGCATCCTATAGTACCACTATAGTTGACACCCCGGTATGATGTTTTTAAGATAAGATAAGATAATCCTTTATTAGTCCCACAGTGGGGAAGGTCACAGTGTTACAGCAGCAAAGGGATAACATGACAGTACAGTATGTACACAATATGAATAATAATAAAAACTAAGAAATTAAGAATTAAAACTAAGAAATGAAGAATATATTTACAAATAACTGCACATTGCCTCTTGATTGCACAGGGGGAAAAAATCTATTTCCTGTAAGTGTGGAGAGTTTAAGTGTGTGTGTGTGTGTGTGTGTGTGTGGATGTGGACTGCTTGGAGCAGTGCTGGTGGTCTAACAGCAGCAGGAGGGAAGGACCTGTGTACTACATGCCATTGATTTTAATGAGAGAATGCTTTTGAACTAAAACTAAATTTTCTGACATTTTACATAAAATATATAAACATATAAAATGTCACTTTTGCATCTGCTCTGAGCAAAAAACTCAAAAAACTAACCCATTTGTGCCTGTTATTTCATTTGAAGCTCAAATACGGTTTTAAGTTTTGTTTCAGGTAATCATAATTCTAAAGATGCTGTAGGAAACACAAACACCTTTTTTAAACCAGTCACTGTCCAGACAGTAGTGCAAAAGACAGATAATAATTATTAAGGCTATTTGCAAGAATTCAAGGCACCTGAATAAAAAAATTAAAAAACAATTACCGGGAGCTGTGTGTGTGACATGTCACATAGGTTTGGTGTTTATCCTGATATTTGTGTGTGCTAGTGCTTTTAGTGAATAGAAATTTCACAATATCAACACATACCCTCGGCTTCTGTAGTCACTTTTTTCACTTTCACGTTACTTTTATCCCAGTTAGACAATATACTTCCAAATAAACAGGTAATCAATTGAGGTACTAGTTTTTAGCTCAATTAAAGCCAGATGAAAGTGTGATATCTAGCTGTGTGGAGTTTAAGCTCCATGTTATCGACCAGGCCTCTTTAGCTGCCAGGGTTGCTAGCCTACACAGCAGCCTCCTCTGCAGGCAGGGGCTCTGAAGGCTTGGCTGGAGTGCAGTGGAGAGAGGGAGAGAGATAGAGAGCGAGAGGAGGATCGTACATGTTAAAAGTCTACTCTCATCGAAAATAATTTGCTGCAGCCTTAATATTGGCATTGTTTGTTGTTTTATTTTTATTGACAACAGTCACACCCCCGGTGACACCGCGCAGAAGCTATGCCAAAAGCTTGATTCTCACCTCCAGGAAGAACAGCACAGCCATGATCTGGAAGGTGGGGCTGATCTTACGGATGGTCTGGATCTCGTTCCACTCATTTGCCACAAAATATGTCCTCCAGATGCTGACTGGGGCTGCTGGGGGCTTTCCTTCGCCAGAGCCTTAAATCACACAAAGACGACCCCCCGGTGTTGTTAAGTAAAAACATAAGTGCACTGGAAAATTACACGAATAAAAACACTGTGGTATATCTTGGAACATTATTATAGGCATTATAGGCAATATAACACTGATAACATTATTTACCATCCACAGATTTACTGGTCTTGCCTCGAGGTCTCTCCCAGTCTATGAAGAATATGTCCACTGACAACTGCACAAAGAGTTTATGAAGGAAATGCACTGCCTGTGGAGTGTGGAAAAACAAAGCGCTGGTGTGTGTAAAAAAAAAAAAAAGCTGATAATTCAATAAAATGCAACAACTAAAAAAGTGACTCTGACTGGGTGTGCAGCAGGTACACATCCTGATATGTCAGCAAATAGCACAAATTTACAAATTACAAAAGTACCACTTGTTACTGCACAAGCTAGATCTGCCCCAGCCAAGAAAAAACAGTGTCTAGGAGCAACAACAATACCTTTGGGATTAACTGGAATTTAGATTATGAGCCAGGACTTCTCAATCCTACATCAGTGCTAATATACAATGTTTACCTTGCATATAGGCTTCATACGGTGTTTAATCTGTGTCTAGGCTTTATACAGGGTTTAGTCTATATCTAGGCTTTATATAGTGTTAACCTGTTGTAACGGCTCATCTAGAGGAGGACTTGAACCCTGGTCGTGTTGATAGTACAACAGCCTCCTAACTAGGTGAACTACCACATGCTGGTAGTGGATAGGACCCAAGAGCTAAAGCAAGCAGGACTGAAAGCAGACAAAGTCTAACTGAAGACTGAAACTGAAAACTGAAACTCAGACATGAGACTCGAACCCCAGCCGTTACGTTCCCGCTGCGCTAGGGCCAGGTGGAAAACAAAATCAAGGATTTATTGGCTCTCCAAAGAAGAAGGGCAAAATGGGAAAAACTAAAGTAAAATGACTTTTCCAAAACAAACAAAACTAAACCAAAAGGAAAAAGAAGAAAAGAGGCAAACAAGGAAAACAGACTGGAGTTCTTATTAAACTTTTTTTGTTTTTTCCTTCTTATTTGTTTTTTTTTGTATTTTTTTTACTGGAGACTTGAGGGATAAGGGACACTTAACCCTCTACCGTTACCGGCTGTTTCAAGGACTCAAAATGAGACCAAGATTCAGCAACATGTCTCTTTGTTACTGTGCTTATAAAGACCTGCCTTTAGGTGTTGGGCATCAGACCTGATTGGCTCCAGAGGTCGCCTGTTGCCTCCCCCTGGTGGCTGGAGGTTGCCTAGCCCTGGAACCAGGCCTTACACCTGTATCTAGGCTTTACAAAAGTTTAGTCAATATCTAGGCTTTATACAGTGTTTAGTAAGTATTAAGCCTTTTAGTCAATATCTAGGCTTTTTACAGTGGTTAGTCAATATCGATGCTTTATACAGTGTTTAGTTAGTATCTAAACTTTTTACAGTGTTTGGTCAATATCTAGGTTTTTACAGTGTTTAGTCTGTATTTAGGCTTTATACAGTGTTTAGTCAATATCTAGGCTTTATACAGTGTTTAGTCAATAGCAATGCTTTATACAGTGTTTAGTCAATATCTAGGTTTTTACAGTGTTTAGTCAATATCAATGCTTTGTACAGTGTTTAGTCTGTATTTAGGCTTTATACAGTGTTTAGTCAGTATCTAGACTTTTTACAGTGTTTAGTCAATATCAATGCTTTATACAGTGTTTAGTCAATATCTAGGTTTTTACAGTGTTAAGTCAATATCAATGCTTTATACAGTGTTTAGTCAATTTCTAGGTTTTTACAGTGTTAAGTCAATATCAATGCTTTATACAGTATTTAGTCAATATCTAGTTTTTTACAGTGTTTAATGAATATCAATGCTTTATACAGTGTTTAGTCAGTATCTAGACTTTTTACAGTGTTTAGTCAATATCAATGCTTTATACAGTGTTTAGTCAATATCTAGGTTTTTACAGTGTTAAGTCAATATCAATGCTTTATACAGTGTTTAGTCAATATCTAGGTTTTTACAGTGTTAAGTCAATATCAATGCTTTATACAGTATTTAGTTAGTATCTAGTTTTTTTAATACACTGGCTTTGAGAGGTTAGTGTTTTTTAAACTGTGCACATGTGTGTTTTCTTACTGGCTGCTTAGCTGAATGGTTAAGTTACTTGCTCCACTTTCAGTGTAGAACAATTAGGGGCAGATTTGGTGGCGTTTCGCCACAAACATTTCTATTCTTTCCATAATAGATGCACTTCTATTGCTGGTAAGCTCTAATATGGAGTTTGGGTATCAGCCTTTACTCTTGCATGGCAGAAACGGGCATACAAAAAGAACGTCAGTCAAACACATGGTTATATTGCTCTGGCTGTTAATGTTAGTGTTAGTAATAAAGTGGTGCCTGTCTTTATTTGCATGAAGGTTCTTTGCAGATACCACATGGAAAAAGTTGGTAGCCTGGCCTGAATCTGACCCTTCTTCTTAATTAAACATTTACGATATTTTTTCAGCAATCTCTAGTGTAGATTTGAAACATTAAATCCACAGGTTTGCAGAGTGGAGTACTGTGTTCTTTGCTATTTTTATTTAAATAGAGGTTTTACCTCTAGAGGTTATCACACCATAAAGGCATGATGAAAATAGCATGTACTTTAATGTAATTTATGTGTTGCCAATTATGTATTACCTTAAGTGCGAAAGCGCAGCCAACATACGTCACAAAACGTTCCTCTTGAGTTGGTAATGGCAACAACACAGACACGAACTGTTGAGCCTACAAAACATATACACATTTGGTTAAGCTCTGGCTGACAGTTCCATAGCCTACTTATTCCATCACATACAACCATGAACATGAAGTGTGACCACAGAGACATGACCTTAATGGAGAACACCAAAAACAATGATCACTGAGGTCAAACCACTGAAACAGACTTGCCTTCACCGTCTGGACAAAATCCAGAGAAAAGGGGAAGAGACAAAAAGGCAGTTAATTTGAGCTATGAGCTGTATTGCATTCAGTATGCATTTTTGTCAGCAATTTCCGCTCATCTTTTTCACAGATGTAAAAAATTCTGAACGACACTATACACCCACCAGCCACCTCATTAGGTACACCTCCTTGTATTTGCATTAATTGTCAATTTTATCAGCTCCACTTTGCAATGTACACACATTTGTAGTTCTATAATTACAGACTGTAATCCAACTGTTGTTGTTAATCCCCTTTCACTTCAATACAACCACCACAGAGTAGGTATTATTTGGGCAGGGGATTATTCTCACATTAACACTTTGACATTGCTGCCTCGTTGTTCTGTGCTCACAACTGGCTATTTCTTTTTAAATCTTTTTGAACACGAAATGAAAAAACTTGCATGAATTCTGTTTTATTTCCATTGCTGCATATCGGACAGAAGCTGTGTATCAGTATCACATATGTCCCAAATCGTAATTGAAAGTATCAGATTAAATGTGCTCTGTTTGTATACACTGCCACATAAATTACACATCTTTGTGACTCAAACCTCATGTAGAAATGTTGAATAATGGAATTACCATAAAATTCTCCAAAACCTTTTTACAAAATGTTGTTATGATGTTTTTTTTTTAATCCAACCCTTAAAGATATAATAAGTACAATAAATAAATACAGATAAAAGTATAATAATTAGTAATGAATACTGCAAACACTACACAGAACATTGTTTACATAAACTGTGTCCAACGTTGTTCATGTCCTTTGACTAACTTAAATGAGCAAAAGCATAAAGTGCAGATGCTGCTTTTGACTGGGCAGTAAAGCTGACTGGTACTGGCCAATTAAGCTTCTAGCTTTGTCTTTTTTATTGTAGACATTCACTCCTGTAATCTACTGACCTTGTAGAAGATGAGCCAGTAGAGTCCCGTCCCCACAGTGATAATGAAGAAAACGTTTGCCAAGTCTCCAGCATAGATGAGCAGGAATTTCAGAATGGTCTGAAAAAAGAAGAACGCAGACAATCAGCTAAAACACGTCAAGTATCCAGTTAGCATGATAAAACTGCATGCCTTCACACAACAGTGGTCTTTGCACTAGGCAACGATAGGCAGTCTCATAAGGCCCACATGAGCCAAGAGCACCAGGAAAATACAAATTAAAGATACTATACATGTTACAGCATTTTGAAATTATCCAAAATTACAGGTGACCTAGTAACAGGTGAGAATATCATGATCGGGAATAAAAGGAGAACCACCAAAGGCTCATATTTTGTGAGGAATGATGAGTCCCTTTGTGCCAAACCTGACATAATTATCAAACCGCAAAAAGAACACTTCTCCAAACAAAGAATTCAGGCATTTCACCATCCACTATATAAAATATTGTGAAATATACTGTAGTTCATAATGATTACTACGTATCTTCTTGCAAATAATGGCTGCCAGTCTAAGAAAATAAACAGCGTCATGCAAAAAAAAAGACATTTTCTCTTGAACAGAACAGAAAAGTGAAGTGAAACAATTTGAGCTGATTGTATGTTTCATACCACATAGAAATCAGATTTCAATCCGACTGGTTGGAGATACATTTGAATACCAAGTGTAAATGCATGTGGTTAAAAATCTTTTTTCAAGTTGCAGTACAAGTGCTAGTCACTTGAAATGACCCGGTGTAAATGTGGACAGTGTGTTCTTTGATGTATCTGTATATGTCCACTTGCCGGAAAGTCAATGAGAGGAGAGGCAATTCTTCTTTTCCAGCTTGCTGTCTTCAATAAAGAGTACACAACGGCCACTCCACCCAGTACGCCCAGAGCAATCTGGACACAGTCATATATAACTTTTATGAAACAGAACACATTGATTCAGCTGAAAAAGATAAAATGATTCCCATCTCAGCACTTACATCAGTTTTGACGCGAGATTCATTTTGGTCCATTTCATACTCCACAGAGAATGATACCTAAAACATACACACATAAACACATCAAGATTAGCTTAGAAACTAAGATACAGATACATAAAGAAACAGTATATGTACACTTACTGTTACGGTTTGTTTGGCAGGATCAGTGATGAGAACATCAGAATAGGACACCGTCATCAGAGGGGGGTAAACCTCTCCTTTCTGGGTGTTTGGCACCAGTTGAAACCTATAAAATGTAAAAGACATTTAAAGCACTTTTTCTATTAAAGTAACAATTTGGCATTTCCCAGAGGAAATGTGGCATAGAATTATTAGAAGAATACATTCATCCTCTATTTGTCAACAACATTCTGTAGTACAGTTCAAGGTAGTACATTAGCTTCACTTTGGCCATGTCCAAAACTATATGAATTTTGGCAGTCTATTTTAAAAATCCCAATAGACTGCTTTCCTTATGCTGCTTTATTTGGTGTCTTACCATTAGACTCTCATCTAAGTACATAAAAAATGTTAGCCTTCTGCACTCTTTTAGCCAGACGACTAATAATGCTCAGGTGGAAAGATCCTCATCCCCCTATTATTCTGAATGTATTAAAGAGGTTACGCAATATCTCAAGCTTGAGAGGATAAGATACTCTCTTCAAGGGTGTGTACAGAGATTTTATACAATCTGGCCTTCTTATTTATTCTGGAATATATGGAGGCTGAGAATCTGACCCTGTAATAGGTATTTATTTTGTGTTTGAGCTGTATATAAATAATGTGTCTGATGGCTCACGGGGCAAAAGATCTCCTGAGTCTGTCTGTAGAGCAGCTCTAAAATAGCTACATGCCACTGAACTTGCTCTTTTTGTCTGCAATGATGGTATGCAGTGGGTGCCCATCACCATCCATAATGGACAGCAGTTTGTGCAGTGTCCTTCCCTCTGCCACCTTAACCACAGAGACCAGTTCCATACCAACAACTGACCATACAACTGTTCGCCAGACCAGCTTGTCCAGTTGCATCTCATCTCTCTTTTTAATGTTTTTTTTAAAGGTCTTATTTGGGTGGCGGGTCATTTTCCGTTGTGCAGTGACACTGATGTAGTGATGGTTATATAAAAATAATACCTGCTGCTCCAGCTGCTTTTTTCTCCAAAAGGTTTCAGTTTTGATGATTTTAGAAAATTACGCTGGTTAATTTTGTGTGCCTGCACAGTTGGACAGTGCACCATCATTATGTCAGCTAAACTTTCCGTCTTGTTTTGCCTTTCTGGCCAGCATACAAGCAGTTCTATCTGAGAGTTTTACTGATCTTATAGGTCTTGTCTTGTCTTGACATACAGAGTTACAGGTATGTCTTAATGGCATTTGAAACAGTGGAACCTGTCTAAAGCTGGACAAGCTTTGATATCTTTTTTTAGCCTTTCCCTGCTTTGTATGCATTTAAGGCCTAGCAAGGCTAATACTTTGTAACTGAAAGGGTGTTCAAACTTTTATATAGTGTACATTACCTTATCTTTAAGTCAGAAGCTATGCGTATAACTCTAGGGATGGAACTCAGACTCTTCTCTCTTCCACTTAAGGTGTCAATCAGCATCAGCCTCCGTGTGAGGTACCAGTTATTCATGTTTGTACCTAATATTGAAATGAAAAATTGAGAATAAAAAAAAACAAGAGTGAACAAAATACAGTTAAATGACGAAAGGAATAGATGTCAGACCATGTACTTTATATACCACAATATACACCTTTAAAGTAAACCCACTAAAGAGATTAAGCCTTTTCAAATGTATATTGTAGTCTAATATTGTAATTAACGATATTTCAAATATTACATGCTCTAAAGCATTTTGTTACCACAGATCAACAGATTTTGCCTGAGAGATTGCAGTCATTTTCTGGGAAGTTCTGTTGACTTTGATCTTTCAGTCATCTAAGAACTTCACTTGAATTAAAATAGTAAAAGAATGGGCCATAAGATGACATTGGGCATTGCACAGAGATGAAATCTCAAGGCTATGCCAACAAATTCATGTTAAAAACAGTACTAAAATGGCGAATCTAAATTTCCACTGTTTAAGCTGAGTAAGCATGGCCATGTCTAATTGGCAGTCATAGTACAATTTACAGTCAACAACCAACAATCATATCCATATAAAACTATATCAGCCTATACTGTAGCTTCTTTGTATAATATCAGCAAAAGTTAGACCCTAATAAGGATGTGACATATTCGAAAATTGGGAATCTAGATAACATGACCTTAATCTACATTGTGTACTTAATTATTAAACAAAACAATAAAAGGTAATGCACAACAAGGTCCTTGATTTTTGAATGGCGGTGTACTGTAGGCTACCTTGGTTAACAAACTGGCCATTGAACTGCAGGTTATGGTTTAGTACAGGCACTGCCAGTAGTTGTCTGTCCCCTTGAGCCCTCTGCTGAACCAAGAACACGTCATAGAACAGAGGCTCCAACTGACCAGCAAGGAGGTCAGACACAGAAAGGACGCACTGAGGAGAAGAAATATGCTCAGTAAAAAACACATAATCACACTTAACATCCACAGACAGTTTCAAGAGACACTCACATTCTGCTTGTAGGCCGTCCCAAAGGTGTAAGCAGCTTGCTGCCTGATTAGCGTGTCTGGACAAAGCTACAAGTGACAAAGAACCAACATGGACCAATAACTTACCAGCATATAACAATAAGGGTACAAATTCAGAAATCTGAGGGTAAAAATATACCTACATCAATTTTACATTGGTATAATTACTTATAAAGGGATATTTAATAAAGTATGGGTGCATTTGTACCAATGTGTAATTGTCCATGGTGTATGAGATGTGTGGTCATAGCGCTGTTTTACCTGCAGGTTCCCTCCGCTGACACTTTCCCATCTGAGAAACTCTCCCTGTGCTGTGTACACAGCAGCCAGCAGCTCAATATTAGTGTTCTGAGAAGAAACACACAAAAACATGTTTATATAAGTGTATAAGTATATAGATGATGTATACTTACTTTCTTATTTAAATGTTTATATTTTTTCATAATTTCAACCTGCATATAGTTGTACAAAATATATAAAATGTGAGGAAATGCTGTTGATGCTCTCTTACCTTATTTGTGCCTTTGAAGCTAAAGCCTACTGGCAGTGGCTCAGACTGTAGAACTCTGGATGCTAATCCTGGCTGGTCCCCGTAATACAGCCAGGGCAAATTAGTCCTCCTGAAGATAAAACGCAGCAAAACATACTTTTATAAATACATGACCCTGTACATACTCATTGGGAAGAAAGTTCTGTGTTAATATAAGTGGTCTAAATAGACAATTTCAACACTGTATTGTGCTAGCTATAAGCTGTTATATTTACAATATGACTTAATATTTAATTCAATTTTATATGGTGCTATTTACAACAGTCAACGTTCTCAAGCAGCTTTCCAGATATGGGGGTCTTGTCCCTAAAATCAAGCTACTATAACTACTACTATAACTCCTAGTTTCAATCTATCCATTGTATTAGTTCCATTTTCCTCATAGGAGCACTTTGTAGTTCTACAATTACAGACTGCAGTCCATCTGTTTCTCTGCATACCTTGTTATCACACCTTTCCCCCCAATAACAATGGTTAGAAACCCTCACAGGAAAACCACAGAGCAGGTATTATCTGAGTGGATCAGACACAGCAGTGCTTTGAAGATAGTCGCTTGTCAGTTGAACAATGCTATCTTCAATAATAAACTGACATACATTTTAAATATAGAAAATGTGTTTGATTTACAAAACCGGAATCAAACAGGATTCATGTCACCTTATAGGTACGTAAAGCAGGTCATCATTTCCAAAAATGTTACATTTTTAATTGTTTTATTGCAGCAGTTGTCCTTCATATGAGGAAAGCTGCTGTCCATTGTTTTCACAGTAGGAGAATCTTACTCTTTTCCCTTCACTCCTCATTGCGCACAGCTCAACACAAAACATTTTGCACCCAGACAATAAACACTGTCCTAGTTCATCTGGTAACGGATGAGTTACAGAAAATGGAATGATTGCTTATTATGAACTGCCACTGCAGAAGCTGTGTCTATAAGTGTGTGCATGTATGTACCAGTAGGGGATGTTCTGGTTGTTGCCCTGGGCTGCAGTGGCTCTGTAGATGGTGTTGTAGAGGCCGCAGGCATCGTTACTAATAGCGCTTACGGAGTGCATGTTCTGCACACACATGTTCCCCAGAGTCTGGCATGCTGTCAGATTGGTAAAAGACTATAGGGCAAAGCAAATACAGTGTCACAATAATTTAATTCAAGTCTAATTCTTATGAAAACAAATATTAATATTCACCACCACATTATTCAAACACTTACACAGTGCCCTTACAACATTTTAAATACACATAAAAAATTTACACAGTAGACATTACAAACACACAGTCGAGTATTTTTTTGTCATTTTTTAAAAATAACTTTAGAATTTTAGATTTGGCCAAACCAATGAAAGCACACTTTACTGAATACTATTTTAATATTGGATGCATCACTATCGTACTGGGTATTGGGTCGATACTCATTAACTTGTACTTTTAAAAAAATAAGTGCCGATATCAAAATCCAATACCACGTGATGACTCTGGCAGCCAGGTATATACTGTATGATTTACCCGGCTTTAAAGCACACAGAGACCCAACCACTTCCCCAGTATGTGTGACAAAAAGTTTCATGGCTTATAAACAGCTCTGGCCACAATATGCAATACAAATTACATTTTCAGTTTCAATCACTTGTTTATGTTTTTAGAATGTGGTCCCTTTTTAGGTTTAACAATAATTAACAACTTCCCCACTTCTTTCTATTCTGCGCATTGCCCCACACATGCCAGTATATAACTACAAAAATGTTGACAATATTATGACCGAGGAACGTTTCTCTGTTTAGTACATCCATCCATCCATTATCTGCCGCTAGTCAGGGTCACGGGGGGCTGGAGCCAAACCCAGTATCGTCGGGCGAAGGCGGGGTACACCATAGACAGTTCGCCAACACTCACTCACACCTACGGGCAATTTAGAGTGACCAATCAACCTATCATGCATGTGTTTGGACATGTGGGAGGAAACCAGAGTACCCAGAGGAATCCCACTCAAGGACGAGGAGAACATGCAAACTCCACACAGAACAGCCCGGACCCGGAATCGAACCCGGATCATCTTGCTGCGAGGCGACAGTGCTATCCACTACACCACCCTCTGTGTTTAGTCATTTTCAGAAAAAAAGGTACCACAGCTTGTAGCAGCCACACTGAAACATTATGTCTATACATTCATATTTGCAAAACCATAAGTGCACAAGAGCATAGCTAACATAACAAACAAGCATCAGAGAGTCACTCTGCAAATTTCTGAAAATCATAAGCTGTATTGCTCAGATCACCAAAGCTTAGTTTCTGGGTTCCTTGAAGTTGCTTCATCTGGAGTGTGAATTATTTAAAGCTACACTATGTACGTTTTAGGGATTTGTGGGAGACATTTTTGTAATACCATTTGTGCTTTGGATCCTTTCCCTGTGTGGATGAACCTGATGATTGTGAGCTCTTAGGAAGAGCATTTAAAGAGAATCTTTAAATCCTCTGAGAGAATCTTTAAATCCTCTGAGGATGTTTAAAGTCAAATAAAGAAATAAAGTTTCCAATTCTACATCAAATAATTCAAACAATTACTTGAGAAATACATCACAGTAAAGGAGCTCAAAAAAGGTTAGACTGCTGCTGTACATAGTGGTTTCAAGGCTATCAGTTAACTTATACAGTAAGGTTTACAACTTGTAGAGATTAACAAACACTTTGATATCGATGTGACTAAATCAGACCATGGAGGTCAACTGGGACGTTCTGAAAATGCTTAGAAATATTTTCCAGCACCTTTCTTAGTAATAAGGCAGCAGAGCAGGAAGGATGTGGTAAGTTATGTAAAGATTAAACAATGCAAACTGTGTAAGCTCAGGACTAGTAAGACGGTTGTGTGTGTTAAAAAAAATTATTACCTGAAATTGAATCTTTGAATTCATAGCAGAGTTATATTTCATGTATAGACTGAGAAATTGTGAAAAGGACGTGAAATGAATATGTGTATTTCTGCACACTTACCAGACAAGCAGCTGCAGCGGAATACAAGAAGTCAGAGAACCAAGAAGAAGGAACAGAAAGGCCCTAAATCAAAAATGTTATTTGATTAGTAAGCGGAATTTCAGATCACTGAGCAAACAAAGAATCATGTGCAAAAGTCTGAAAGCCCACATGTTTTTCTGCTAACTATTAACTGTTGTTTGTGTGATGTTTTACTATGAAGTGATGAATATGAATGTTGTTGAGATTTTTGAAATAGGGTGTCAGGGTACCAATCAGAGTTAGCAATGTGTACAGTCAGCTCATGTTGCTCTTCCTCACATAAAGTGACCACTCAAAACTTAGAGCAAGAACGTTCATGATGCTGTTTATGAAGGTTTATGGCACCGTTGTTTGGAGCAAATAACTGGAGTTATAAGACTGCAATAGCTAGCGGTCAACTGTAATTGCAGGAAAGCCATAACAGGAAATCATATGTTAGCTTAGTATTATTTTGATTAGCCCCATTCCCAAACATAAACATTCATAATGTCTCCCTGTGACTCACAATAGGGCAAATAAGCAATTTCTAGCTAGCTACATGTATCTACTATTAAACTGCATTAATTTATACACATATCGTGAATATAACAAAAAACTTTTTCAACATGATATCTTTACTATAAACAAAGGCTGACAGGGGTTGAGAAATTTAACATTTTTAAAAGCTATTGTACAGGACAGCACATTGCAAAACAATCTGCAGATTGTAAACAAAAAATAGGTAATTGGGTTAAGTATATTATGAGCCAAAGTGAACTGTGTACTACAGAATTTGAGCTATGTAGAAAAACATGCTATGCCATTCGTACACATGCATGTGAGATATCTGCATGGTGCAAACTTTACTAAATTAACATTAACATATCAACAAGCAGGCTTAAATTCAGACACAGCTTGTATTTAATATTAAAATTTGTGTAATAATACAGCCCTACAACAAGTATGTGTGCCCTTGAAGGCTGTGGACATAAAAGACAAATCTAAAAACCAAACTTCTTCTTTTGTTTTAAACAACAGGTTGGTGGTTATGGAAAAAAGAAAATTATAATAAATTAATTATATGAGTGAGCAGGTGCACAGGTGTTCCAATGAAGGGCTCTACATGTTTCTCACAAACATAAATAATGCTTAGAAGGACGGTTAGTAGAACAAAGATACATACATGCATGCCTACAAAGACAAAATGTGTCTTCCTTGATTGACAACATTTAGGGTTAGGGAAAATCATGTTTGATTAGATTTTTAGGTGAATCATAACGTCAACATTATTATGATAAGCATGCATTTACTCAGATGTGTCAAAACTTTGCACTGTTACCATATAATATTAAGTACTTACCAGCTGAGCAAAGCTGACAGTAGACACGACTGAAGTGGGCAGGCTGTTGGAAGGGAAGCACATTCCCCCGGCCTGTACACAGAAAAACATCAATCCTGATATAACAGCACTCCCACTCCCAATCTCTTTAATTGAAACCCAGCTTCAGGGTCAAGCCTGTTTACGCTTTACGTATCTTGGACTGATTGGATTGCTACCTGATCGCTCAATCTACTTTAGGAGACTCCAGAAGAGAATTTCACTTCTGTGTAACAGGAAAAATAGCCCTGATGCTTATCATATTTCTGACTGTCTAACAGAGATGTATGTGAACAGGTGTAAAAGAAATGTGGACCAGGGTAAGGATTGCTAAAGAAGGAGGAGTGATTAAGTCATAACCTATAGTTTGTTTAACACTGCACACTAAAGCAGTAGCATGTAAGGTTTTCTAGTTATAACTAAAAGCAGGAGAAAAAGGAGAAACGGCGCAATGCTTTTGAAAACATGGATAAACCTGTTCATATAGTGGTGTGTTTTAATAGTAGTATTTAAAAAATCACAGTATATCACTTTGCTTGCAATATCGCAATATATTACAATATACTGAATAGTGACCGCTGTATCACAATACGTATTGTATCGTCAGGTTCTTGCCATTACACAGCCCTAGTGTCCTTGTGCTGCTATGAGTCAAAAGCCTGAAATATTTGGGCAATTGAGTCACTGGGTCCAATTTCAAGGTAGTTTTTTTGGACCATGTCATACATCTTTAAAGTATTTGCATCACATACACAGGCTCAGTTAGGACTGGGTGACTGTATTGTATTTGATTGATGTATTTCCTACAAAGTAGGCTAAATGTTCAGTTGTAAGTCAAAGCTGGGTGAGACATGTTAAAGGCCTTATTAAAGCAGACTTAAAAAAAATAACAGTGACAGGGTTTCCTTTAACATGTAGATGAAAAATCAGTAGTATATGTAGTATAAAAAAAGATATAAATAAAAAATAAATAGTATAAAAATGATACAAAAATTATATAAAATAAGTAGTTGTGACTGGGCAACTCCTATAATATTAGCTTTTCAAAGTCTTCTTGTTCCATTCTGGCTACAGGCATGTACAGGCAAAACCAAACTCAAACATCATCTAATCAGAACTGTAAACCAGACCTATGTTTCCTTTTAATCTTGTGTACACTTGGTCTAAAAATGATTAAAATAGAAAATAAAATGTTAATAACAAATACCAGAAAACTGATTTTAGGATTTCAATACTGGTATCTGTAACATATATACGCAAGCAGTTATGCACATTGCTAGTGTGTACATTATCGTATATGTTTGGATTTCATTTTCTCACCAGGATGTTCGAGGAGCCACATACGCATGACTGAGATGTGTTGATGAAGGAGTCCTGACATCTCACACACCTGGGCAGACAACACCCACACAAACAAATACATGAGTCAAAAGCACCAGTATAGACAATAAACATGGGTAAATTGATAATACAGTACTAGTCATAGCAGTAGTTTCTCACACAGTGTACATAATTTAGGAATATATATGTATACATGAAATACATTTGTTTGTTTTCTTTGTGGGCCTGTGTATGTACATATAGACTGATTAACAGACAAAAACATTTGTTTTCTTAATAGGCTTTCCAGTAGATGGTAAGTTTCTGTAAAAAAACAATAAATCTTGTTTTAAAAGAAGAATCACGTAAGCACGCAATGCACATGAGTTGTCTTATATTTAACTTGAAATTTGAAAAGCAAAATCTCTTTATTAATATATGTAACATATATATATATATATATATATATATATATATATATATATATATATATATATATATATATATATATATATATATATATCATATTTTGCAAAGTATTTTTTTATCATGACAAGTTAATATGATGGAGGGGGGCTGCTGAAATTGCATACACTTGTATTTTATTATGGTCTCTTATGGTTAATGGTCTCTTATGCCTGACTATTACTTAATATCAAAACATCTCTCTTAAGAGAGACTCCGAGCTTTGCTTTAGGCCATGCCTTAAAAGCATCAACCTATGCACAGATCCAGATCACATGCACAACAATGTTCACAAAGTTTCCACTTTTATATAGGTTTTAAGAGTTATGAGGTAATCACCCATCCTTCTTTAGTAATCCTTCCCCTTTCCAAAGTTGTTTTTTTGTATGACATAATCTAGGAATGATTATTTGAGATAAATTATTATTTAAGATGCTTACTCTTAAAAAAAAAGAAGTTATATTTATCTGTACCTTAAACTGACTAGCACCTCCAAGCATAAATGGCATCCTGACCTTGATGCTTTCAGGGGTCTTTCAGAAGCACACACTTACAAAGGTTCTGAGAATTTCCATTCTTAGCTCATTTCTCATTATCAAAAAGATTTCAAAGTATTACCTTAGCCATCACATTGGATGTATATCAGACATATAAGGTTACAATGTGTCAGCAAAGTCCTGCGATCTAATGCTTTATTGTTCCAAATATACTGGTACAGACGTCAGTAAAGGCTAAAGAAGGAAGAGTTACCTGTTGCCTTTGGCATCTGGAGCCGAAAAAGCTGGATCTGTTCCACTGCAGGCTTCGCATATGGCTTCTTGTAGAAGAGTCCCATTCACGTTTCTTTCCACTGAAAAAACAATGAGGAATAAAGCGATAGAGCTGAAAGATTAATTCACAATTTGTACTGAGTGCCAATAGCATTATTAGGCAACCACTGTCACCATTCAGACTTGTTTCTTCTACTATAAGGCAGGCAGCATCAGCTGGACATTTATGATCGTTAACAGGTCATCGGTTAAGCAGTAAGTCCCATGCATGTTTGATTGTTCCCTTATTGTACGCTTAAATGTGCATGTGTGTGCAAGATGGCGACAGTGTTATGCTTGAAGATGAACACAATTTTTTAAGCTGACTGTAATCTACACATTTGTTAGGTTTCACAGTCACATTATGCTGCACAAAAACAAAATGTAAATTGGGTGTGTTGGGCTGATACTTTTGCCATTACTCCACACAGACAACTTTCAGTGCTACAATATAGAAAGGCTGCTTTGAGCACTGCAGCAAGAAGGCCAACCCAAAGGAAAGGGAGTGATTCTCCAAGGTCAGTCTGTCTCTGCTGATAGAATTGTTTGTCTGAAAAAATGTGCACCTGCCTGACACATTCTTCCACAATGTATGTACTCAATGACCTGATGTGCTTCTTAATTTTTTAAAAATAAATTCCCCAAAAAGAGAAGAACGTTGAAGAACAAGCACTTCTGGTTTCTTTAAAGAATCTTTCGATGGCTGGCTCTTTAAAAGAAATATACACAATTGTGAATGACCTCCACACTTAGAGTGAGAATCTTTGCAGGACATTTTGATATTACCACAAAGTTTGAGTAACAGTATGATTCTGCAGCATGAAGATTTGTGATATTCTAGGTACTCCAATATGACATGGTATACTTTATTTCTAGCTGCACATTTTTGCTCTATTTAAAGAAGTTATTCTCACTTTAATATTTTTTTGTGAAGCTGACAAATATATTTTTGTATATTTAGCAAATATTTTTATTCAGCGGAAAAAAGTCAACAAAACAGTAAATACAAACAAATAAAACATGTATTTTAATCTGTTCTCAGCTATCCAAACATTGGAGTATCTTTGCTCTCCAAAGGAAAACAAGTAGCTGCAATATAGTAACTTTACAGGAGAGTTTAATGACATTCTTAAGTTCCAATTGAATGTAAAGGTTTCCAAGTTATTTTGGAGTATTTCTATAGGCCCAGTCATCATGAAACCTTTATAGGATATAAAGGGCAGCTGACAATGACAATTGTGTACTACAGTATATAATTAACTTTGGTATTAATATATAGTAGTATAGGTGATATATAACCCTTTATCCAAGAAACTTTTCTTACTGTTAAAACCACTAATGATAAACATCAGTACAGTTACATGGTGGCACACTGAGCATGTGGAAAGAACCACAAACCCACTAGATCCTCTTTTGGATTTTCTAACCAGTGAACAACTTTCTCTCTACATATGCATTTTCCAAAAATGCATGACTTCACATGGGTAGGTGTGATACTAAATTTTCCATAAAGGTTGGCGATTTCCTGTGACAGGGGGCAGCACAAACACTGGTGTGTACACTAACATAACACTGAAATCTCCTCAAATTTACTTTCCATGTAGGAGCTCTTTGTAGTTCTACACCTTCAAACTGTCCATCTGTTTCTCTGTATACCCCCACACGTCCACCACAAAGCAGGTATTGTATGGGTGGCTTATCATTCTCAGCACTACAGTGTCACTAACAGGTGGTGGTGTGTTAGTGTGTGTTGTGTTGGTGTGCTTGGATCAGACGCAGCAGTGATGCTGGAGTTTTTAAACATCTCAGTGTCACTGCTATACTGAGAATAGTTCATTAAACAAAAACTAGGCAGCGTCCTTTGACAACTGATGAAGGACTTAAGGATGAGCTACTACTGCCTTTATATCTACTAGGTGGATCAACATGGTAAATGGACAGTGAGTGGACACAGCGTTTGAAAACACCAGCAGCACTGCCATGTCTGATGCACTCATACCAGCGGAACACACACTAACACACCAACACCATCACTGTCACTGCAGCACTGAGAATGATTCAGCATCCAAATAAGATCTGTGGTGGTCCTGTGGGGATCCTGACGATTGAAGGACAGGTAAAAGCCCAATCGTGTGTTTTATTTCTTCTTTGTTGTCTGGTGGAATCACTGATTTAAAACTATGCTACTCAACATAATGTGAAATGATATCAAATGTGTTTTGATGCTCGCAACTGCTTTGGTAATGGCCAGTGACTTTACAGGACACTTTACAATGTTCAACACTACCTAAAAATACTCACCCAGAATACTGCCTGGAGGGCACTGACATTTACCATCCTCGCCCATGCTGCCTGGACATTGGATACACTCATAGCCATCCTGAGTAAGACCCTGCGGAACACAGATGGATATTGCTACAATTGTTGGAGTGGATATCATGCGTGCTTGTTATGTGAACTTATGTGAAGAGGGCTGATACCGGTTTGGAGTCTGGACACTTTTGACAAGTGATCGATGCTCCGTTGCTGGTCAGGACTTTGTAACCAGTTTGACACTCACAGGTCAACCCTGTTTCAGAGAACACACACAAACATAAGAAGCAAGAAACAGGAAATCCAACCAAGGAAGCAAAAAGCTGAATCAGTTCTAAGAATATCTGTTTGCTCTGAAATGCTTAAAGACAACTATTTTTTCCCAATATGTCAAATTTAGTAAATAAATAGTGCATTAAAATGTGCAGAAGTGTATTATCTGCTATGGATATGGATAACTTACTTTCATGAGATGATGTAACCTTGGAACAGAAAAAAGGGCTAAAATTCCAGCTAGATGTTTCAGCTGAGAAAAGTTTGGTGTATACTTTGGGCATTATAACTGTTTACATGCACAAAAAGCTGTTAACACACTAAAGGAAAAGGAAATAACAGAAAAGCATAATAGGCCCCTTTTATTAAATTTGCCTACTGTAAACCTAAATATGCAGTATGGACTACAACCATTAATTCTACTATCACTACTTCTACTAAATTCTATCTATTATTATATAATAATAATAATAAGTGATTTTTTGTCAGTGCAAAACTACAGAAGCAAACTTCAGACACCATATTTGGGGCAATAATGATAAATATAATATAATAATAAATACATCTTGGAGTAAACAAAGCCATTGAAAGTGGGTTGATGTGACTCTGACTTTGATTTCTTTTCAGAGGTGCTGATGGGAATTAGTAGACAACATTATTCGTTCTCAACTCTGGTCCTAGAGTTTCAGTGCCCTGCAGATTTTTGGGCTAGTGCTGTTTTAACACAGCCACTTTAACTCAATAATGGACTGTTAATAAACTGATCTATTGGATCAGATGTGTTGGGAAAAGACTAAAAAGTGCAGGGCAGTAGAAATTCACTGGTCCACAACATAAATATAGCCCAATTATTTATAATTCATACTGTACATTAATATTCATTCTCTGTATTGAAGCTCTCTGTTAGAACCCCTGTGTCTGTAAGCCCTGCCTCCCATTGAGCCCAGTGTGCCTGATAAGTTTGACCACCCTGTTCTGACTGGTTATCACCAGTCACGCCACAGGGGTTGAAAGTTTTTGAGGGTGCAGCAACCCTGACGGTCGGCAGATTGTGCTACGAGATGCCATCAACTGATAACACAGGAAAGGGCTGTGATTCCTTTACAGGCATTTCAGACAGTTTCTGTGGGAGAGAGTTTCTCCTTTTGATTTGAACTGTAGACTTTAGAACTTTGCGGACCAGTTACATGCACAAAGGCCAATAGCATTCTTACCATACAATATCAATTAATATAAAGAGATTCAAGTCCAAGTGATTTTAAAGCATTTCTATTGGTCCGATCATCATGCAACTTTCAGACGATATAAAAGGCAGTTGTCATGTTCAAATGGAGATAGAGATACATGTTTTTCTTTGGACAGTGACTGTGTGTGTATATATATATATATATATATATATATATATATATATATATATATATATATAAACAATACATGCAAGAAACTTTTGTTACTGTCAACTACCCGTCGCATTAACAGCATGCAACAAAGTATGCATTTAAGTTTCAAAAGTATCTACTGTATTTAACCACCAGGTCTCTTTACTGGTGCCCAAGAGCCATTAGACACGGTCCCATCAGAGAGGGGGTGACTTTTACTGGAGTACATACATTTATCTCCCCTGTTCACCCAGACAGAGATTAAGTGGGGCATACAGCACACCTACTAGTTAGCTGCGGTGGATCATTTCATTCCCGTACTAACGTTAAATGTGGTACATTTGTAGTTAGAATTAAAACGTCTGAGCGTATGCACTATGGCTGCTTACTACACGACGTTTCTTATTAGTACTTTTGGACTTAAATTCCTAAGTAAAACACTAACGTTTATGCCATACAGGAGTTTTATAGTACAACAGTACGTTGAAACTGTGTTTATAGTGACCACCCTTCATACAAACTTATTAAGAGAAATTAGCTAGCGCCGCTAACCCGTATGTATACGACAGGGGCCGTTTTGCTAACCAACAAGGAAATGTGGAGGTGATGCCTTACACTTACTTTTAATAATAACAAGTGCAAAACATAGAAGGGTTATTTACTAAGAGCTAGAAAAGGGAAGAACTGGTCGTTTTA
This sequence comes from Megaleporinus macrocephalus, assembly GCA_021613375.1. Lineage (NCBI taxonomy): Eukaryota > Metazoa > Chordata > Actinopteri > Characiformes > Anostomidae > Megaleporinus > Megaleporinus macrocephalus. Next base: position 23,696,448 of record CM038727.1, on the reverse strand, counting down.
GCCAGACACTGCCAGCGCTTTGCTAACTGTTGTTAACGTTACCTGATTTCCCGCTGATTTGATTTTCTCCACATTTCGCACATGACAAACTCGAAATGTCGAAATAGCTTGCAGCGCTGCAGTCTGACGGCTTCGAGAAAGAGATGGTGAACTGCTCACATGAGAAGAGGTTTAATTTCAACAATAAAAATAAAAAGTAGCCGAACAGGACCTGTGAATTTAGCGTCCCCGTCGCCATGGTGCAGACGGCGAAGCCTAGCCTCTTCCGGTAACGTTAGCTCGCAAACACATGCGCGCGCACACGTTCAAAACACTTCTAAAAGCATTCTATACCATAATACTCAGTGGAAAACAGGAGTACTGTCACAGTAGACAAGGCACTGACTTATGAGTTTCTGACACAGCCTAAGTTGTTGTTTTGAGGTAATTTCTCATTATTTTGAGATACTTCGTGGAAGATGGTAGATAGAATTCTAGAGATATATACAGTTTTTTTATTTTACAAGTTTCGTCGTTGCAATGTTGTTGTTTTTTTATTATTTAAATTAACTTTCACATCATAACAGATACAATTAAATGGCAAAACATATATAAAACACAGATTCACAAATTCAATAATAAAGAAATAAAATAAAAGGACAAAAGGGACGGTACAAATGAGCTCATTGGCCTACTGAAGCTCATTCTTATCACTTAAAATATAAAAAAAAATACTCAACGCCTTTGTATTTTTATGATTACGTTTTGCTATTACTTTGAGATGCTACATCATTTTTGCGAGTTCCTTTTATAACATTGTGAGGCAGTCTGTGGCAATAAGGCAGCTGTTTCACGAAGGCAGCCTTTTTAAAGCATTCTATACCATAATACTCAGTGGAAAACAGGAGTACTGTCACAGTAGACAAGGCACTGACTTATGAGTTTCTGACACAGCCTAAGTTGTTGTTTTGAGGTAATTTCTCATTATTTTGAGATACTTCGTGGAAGATGGTAGATAGAATTCTAGAGATATATACAGTTTTTTTATTTTACATTTTTTACATGAAACACATACATACAAGATCAGCAGAGAACTCTCTTATGTGGGGTTTATGTTTCATCACAATTTTAAAAATGGAACTCTCCAGTCTGTACAGACTATACATGCCAATGCTAAGCAGAAATCAGCATTTTTGTTATGTCAAAAACTCAACATGTTTACATAATTCCACTGATTCAACCTATAAAAAATTGTCCTGGTCATCCTACAGAAGTTACAACCATGACTTCTTTTTAAAGAACTGGAGTCTTTTTAAAATCAATTTTGTATGACTGCTACTTACAGGTTACTATTGGGATTGTAAAGTTAATAAAGGTGGAACTGCTCCTCTTTCAGTCTTTTGAGTGTGAAAGGCTGACTGACGCTGCTCGATACTGTCCAAATATGAGAAACTGTCCAGAGTGAAGTGTGCAGAGCACACAAAAAACTATGAATTAAAGTCGTCCGAGATCTCGTTAAAAATGTGGGAGCTGAAGTGGACGTCCTTTTCGCCAGCTTGTGTTGCGTATTTTTCGTTCCACCTTAAATGGTGCTGCAGTTACATTCTGATGCCTGTACAAACTGTAGCATTAAAGGTCAAACAGAACATTTGATCAAGAAGCTGGAAAATAGAAAGCCAACTTCAGCCTTGTTTAAAGATGAACATCATAACCATGCTCTCTAACAGTTCAATAGACTAAATGAGCTTGACGGGGGAGATGGGTAGTGACATTAAGATGAGTAAAAACTCTATCAATATTAAAATAAACACAACCATACATTTGAAAAGTTTGGTTACTATGCTGTACTAATAATATTCTAGGTAGGGCTGCCTGATGGGTAGAATTATTTGCTAGAACACCAGTGCTGCCTAATCATTTTGTATTTTGAGGACCCAAATTTTCCTAAATGGATGATTGTATTTATTATTTAGCCCAAAAAACGTTAAGCATCGTACCCTTCATATATCTGATATCCTAATCCTCCTGTAGGCATGCAATAATGCATTTTTTTTCTATTTCATTTTTTTTTCTGTTTTCTTTTTGACAAGTTTCGTATACACAATAATATATAAGTATATATAAATATAATATAATAATAATATTTTTTTTGTATAACTTTTAATTTTTTTTTTTTTCTTTTTGGCCTCTTACGCGCCTTTTTCTCCTCTCTTCCTATAGGCTGCTATGAAAAGCGCCGCCCTGGTGAAAGATTCGCCCGTTCCTATTGGCTGCCAAAAACTCCCCCCGCTCCGCCCCTTTAAAAGTTGCGGGCAGAGCGCTTCAGTCTCTCTGCAGCACGAGGCGTTTGGTTGAGGAGCATGGCGGTAGTCTGAAAGTAAACAAACATTTCCATTACAGCCGTAATTTAAAGTCTGTCTCGTTTTTCACGAAAACGTGAAAGGTAAGTTCATTGTGGTGAACATGGGAGTAAGACTTTTTTTTCTTTCGTCGTTCTGTGATAGAGAAGACTACTAACTCCCAACTCCGGCCAGCTGCGGAACAAAGCAGAGAGAGCGCGAGAGATTTGTGGGGGTTGTGTACGGTTTTCTCAGACTGTGTGTCAGCAGAGAAGGACTTTACCTCATCATACGCTAAATATGTGTTACGGGGTGCTTTTTTTGTTACATTTTCCTCAGTTTTATCTTATTGCTTCGTTATTTTTCTCTCAGCAGGTATCACGTGTTTCGTTCCCGCCATGGTGACAGTACGGCGTTTGTTGGGCCTGAATACTGAAGCAGGCTCGGAGGACATACGCACATTCTTTCAAGGCTTACACATTCCTGAAGGTGGCGTGCATATCATTGGAGGCAGGAGAGGAGAAGCTTTTATTATCTTTACCTCAGAGAGAGATGGGCAGCTGGCTATGGAGCGTTCTGGAGAACTGCTTAAGGGATCATTGATCACCCTTCATGTTAGCAGCTTAGCAGAGTTTAAGCGTAAAATCGAGTCACAATTAAGAAAACGGAAACGTTCGGCTGTGGAAAAGAAGACTGCGTCCAAGAAAAAAAGGAAGCAGAATGTGGAAAAGGCAGCGGCGGCAGCAGCAGCGCCACTGCCGCCGCCGCCACCACCACCAGACTTTGGTACAGCTCTATTACTGGGCCTAGTGGCTGCCATTCAAGGAATTCAGTCGAACAACCAAGAAAACCATGGCCAGTCGCTTCCAGCCAGCACCAATCAGCTACCAGCCACACCTCGGCCTCATCAGTCTGAAAACCAAATAATACAAGGTACGGATCAAACATACCTTGTTAATAAGGGCAAGGAAAGCATTGAACAGCCAATGAGAATGCCTGTTGAAGAGCACGAGAGTAGGAGAGAGTCTTATGAGCCAGGTTATCTTCGCCTTTATGGGCTTCCTAACAACGCGACTCAGAGGGAAGTGTGTCGGTTCCTTGAAGGCCTGTCCGTGCTGGAGACCATACCCAGTGTTTTCCTAGGCCGGGACCTGTGCTGGCTAGTAAAGGTGGCTAGTTTGGAAGAGGCTGAGGCGGCCCTTAAGTACAGCCACAGGAACCTGGAGGACTCCTGTGTGGAGGTCAGGATGGGACATGAGAGGATGTGGACATATGCCATGAAGATGTACGAATATGGCCAGTGTTCCACATCCTCGGAATCGGACAGAATCTCTCCTGATAGACGTTTGTTTGTGACCTCCCCTGTCAAAAGAGCATCAGAGGACAGGTCTCTTTCAGGATCTCCGAAGCGACGCCACTTTGACTCTCCTTCCCCCGACACAGAGTACTGCGTCATGGTAAAGAACCTTTCAGCAAAAACGACCAAAACGGAGATAAAGGAACTATTTTGTTGTCCTCACATTCCAAACAACAAGATAATTCATCTGCTGAACAAGTGGGGAGAACGAACATCTACCGCCTTCATCCTGTTTACACATCCAGAAGATTACGCTTCAGCCATGAATATGGATGGCAGTCCTAATGGCTCCAAAAAACTTAATGTATCCTCCATCACTAAGGAAAAAATGAGAGAATTAATGTACAAGGAAAAACTTAAAGTAACTGAGAGATCATATTACCCAGAAAAAGACTGGACCGCACTCTCTTGTATTTATGCGCGAAATTTCCCCGCTGATGTGAGGAAGAGTGAAGTCAAGCACTTCTTCTGTCTCTACCCTATAATTAAGGATGACATTACGTTGCTTAACGATAACAATGGAAATGGTATTGGCGAGGCAGTTATAGAGTTCAAATCTGAAAAGACTGCCAAAGAAGCACGCAGATTACATGGGGACCTTTTCTTGGGACAACATATCATGCTCACCTGCATTTCTCCACAGCAGATGAGGAGCATCCTGCAGGAGACCCATTAAACCAGGAGCCTTTGGAACATTTCAGTCTGTTCTCACACAAGACTTACAAATACGTGTACTCTACGTGCATTACACTGCATCTGTTCAAATGTTAATATATGAAATACATTCCATGTTACAAGGGAAAATATAGAATCTTTTCCAGGCTCAATGGGCAGGGGGTGGGGTGGGGTGGGGTGGGGTGGGGTGGGGGAAGGTGCGATGACCACCTCTTACTCAACAGTTTCTGTTAATGATGTAAAAATTATTTTATTACTGTTTTAGTGTACTTGTACATTTTGTTTATAATAAAATAACATTTCTTGTATTGCTGTCATAATGAAATTATTTATTTAATTGTAGTTTCTACATGCATATAAGTATTTAAAGTAAATACTTATATGCCAATGTTGGTGTTGGTAAATGGAGTTGAAAGAAGCCTCTGCTATGAATATCTGATAAGTTCACAGGCTTCAAAAATACTTGCTGTAATAGTTTTAAAATAATCACAGGGTTATTGTATGAGTAGTACTGATACTAGAAAGCTATTTGATCATAACCATCAACCCAATGAGTCTGTTGGTCTGGCTGAACAGCTGTTACATTATTTTAAGTAACTTTTTAGGAGATTTTGTTAGTCTAATTATAAGTAATACTTTGGTCTAGGCCTGCTGTACAGCTCCGAGCCCATCCTGTCTCATGAACATCCTGTTGAGTCACAGATGTTTATGCAAATGTAACCACAGAACTGACTTCTTAGTATAGCAAGAACAGGGTATGGACCCTGGGGCAAATGATTGAAGCATAGTAGGATTTAAAGTAATATCTCCAACTGCTGGTGCAAAATCACAACTATACAGATTGTTGTGACTCCATTTCCAAATGCTGCATCCACAAGTCATGAGCCAGGACAGAACACACAAAAATTCTTAGCTTTTTATTGAGATCACAGTAGAAAACCTCCAAAACGCCATACAAATATACACTATATCCTAGACTGATCATTTAAGTGAGAACTTCTGCATCATCCTGATGAATAGTAGTTTAAATAGTTCTAGGAGAACTGAAGACAGTAAACATGAAAGCCTAATTCAGAAACTGGTAGGTATTTTGGTCCTAAAATTAAAAAAGGAAATAAAAACTTTGCACTGAAAAGTACATGAAAAGGTTTGGTGAATGTGGGATGAGATCACATGTAGCGAGACACAAACAAGCATTATCGCTTCAACTGCTCAGTTGTAGAATCTTGAAGGACCTATAAGGAGGAGAGATGAGAGAGAGCATATGAAACATGGACTTTTATGCGAGCTGTGGCAAATTTGTGGCAAGCCGTTAAAGTAGTGAACCAGCCATGTGGCCTTTTGCTAAGGCTGTTCCTGCAAAGTTAGTCTACCTAAATTGTGCACTTCTGTGTTTAGTCATAGGTGATAATCTTTATGAACACCAGTAGGTTATAAAGCTGAGTGTATGAGCAGTTAGGTAACGTTTGTATAGCAGTTTTACCCGTCATGTTGCCAGAAAACCTGCCATTGCCTCCGGAGAATCGGTCGTTGCCATTCGGCGGCAGACGTGAAGAGTAGTTCATATTTCCTAGAGAACTTGTTTGGGCAGAGCCGGGCACCTGGAAAACATTGTCCAAGTATTAAGTGAATGTTTAGGGTACGTCACTTGTTACAGAATCCAAAATCTACGTATGCATACATTAAATCATTCTGTGAACTATAGAAATGTTACTTTATTTAGTGATGAATGTTTGAGTCAGAAAGGTTTTCAAATGAGTTTTACTTATTCTAATACAGTGTGTGTCCTGCTACAGTAGTTTACAATTGACCTTTGTCTTATTTTTAGGCAACATTCTCCTAATTCACAGAAGCTTCCTTATGTCTATGTTAAGGTTATTACTGAGGAAATGCTCCGGAGGCGGTATTCCATTAGGACATCTGTGAGCTTCTGGGTGACCTTCAGCACAATTTGAGCATCATCTTCATTTTCAATACGGAAGGTGTCCTAAAAATACATATGCAAATCTGAGTTAATGCTGTCAAACTGTATTTTTACATGAAGCACAGTTGAGTACAGAGAGTCTGATACATGAAACTGACATAATAGAAAGCTCAAACATTGTTGTTCCTTGTTTAAATACAAATCCTGCATTTACAAAATAGGATGGTAAAACAGGCAGATGCCAAAATCCTAAAACTTTACATAATAGTCTTGATTTATGAATATTTACACCCCCATACATAGAGCACAACAGCAACAACAACAGTAACACCTTAAATGCTACACCAGGGTGTAACTGCAGTACCATTTAAGGTGGAAGAGGAAATTCTGAAAACAAGGTGACTAACAGAAAGCCAACTTCAGACAAGCTAGCTATACCAGGGCAGATTATTTTCTTGGCTGTGTGTTTCATTCTAGAGCCAATCATTAGGACTGTAAAACAGGAGTGTAAACATACATTATTTTTCACCCTGAACACCTTCTATATAGCCATTAGAAAACAAACAGAAAGCTAAAAAACTATACATAAAATATAAAAAGCTCTACCAGATATCTAAGAAGTGTTGTAAGGGTGTTACTGGACTCTCGAGCTTCAGATCCACCGCCCATCATTCTGTCACTGCCACTGTTCATAGGGAGGTCATCAAAGAAAGGTCTGCCCATGCCCTCATTGCGTAGGCCCATTCCAAAGCCATCTGAGCCCATGCGCATTGGTCCGCTGTTGGGGAAACGCTGCATGCTCTCTGTGTTGCCAATTAGCCTGTCAGGGCCTGACATGGAATTACCATAGCGACCTGGGCTAGGAAGTCTACCCATATCAGACTGCCCCCTCCTCATGGGACCATCAGTCAGACCACCCTTCATGGGGAAATCAGACATCAGTCCACCCCGAGGTGGGGTGAACGTTGGGTCAGAAAACCCACCACCAAATGGACCACCTGAGAAAGCACATTTTAAGAGAATGAATACATGAAAATGTCCAAATGATGATGTTGAAGCTGTACAAACCAGAACATTCTAATTGAGGTCAGACAATGAAAACAGTATTTAGTCTAGGCCCACAAATAAAAGCACTTTTCACTACAAATGAAAGTATGGTTTTGGTACTCGGTATCATACTGGATTCCTTGTAATGAAGTAGCTGTTTGTGTAGTGCAATATACTTTAGCAGTTCAAATATTACTGATGTATGTGACGTGCATTAGTTAGCTATGCTATGATGGATCAAGTAGTGCTGCAGTGGATAAGAGCTTAGTTCCACGTCAGAACAGCTATAAGTATGTTTCGACGCCCATATCTCAACAGCAGTCTGTGTAGCACAATGACAGGAATTACATTCGAGGCTACTGTGAAAGCATCTGAGGGGCTCAAGGTTAAAAGAGTCTTTTCGGCTGCTTAAGCTATAGAATGTCCACTAAAGTTAGAGATACTGTTTAGAAAGCTTGTTCTTTGGTCGCTCACACTGTATAAACATGCTTGATCCATGACGCTATGTGAACTGCAGCCACTACAGACAGTTCTGTCTACAGAACTACACTGTGCACATGCATGATACTGTAGTAAGTGTCTCTGCAGACTATTTTACAAAGACATTTTAAATAACAAAAATCCCTATTAACGTTTATAGATCACCATTTTATTTATTAAAAGACAGTGAAGTCAGCATATAGGTAGGGCTGGGCGATAAAACGATTATTATCGCGAAATAACATTTTCTCGATAGAACTATAAGACGTAGTCGATAGAAAGTCGATAGAATTAAGTTCCGTCCGTGTTTTGAGAAACAACACGAACAGCCAATGAGAATGAGAATAGCGCCGCTCCAAACCAATCAGGTGGCTGAACCAGAGTTCCAGCCATTTCATGTTTGGTTGAGACACAGCGCAGAGTGAAGACAAAGCAGAACCTAAACCAACGTGCTAGTAATAAGTTACTGCAGGCGTCACAGTCGAGCAGAGAGAATAAAATAAGAGAAAATGACAGAAAACGTTACTACTACTGAAAGAAACATGTTAATAATCTTAAAATAATCTGCACCACACTGTTGTGTTTCTGTGTGAAACACTCCCACAACGTTAGATACACGCGAGCGATTGTTTGTAGCTGCAGCTTGCGCTCCGGATAAATCCATGCTTTCAGTAGACGCGGCCACCTTTGCAACGCATCGATGCACGCTAATGCTAATCAACGTAATTTCGTAATCGATAAAGATAAATATGTATACTGTAGGATTTTGAGTGAGAACGCTGAGGCAAAGTTGACTTTGCAACCAAAATCCCGAGGAGGGAAACTATTTTCTACCCAAAACAGAACCGCTAAACCAACTCCCCATTTGAGCCGACTCACTGCTACGAATCCTTTCCTCAGACGCATCTTAAAGGGCCAGCAACAGCCTGCTTAACACAGTGTCTGTGTGTGAATACTGTTCATACTAATACTATATATGTATGTATGTATGTATGTATGTGCGTGCGTTTAATACAGTTGTATCATGTTCTATAATACATTTGTCTATTTGTCTGAAAATAAATTAGAGGATAAAAACAATTTAAGAAAAAATGTAAATTTTGATATCCTCATCTCACTTAAAGTAAAAAGGAAATAGTGATTTGATTTATATCGTGATATATATCGATATCGACTGATATGAAAAAAATGATTGTGATAAGATTTTTCCCCATATTGCCCAGCCCTACAAATAGGACTTTTTTTAACTTTGTGTTTCCATGTTCACCCATACTGAGGAAGCGATTGTGACTGTGTGGGGCTTAAATCAGAAAATATTTTCTTGATTCTTTGAGTTGTTCATTCATTAGTGCAGATGATTGCACTTAGCTTACTTCACATGTGTATCAGAATATGGATGAAACTTTATGTCAACAAGTAAATTAGATGATATCCTGATAACAGTATTGCTGTCAATGTGGCTTTAAGATTAGATTATGGCATGTGTGACCATAAAACTTTGAGACCAGTTACATCTAACAACCAACTGTCAATGAAGTTCAGGTTGGATTTGAGCAAAAAAATTGAAACTGAGCAATAAGGTTTATAAAGTGGGCATAACCCTATACTTTGACATGTTTGCACTAACAAGGAAGAGTGCCTGCCAAATGCTATAAATCTAAATTTAAGAGAGCAAACATGTAAAACTGTCATTTAATAAAGGTTCATAAGGTTTTCTATTTCATACACACATGCACAGACTAACCTGGTTGAAGGCCTCTTGGAGCAGGTCCAAGGAGACCTACAGCACCGGGTCCCCCTACAGTGGGATGTGCAGACTCTGGGGAGGAAAAAAAAAAAAAAATCTACAGTAAACTGAGAGCTTAACAGTTTACCTATGCTGCAAGGCCTTGGGCCTAATATAAATAATCTAAAATAAATAAAATAAAACCTAAGTTATGTATGCTGATACATTGTGTGGTATAAACATCAAGTGCATAACCAGGTAAGGGTGAAAGAACTTACTCATGCTCTGAAATGCTGGAAGTTCACCAGGTTCCTTGATGACCACCTAGAGAGAATACAGATAATGGGCATATAAATACATCTTAAAATCATTCAGTGATTAATTGTACAAGCTGGCCAAGTATATGGAAGAATACAAACGCTGGAAATGCTGTCACTGACAATAAAATATTTAGACAGATCTTGATTTCTTTTTAATACATTACTCACACTGTGTAGGCAAAACGAAGGGCCAAACAAGCATAAAACCACAAAAAAAACCCCAATTTTAAATAAACTGAAAAGTGCTACATCAGAAGTAAGCAACTGACAATTCAGCACACAGTGTTATGCATTATGGTATGACATTTTGGTGGGAGCAGCATTTAAATACAGCAATACAGGCTGAAAAAATAACTCTGTATATCGCATGCTCAAAGCAAAAAAGTGGTGATGTAACTGGACCATTTTCATGCATCCTTACCATCAACCATAAATCATATTTGTTGCCTTTTCTGTCCATGTTCTGCTGAGTGTGTATGTAGTAGGTCAGGAAAGCCTGCTAAGAGTGTTTAAGTATTGCCTTATAAATTCTAAATCGTTTACATTCTATATAGCTTACCCTGATTTGACCTCTGCCTTCTGCTGTTTCCACCTCAGCCGCGGATGCTTTGACGGCCTTCCTGATAACTGGGTCTTTAGTTGCAGCCTCCTCATCATGAGGTACTTTGTCCGGGTAACTCTTTTTCTTTACAGCAACAGAAATGTAAAAAAGTCAATGGTAAAGTTTCAAGGGAATGCTAAATCAGGGATTCCCTGGTCTATTTGTCTTGGGGCCAAGGGCCAAAAAGAAAATACAAGTATACAAATAAAGTCCATTTTGTTACAAAATTCTAAGTTCAAACTTAGTTGAACTAAGTATGTAAGTACATAAAGATCTTACTATGTATCTGAAGCAATGCTTCCATCCAGTAATATGAGCAGCCATCTCATTCTGCAGCCGCTGGACCCTGCACAATTTGCACTGATAATGAGGAGGCACTGCCTTGGTGGGGCTGCGATACTCCCACACATACTGCAAGCCTACGCACAAACACATACATCTGTCAGCATTCATATAGAGCTTACAAAAATACACCATCTAAAATGTAAGATTTAGAGTTACATACCAATAACTGGATCGGTGATAGTTTTCAGACGTTTGCTCAGGGCAGGAACAGTCTGAAGGGATCCATTCTTGGTGAACACTGACAAGAAAAACAAATATTAGCAATAAAGTACCTAAACTTCATAGTGGGGTACTACATTGATGTTTTTTTTCCACTGAAACTGGGTTTCCTGTGCCCTTATGCCCAGCAGAGCAAATAAGCACAATGTTAAACCCAAAAAAGCATCAACCATCAAGTTAGAAAACTTGTGGTCAACCAAAGGAACCACATCTTGATTTTGAGTACTGAACAACATGTAAAAACTCAACAGTCTCTGTTCACAATCATCTGACAGAACGCAGTTGCCAATGAGTCCTGATGGATTTCATTGGTCAAAGCAACAAATAAGAACCATCATGGCTCAGCTGAGGGGTACTTAATCTTGTTCGATATCCAGAAAGTCATAATGGCCATAAAGCTCATCGTTTCCTCCATGCACCAAATACTCCTTCATTTGCCAGGGTGTGTTAAGGCAGACAGTGTTATTCACAAGGTGTTTAAGCTCTAGGCACGAAAGGCACTTTTCTTTCAAATTTTCAATAAGTACCTTTTCTACAGTGCTTCAATCAGGTGCGAACAATGGGGATTATAATACTTTTGCTTTGGGGTGTGTAATTTGCTTTGACAGTGATTTGGCCACCAAGGCCAGTCACATCTATCACATAAGCCCTGTAGGGTGCTACCAGCGGACGAAATATACCATATATGAAGTCAACCTTGCATGTAACGGAGTCTTAAACTGGCTCCACACCATGCACCTACAACAATGCTCTGCAATAAAAGATTTTTCATTTTTGGCAATCAAACAGACTACATTTAACAGGCTTGGCAAGAAAGCCTGATTTACAACCCATATTCAGTCATCATGTCAGCAACTGACTAACAGCTGGAAATGATCAAAGTCATGTACCCCACTACAATGTGCTGCAGAGATTAATATCATCCTCCAGCTGACATGGGCAGAAAACAATAAGTAACAACACAAATACGCCAAGATAGGTCTACCATTGTTGAAACAGGACACTGCATTGAAGTTTCTAATGTTGTTCAGAGCAGATTCCAATAGCACATAAATATGTACACAAAATAATGTCTCTCCAAGATTGAAGAAAAAGTGTAAGGAGCTATGTTGACATGCTATGTTATTAAGCTTTAAAGCTCTGAAAGACCTCAGTGGTGGCACATGGTGATGACCTCACTAATGCCAGAAAGTACTGAAGGCCAAAGAACAGAACTGGTTGCTGAGAGCAGGACTTACCTATGTCACCACTGTGGAATTGCTGCTTTTTCTGTCATAGATGACAAATAAACCCACCAGAAAGAGAGAGATAAAGAGGAGTTAGAGATAGAATAGCATGCGAGGTGGGGAGTAATACCCCACACTCCTATGATCCACCCTCCTCTTCGTTGTTCTCCATCAGCAGAGGAGGAGACAATCCTTGGATAGGAATAAATGAGCCACTCAAGGGCTTCTTCAAATCAGACACTCTCCCAGGTTGCCACAGATGTGCACTGGAAGAAAAGTAACGCATCTCTCCCCCACTGCTAAATACAGCAGGGGGTTAGTTTAGGCAGACATGAAAGAGACACAAGGTAGTCAAAAAGTATATGTTGAAGTTAACAGGAGGCATGAAGCTGTGCCATATGTGCAGCAGCTTCACATCTTTGTAGTGCGAATGCACTTGTGTTTACAGCAAATACAAATGCTGAAAAGTCACTGGGATGGTTAGCCACTGTTAAACAGAGGACAACTTGTAGCACAGGCAAATCCTCTGCCAGATTGGTGTTAATCAGAACTATTCCACTATGGCATGATTGCTGTACCAAAAAGATATTCATTTTAATTTTTCTAACACAAACTACTGGCCAAATGTATGTGGACAGATAATACTGTGGGGACTAACTAATTTGCTTGTTTGTCCATTTCAGGCTCTTCCACTGATACATACATGAAATCAAGCATACACCTTTGCCATCTCCATGTTCAAACATTGCCATACTGACGCTCAGTGACTTTCAGGCACCATTAAAAAAAATTATCATACAAAAAAAAAGCACAACAACTTTTTAGTTGCTTCATAGACTGACTTTCCAAGATGACCACAGCACACATCTCTATGTGCAATGAATGGCAAGCCTTGGCTGTAGTGGTGTAAGGCACACCAGCACTGGGCACTGAAGCAATGGAAGGAATCAGGATTCACCATCTTGTTGCATACCCAGAGAATGCTTCCATATTTCCCCCCATAGTATCAACTATAAAGTCCTACAGAGGACAGAAAATCACTGGTTTTCAGTGGCTAGCCTGAAGCCCTTAATTAATCTGCAACAGAGTCCACATCACCGTTCTTGGTTATGGAATTAGAAGTAGAGCAAGAACACATAAATGTGATGTTAGTGTATCCATATACTTTTGGCCATGTAGTTTACCTCATAATACCTACACATACTTAGATGAACAGTTATATTTAAGTATAATCATTTTTGATCTCTCACTCGCCCTGTGAGTGAGCTGACAAACAAGAGCACACTGTGCTCACTGAGACACAGGAGCTCTAACAGAGCACTGCAGACAAAGCGTAAACACATATATACAATATGGGAAAAAATATAGTGATTTGGAAAAACTGAAGCATATAAATATATTCAGGTAGATTGTGAAAATGTATAAATATATTCCGGTTCTTGGTGAAAAATGTCATTACGTGGAACTACAGAAGGAAATACATCGGAGAAAAATAAATCAAACTGCACTGTTCGGCAAAAAGAAAATCCTTATTGCATGCTCAAGCAGACAATATATATAACCTAGATTACCTACAGTACACAGAACCAAGCACTATCCTAGAAAGTAGTGAGTTTGTTTGTTTACTGACTGATCAGCTGGGTTTACTTGGACGAGGTCCAACGGACAATAATTTACCCACGGACAGCTTTTCCATACTTTAGAGGCACCCTAAAATAACTTTAAAACAAAACGTAGATATACTTAAGGGTCGATGTATAGACCCAAACTAATATGGTAGTACCGTACCGACAATTTCTACTCCAAGGACAAAAGGAACTAGCTAGCTAGCATTAGCTCACCTTCAGACCGGCGTTCTTCGCTTTCTTCTGAGTATTTTGTGGGCCTTCCATTTTGCCAGTAGTCCTAAAATGCAAAAACACACGTTTCTACCATCAGCCAGGAATGTTTGGTAGAACAAATTCAATTACCAACTAACTGGCCATATATAGCTTACTAGCTAGCGTTTACGGTTTTATCAGGGCTATAGGCGCAAGAGTGCTAAGCTAGGTTAGCAGACCCTTGCAAATATTGCCGAGCTCATAGTAAATTAAAATTTAGGGCATTGTGAATGTTTGTAGCAAAAACATTATTAATTCATCGGAATAAGCATACATTACTGTAGAATCATAGAGCCGTTATTGAGCGTAAACCTGAAGAAAGACGTGATTTAAGTTTGCTTCTTATTCGAATTCCTCGTTCCACCTTAAATGGTGGTTAGCCGCGGCGCCATTTAAGGTGGAACGGGAAAATTGAATAAAAAGCTTACTTCAGAAAGCAAGCAGTTGAGCTTTTTCAGCAAACTGCTGGCGAGTCTGATTTCGACGGTAACCCGAACAATCAACTGTACACGATGCAGAAACAATTATTTGAATTATATTCGCCATTAACAGCAGCGCACATAATTGGCGCTAGCCAGCTACGGTCTAAGTAACCGTTTCGCTTAAATGACATGAATGTAATATAATTTGCGATAACGGTGTTTTTCACCAAGAAAAAAAAGAAATAACCGACTGATCGCTGGATTTTACCTCAGTGTTTTTGTGCGAATGAAACGCAACGTTCGCCAACACGCTTCTCAGTGCCAAAATCGAGGAGGCGACCAAATGAAGAAATACGGCACTTTCAAAATAAAAGTCGCGGGTTGCTGCATGTGGGTAGAATTAATTGTTTTAATTCCGCATAAAATTGCATTTATTGAAATAATTCATTCGAACATCTACTAAGTGTGGTGTTGAAAATTTTTTAGAGATTTAGACCAAACATTTTTCAATGTTGGTAGAACATTCCGTTGTAGTTGTTTCTTTTCAGCTAACTGAAGAGGCATATCAAGAAGGTGTCATTCTAATGAGGGTTTATGCAATTTTAATTATAAAATATTTTTTCCTTATATTTTTATAAAATCTATAATTATTTTTTATGTGGTCATTTCTCAATCTCTTTTCATTTCTTTATATTAAACAAGCTCTTTTTGTAACTGTACCTAACCCTGGGTGTGTACTTGAGTATCTCAATATTATGTTTTGTGGTACTGATACTACAGAAACACAGGATCGATTTGCATAGATTGGTGCCGGCCAGTGCATTATGTTGTGTTATGTTTTTGTGAATTTATTCATTTTCTTCTGTCTGATGCAAATAGGTATAAAAATGGACAGACACACAGAAATGTTTACCCAATTGAATACTCTTAGTTTGAAATGTATTTTTGCACACAAGCAAGACAAAGATCGACGTTATTATTTTATGTAGAATATTTAAATTATATATAGAATATCTGTAGCGAGTATTCACTAATAACAATTTCACATCGCTCGTATCACCAATATGCGAGCTCGTCCATCAGCATTCAATACATTGTAGTAATTATTACAGTCAGGCACATGTGCGTCTGGTCCAGCAGCTTGCTTTCGCATAGGACCCCAAATGAACAATCGCTCAGAGACAACAGATTTTGATGAAATTCGTCTAATAAAATAAAAACGTGGCCTGCTTGCCTTTGACTCTAATACCACAAACACGTAAGTAGCTGCGTATTTAATGTTTAATGTTGGAAATGAGACGTAAATGTGTTTGCGTAGCTGTGGAGAGCGAGATAAACATCACCTGCATGCTGCTGACTAGCGGAGTGTGTGAAATCTGTATTAGTACAATAAAGAACATGTACACGTTCTAGCTCTCTGACTCACAATAAACTTGCCTGGTGTATGTACGTTTATCTTGTAGCTGGACACCTGAGATGCTTCAGAGATTCTATATACATTTTATCAGCGCGTCACAGTTTAGACTTCTATTATTCTATTTGTAATGAGTTTATGACTGTCAGTTCCCGCTTGAGCCTTTAACCTGTTTGTGAAAGTTGTGATCCGACCTTACAGTCAAGCTAAACACTTAACCCACCCTGTTCTCATGTCTCAAGCCACAAGTGTAAATGATATAATCAGTAGTCCATCTGATTGTATTTCCTGACCGGTTAGCATTGACCATGTACACAGAGTTTTGTGTAATTCAGTTGTTGAGATGTAAACAAAGTCATGCAGAGTCGTTTAAGTGCTGCAGTGTAGAAAAACAAAAATCACAAATGCTTCAAAATCTGGTTCCATTGACTTCTGTTAAATTACTGCTTTTTGTCCTCTCCTGTATATTTACCATTTTGGAGATACACCCCTTGGTGAAAATGACCAAGTTGTGCCCAAAGTGTCAATCTCTTTTTGGCATGAAGTTCATTAGAGCTTTACTCGTTGCCACTGGAATCCTCTTCCACTTCTCCATGAAGACATCACGGAGCTGATTGATGTTAGAGACCTTACGCTCCTTCACCTTCCGTTTTGGGATGCCCCACAGATGCTCAATAGGGTTAAGGTCTGGAGACGTGTTTTACCCTCAATTTCAATTTTAGCAAGGCAGTGGTTGTCTTGGAGGTGTGCTAGGGGTCTCTTTCATGTTAGAATACTGCCCTGCAGCCCAGTTTCCGAAGGGAGGAGATTATGCTCTGCTTCTGTATGCTGGCATTGATAGTTCCCTCAATGAACTGTAGCTCCCACAGCCAGACCATGGCACTCCCAGCACCATGCTTGACTGTAGGCAAGACACACTTATCCTTCTACTCCTCACCTGATTGCCGCCACACACGCTTGACACCATCTGAACCAAATAAGTTTATCTTGGTCTCATCAGACCACAGAACTTGGTTCCAGTAATCCATGTCATTAGTCTGTTTGTCTTCAGCAAACTGTTTGCGGGCTTTCTTGTGTATCATCTTCAGAAGAGGCTTCCTACTGGGATAACAGCCATGCAGGCCAGTTTGATGCAGTGTGCCGCATTTGGTCTGAGCACTGACAGGCTGACCCCCTACCCCTTTAACCTCTGAAGCAATGCGGGCTGGACTCATACCTCTGGAAACGATACCTCTGGATATGACGCTGAGCATGTGCACTGAACTTCTTTGGTCGACTATGGCGAAGCCTGTTCTGAGTGGAACCTGTACTGTTAAACCACTGTATGATCTTGGCCACCGTGCTGCAGCTCAGTTTCAGAATCTTGTTAAAGCCTATGCCATCTTCATGTAGAGCAACAATTCTTTTTTTCAGATACCCAGAGAGTTCCTTGCCATGAGGTGCTATCTTGAACTTCCAGTGGCCAGTATGAGAGAGTTTTAACACACCTACCTCTTAACATGAGTGACCTAGTAACACTTACGAGTCACATGACACCGGGAATTGGGCACAGTTTGGCCGTTTTCACTTAGCGGTGTACACACTTTTGTTGCCAGCGGTTTAGACATTTAACAACTTTACACTGACCACTTTACATTGTATCAAAGTGTAATTTCTTTGGTGAGGGGTTTACTCACTTTTGTGAGATACTGTGTGTGTGTGTATATATATATATTACAGATGGAAAGATCAATCAGCAATGTATTGGTATTCTTAAATTTAGCCGTTCTCGAGAGCTGACAGATAAGCTTAATTTCTGTATTTCCAGCTAGTGTTTCAATATATATATATATATATATATATATATATATATATATATATATATATATATATATATATATATATATATATATATATATACACACACACACACACACACACACACACACTGCTCAAAAAATAAAGGAGACACTCATCCTAGATCTGAATGAATTAAATCTTCTTATTTAATACTTTGTTCTGTACAAAGTTGAATGTGCCGTGGCAGTCAGGCTACCTCTGGTGACCACATGCAGGGCTGTATGGCCCTAGGGTTAGGGCCAGACTCTGGGTTAGTCTCCAGACTCTGTCACATGTGTCTGTCATATGTGCTCAGTGTGAACCTGCTTTCATCTGTGAAGAGCACAGGGTGCCAGTGGCGAATTTGCCAATCCTGGTGTTCTCTGGCAAATGCCAAACGTCCTGCACGGTGTTGGGCTGTTAGCACAAACCCCATCTGTGGACGCCGGGCTCTCATACCATCCTCATGGAGTCGGTGTCTAACCGTTTGTGCAGACACATGCACATTGGTAGCCTGCTGGAGGTCATTTTGCAGGGCTCTGGCAGTGCTCCTCCTGTTCTTCCTGGGTAGCTGAGGTAGCGGTCCTGCTGCTGGAAACTTTATTTTCTACCGAAAACATAAACGCTAAACCAACTCCCCATTTTGAGCCGACAGAGAGTCAACTCACCGCTATAAGTGAACAGAGTCCTTTCCCTCAGCCCGAACTTAAAGGGCCAGCAACAGCCTGCTTAACAGTGTCTGTGTGTGAATACTGTTCATACTAATACTGCCCTATATATATATATATATATATATATGTGTGTGTGTGTGTGTGTGTGTGTGTGTGTGTGTGTGTGTGTGTGTGTATATATATATATGTATCGGCAAGAAAGCCTATATGTATGTGTGTGTGTGTTTAATTTATTTCAAATACAGTTGTGAAATTTTATTGTACATTTGCATATTTGTCTTCTGATAGAAAATAAATCAGAGGATAAACAATTTAACAACATTTTTACATGATTTGATACATGATTAAGGAAAAAGGCAATAGTGATTTGATTTATATCGTGATACATATCGATATAGACTGATATGAAAAAAATGATCGCGATATTTTTCAATGATGGCAGAGCATCGTTTTAACATAGTTGTAAGTCAATGACTTTGAATACTGAAAAGGGATATAAAGAAGGTGTGATGCTTACAAGGCTCAATGCAGTTTTAATTAAAAATATTTTCAAGGGGCTGTGTCCTTCATTTTTTTATATTTTATAAAGCTGTAAGTCTATTTTTATCGAATCGTTTTCAACCTCTCTTCATCTCTTTGAATTAAACAAGCTGTTCTTGTAACTGTAACTAACCCTAGATGTGCACTTGAGTATCGCAGTATTATGTTTTGTGTTACTGATTGAACAGAAACACACCACTAGATAGCAGTGTTTTAATCTGTTTAGACCTTTCCACTACAACACAAACAAGTAGCATAAGGGTGTTCCCCTCATAGACACTCACGTTAGCAAATCTGTGCATATAGTGGTGTGTATTTTATATTGTGACTAATTAATTAAATAAAAAATCTTAGATATATTGAATCGAATCGTAACTACTTTGTTGTGATATGTATTGTTTAACCAGGCTACTGCCAATATACAGCCCTAACCTTTAATAAATATATATGTAAATGACCTCTGATCTCATTGGCTGCCATGTATTGATGATATGAGCCCTTGAATGTGCTATGTACTTACTGTCCTTTTTTTTACAGAACTAGAAAAATGACCAAGAAAAGGAAACGACAGGATGACTTTCATAAAGTCAAGCTAAAAGTTGGCAAGAAGAAGCCCAAGGCCGAGAACGCAACTGACGTCAACTTCAGATCGAGGAGTGTTCATTTACCGGAGCAGCTGAAGCGCAGTGATGGGGGACCCACGACACACAGACAGCTCAGCATTAAGGTTTAGTTATACTTGTTTTCTTTGATTCAGGCCTATGAAGGAAAAGTAAAAGAAGAGATTAAGAAGAGTTCTAGCCATTCACTTGTAACAGCACAAACCAGCCGAACAGGAGAATGAGCAAGCTATTTCAGAGTTGATATTATGGAGAGTAAATGCCATTTGATGTTCAGAATACTGTTGAGAATTAACTTCCTTCCTTACAGAAACATTGCTTATAACTTCAGAGTCAGTGCACGGAGCTAAACTGCTGTAGACGGAATAGGTGAATATATCGTCGCTGACCAGTGACAAACGTGTATCTCCATTTTTGTCCATTTTATTTTTCTATTGAACAGCAGCCGTTTACGTTTTGGGAAAATTTCATGATGAATGCACCAATAGTCCAAAATAGCTTGGAACTTCTGGTTCCATTGACCTGCATTGAAAGTAAAGACAATCTTTGCCCTCTCATGGAAAGTTGCAATTTTGGAGATACTTGAGTTCAGAACAGGCTGCTTTAGTTCTAAGTTTTTCATTTATGAACACGTAATTTTTCTTTTTTGTGTATATATAAGTCCACAAAGTGCCATTGACAGGGTTTTTTTTAGCTGACATTGTTTTTTTTTCTCTTTGTATTTTGTGTCTTTTACCTATCCTTTGGTGTTTGCTATATTTTTGAGATTTTGAGCTGTTGAAACTTAATGTTTAAGTAGGCGTTGCTGTTATAGCTTACTGGATCCTCAATGCACTGCATGTTTACTGGGGACATCTATGCATCTTTGTCCACTCTTCTCTTAAAACTTTCATTGTTTCTTACCCAAAATATCAAATTAAGGGCATCATAAGAAAATAAATAATTTTTTATATGTAGATCACAATAAAAGCATGACAAATAATAGGGGTCAACCGATAATCTGCATCAGTGATTATCCGAGCCAGTGTTCAGCTTTTGTCCTATTATCAGAATTAAAATTTGAGCTCAGGCTTTCTTGCCGATAAAAGCAACCACAATGTACAAAAATGTTTCACCCACAGCGTTATAGGATTGGTTAAAATGTGAAAGATGCTTCAAGTACAGCCACCCAGCACTTTTGTAGTCTGTCTTGGTCCCGCCCTCTGTTAAGTAAATCAGTTCAGTGTTTGTGAGACACATGGGAGGGAAAGTAACATTGTTGCATTGATTCCACAGTGAGAGAAAAGCCGATAACATGTAGATTTCAAAAGCTCAATGTGCTCAGTCAAATAGTTTAAACGTTAAAAAGCTGTTTTGTCATGTTCCTACAAAGTTAGACCACCTTGGGAGCCACAGCATTTTATGCCCATTTAATTTTTAATTATTAACCTTTTGTTGTAGGTTTTATAGAGTTTTCAGTTTGTATTTAGGCTTTACCCACATACTGAAAATGCAAGCTCCGCTCCTGACATGCACTCATACTACGCATCTAAACTATGTATCTACATATCATCTATGTATAAAACTGTAAATCCTGTAAAAAGTTTTGTTTATCTGTTTTATGTTTCAAGTTTTTATTTTTGCAGCCTGTACTGTCTAAAGCCCAAAGTTTTTTATTTGTTTATTGTTTCAATATTCATTTATTCTAAGTTTAATGTAGTTTTTGCATTGCTGTTCATTTCCACACTGCAAACTTCAAATTGGCTTGAAATATCAGTTGTCTGTGCCAGCCATGGAAAAAAAACTAATTTCAAGGCCTCACGCATAGATTCTGCCACAAGCAGCCATGTAAAAAGCTCTTTCGGTTCGCTGGCTGACGAGTGCAGTGGGTTACAGAGGGTTAATAGAAACACATGTTGTTTGTCATTGCTCAGATCATTAAAACCTATGCACCTTGCATAAGTTTGATCAGGGAGTCCCAATAAACCATCCTCTGCTTTATTTTCTTATTCATTGATCTGTTGAAATTACTGGCTTTAAGGTATGTTGTTTCATGAAAGTTCTTACCCACATAAGAGACGGTTGCAATAGACCTATAGTACTACATTTCTATTTGCTTTTGATTAACACCTTTAAGTGTCTTTATGTGGACATTATGCTTCAAGGTTGGTGCAGCTCAAATTTTCTTCCAATAAATATAGAGAATAAACAGAAACTGATATGGTACCATGGGGAGGCTGTGTCTTTATCTTCAGTTTGACGTTCGCCTACACTTTAGCCTGTTTGTCCTCTGAGCTTGCATGAAGAAATGATACAAAAAAAGAGTTTTTTCACCTAATTTAATCTTTTCTTTGAGAGTGAGTTTAATAAAACAATGAAAATTATTTATTTAAAAGAAAATTTAATTTGAAAAAAAGTTTCAAATGAGTTGCAAGACACTTTGCAATACATCTAAAGTGTCTCTTATGTCTTCTTAGCCACTTAAGAGTTTCAAATGGGTTGCCAGACACTTTACATCATGCAACTCAAGTGCAGTTTAGTTGCATGCAAGTTTCGCTGAGCAGAGCCATCCTTATTTTCTGTTTTTCAGGATCTGCTTTCCCAGCTGCACCACTACAACAGCAGTGTAAAGCAGGGGGCTCTGGTGGGGTTGCGGGAGCTGCTCTCAGCGCACCCCTCTCTGGTGGAGCAGCATGCGTCTGTTGTGCTGACAGAAGTGGCCGCGCTCTTCACAGACAAGGATGCTGCGGTGCGGGCGGCGGCGGTGCGTCTCCTGCGCTTCGTGGCTCAGTGCATCCCCGCAGAACGGGTGGCTCCCTTCTTTCCCCTCCTTAGCGCCCACCTCACCTGTGCCATGACCCACATCTCAGCGGGCATCCAGGAGGACGCCCTGCGGGTGCTTGACGTGCTGCTGGAGCACTATCCTGCCCTGCTGTCCCAGAGGCACACGGTGCTGCTCACCAACTTCCTGGAGCTTATCTCACAGAGGCGATTGGGTGGGACCGGGGCGGACAGGACAGGGAAGGGGAGCTACGCTCTGTCCATTACAACCAGCCGCGCTATAACAGCACAGCAATGGAGACTCACTGTCCTGCTCAGGTACTGGAATAACTGGAGATTTTTTATTGATTTTTTTAAGTTTAAATGTGAGTAAAACATCAATACAGACGGAATAATTGTTAATGAAATGTACTTAATGTTTCACCTGACATACAACAACTAATACTAACGTACAACCTGTTAGCACTGCACAAACCGTATGCCTGAATAATCACACATGTGCCGCGTCGGGTTTGTATGTATACTTGGGTTGTTAATTCTAGTGCATAATGCATAACAGGGCTGGGTTTCCTGAAGACATCTTGGCGCAATGATAATTCCTAACTCGTAGAGTGAGCCATAAACACTCTCTCTACCCGTTAAGAAGAAATTAACGAACATGCCTTTGAGAAACTGGCCCCTAATGTAAGCTTTGCCCTGCACTCACTCTGTGCAATGTGTACAGTGCTAATTGATGGAGTATAAACTTTTATTACTTGTTAGCTGCATTAGCCTTGAGCTAAAACAGCTGGTTTTGCACCCTAAATATATCATTTTGATCGGCTACATTTTGGGCAAGAGAAAATTGTGTACAGCAGAGAAACAAAAACATGAAACCACATTAAATAAACATTACTCACATAAATGATGAGCATTTAGCACTGTGATTGCACTGTGGGTTTGCTGGTTTGTTTTGTTATTGCATTTGTAGAATAATGTAAAGTAATATTATAGAGAGTCTCTATGAATAATGCAGTAATACAGTATATTTATAAGATTGTAGTTCATTGTCTATGCAATATGACTCCAGGCTTTAATGTGTGTGTGTTAAATTTGGATGTTTTTAGGCTAGGACGCTTTCTTCAGGCAGTGGTGGAGGAGAGGCCTACGGAAGATGGGGTAACATGTAGAGGTGGAATTGGGATGTGGAGTGGAGAGAAAGGAGTGGTCACACCATTGGAAGTCAGCTGGGAGGAGCAGGTCTTTAGTAAAGGAGGAATCCGTGTGTTTGAGAATTCGGGAGCGAAGCCCACGCCACACTCCACCTATCGACTAAGGTCTGTTTAGTTGTGTTGTTATTATCTGTTGCTTACGAAGCTAGCATGCATTGGCTTCCCTTGGTATACCTATAGTACTGCATTTCCCCAGTACTACATTACTATTTGCTATTAATGAACACCTTTAAGCATCTTTATCTGCTTCAAGGTTGGTGCAGCTCAAATTTCTTCTAATAAATATAGAGAAAAAACAGGAACTGATATGGTACAGTGGGGAGGCTGGGTCTTTATCTTTAATTTTACATTTGCTTTAGCCTAGTTGTATTCTGAGCTTGCATAAAGAAATGATGCAAAAAAGGAGTTTTTCTTTTTTCATTTTAGAGTGAGTTTTAAAAAGCAATAAAAATGATTTATTTAAAAGAAAATGTATGCCTATACAGAATTCCATTATTCAGAAGACATTCTGTGGCATTTTCATTTGGTTGTTAGATATGAATGTGTTAAGGTACTGACTGTTCTATTAAATAATCATATAAAACAACAGTCTGTGTTACTTTATTCTATGTATTATTTGGTCATTATAGAACATTTTATGCAGAAAAATTGTTGCCAGTGTCATCTTGACTAACCAGCTGTTTACTAACCCTTGTACTCTGTCATGTGTATTGACTGAAAAAAGGGTGCATGAACAGGTCTTTGCTATCACTTTGAAGTAGCCATTAAGTAAATTGGGTCTTTTTGTAAATATAAGGATGAGAACTAATGTTTCAGTGTTTGATTTGAATGTTTATCTTTGAGTCACTGATTGTGCTGCTCCTTTTTAGGCCGGATTCAGAGGCCGGGGTTGGACAGAGTGAGAGTCTGTGCTCAGCAGAGACAGTGCAGGGCTTTGCGGGAACTCTTGTGCCACTGCTGCTGGAAGTGTGGGTGGAGGCCCTGGGAGGAGACAGAGTGCACGTTGACAGCGGCCATCTGCTTACAGAGGAAGCCATGGCACTCATGTTCCAGATCCTCACAATACTGCAGCTACTACGCCGACTCGCTCCTCAGAGAGACCAGCAGGATATGCTTGTATGTCCCCGCACAAGCACCACAGTACTACCAGAGCCAGTTTGAAGGGGAATTTCACATTTTTCACTAAGCTATAAATGACGTCTTTCAAAGTGGTTTGATGTCAAATGCTCTATTGTGGAGAAACATAACAGCAAAAAATAAAAAAACAAATTATGTGTTGTGAAGAGAAACAAAACTCTATAGATTGTAACTCTATATAGCCTTTTTATTTGCATGTCATAATTATTCAGTGAACTGTCTCTGTCCAATGAAAAACATGTATCTTCATTCTTGGCGATTTCTATTTTTCTACATCAATTAAAAGCAGCAGCTGCCATTTACATTGTGGGATAATTTCATGATGAATGGACCAATAGAAATGCTTCACAATAGCTTGGAAAAAATTCTGGTTCCATTGACTTCCACTGAAAGTGAAGACAGTTTTTAGCCTGTCATGTAAAGTTGCCATTTTGGAGATACAGACATAAATAATTGAAAAAATTGGTGTTAACAAAAACAGTCTTTACTTTCAGTGTAAGTCACCAGCTATTTTGTAGCATTTCTATTGGTCTATTCATCATGAAATTATCCCACGATTGTTGCTGTCCAATGAAAAACAAGTATTTCCAAAATTGCAGCTTTACAGGAAAGACCAAAAACGTACTTTAAATGTAAGTCAATGAAACCAAATTTTTTTTCCATGCTTTTTTGGAGGACTTCTATTGGTCCACTAGTCATGGCATTTTCACGCAGTGTAAACGACCATTGCAGTGTTCAAACTCAAAATCGACGTTTTTCATTGGACAGCGACTATATATGAGGGTCTTTTCTGCCCTACAGTGAAAAAATCTTCACCTAAAACTTAATTACTTAATAACTTAGTAAATCAATAAAACAATTTATCAGGTATCACACAGTGTACTTGGAAGCATTTCTTGTAATAACTTTGTGTTGTTGCTTTTTGAGGCGTTAAACTCTTCAAACGTCTTGTTCCCTTGCGATCACCTGTGATCATTTTTCCTTACACAAACTACCAAACTGATCATAATCTTTTTTTTTAGAAAAAGTCTAGGTGTGCTCAGACTTCTTGCAGGGTACAGGGTACAAGTTGGGATAAAAATACATGCCCACAGATAATCATGTTAAGTCTGTCTATCTAGGACGGCTGGTTTCGGAACTTGTACCTGAGTGACTTCAAGCAGCACTTCATGAAGAACTTTCCGTACAGTCAGCTGGAGGTCGCCAGACACAAGAAGAAAACTGATGTGAAGAGGTGAGATTATGTGTTTGTTGTTTCCCTCAGCTGTATTAAACCTAGAGCTGCAGTTCTGTGTTATAAAAGCCCAAAACATGTAGATATGTTTTTATTAGTGCTGCAACAAATATTCAGTCGTTTTACATTTCCATAACTGAATGGGCCACGGTTACTACTTTCATTAACCCATGTACTTCTGTAGGAAAGCAAGTTTACATTCTGATAAAAATACTGCATTTGTAGTGTTTGGGTTTAGCCCAGCTTAACAGAAGCTAATTCTCTTATTTCGTATAGGAGTCGGCAGCAGGTGGTGGGTGGTGCAAGTGCCGGGGCAAATGTGGAGCCGCTGGCTTTAAACGTCATGCTGTGTCAGGTAATGGTGACACTAAGCCTGAGGGGGCGGGACCATGTCGCTGGCCAGGACGCTGACTGGCTTGGACCAATCCGAGCTTTTGTCACAGACACGCTTTCCAGTGGGGGCAAGCTGAGCTCTAAGCACCTGGCTGCTCTGCTGGAGGTCGTCTGGAGGATGATCGTCACCCAGAGAAGTCGCGGTGAGGCTCTCAGATAATAAAAGAGTTTTGCACTGAAGCTGCGAGGTTAATATAGCTACATCAAAACGAGGCTCATATGAACATCGAGCAAACTCTTTTTCTTTCTTTTTTTTTTTCACCTGAGTTGCATATCCATTTCCCTACCGCTTATGAGGTCTCTCTAATGAGGTCATATGATGCTGTGATGGTGAAGAGTATCACATGCTTCCTGGCAGTTAGGAGTAAGGCAAATTATGGTCTTGTTATTGGACTCTCAGGTACAGATAGGTAGGGCATCACCATGAATCAAACTCAGAATCTGCTGGTGATAAGAGAACATGGGTCTTCAAAACCAGACCTTGAATCCAGTTTCCAGTCCTGAATTTTGTATTCATTGATAGTAAGCTGGACTGTAGATGGTGCCAGTGCCACAGCCACCAGTGATTGCAATATGCAGGACTGGAAACGGATTGTGAGATGGCCATCAACTCAGTAGCCACACAGTAGGACATCTGTTACTTATAAAAATAGCAGTACATTAAATAGCTAAAACTGGTGGGTTTTATTCTTTAAACTTGCCTCAGTACAGCATCAGTTGTTGGCTGATTAGCCTTCTTTTCTAAGCTAACGGTAGCTTCTAGTGCTCATAAGGATATGAATTAAAAAAAGATGCATATACTAAGAACTCCACAAATAAAATCTTAAACGTATCCACTATGTTTTGAGTCTTCACCCTTTAAACCTGTGCCAGTAAGCTTAAAAGTATTAAAAGTAGCCCAAGCAGTTCCAAACACAAGCAAAACTTACATAGATACCTACTCAGAGTCTAGTTTCTCAAATAAATACTGGTCATGTTGGAGGCTGTTTAGTTCTTCTAGCTCAGCTAATGCAACCTTCTAATGCTAATGAGGGCGTAGCTAAAGCTAACAGATCCAAACGCAAATATAGCAGTTTACCTGCTCAGATTTGTGTCTTAATCCACAAGAATTGTGTCAGTAAAGTTACAGTAAACTGGAATGAACCTGTGCTGTGTTGAGAATAGCATGCTAAGCTGCTGCAGTAGAATGCTGTCTGCTACTACAACAGCTCTGCGCCACATTGGACAGTTTATAGATTGCTTCACGTGATACTATCATTATTAAAATTTAATTTATCTGAAGTGAAAGGTTAGCTGCCACAGAGGCAGCAGATTTAAGAACTGCCTCCTCATCCAGACATCCTTCTAATCAAGAAAACAAACAAAAACATACAAAAGTATTGGGGTACAACTTGCTTTTACTGTCCTGTGGATTAACCAGCAACAAACATTCAACTCCACTGCTTCTCAACATTAACGTTGCGGCTTACTTAGTTTAACTTTAATTTTGAAATGTATCACCAGTGTTCACCCACAGATCAACTATACACAATACAATACACCCTCCTATCGACCACATTTCTGTTGTCCTGTTCCTCCTTAAATGGTGTGGCACCATTCTGGTAAACGGGCAAATAAAAGCTGTCTTCGCGCTCGGAGTCATGTCTTGTGAATAGTTGATCTGCAGGGGCTGTAACTGTGCACTGGTGATAGATTTAAAACAACACCTACAAGAAACAGCACAAAATTCAGAGTAGAAATGCAAAACTCGAACAGGAAGCTCCTTTAGTGAGTCCCCCATGAACATCAGCCTTTGATACTTTGATACTTGATAAATGCTCCTTTTGGGTTCTCTGTTAAACTGGTTGTAAATTATGTAATCTGTAGGCATTTTGAGAGTTTGTGATTATGCTCCATATGTGGGAAAATAATCCCACCATCTGCAGTCCACACTATAGCAACAAGCAAATAACCTATTACATAGATGAAGGATATAAACTCAGCACTGTAGCAATTAATAAGTACAAGTATTGTTTATCTATTTTAGCTAACAGGGCGGCTCGGTGGGTGCAGTGGTAAGCACTGTCGCCTCACAGCAGGACGATCCGGGTTGAGTTCGCGGTCTGGGCCGTTTGCATGTTCTCACCGTGCTTGAGTGGGTGTCTTCTGGGTACCCCGGTTTCCTCCCACAGTCCAAGGACATGCATGTAAGGTTGATTGGTCACTCTAAATTGTCCATAGGTGTGAGTGTGTGCTTGAGTCTGTGTTGGCCATGCGATGGACTTCGCCTGATGATGCTGGTATTGCCAAATATTGGATGGACAGATATTTTAGATATTTTAACAGATTGCTGCACACTCCAGACATTTTAAACAAGCAAGCTATGCGCAGACACTAAGATTACATTTGTGGTATAGTGTTAGTCTGTATAGCAATCATTTAAAACAATCTAGGATGAGCACATTTTGAGTGCAGGGGGTGTTTTAAAGAGTAAATTGGCTTTATGCTTTTGTACAGAGATGTGGCTGTACATACAGATAGATTGGCTCGTAGCTTACTTGTTAGGTGCTGCATACAATGACGAAATGTCCTCAGGATAACAGAAATACCAGAACATCTCAGCATTCAAATGAGGAATCGCTGCACTGATCAACAAGCGATGGTCAAGAAAGAAAACAGACTAATAGAATGATTCTGTGTCTGACAGTGCTGCTCACTGTCACCATGTCTGTTCCTGCACGCAGAGCGTATAGATAGTAGCAGGACTGGTGAAAGGAAAATATCATAGAAGCCAATCTGGAATACCTAAAGACCTTTTGAAGCCAGTTAAAGAACAGAGTAAAACACAGGCCTTCAGCTCAGTATGAAGAAGACTAATGCTGTTACAAGAAAGACTGATTTGCCTTTGATTAAGAAGCTATGGAGAAGTTGGAAAGCATTAACAAATGAGGATGCAGCGCTCAAAAAATATGATACAGACTGGTACTTAGCAGAACACAGTGATTTGTGTCTACAAACAAAGAGCAGAATTCTCCAGGCTATAGTCTTCCCTGTGGCCCTTTATGGTTGGCAAAAAAAATAAAAATGAATTCTCAAACAAATCAATCCTCACCTCTCACTCGTTTTGAACATATTCTAGACCTAATTCATTGTGCTTAAAACAGCTAAAAAGTTAAAAGAGAAAGAGGATGACCAGCAAAAAGATGGATTCATATAATCCAAGGTATTATGACGAGCCCTTCAGAAGCCTTAAGACTCAAACAGGAAACTGCAGAGAAACACTGTTCATATTAGGAGTTAGAGGCTAGTTGACAGCACTTATTATTATTATTATTATTATTATTATTATTATTATTATAACAATAATAAAAATGCATTGTTTTATAGACATCAATTTATTTTATTATTCTTTTTCCTACACATTGTTGTGTTGTAGGATCAATTAATGGATTGTGACATGTTTGCGGTTAATTGCGTTTGTGTGTGTGTGTGTGTGTCCCTAGCTGTGACAGAGGAGCTACTGCAGGCTGTCTATGTTCAGTATCAACAGAAGAACTTGGGCCTGTCTGTTCGTACTCTTCTGCTGCGTTTCTTTAGCCAGCTCTACATACAGGAGCATCAGAAGCAGCCTCATATCGCCAGGTACGCACATACTCTGATCTTAAATATCGTAGGTACCCGAGCCCTCATGTGTTTGGAAGCAGGTATAGTAAATGCCATGCTGTTAATGGTGCTTTGGCTCAAATTAGGAAAGTTCTGTACTCTGTTTTTAAAATAGATGCACTACTTATGGTCGTATCTCCCTGATTATGTTGCTCAAACCATAACCAGCTTCAACATTGGGGCTTTGTGATGATGCAAAAATATTATGTCATGATACATAAAGATATTTCACCATCTCTTAAACACAGATGCAATGCACTAGCAGTGCCAGTTTCTAAATATAGATTTGTACAATATTTGATTTACTGCATTGTGTAAAAAAGCATGCAATTTGTGTTTTTTAAACACTGATGATATCCAAGATTTGTGTAGAAAAGCAGAACGTAACAAAATTTATTTCAGTATTGATAAAATCATCATGTTGCCCATCTCTGAAATCCGCATTAGTTAGTGGTGTTTTTTCCCGTTTGTGCCACCAGAGGGATGTAGTCAGTTTAAACCTAATCACAGTTATTGGTGGGTTGTTCAAACCGCTTCACCACAATTTGGAAGGACAGAATAATTTTCAGTAATATTCAACTCTAGATTTGATGCAATAGATTTGATTTGGTGTGTTTTGCTTTTTACTCTTATCATAAGCGTTTTGCTGATTGATTGTGTTGTGCCTTTGAGCCAGAATATTAATGTCTGTGTTTCTCGTTCTCTTCTTCTGTGGCCCTTCTTTATCTCTCCTTTTTTTCTCTCAGGAGCAGGATTTTAGCTCGTTGGTTGGCTTCACTGCCAGTACAGTTGGTGCAGTTGGGCAGTCGTAATCCTCAGCTCTCAGGGCAGCTCCTGCAGACGGTGCAGTCAGCCGCAGCATGGGGCAACAAAGACTTGCTGCTCAGTCTGCAGACACAGGCATGCAGCCTATATGGTAATCACGTACTCTTATACTTTTTTTTTTTTTTTCCACTTTTTTTCCCTGTCCATGGCAAGGCATAACGCAGAGGAAATCCTGGACAGGTGAATGTTTTATACAGCTTTAAGTATACCATGCCATTACAATAACTTTAGCTTTGATGGGAGATGTTTCTTAAGATTTACCATAATGACTGTCTATAAGTCATATAATTCATGCCTATATTTTATTAATTGTCTTGGTGGCTGTTATATAAATCAAATATAAATATATTTTTATCAAATGACAATCTAAAAAAAAAAAAAAAAAAAAAAAAATATATATATATATATATATATATATATATATATATATATATATATATATATATATATATATATATCTCAGTCCACACACCTTCTGATAAATATATTCTAATAAATAATAATATTGCTCACTTCTACTTATGTGCGAATTACAGCAGTAGCTCTCAAATTGCTATTCAATTTTTAGGCCATTTGTATGAATAGATTGATCAACAACATGCTATAGATGTCATGCAAGATGTTTTAGTTTTATCATGCTGATATCATACTGTGGTCAAAAATAAATGTTCCTTATTTGACACAAATTGTTATTTTTACCAATCTCAAAAAATTGTTTTGCTTAGATTTTCCAAATTTACTGTTAGTACTACCCTTCCATCTGTTACAGTATCATTATTCAACTTTCTTTAAAGGTCGGTTTTACATTGTCTGGAATCATTTTCATTTGTAGCAGAGATGCTTGTCTATATATAATATAGTTATGGAATAAATTATATGCATTCTATATATAGAAGGGAGTTCTATATATAGAAGAGAATGATCTATCATACTGTATCAAATTATAGTGCAGTGCTGTATTGAATCATTGTATTGTGACTATTTTTAGCATTTTATTTGAGCATTTTAGCATTAGGCTGCTTTCACTTTTGTAAAACTGTCAGTGAAAACATTAGCATTTATCATTATTAGTACTTTTGTTATTACATTTACATACATGCATATATTGCTTTTATTGTAATATATGAATATTTTATTCCAAGTGATTTGTGGGCATTTCTGTTAGTCCATTCAACATGAAATGTATCTGTTACCCTTTGTTATAGTGTGTGTGTGAGTGTGTGTATGTGTGTGAGAGACAGAAAGAAAGTGAGCGAGTGTTGCCATCTCCCTTAGAGTGTGTGTGAGCCTGGGTGCCGGTGTCTCCCTCTGAATGTGTGTGTGGCCGGGTGATATAAGCTCTCTGTAGTTTCATGTTTCGAGAGCACAGCGCTGCCTTTGTATGCCAGAGCCCCGGTGACATCAGCAGAGTGCGTCAGCAGCTAATAATGTCTGTCTATCTGTGATCACTTACATGGGGAGAACACTCTCTCTCTCTGCTTTATACACACACAGACACACACTCACGCTTGTTTCCTTACTGATAGTAGTAGTTTTTTAAAACGACCAGAGAGGGGAGCTCTTTCCCTTCTTTTCATTGAATACAGCTCATTTAAACTTGAACTGATGAGTACTGCATATTAACCATGACGTGTGTGTGTGTGTGTGTGTGTGTGCAGATCCTCACGAGGGCTGTGTTGTGGTGTTGCCGGTGGAGCATCAGCAACGGTTGGTCCAAATTCTCTACTTCCTGCCAGCTTTTCCCACTGATGTCCTGGCCTGCCTCAGTCAAGTTTGCAACGCTGGCAGGGTCTCAGCTAGCCTTGCCGCCACGCTCATCCGCACCATACACCTGAGGTATAGCGCTTGACACAATCATATAAACCCTGTGGTGTGCGACATATAACATTAGGGCTCAACTCTTGATATCAATATGTATATATTTTGTAATTCCACACTTGCACAATGTTTTTTTTTTTGCATAATTCAGCTCATTAGTATGCAGGACCACCACAAAGCAGGTATTATATGTATGGTGAATTATTCTTACAGTGATACTGACGTGGTGGTTGTGTGCTGGGGTGTGTAGTGCTGGTATGGGTGGATCAGAGTTAATTGTGTTAACTTATATCTGTGATATTAGACACTCCTACCTTGTTGGTCTGCTTTGTAGATAAATAGTCACAGTCAGAGGTAATGTATGTTTGACATCTGAATAGATAATACAATCCATCCATACACGCTAATTTGTTACTTCCATGTCAGTATCACTGATAAATGGAGTAAAGAGAGCTAATTAAGTCTGCAGAGCAACAGCTGGACTATAGTCTATAATTATAGAACTACAACATGCCCATACTTGTATAGGTACAAGTGTTAATACAGGGTCGGTTGTACCCAGTAAAGTGGTGGGTGGGTGAGTGTATGCTTGGTATTCTGTTTCTTGTAAGTGCAAAGAAAGGCTAAAACCTTACATGAATGTATGAAAGTAGAGATGCTGTGTTTGTGTATCACAGTTAAAGCAATAATAATAAAGTTAATATTAAGTTTACTTGATATTACCCTCTTAATAATGGGTTTGGTAGTTTAAATTCCATTTGCCACAACAAGATAATGCAAAATAGGCAGGTGTAAAACTCTGGTGATAGTTCTGATGATATCCATGATGCTTATTATCGTAATAAACTATTGTCCTGTTGCCCACCCCAAATATGGGATGCTTTCCACTGTGGAATAGCAAATGGAGAGTTTGCCTTCCTCATTTAGTAGGTAAAACACACAGCTGGGATCCAAGTTTTAGCAAGCTGAAACACAGGAATCTTGAATGTCTTCAAGAGTAAATAAGATCTTCTTTGCTCCTCACAGGTTGAGCAAATGGCGAGTTGCAGGTCACTCTCCTATTTTGGAAAGTGAAGCTTTTCATTGTTTCATTCAGCAGCTGAGACTTGAGCGTTTCCACACAAAGTTCGGATGTAGTCCCGTTTGAGTCCTATCAGAACTGTGTTTTGGAGAGCCTTCCTGATTCCACGTTTCTCTGCAAAATACTTTGTGGTAATGATTCATGTGGGCATTACTGAGCATCCTCCCCATTTTGTAACTTGTCTCGAGGAACTGCTAGTCACAAGATGTGTACACGTGTACATGCGTTTGCATGTTTGTGTGTCTGTCTGGCACCGGCCCAGACAGGTGTGATGAACTGCATCTGGAATGTCTGTCTGTCTCTCGCAGCGACCAAGAGGAGACAGCAGTCGGCAAGTTTGCGCTTTTAATAGAATCAAACAATTTAGCCAATCAGAGCCGGCCCTGGCTCTATAAAGCACGATCAGAGGCAGGCCGGTTCCCCCCACTTATGTCTGATTGGCCGTGACCGTTTGCCATTAGCAGCAATTGGCACTAATAAAGCGGAACAAAGCGCCAGTCATTGTTTAGTGAAGCTGAGGTCGTTCAGCAAGAGGCACTGTACGTTGAATTCTCTTTTATTATTCACTTTGTGTGTATAGACTCTGCCTTTACACACAAATAAACACGTACACATAGGGGTTGTATAATATGATACTGCTGCAAGTAGCCACCACACCTTGAAATGCATGAAAACTCACCTAAATCTGTATCATCCTGAGCCCAATTATTGACATTTGTTTAGTAATGGGTGGCACGGTGGTCTAGTGGTTAGCACTAGAAGACAAGACAATCCAGGGTTGGATTCCCAATCCGGGCTGTTCTGTGTGGAGTGTGCATGTTCTTCCCGTGCTAGAGTGGGTTTCCTCTGGGTACTTCGTTTTTCACCCACAGTCCAAAGACTTGCATGTTAGGTTGATCAGTCACTCTAAATTGGCCATAGGTGTGAGTGTGTGTTGGCCATGTGTTGGACTGGCGAACTGTCCATGGTGCACCTCGCCTTCGCCAATGACACTGGGATTGGCTCCAGCCACTCTGTGACCTCAACTAGCTGGATAAAGGGGAAGATAACGAATGTATGTATGGATGTTTAGTAATGGTGCATTTCCTGAAATCTCGTTCATTAGGATGTTTCTAATAAAACAAAACAGTAGATGTGTCGTCTTGAAACGTGAAGCATGCAGTTGATGAGAGTCTTTAAAAAAATAGTGCTTGTTGTAGTTCAGCTATATTTCTGCGGTATTTTGAGTATACAGTACTTGCAAAAGTCAATTCTCTTTCAAACTACAGTTAGTTAGTTATTTTATTGTAAAAAAAAAAAAAAAAAACACTAGCAGAAAATGGCCCTGCCAACTTTTCTAATCTTAAAACCAGTTACAGCTGGCTCTCCCAGCAAAAGCTGTACCCAAAGGTGTCACTTGACATGGTATTCATTCATTTGGTAGACATGAAGAGATGTGCATCCCTCTGATCTTCATGTTTCTCAATGTCTGCTGAATTATAGTTGCTATTTTTGGGCTTTTATGTATGTTTAATTGAGCAGCGGATGATTGGCGGGTGATATTGTGAACTCCAGCACATGCTGCGGGCCCCAGGGCTATAAGCGTGTGTGTGTGAGAGAGAGAAAGAGAGAGAGAAAGACACTGCATCTGTGTGACATGCTGTGGCCCCACTGTGGTTTTTAGACACTAGCCTAAAGCCACTCTTTTATTTGTGGTTTTCCTTCAAATCCTAATGGGAGCACTGTGTGCGAACACACAGCGAGTGTGTGACATAACGTCCCAGTCCGTCTGCGTGTGGCTCGTACACTTCAGCTCCTCTGGGCTCTGTGTTTGCTCAACAGGAGGAAGGCTAGAGAGACAGCTGGAGAAGAGGGCACCAGAGGTAACTGGTTCTGGAGTTCTGTGTAGCCAATAGGGGGCAGCATTGCACTTTTCATAGCTGCTAGCACATTCCCATACTGGGACACACTGAGTATTAGTAATTACACTGTGCCCCGGGTAACTCAACCCCCCTGTTGTACTTGGACCACCATATTGCAGAAAGAAACATTGTGATACTTCAGGCAAGTCTGAGACTAACATGAAGAGCAGGAGGTCTGTATTCTATGCTTAATAGATTTTTTGTTCATCAGATAAAAAAAAACACTGCCTTAAACTATTTAATGCCTATGACTTTATCAGAGACAAGCCTTTGTTTTATAGTCCAGATGACTATTAAGGTGGAAAAAAGCAAGTCCAGAGATATTTTTCCATTTTTTTTTTTCTCAAAGTTCAGTCTTAGGGCACCCACACACTACAGGCTGGCACAGCATCAGAAACACAGCATAAAGGATGCTGCATGAGCTCTGTTGGACTGTAAACATGCCTGTATGCAGATAAAAATTCCTCCGTCGAGCCTAGAAAAAGTTGAGGCCTGAACTTTTGCTGATGCGTTCTGATGCAGAGGCACGTCAACCAATGGAAACGTGGATGTGCAGGCGCAGGCGGAAAATTGATGAAAATCCAACTGAGACTAATCAGTAGAGACGCTGTGTACTCTTTTCCTGTTTTGACTTTTCTCAGCTTGGCTCTGTGTACAGACATTGCCAAGTTTCTTTCTATGGTTTACATTTTTATTTGATTTATTTTTTTTGTTTTCCCGCTGGATTCGAACTTTACGAAGTTCCCCAGATCTGTACGTGTATGCATCTAGTAGGGCTAATGTGTAGTCACCCTGAATAGATGGTTGCGTTTTCTGCTTCTCATGATCCAAGAAATAGCAGACACAGTCAATGATGTTGAGGACTGAAGTGGACAGTCCATTGTTCTCTGAGCGCTAGCAGTTTTTTGTTTAATTTGCACTTTTTTTTTAGTCTCTGTCTTTTCTCAGCATTGTCTTGTTGATAGCCACACGTTTTTTTTAAAGATTTTGGCATTGAAGGATGAAAAAACAAAAACACCTGTGGGTGTTTTTTCAGGTCTGAAGCAAGAGTGAGGTTTAATTTTCTCCCAACAAAGAAAGCTTTAAGGACTATTTATCTGATGGTGACAGTTTCTGTGGTCTAACAGGTCTTGCAGGGTTATCTAAACAGAGATATCTGCTGAAAATGCTCATTATGACTGGAAATTAAACAAATTAAGAAAGTGACTAAAAATTGAGTATAAATATTTACAATCACTTAACATATTTTTGTCTTTGGGGTAATTAACATATTTAAGTATGTTATGATTGATCCAGTTCATTGTAGTAAATGCATGTACAAAAAGCAATTTTTTTTAAAAGCAATTTTCTGAGAACTTGTGGTCAGCAGTGTATTGGAAATACTGATGTAATAATGTTACAGTAAACTTCTGCACACTCACACATAACGTACAGATCTGAGTACGCCACTTTTCCTCTACACCTGTCCAGTTCGGTCAGTCCGCTACATCTGCGCATCTGCTCAGACGTCATGTTTCCTGCTGCATATTTAAGCTTTTCAGCTCTTTCCAGTGGGTGACCTGCATGCTCAGTGCAGATTGCATATCCAGTTTTGCGGTCCCACTCATGCAGTATCCGATTACAGTTTACGTTTGAAACGGGGACCCTTAAGTCAAAGATTTCACAGTTGACAAGTGTGAAGCAATAATCGATTGTTGTCGGCCTGCAGGTGAACACAAGTGGTCCTTCGTTGAGCATGACCAGTAGTAATACTGAAGAATTAGCAAAAGTTTCTGGCACTTGGACATTATATTTAAAAAGCTATTTTTCCAGATAGGAAGCTTTTACTTGAGCAGCAGCAGAACATTTTTTTTTCAATATTCAGTAATAAAGTAAGTAAGTAGTGGTTTTATATATGTCAGTGCCTTTATTTAACTCTTTCCAAGCTTTTCCTTATGGCAGCCCAGTGTTATTTGCAGTTATCTAATACCTGCTTTGACAACTCAGTACTTCATTAAGCTAAATCAAGATTGCTGCTGAAGGAATTGAATAAATTCGTACACTGTCTGGGGCGTCCACACTTAGTTCTTCAAACTGGCACAAAAAAAAGATATTTGTGCTACTTTATGTTGTATCTATGCTTATTTACAACAGTTCTAATGATATGTGGTATTCTTACTGGTGAACATAGACTAATTGCTAAGTTTTTGCATGGTAGAGTGTACATATTTTTTTTTATTTATAGCACCTTTACTAAGGCAAATGTTGGATGGCTTTGTCTGAACATGCTTGTTCAAGTCAAATAATAAAGAACAAAACAAACTGATCCACCAGTATTGTCTGGAAATAAAAAACAAATGTAATAAGTGAGTAATAGTGAAGTAATAGTAAGCACACAGTGAAATTCGAACTGCAATGAAACACCCACATTTATATATTTACACACACACACACACACACACTAGTGAACATGCACACTTGCCTGAGGTGGTGGGCACCGTGGATACTGAAGGAAGCTGTTGGGTATTAGGTGCCTTGCTCAAGGGCACTTAAGTTGTGTGCTGTTGGTTCAGGGGATTGAAGCGACGACCTTCCGGTCACAAGACCGGGTCCCTAACCTTCAGCCCACGGCTGCCCCTATGTCCTGGCTTCTCTTAAGTTCACACTGTGATAAAAACATGAATTTGTGTTTTTGAGTGACAAAGAAACAAACAAACAAAAGCAGCTTTGAATGTCTAGAATGAATAAATGTCCTATGTAAATTTGTCCCTGTTCGTAGTAGGTGTAGCTGCATACAGACACAATACTTGTAACAGTGTAACTATTGGGGATGGATTTAGTGTTACAAATGTATTACAGAATACAGCTAATGTTAATAAACTGTGTACCTTCGCTATTTAGGGGTCCCATGTTGGCTGGTTGCTCCAGCATTGGCTGGCCACAAACCTACTCACCATATCAGCTTCAATGGCAACACAATCTTGGGTTTGAACAGTTCTTTGTCTGAACGTTTGTTCTGTTTCTACTTTAGTAATGTGCACATTCACACGTTAAGATCTTTTTTTGGCATCAGTTTGAAAAATGACAGTTCACTCTTTCCACTTTCTACAATGTGTATTGTATATTGTAATTTGTAGTTTAACGCCATTGTTTAACTGTAAAATGTAAACAAAGCATAGTTAATACAAATAGAAAACAGAATAATTGATAACACAAAAAAGGGTGAAATGGTTCATATATGGTTTTACGTTACTTAGTTCTACACAGTGGTTATCATTAGCATAATTTTTTGGGGGGTCTGTGGTGTAGAAGCGGGACTGGTTCACCATGGGCTGGTCAAGACAAGATCCAAGGGTCTGACTTTAATTCCCAGTCCAGCACTGCTAATGTCTATGAACTTAGCTCTCTGTTTCCTTTCGGTTCCCAAGGTTGAAGTAGGGTGTTGAGTTAGGTGTATCAGCTGCGTTTCGCTCCAGCAACACAGACGTCAATGGAAAGTCACCGCAAACGCAGGAGCACGAACTCGTTTGTCTGTGTTTTATGTAAAAATCATTGTGTGCCCACTTTTACGATGAAATCTGTTGCTTGATAAAAAGAACCCATTATCTGTGTGCATTCCACAGCCCTTCTCTTAACTGAACAAATGTGTGTGAGAGACTGATGACTTACACGGGGACGTACTGTATGTGTATGAGTTTGTACATGCATAAGAGGTTCTTTTATGACCCTCACCCCACAACCCCCCCCCCCCCTCCCTGAATGGCTGATGGGATATTTGCCAATTCGAACGTTATGTAAACCGTCCGCATGCTTACCCCACAATCACAAGAGAAATTGAATAAAAGTGATTTATCGCCGCTGACCTACATTAGCAAGTCACAAATACTGCAGTTTGAGGGGAAGCAGCATGAAATGTAACAGTTTGTCCTCGAGTGGCCATCACACATTCGTATGGGCACACATGCGCACCCCGTCCAGCCTCCGTCCCTTTTCCTTTATACAAAAGCGTGACTCTGAAGAAGGAAGTTCTCACATTATCTCGCCATTGGAATGTTATTTCGGCAACACGTACGCAGCCGTGGACACGAAACCGCTGCCCCGGTGACGTACTGAGTCTAATCGAGGCTTTTGGCTGGATCAAAGTTAGGCTGAAAAAAAGAATTCATTGCTCTAGGAATACCTGAACTGACGTAGCCAACATTGTGAGAGACTAAAATATTGTGTAGTCTAATGATATAAGACCGCACAGGACGACTTATGATTCACATTGACGTCAAACGTCCTCGCTGTACTGAACCTTTCTTAAAGCGGTTACACGTTCACACCATCATAGTGCTCACAAAACAAACGTTCCTCGCCTTCCACAATTTGTGAGTAGCGGTGAGGCACATTTTTCAGATACAGTTCTTGTTGTTATTTTAATCTTTACTGCCGACGTCCCTTTCTAACGTGTGCGGTTTTATGTGACACTTGTCATTTATTTTTACGAGACCATTTTCTGGCCACTTACAGTTAAATAGTTTGTGTTTTGTTTGTATTTGCATTTAAGACTTGACTTAAATTTTTTTTTTTTGAGTTGACAGGTCTTTGTGCAGTCACACTACTTGATTGGTTGTGCTTAAATCACGAGTCTTTTCCTTACTGAGGCTTTCACACTACATGACTGATCGTTGACAAGGGGTCACGAATTACACGATTTTCAATCTGGGGAATCGGCCACTCATCTGGCTGCTGTCCAAAATCTATTCTTTCACGAGAACTAGAGTTTCCAAGTAGAACATATACTATATCCAAAACTGAGGTCAACAAACAAGCAGCACAAGTTATTACAGTGCTGATTTGCAGTGACAAATGAAAGAAGAAAAAGGAACGAACATGGAGGAGAAGATAGATAAAGGCATGGGGGCAGCAGGGACTGTTTGTTCTGCAAAGAGAGTTGGAGGGATATATTTTATCAATGAAAACATATGTGTTCTGATCTACGCTGTAGCTAGATTGGCTTTAGCTGTTGACTCGGCGACAGGTTGACAAGCGTCTTTTCAGCCGTTCATGCTACACAACAGAGCGAGCGCCGAGTGATCCCCGATTTGACTCCGAGCAGAGGTTTTTGTCATCAATCTACAAAAAACAGTCAACGACTGGAAAACCAGGCTATCGTGTAGTGTGAACTAGGCATTAGCTGTCTTGTATTGTGCCTCACCCAAAAATAGCAGATCAGGCTGAAACACTCCTTACAACTTCTAATTGAGTGGGCGGGGCTAAACTGCTGTGGAATGATTAGTTTTGAACTGTATGGACTGGTGAGAATATGTTTTGAAAATTTTAGCAAGGTTTACACCTCTTCTATTTTAAGAACGTGGGGGAGTCTTCCATGATATGAGCCCTTTGAATGTCTGCGGTGAGTAAAGTGGAAGGTGATGACAGCCCAACAGTCAGTTGTCATATCTCTGATTCCAGTGTTTGACTGAGCTTAAGCTAACCACCTTCCATCAAAACACAAATCTAGCGCAACGAGAAAAGGACGAAAATAAGAAAAGCAAGTGTTCCAGTATGGCACAGAGTCCTTAACTCCTTGAAGCACAGTAGAAGTCTGTTCTTTACTGGTTTTTGACACTTTGGACAAGCACATACATAAACCATTAAGTGAGCCACACATTGTATATACTTTATATATTTTACTCAAGCATATGGAGGTAGTTGACCCAGCCCAGCGTATATTTTTTACTATCTTCAGTGTACTTGACCCCTGTGACTACATGTACCCTGTGTGACTGTTATCTGTACAACAATCTTAGCATTGGTGGATGCTCACTATTAATGGACTCATTTTAGAATTGGGGACATAACCTTGATCAAGACATCCCCACTGTTAACTCCGAACAAGATGGCAAGTGTTCCCGAGCTCCATCCCCTGCGGTTCAGCTTAGCATTAACACTCTGAGACAGTACAGGACGGAGCTGAGCGAGGCGTGCAGCGAAGAACTCAAGACCCCTGAGGCTCGATTGACATGATTGTGAAATTTACTGTTTCCTAATTTTCTCCTCGAGCCAAAACAGCGGGCAATTAATATGTAAGAAACATTTATGACGGTTGACTTTGGCTTGCTTTGAGAATTCCACTGACATAAAATCATACGGCAACTTTTAGCAGTAATTACACGCTTGATTGGTTGCTTGTTAAAAATGTTGATGGTGGCCAAATATAGTGGGTGCCGAGCTGAGACGGTGGACTTGCGTTCTTGGGAAGAATGTTATTGATTCAATTTATTTGAAAGAACTTAAGACTTAAGAATGCACCTGGATATGGTCTTGTGTTGCCATTGCACTGCACTTAGAGTCCATATCCAACGCCCCAAAAGAATTTATTTATTTATTCAAGATCAAACTGTTGTAC
Organism: Megaleporinus macrocephalus; assembly: GCA_021613375.1. NCBI lineage: Eukaryota > Metazoa > Chordata > Actinopteri > Characiformes > Anostomidae > Megaleporinus > Megaleporinus macrocephalus. The sequence goes on along the minus strand of CM038727.1, from coordinate 23,654,470 downwards.
AGTTTTGGGACTGACTCCATCCCTAGCCATGGCGACGATACTTAAAGAATAGGATTCATGTAAGGGCTAAGTTTTCATAGGTGGGGTGGTTTGCTCTTGCAATTAAAAAAAAGTGTTGGTCGTTGGTGTTTTTGAGACCTAGGGGCTGAAGCTTTGGGATGGAGCTGGAAAATAGTTGATAAGTTAGCCCACTGATTCCCAACCTGGTCCTTAGAGCCTATCCAGATGGTCCACATTTTTGCTCCCACCCAACTCACAACGCTGAAACCATGGAACCTATTATTATTATTATTATTATTATTATTGTCAGTTGCGATTCCTGGCAATCGGTTGGATTGTAGTTAAGTAGTTGGTACTGCCAGTAAAAGCACCTTGCCATTAAAGCAGCTACAGTAGAGAAATTTGCTTTGCATCATAACATTTTTTTATTGCTATCAGATAAAAGTAATCAGCAATGTTGGCTTTTTAGCACTAGCACTGAAGGCTAGTATAACACTAGTAAATATAACTACAAACATAGATAAGACTAATCATTTAAGGGTATTAAAGAAAGCTTGCCTCAATTAAGGTCCTAATACTCTTTGTCTGCCAGAGGAGGGTGAGGCTGTGCTTGTGCCTGTTATACATAGTGCTGAACACTGCTCCAGAGGTAGCATGAGGATAAGGATTCTATGCATTGAATTGTGTCTGAAGTCACAGGGAGGTGGTCATGTGTAAACATTCATATATTAAGGCTGAGTGTGTGTGAGATAGAGGATTGTTCTAAGAGGAAATGGCTCAGCTCAGGTTTCTGGTATTTTTAGAGTGACATTCTCACTGCACGCGCTCACACACAGGTACAGTGTGGCACATTGTAATGGGAGAGCAGATCAGTGCTGGACCACTGCGCAGTAATGTGTGTGTGTGTGTGTGTGTGTGTGGTCTTTTGCAGGTCTCCTCTAAGTGGCTGGTCGAGCAGTTCACAGGATGTGCCAGTGAGGGACGTGGATTACCTCAGTTTCCTCTTCTCCACTCTGACAGGTATACATGCGTACACCCACACCCACACACACACACACACACACACACACACGAGTTTGTCAGCGGTCTCTTGGCAGCTGTTTCATTGACAGTGGTGCCAAAAAGCGAATTAAGAAAGACACACTTTGCAAACACAATTTGCAAAATGCAACTAATTGTACACCTGAATACTATTAATGCTTAATTTAAATACATTCTGTTTTGTTCTTTCGATAGATAGATAGATAGATAGATAGATAGATAGATAGATAGATAGATAGATAGATAGATAGATAGATAGATAGATAGATAGATAGATAGATAGATAGATAGATAGATAGATAGATAGATAGATAGATAGAAAGAAAGATAGAGGGAGATTCAAGGCATCAGTTTACTTCTTGCGGAGATGATCTCATTCGTCCATGTCCAAAGTCCATATTCTGTAAAGGTCTCATGTTGATTGGACCAATAGAGATGCTCCAAAATCACTCGAAAGTTTGGCTGCCTCCACACAATGTAAAACTGAATTTTACTTATTAATGAAAAAATAAACATCAAATGTGGGCTTAGCATCTCTCCTTCTATTTTTCTTTCTCTCATTCTTGATCTCTCTCTCTCTCGCTCTCTCTCTCTCTCAGGTTTCTCTTCTGAAAGTCTGAGGGTGCTCCAACAGGCAGATGATGAAGCCCTCCTGGCCTCTTCTGCTCTCTCACCCCTGAGTGTGTTTGCAACCCCACTCGAGCAGTTCACACACCACTGG